>OY725321.1:35895146-36546234 GCA_963242795.1 Inga leiocalycina | reverse complement strand
TATTCTTTCTCTAGCTATTTCATTTGCTTCTTTCATTACTTCATTTCCAGCAATCATGGCTTGATTTCCAACGTGAATGGCCTGTGCAAATTCATACATGACATCCTTAATCTTAGCCAAGTCAGAATCTTCTCTTTATTGGAATTCACTCTTTGCTTCTTTCTTTAGGAGGAACCACTTGCAATACCAGGTGAGTTCTCTTGAGTGGTGCTATTATCAAGAGCTTCAAAAATGTCTACATTGATATCATGCTGGGAACCACTTGCAACAAAGTCTGTTTCATTGAGTGTGTGACGCCTCTTTCGCATCTCACCAAGCGTACGGGTGCCCTCTCCTAGAGCTCTGTCATTACCATATAATAGAATCATTTTGTCATAGTTTGGGTAAGGAACATTTCTCCAATTCGCAGCTTGTGGCTTGAACTACAAAAGGCAAAAGAAACCAGATATAAAAATGCAATAATAAAATAATCACAACCATAACCAAATTAATGAGTATGTGATTAATAGAAAGTACTAATCTCTATAAGTTGGTCCCAAACTTCATCCTCAGCCTCCCACGTTTGTATTGATGCATTCCAACCAAACCCACTTTATCCATTCTTAAAATTATCAAAAACTATAGAAAATTTTTTTTTTTCAAAATTTTCCACCTGTTCTTAATTTTGTCTTTGTCCATTTCAATTTCAAGCAAGGCACTCATCTCTTTCACAATATTATCGTATGCTATGCACATGAATTGTCTATTAACCTTGTTGCCACAGTTATATTGTTCCCAAAAAGCATTTACAAGGTAGTCATCCATAGCCTTTGTCCAATTCAAACATTGCTTCTGGTTAGTTGATTTTGGCGGCATACTATTACAAAAGTATTTAAAATAAAGATCTAAACTTCAATAGACAATTAATAAAGATACAAACTTGAAATAACAATACATAAAAATCCAATCTTGCAATAACAATACATAAAGATCCAATCTTGAAATAACAATACATAAAGATCCAATCTTGAAATAACAATACATAAAGATCCATACTTGATATAACAATACATAAAGATCCAAACTTCAAACTTATTTCACTCCATGGCATACTAAAACACGTGAGCACTTAATGTTAGGAAATAAACTTGGAATAAGATTATCATATCATAAACTTCAAACAAAATAAGGCACATTACCACCATGTCTCATTATCCTATTTTGATAATCTATCTACATCTCATTTGTTATAGTCCTCCTAATTAATTGTCCCCTAGTAGCCTCGTCATTATCACCACGCCGATCGTGACTATTATCAGCAGACTCAAATTGAGTTGCAAGTTCACGATCTACTTCTTCTATGAGATCCTCGTTAGGGTCAATGCCCATCAAGTAGTTATAAAGAATGCAACATACTCCAATGATAAATGTTTAAGCTTTTACTCAGTACGTCGGCTCATATGAATTGGCTAAAATCTCAAATCTTTTTTTCAGAACACCAAACGTTCTTTCAATTGCATTACGTAGCGATGAATGCCTCAAATTGAACAATTCTTTTTAGTTTTGAGGGGGATTTCTTTTTGAATATTCTTTCAAGTGGTAACAGACTCCTCTATAAGGTGTAATCAATCCACTAGTTAGCATGAAGCTAGCATCCACAAGGTAATATTTACTTTCAGGAATTTTGAGCTTATCTTCTTGTGCCAGTGCATTTTTAATAATCCTAGAATCAAACATCGTGCCTTCCTATCCAGTGAGTACATAAGTGAATTTTAAATCAAACGAGCAAGCTGCTAACACATTTTGTATGGGAAAATCTTTCCTACCACGATATTGAGGAGCATTCTTACTAGATACTTTCACACGTATACGTGTTCCATCAATAGCACCAATACAATCCTTAAAAAAGGGGTAAAACCTATCATTTGCATGAATTTCAAGAGGGACTGTTGTCCCATCAGGTTGTATAACAAACTTATCTCCTACTTCAATGATAGCTCTTAACACATTATGAAGATGACGACTAATTGTCTCACCAGATCGTCAAAAGAAGAAATTTACCACATGATTTTTTGCTCTATGGGATAATATGTAAAGAGTTTTTACCACTTGTTCTTCCACAGTAGACCATCTTGTGGCTTTCAATCCCCCTCCCTTTCTAGCAAGGTACATAATGTTAGGAAAGCTCTAGGACTCATACGGATAATATTGCGGCTCCTTTCATTAGTCCTTATTTGACTCATTATTTCTTCATACACCCTTTCCCTTTCTGAATTCATGCTATAAGTTATTCTACTTTTATGGCTCCTCCAAATAACTAGGTAGACAAAGACACATGTGAGTAGTGTTATAGCTTTTTGACGCAAAATCCAGCCATCGACGATGCAAGACTAAATTGTTTTGAACTGCCGACTCCATCTAACACACCAAGGAAACATGCACCCAATTAATACTAGACCACTTGAGACATATCAAACAGCTCCAATAAGTTAAAGTTCAGCAACAACTATGACTTATAATGTGTTAGTTTCTGATTATGGAATTGCAGAATATAAAAATCATAAAGTGGAAAATAAAAGTAATATATACAAATCTGTTCATTTCAAATTTAGTAGACAAAGAAAATTGTTCATTTTAAAAACTATCAAAAGGCACAGCATTCTGTCTCATCAAAAGTCAAATGAGTTGTTTAGAAATTTTCAAGAATTTCGAGTGCCACCAAGATCAGGACTTTTCAGTTGGTGCTAATGGCATTGTCATATTAAGTCATTTCTTACAATGACATTGAGAAATAGCGAAGAATGAAACAGGTATCACAGCTATCTAAAACAACAATCTTTCTTCTTATGCAACCTATGTATCAAGCATATCAACTAGAACAAACCATGGAAGAATGATACAGGGATCACGGAACATAGCAAAAGCCAGATTAGACAAGGAATCATGGTAAAACACAGCACATTCCAGAAAAACTAGATCAAAACAGGGAAGAGCAAAATCCTTAATCCACCCCAACAAGCGACCACCCAACAGAAAAAACATCACAGAAAATAATCTTACCTGAACGAACGAGCTTGATCTACAAGACTCGAGACAACGTTGGAAGAGCAGCGTGGTGAAGGACTCGACTTGATCTATAGGACAAATGGACTGGTAGCTACCTTCGACGATCAACAATGGTGGTAGCTGAGGCAATGGGCGGCGACGGCGGCTGGAGGATTGGCCGATGAGAAGAATGCAACTGCAGAGCGCGTGAACAAGAAGAGAGAAAATGGGATTTTACACTGGAGAGGGAATGAAAGAAAATGAACTACGGACAAGACATATTTTACTAGGAGGGAAGTGCTGGAATTTTCAAAAATTGCTATAGCCAATTTAGTCATAATTGGACACAAAATTTCTCTCACTTAGAAAAAACCCCAATTTTGAAGGTTTTCTAAAGTAGGGAGGGGACCACTAGAAGACAAAAAAATCAAACCTCACCTAATCTAACCTAACCTCCTTCCAACTAAACACCTATTTCAACTCCCCAACCCTCCCCCAATCTAACCTAACCTAATATAACCTCCAACCAAACACACCTAAAAAACTCAAATGCTACCAATCCTACTTAACAAAACCAATCGCTGTACCAAACATACAATTCAAAGTTTGAGGGGTTACATGTAGACAAAAATAAAATTTAAACAATATAAAATTAATATAGCTTGGGCCTATCTTCATAATACATGAAAGTTTAAGGGGTTTGTTGATAAGTTTTAAAGGTTAATGAGGTTTATTTTACATGGTTTTGACTTAAACAATTTTTTTTATGATTTAGCCATGTGCGTGTGTATAAAATCTTGGTTAGCTCTTATAAGGATTAAGGGTGTTGTATTTTATCCTACAAATATTCTTTTTTGAAGATAATCATACAAACATTTTGCATAATGTTGAAAGTAATTAATGTATTTATTTTGGTAGCAAAAAAATAAGGGGAAAAGATAGATAAAGACTATTAAAAATTAAAACTTGTAAAAGTTAGATAGGTAATTCCAATTTTAATATTCTTAGAAGATGTGAGGCTCGCCGGGTGGAGTTTGAACCCAACCACTTTGTTTTGCTCAAAATATTGATAGCTAAAGGCTTTTTCAACACATGTTATGTTAACAAATGTCTCCGTGTAGGGTCCGCATTTCTGGCTCATCACTGTGATGAGAAAAGAATTTCTCATCATCAAAACCACGTCGTTTTATTTAAAAAAGAGATCTGAACCTTTGATACAAAAATAATTAGGGTCGTCTATGATATATCTAGTATCTTAAAATATTTTTTAAGTCTCTCTTCTCATCCTAAAATAATTTTTACTACTTTTAACCCTTTAAAATATTTTTTTAGTTGTACCCAGTGTGTTAGCAGACTTATTACAATTTTACCCTTAAAATATTTTTTAATAGCATCTAATAGTTTCACCTAATTTTTTGAGCTGAAAAAATACATTAAAGGTAAAATTACAGTCAGTTTGCTAACACATAAGGTACAACTGAAATAATATTTTAAGGGGTTAAAAATAGTAAAAATTATTTTAGGATGAGAAGAGAGACTTAAAAAATATTTTAAGATACTAGATATATCATATACGACCCTAATTATTTTTGTATCAAAGGTTCAGATCTCTTTTTTAAATAAAACGACGTGGTTTTGATGATGAGAAATTCTTTTCTCATCACAGTGATGAGCCAGAAATGCGGACCCCTGTGTGTATATATGGGCTTGTTTGAGAAGGCGGTGGGGAGGGCCAAACCCGCCTTCAAGCTAAAAAAAGCACAATGGGAATACAAGATGTAGTTTGAGTTGATGATTTTCCTAATGGGCTTTTGGTCTAAAACCAACTTCTAAGAATAAACCAGAAGGAGTTGCTTTTCACGATGCCTTATGAACTTCACGGTGCCTCATCCGTTCTCTTCTTTCAGACGCATTTATGGTTATCTCCCTCAACCATGGTTGACCTTCTTAGATCTCGCGTCTCTATTTCTTGTATGCAAGTGGTGTAATCACTGTTGATTGTCAGTGTCGTTGGAGGCAGTGAATCTTGTCGCCGTCCGTCGGTGGGTCGCCGATCAGACGTGCTTCTTTGATCTCTCCTGCCAGTGGCTCATCCTCTTGAAGCTTATCTTCCTTTACTCAAAATTGATGGAAAATTTATCTTAACGAATCCCATCATCGCTCCTCTGAATTCCTTAGCCCCAAGGTCATGCTCGGTACTCTCTCTCTCTCTCTCTTCAAAATTGAACATTGTGTGATTCTTGTGAATGCTTCTGTTGTTGTGATTTCAAGCTTAGGAATTTTGCATGTAATGAAGGAGGAAGGAAGATGATAACGGAGATATTCATAGGGAGCATATAGGAGAGGGAAGAAATGTTGGGATTCTAGAAAAGAAAGGACCGGGGCTTCTAGAACTGGATGTGAGGGGCCGTGGAAGATGGCACTGTTAGGGAAGGGTAAATTTTGGTTATTAGTTTGAGCACTTTTCTAGTTTAATACTCAAAAATCAAAATATAACTTGGTAATTTGATTTTTCAAAAATATATTATTATATTGATAAAAAAATAAAAACTTGTCGTTTTGGAAGGAAGGTTACGGTGCTATAATAGGGAAAAGGGAAAATTTCACTTAAATACCATTTGAATTTACAAAATTCTAAAAAGTTTGATAAGAAATGGAAATGACAAATTGGTGATTGGAAGGAATCTAGTTCTGGATGTTTGGTAGCAAAGACCAAAATGCCCCTGAATTATTTTATTTCTCTCTTCAACCTTCTTCCTCCTCTGACTTTTTTTCCCATGAACTTCTTTCACCTCCAATCTCCTCGTCCTAATAGAGTCCACACTACACCTAATCTTTCACAGCATGAAGCTCAACACTTCCTAGGATGCCGTTTAAATAGAAAGCATGATACCATGGATTCAGAACAGCATATTACCCAACTTTTATTTGATTGTGTTTTGCATGATGTCCCATATAGTGGGGATGGTACCCTTCGTAAGGCCCTTGATCTTTAGAGGAAATGGTAGTATGCCCAGTTGGCTTTTTATTTTCTTCCCCTTTACCCTAACCCCCACATCCTTTTTCACGTTACTTTTAATTTGGGCAAGATCTGTTTTGATTTCATGCAGGAACACAAGCATGGGTCATGGGCTTCATAGCGTACAAGTTCTAATAGCTTTGCGAGGTACTTTGATAGTTTCTCTGTTTAATTGTTCGGGTCTACCATCGGTGGGCTTGTCATGTTCTAGTATTTTTTTCATAGTTTAATGTTAAAATGCCTGCCTATTCTTTTGGTTTTAAATTATTTTAGTGATAGGTTAGTATGGTTAGACTGTTGTTATATTCTCCCATTATCAGAAAAGACTTAATTGATTGTAGCCAAGTGCTGCAAGTTATGATGATTTTGGTCACCGTTTTTGTATACTGATTCATAGCTGTGGTATTTTGTGATGTAGTCTTAATGTATGGAGATTGACTAAAGCTTTAGTCCCTCTATTCTAACAATATGCTATTGTGCACTTTTTTTTGTATAGGAAGTGAGTAAATTAAGAAATATTATCTATGACAGTGTGGCCCAAAAAGGGATGGGTGTTGATAAATTCAGTAATGGGAATAACAAATTTTTTAATGGTTTTGATGATATTAATAAAGGAAATGACAATTTATTCTCACCAAATGTGTGACTGTTAGCCTAAAAGGGGTGGCTTTAGACAAATTAATTAATGGGAATGACAAAGTTATTAATGGTTTTGACGAATTAATGGGCGTCTGTTTTGACGTTTGCGCATGAAAATGGGCTTGAATAGTGGAAAAAATGAGCTTGAACAGTGGAAAAGCCAAAATAGGTGTTTGGTTCAGCGATGTGATTTGAGGTAAAAAAAAGTCAAAAGTTGGAAAAAGTAATAAGCTTCAAAATGGAGCTTATTGGAGCTCATGTGCGTGTGTGTGTGTGTAAAATAATATTAATAGGAGTATTTTCATATCTTTGGGGATCAATGAGGTACTCAAAATCACTTCTAATCACAAAACTTCTTTTATGAAAAATGTTCTGAGTAATTTTCTCTTTCTTTAGATAGTAATCTTCTGCTAATTAAAGAATATTTTAGAATAAAAGTTTATGCAAGTTTTGAGTTTTGTCAATATATGACTATAGAAATGTAGAGAATAATTAATAAATAATTTTAATCAGTTTAGATTTATTATTTAGTTGTTTTATAATTTTATAATCAATTTCTTTTATAAACTTGTCATAAATTAGTTTCTATATGGTGTTTTTACAGATTAATTTTAGTTTAAATAATTTATTTGGATTATTGTAGGTATTATTGGGGTTTTAATCCGTTTATTTTGTTAGATTTTGAGCTATGTAAAAATATGAGTTAGGATTTAATATTTAAATTAGAGTTTGATATAATTTATAAAATTTAAGCTTGAGGTGCACAATAGAAAAAACTTTTGGAGTGTACCAATTTTAATTAGAGTTTGATATAATTTTATTAAAATTGTACCATTGCCAAATTTTCAAAGTTAATTTTTGAGAAAATTGTGAAAAAATCCCTCCGTGTATAGATATCTTCCCAGGTCTCATTTGGCAATTAAGTTGTCAATGAATACTTTTTTCACACTTATCCCTTCATTTTTCATAATTTTTACAATTTTTTCTCTTAAATAATACAAAAGCCATTTATGCAATATCCAAACCAAACATTATTTACTTTTACAAAAGTTACTTATCCAATCACCAATTCAAATATTTATTATTTTACCCAATCTAACTTTTTTCCAATTTTAAGATTCCATAAGTCTAAGTAAAAATAAGTTACTTATCCAATCGTCAATCCAAACACACCCTTAGCTAATGACAAGGACAACTAATATAAGACGTATGACAAAATGTGTTGGCCCAAAAGAGGTGGGCTCTGACAAATTCCCTAATGAGAATGAAAAAGTTATTAATGGTTTTGACGACTTCGCTAATGATAGAGGTGGTAATATGGGTTAGGACCGTGGTCCGAGCCCGCCCAACCCGACAAAATGGGCGGGTTGGGTTCTACAAAACTGGGACCATATTTGTGCGGGTCTTTTTGGCCCGAACCCATATGGTCCCAACCCGTCACGGGTTGGACCACCGGGTTGACGGGTTGGCCCATTTTTTTTTTTTTTTTTTTTTTTTTTTTTTTTTAAGGGAGAAGGAGAAGGAACTCACGAAGAGGCAGAGCCATGATACATTACAATCATACATATTATAACCCATAATCCAAGTCTCCAAAGTCCAAAACGCAAGTCCAATTCTCCAAAGTTCCAAAGCCCATTTGGCAATCCTTTCCTTACTCTCCTGCAGTCCTGTGTAGTGCCCTAGTGTGTATCCTCTCAGGCTCTCAGGTCTCACCGTCTCAGCTCACTGCTCAGTGCTCAGCGTGGTGGTGCGAAACTGCAGATTCTCGGTCTCGCTTCCCAGTTCCCACCCGAGTCTCCGAGAGTCCGAATGCGATTCTGTTCTCTGTCACAGGCACGGGCGCAAGGCGAAATCAAAATGCCGCCATAGTTCTCTGTCACGGCCTCACGGCTCACGGGCACGGCGATTCTGTTCTCTGTCACGGGCTTCGGCAATCGGCGATTCCCACCCAGTTCGGCTTCGGCACGGCAGCCCCGAGTCTCCGAGTGGCCTCCGACTCCGAGTGGTGATTCTGTTCTCTGTCACGTGAATCTCAGGCTCGGAGCCTCCCACTCAGTCCGTCACTCTCACTCTCTCAACTCACACTAAACCGACGGTGAATCTCAGATCTCGGTGCTCAACACCTCAGGCTCCCACTCTCTCGACTCACTCGGATCTCAGAGTTTGTGATTTGATTTTGCGAGACTGTGATTTGATTTTGCGTTCTGTTTTGTAGCCTAACCTAATGTGATTTACGAGAAAATGTGATTTGATAGCTATTGTGGTTGATGCCTATTCTGCTTATTTATTTGTAGAAAAATAACATGTCTGAGACTGAGATGAATAAGAATGTTGCAAATGAGAATCAGACTAATGTTACAGAAGGAAGAGATGGAATAGGCTCTGAACTTGGCTCTTCTGCGCATGACAGTATTGCAAAGAGGGCCAAAAAATGCACATCTGATGTTTGGAGGTATTATACTAAACTTGGCATACAAGATGGGAAAGAAAAAGCTAAATGTAAAGGGTGTGGAAAAGAGTTTGCTGTGGGTAGTAAGAATGGCACTTCAACCATTTGGCGTCATGTGGATTCATGTCATGAAATTCCAAAATATCATGACATTGGTAACATGATGTTAGACCAAACTGTCAAGGTGAGAAGTAGACATCTTGATCATAAAAAATTCCGGGAATTGGTTGCTAAAGCAATTGTTGTACATGATTTTCCCTATTCTTATGCTGAATATGATGTTGTTAGGGAAATAAATCAGTTTTTGAATCCTGAGTGTAGGTTTATTACTAGGAAAACTTCTGTGGTAGATGTTTGGAATCTGTATCTTAGAGAAAAGGAAAAGCTGAAACAAATAATTGCAACATGTCCTAGTAGAGTTTGCTTAACTACTGATTTATGGACTGCAATAACCGCAGAAGGATATATTTGTTTGACTGCTCATTTTGTTGATGACAAATGGAACCTTAATAGCAAAATACTTGCATTCACACACATGGAACCTCCACACTCTGGAGTTGAATTGGCTAAAAAGGTGTATGATTTAATGGTTGATTGGGGGATTGAAAAGAAAGTGTTTTCTATTACTTTGGATAATGCTTCAGCAAATGATAGTATGCAAAAGATATTGAAAGATAGGTTGAATTTGAGTAAAGGTTTGGTATGTAATGGTGAGTTTTTTCATGTGAGATGTTGTGCCCATATCTTGAATCTCATAGTTCAGGAGGGGTTGAAGGTAACAAGTGAAGCTGTGCAAAAGATTCGGGATAGCATTAGATATGTAAGGGCATCAGAGGCAAGGGCTATCAATTTCAAGAAATGTGTGGAACAAGTTGGCATTACAACTTCTATGGGTTTGAGGTTGGATGTTGCAACTAGATGGAATTCAACACATACAATGTTAGAAAGTGCAATTACATATCGAGATGCTTTTGCTACTTTAGCTTTCCATGACACCGGTTATAATCTTTCTCTAACAGATGAAGAGTGGTCTAGAGCAGTGGAGATGTGCAACTTCTTGGCTCCATTTGCAGTGATAACTGAGTTGATTTCTGGGTCATCATATCCAACTGCTAATATGTATTTTGTGCAAATATCAACCATTGAGTTATTGCTAAAGCAACATGTGCATAATGATGACCCAGTGATTCAACAAATGGCTCTGAATATGATTGTAAAATTTGACAAATATTGGAGTGATTGTAGCATTATCCTTGCAATTGCAATCATTCTTGATCCACGGATGAAGTTTGATATAATAAGGTTTACTTATTCTCAACTTGATCCCATAGATTACAATGAGAAGATTGAACATGTTAAGAGTAAGTTGTATTGTGTTTTCAATGAATACAAAAGTTTGAGTGTGATAGGAGTAGGATCATCATCATCTTCAGCCCTTGATATTGCTACATCAGCTGGTTCAAGTTCTACTCCTACTATCAATGGAAATGTTCCAACAATAATATCTGGCCGACCTCCTCTTCATTCGATTGCAAGCAGTGGAAGAAAAGCAAATTTATCCAATATTGCTTTTGGGGTAAGTTTGCAACTCTTGATTAGTTGAATTATTAATGTTATTTTGATTGATAGCTTACTAATACTTTATTACTATATTGTAGACTTATCTTAAATGCAAGAGTAAAGACATTGCATCAGTGGAAAAGTCTGAACTAGACTACTATCTGGAAGAAGCAACACTTGATCCTAACTTATATGTAGACATGGAAGTTTTGGATTATTGGAAGACTAACTCTGCTCGTTTTCCTTGTCTTTCAAAGATGGCGTCTGATATTTTAAGCATTCCAATAACTACAGTGGCTAGTGAATCAGCTTTCAGTATTGGTTCACGAGTTCTCACAAAGTATAGAAGCTCTCTTCTTCCTGATAATGTTCAAGCCATTATCTGTACACGTAATTGGATGCTTGGTTTCCCAACAGAAGATGTTATTGATGATGGTAATATAATTATATTTACTCATTTATCTCATTGTCATTTATTTGTTCATTTAAAATTACTAAATTAGCATAATATTATATTTCACTTTGTTTTAATATCTGTGGCAGTGACTGATTTACCTGGGCAAAAGCAAAGTGATCGAGTTCAAGATACGGCTTCACATCGTGCTTCAAATTGAAACAACCTTATTTTATTTTGTTATGTATGAACCTATGATGAATGTTTAATTTGTAATGTATTTTAATTTCGTCATGTTTAAGTGTGTAGAGAAAACAACCTTATTCAATAAGGCTTATTGTATATAAAAAAAAACAATCCTAATATATTGTTTTAAAAAAATTGGAAAATAAATATGGGTTGGCCCGCCCAACCCGCCAGCCCAGCGGTTATGGGTTGGGTTGGCTAAATGTCAACCCATATTGATGCGGTTCTTTTGGGACCGAACCCATATGGTCCCAACCCGTGACGGGTTGGCCCGAACCCACCGGTCCGGACCGTATTACCACCTCTAGCTAATGACAATGACAACTAATACAATACGTACTCACTAAGTATGTGAAAGTATTGCCCAAGAGGGGGGCCTCTGACTAATTCACTAATGAGAATGACAAAATAATTAATTGTTTTGATGAGATTGATAATGGGAATGCCAACTAATGCATGACGTTGTGAGTTACATGTGTGAAAGTGTTGGACAAGAGGGGGGACTTTGACAAGTTGACTAATGAGAATCACAAATTAATTAATGGTTCTGGTGAGATCGATAATGAGAATGCCAATTAAAGCATGACATCGTGACCAAATGTGTGAAAGTGTTGATCCAAAAAGGGTGGGCGCTGACAATTTCAGTAATGAGAATAACAAAATTATTAATGATTTTGATGAGATTGATAACTTGCATAACAACTTATTCTCACCAAATGTGTAAGTGTTGGGCCAAAAGGGGTAGGCGCTGACAATTTCAATAATGAGAAATAACATAATTACTAATGGTTTTGACGAGATCGATAATGAGAATGACAACTTATTCTCACTAAATGTGTCAAAGTATGGGCCCAAAAGGAGTGGCGCTGACAAGTTCAGTGTTTGGGGCATTTTGGTCTTTAACCTAAAACTTCAATAATCCAGATTCCCACCCCAACCCTTATATGTCTTTTACATGTTATAATGAACTTTACAATTCTAGTGGTATTTTTATAGGATTTTCCCTAGGAAAAACTTTGGGGGGGGATCCTTCTTGATAATATTAAATTGTTAACAAGTTTTAGATTACTTATTTGATAAAAAACATGAAAAATACAAATGACGTTAATTAAGATATGTGGCTAAAAATTTAAACGCGGTTATAATTTTGAATCATATGATATCTCCTTGATTTAGGGAGATAAAATAGAATTCAAATTTGGCGTTTTGTTTTTTGAGAAATAATAGAAAAAACATTGGAAAAAATGGTGTTGACAATGTTAAATTCTTAACAAAATTCAAATTTGAGGATTTGTTGGAAAAATAATAGAAAAAATACAAATAATATTAATTAGAAGATGTGACTATTATTTAATAAAATTTATGTCATTTTTAGTTATTTTTCATCTAAAGTACTCTTTAAATAATTTTTCAAACAAGTTTTAATTTGAAAAAGCTATTCATACCACCTTCAATTCAAATACAAATTACATTTAAATATAAGTTTTTTTTTATACATCATTTAAATATAACTTTGATCCTATCTTAAGTTTATAAAAGTCAGATTAAAAAAAAGTCACTTCTACTACCATTAATCCAAGCCCTATATATATATATTTGGTCAACATAAATATTGATTTTATTATTTAATTGGATTTTTTTCCCATTATTATTTAATTAGATTAGATGGAGCGATGATTAATCAATATTTAGTCAACGCATGATTAATTAGTTAATTAGTCAATTAAATGAGCAGCAATATTTGACAGCGTTCAACTGGTTCTCATCGTTCCACGCCATGCTGCCACGTGTATGATTCAGAGCAAGTCGTCAAGCAGCCGCCTTATTATTCCCCAATGGTTCACGCTCTCTTTGTATCGAATTCGAAAGGTCCCCAACTTTGAATTCAACCCTGTCCGTTTCCGAACTGCCCGTCGCAGAAGCAACAAAACCATGAACAAAATCCCCCACCCAAAAGAAATTAAACCCAATCGCCTGGTCCATCGACGACCTTCGATATCCTCTGTCATAGTGGAAATCTACAGACCCAAGACTTGCTCAATGGGGTCGTCGCTTAACGCTCTTGCTTTTAATGCCCCAAACAACTTCATCGTGAAGCTCGAAGAAGAAGATTGATGCTATGCAGTATTGTTATTGTAGCTTCGGAGAGTTCAAAGGAGCATTGGGTAGTACTATGGGCAGTGTGACGGACTTGGATCCCCAATCCGCGGCGGAGAAAGCCGTCTCTGTAATTGGGCATGGATACGATCTCTGCAAAGATATACGATTCTCTTCTTGCAAGAGCGAGAGGTTGATCGAGATTGACCTGAAGCAGACGCGGGACGTCGTTTTCCCTGGTGGTGTTGTCGTTTCCGGCGTTCCATCCTCCATCAAGTGCGACAAAGGTGAGCGCACCAGGTTTCGCTCCGATGTGCTGACGTTTAATCAGGTGATTAAGATTCTTTATTTTTCACATATTGGTTGTGTATCATTTCAGTGTAGTTCAATGTAGTGCTCTGCTTCTCATGAATGGTTAAGGCTTTCTCTGTACACTCACAAACACACGCATAAATTATCTTTGCTGTATGAATAAAATAGAAATAAAGATTGACATTTAGTTTCAACTGAAAACAATAGTTTTGGTTTAATTTATCTTTTTGTTAATGCTCCATATAGTCCCAACACTTTTGAGTTTTGACACTTTTCACCGAATCTCGTGGCTTAGGAAGGACTCGAAAATTAAAGGTAGTTAACAACGTTGATGTCTTTAAAAATCATACTCTTTTTCCAAATCCACCTTTTTTTAAAAAGGCGAGTAGTCCTCATTTTCTCACCCACTTTTACATCAATTAAATAACATTATTTGGTAAGGACTAATAAATATTGCATCGATTAAGAGAAAGAGTTCTGTTTCTAGGATTGAATGGAGTAATTCATCATGAACATTGAACTATTTATTTTGTTTGAAGTGCTTGTTGAAAACTTAATTTTCTTTTATACTGTTTTTCATGTGTTAATTCGTTGAATATATACATACACATTTGTGCCTCATATCTGAATGTTAAACTTCAAAACATTGTGATATTCTTGGATTGTGTAATCTGATACCCATGCTTCTTCGTGTGGAAGTTGCATTTGAACTTTGAAGCATTCACAATTCTGAGATATAAGAAATCATAAGAAATTCTTTATATTAATAAAAAAAAGTTATTTTTGAATGGCCTCAATTTTGAGTAGACGACAGATTGAGTTATTGAAATTATTAAATTTACTAAATGAGGAGCTGTCAAAACCAAATTCACGTTACACATTGGTGTTTTTTTGTTTTATTATTAGTTTTCTGGTGTGTCCTAAATTATGGGTGTTTGGTACATTACCATCTTAACAATGCATGAAAGGCCTCGATGATATACATTTGAATATTATTCATGTTAAAGTTCCTGTTGAGCATGTTGCAAACTTTTGTCTTTCATTTTTTTTTTGGTGGGTGAATTTGTGTTAGCTTCCCCCCCTAGTGTGGAACAAAAATCTAGAGCGGATATTGGGAAACTGTTAACGGATTTGATGAAAGCACAAGGCATCAATTGGAGCTTACAATTTTACTATTTCTAATATGTTGCAGATGTCTAATCAATTCAATCAAGAACTATCTTTGCTGGGAAAAATACCATCTGGCCTTTTCAATGCCATGTTTGACATGAAACACTGCTGGTCAAAGGACGCATCTTCCACAAAAGCCCTCGCTTTTGATGGCTGGTTTATAACATTGTATAACATTGAGTTAGACAAAACTCACATGACTCTTTCTGAAAAAGTGATTAAGGAAGTGCCTTCTTCATGGGATCCTGCTGCACTTGCTGGGTAAGCAGTACGCCCTCCCTCCTAAAATCGATAGTTCTAATAATGATGATGACAATGATGAGAAATACTAAAGAATGAGGTCACACTAAGAAGACATGAGGCATTAAGATCTTTGTTGCTCTCTTAGTGAAATTACTATTAATGCAGATGAGTGAGATGTATTCATTAATACTCACTTTCATTTTTTCCTTTAGAGGTAGTTGCTGACCTTATAATGGTGGAACCTTGCATGTGTAAGTTCTATATAAGTCATCTAGAACTTAGAAGCTGAAAGATGAATTTGTAAGTCAGCAAACTTATTATAGCTGCTAGGTTTACATAGCAATCATGTGGAGGAACAATGAATTTGAAGGTTTCAATTTACTAACTGGCATTATAATTTTATTTTAAGTTTATAATGATGATTTCAGCAGTGTATATGAATCATGTGTGAATTAAATTTACAGAGAATATCCTTTCCATTTAATCATGAAGCATTTTAGAATGAAAGTGTTTGTTTTGTCTTTATGTCAAAACAACTTATAAAGACTTGCATTTATCCTTGAAGAAACTAAATCGTAGGAAATTTCATAATATTTATGCTTGACTTTGTTCTTAATTAAAGCAATGCATCACATATGGGATAAACAACCATGGTTTTTAATTCAAGATGCTAATTGACTAATTGAAGCTTCTTACTGTATTTGGATCCGTTTAAATTGTCTTCATTCATTTTGTAAGAAAATACAACTGGTCTTTCTCTTAGACTTTTAATAGTGAACCGCATAAAACATGACTCCTCAGGTTCATTGAAAAATATGGAACACATATTGTTGTTGGGATGAAGATGGGGGGTAAGGATGTGATTCACATGAAGCAGTTAAGAAGTTCAGATCTGCAGTCCACTGAAGTGCAGAAACTGCTCAAGCAATTAGCTGATGAGAGGTTTTCTGAGGATGCAAAGTTAAGTTATCCGGGTGAAGTATCAGGAAATCTAAAGGTAATAGATGAGACTCTAAATTTTCTGAAATGGGACCCTATGCATCCTATTTTGTTATTCGCTCTTAAAATGAATACACTCAAGTGTGATGAAGTAAAGATTAGATTTTAGAGATTCTCAAGTGTATACCATGCTGGAATGGTTAATTATGGATTTACGATAATTTTGATGTTTGTGAGCGATGACATTTTGCCAGGTGCGAGAATGAATGAGGTTAAATGTATCAAGCTCATGTTTGCTGTCCTACTTAAGAATTGCATACTTTGAATGTTGCATCAATTTTTAATTGGCTCTTACAGCTTGCAACACTTTTTGTCTGTGAAGCTTGATTGTTCTAAAATCTTCTTCATTGGGTGAGGAGGTCAAATATGTCATAATCTCTTGAAGTGTTCATTTTTCTAGAACTAGAACTCATTTGAATGGATTATGTTTTTCAGATGGTTCAAGTGATTGTGGCATAGTTTACTGTACACATAATCCTTGATGTAATGCAAAGAAGCGGCATTCATGTTAAAATTTTCTTTTCTGTTTTTAGTAATTATGGCAACAAGGGGAGTAGATAATCTACTATTATGTAAAACTTGAAAATTATGGAAATCGCAACACTTCCTGGCTTTTACTCATCTAAAAGTATTTGGGACCATCTTTTCAGGATCATCATGCTAACCTTTTGGCGGCTCAGAGGCCTTTTCATGCTGCTGGCAGGCCAATTGTAAAGAGTCTCACCAAGAATGATGTTAGTATTTGCCAAAAATGTAATTGCCTTTCATTTGTATACCTTGCATCCTTCCTGCATCTCACGGACTTGAACATTTATAATGTTTTTTCATACAGGATATTGTGAGCATTTCAGTTCGAAGGGGAGGTATTGATACCGGCCAATCTTATAACCAGTGGCTCTCAACCATATCACAATCACCTAATGTCATATCAATGTCATTTGTGCCTCTTACTATGCTGCTGAGCTCCATTCCTGGCAATGGGTTTTTGAGTCATGCAATGAACTTGTATCTGAGATGTGAGTAGATAACTGTATTATGATGACTTTGGTCTCTCTTTCAATCTAGTGGCTTCTTTTAAATGTTTGAGTTGACATTGCTACTGATTAAAGTTAGGGTAGCTAATTTTTTGAGCTGTGTGAAGCATGAAAATACTCCTCTGGCCCTTATTATAAACCATATTTGAAAGTTTATCTTGGTCTTAAATATAAGACATAGTTTTCATATTTGTTAATCTTTTCTTGATTTACCCCTATTGATGCTCCTTCAACCATAATCAAGGATGAGAGGGAATGAGAGAATTAATGAAGATAACTAGGATGTTTTAGAAAATACATATCATATTAACTAACTTAACCAATTTCCTTAATCTAATCAAATTAGGTAAATATGTCTTCAGTACTGGAGGAGTAATTGCAATCTAGATCCTTTGCAGATTTAAGGAATAAATACACTGTGCAATTGGACTGAGATAGATTGAAGGCTATGGGACCGAATAGCTTGCAACAATGGAAGTTGGAGAGAGAGAAGTTTCTAACACTGAAAACTCGTGTCTGTCTCTTTCCAAAGGCAACCTATACAGTTCTGCAAAGAGTCCATTAGCAGAGAATTGAAAATAGTCTGACTCTTTGAAGTACTGTAGCATCTATCTAAGCTGTTCTGAAAATTTATTGCCCCAAGTCTGTTCAAACTCATGATTCTTTTAGCATGACTTATATTTGAAAGCTGCTTTTTGGAGCTTTATCTTGTATCTTGTTTGTTTTTCATGATTATTGTTGATATAGACTTCATTCATGTTCTTTTAGATGCTGATATTATTCTCTATGATGAAGCCTAGACATGTGATGTGTGTACATGACGACTTGACCTTGCTCTTATTTATGAATTCAACTACAACTCGTATCTGGTAGATGTCTTTAACTTTTCATTGATCAAGCAGATAAACCTCCAGTAGAAGAGCTTCATCAATTCCTTGAATATCAGTTGCCTCGACAATGGGCTCCTGTCTATAGTGATCTGCCTCTTGGATTTGGTGCCGGAAATAGAAGGAACATGTCGCCCTCACTTAAGTTCAGTCTCACAGGGCCCAAGCTTTATGTTAATACTACAAAGGTAAACAATTAGGGAGCGGCATGTAGTACGCTGACATCTAATTCTATAGTGTAATAGCTCAGAAATGTGTCTCTGAAATTCTCCCTTCAATCCTTAATGTAAGACCTATCTACCTAATTTGATTAGATTGAGGAAGTTAGTTAAGTTAGTTAATTTGCATGTTTCTTCTAAAACACTCTAATCTTTTTCCTTATTCTTCCATCTCTCTCTTGCTTGATTATTGTTAAAGGAGCATCAATAGGAGTAAATTAGGAAAAAATTGATAAATATGGGAAATATGTCTTATATTTAGGACTAATGTTAACTCCCCAAATATGTCCTATATTAAGGAATGGAAGAGTAAACCTTATCTGGAACATTTTTCAACTGGGGAGACGCATTAAAAGAACTACAAAATAACTAAATATTCATTTTGAAAGCATGCTTTTTTAGTTAATCATAGATTTTGGCATTACTTCATTATTAATGTGTCACAACAAGGGGTCTCTGAATGGTACATTTTCTTTTCAATTTATCAAAAATATCTCTGCTGATTGACTAGGCTTTTTCCTGTTGTTTGGTACATAATTACTAGTTGTCATTTTGTAGGTTGACTCTAAAAATCAACCGGTAACGGGTGTCCGATTATATTTGGAAGGAAAGAAAAGTGACCAACTCGCAATCCATCTCCTACATCTTTCAGAACTTCCTGGTATCCTTACAATCTCAGATGATCATAAGCATGAACCTATTGATACGCCAGTTGCAAAAGGCTACTATGAGGTTGTGAAGTGCCGAATGCTTTCGCATGTGTGCACAGCACCGGTGCAGTACAACAGCTCCCATATAGATGAGTCCGCGGCTATTGTAACAAAGGCCTGGCTGGAGGTCAAGTCAATGGGAATGAAAAAAGTTCTTTTCTTGAATCTCGGATTCTCAGCAGTTGCTTCAGCTACAATCCGTCGATCTGAATGGGATGGGACTTCAACTGGAACTAAAAGATCAGGGTTTTTCTCAGCATTGATGAGCACAAGGCTCAGCAAGGAATTGGCTTCTCCTGTAAAGCCAGCAGCAAAAGTGGACGTAAATTCAGCCGTTTTCCAGGGCGGCCCTCCTGTGCCAACTAGAGCTCAGAAAATGCTGAGCCTTGTGGACACAAATGAAACTGCTCGGGGTCCGGAGGATTTGCCGGGATATTGGGTGGTCACTGGAGCTAAGCTTTGTGTAAATGACGGCAGAATCTCGATCAAGGCCAAGTATTCATTGTTGACTATCATATCAAATGATTTGCCGAAATGAATGTCAAGAGAAAGGAATAGGGTGCAGTTCTTTGTCTGTTGTAAATACTGTTCGTTTCATCATTTGTTCAAAGTCAGATTCAATATATCTCACCTGGTACATTGCGCCTCGGATGAGAAGATTTTGAGTAGAATAGAGGATACGAGCCGGGGAAGCCTATGATTCCGACGAGCTTCATTGGCTCAAGACGAGTCATGCTATTAATGACTTGTGAATAGTACGGCTTTCTACAACTTTCGTAATATGGTTCTTTTCTTTTAATATTTGCCTTCGAGTTAAGTTGTATCTTATGGATCTTCTGTGAGAGTCATTCATATTTCATACATGTATACCAAACAAGGACAACATTCTATGAAGTTGGATTGAAGAAGTGCTATGACTATGAATTTGCCAGGTTGAGTCATAGAAGCTATTACATGAAAAAGGAATTATGTATCCGAGTTTTCTGATCAAAAGGCCCTTTTTTACAGAAAAAGGCGGGCCCATTAACATATACAATTAGATATTTGTTCCATTTTGGCTCAAAAAGACTAAAAGAGAAGGCAGGGAAATGACATTTGCGCATCAAGCTATTGACTGAAATGGTAAATAGTCTCACCCTTATAAGGAAACAAGTTTAAATTTTGGGAAACGTATTTATTAGAAAAGGTAAAAATCTTTAACATTTTAAGTTTCAAAACATATTAGGTTCAAGTTTAAAGTGACTTGAGGACACCTCTAATCAAATACAAAAAAAAAAAAGGTTTATAGTATCTAATAAGGCTTTGAACATTTTTGTCGCAAATATGAAGATACTTGTACGCTACCAAAAAAGAAATAAAAGTTCATAATACAGTAGCACAAAAGCAAATGTGAATCCGTTTGTATCTTTTGTAAAAGCTGGTAAGTGAAAGAAACCATTATATTTGAGAAAATTTGCAGAGCTTGAGACTCGAGTTGCTATAACATTCAAATGATTCAATCTAGGTTTACTTTGTTCACATCCAAGTCCTCCAAAACAAATAAAATTTGAACCAAATAGCCTCTCTAATTAATAACTTGAGAGGAGTTTCTTATGGTTAATGTCATGTAATCTACAAATGTTACATATTTTACCATTATATTCTTTTTTTTTTGTAACTTTTTTTCACTAAACATATACATCTTTCTATTGGAGGCAGTCTTATCCGAAGCACTATTGGGCACTAAATGTCACAATAAAGCAGCGGTATCCACAAAAAAACAAAAGAAAATGATGAGAAATACTACCTAGCTTTCTCTCACAATTCTTTGTCTTACTATTCTTCACGGGGAGATTTACCCACATTTAGTGCCTAACAGTTTATCGAGCAAGATTGTCTCTAATAAGAGGATACTTGTGCTTAGAAAAAAAAAAAGTGTTGTTAGGCTATATATAATGTTGTTCTACATTATATAAATGTCATTTAACAAGTATTTCTCCATACTTACTACTCATGTATTTGTTCTGTGAATGTGAAGTACTAATAATTAATTTAAAATTGTTATTCTTATGCTAAAGTGATATTTGTTATCTATGAGCTATATAATTTGTTCATTTTTCTTAGTTTCTTCTCCTACTTACGATTATTGTTGTGGAACTTGACCCATTACATACGTTTTTTTTAATTATGATTTTTCAAATAGTCATGCATTAAGCTGTAAATGATTAAATTGCTAACATTTAATTTATGATTTTCTATGGAATAATATTTATTATCTATTATTTTATAAATGACTTGCAAATCATAATATTTTTTAACATTTTTATTCATTACGGTTTATTTTTTTTTGATACATTATTCATTACGGTTTATTTCTATCAATTTGATCATAATTCTAATAGTAAAATACTTTAACCACCCCTCTATTTTACCTTAAACCTTTCCTCTATTTTGAAAACCCATATAGACATCCCTTAAAATTAAAATATATGCTATACAAACCTCTCCTATATTTTGAGATTTTATTTTCATTCATCAAACCATTAGTTAACCATTAACTTTGACTTTCGGACTTTTTGTTTTACAAAAAATTATTTATCTTTGGTTTTAGATACTAAAATCCACTGAAGCAGATCCTCTTCTTTTCCCCCTTTTCATTTTCTTCTAAGCATATCATCTCCATTTGATCAAAAAATGGATGTCTTAAATTTAATATTTTATAAAAATATTATTATAATATTTTGTAAATTATTTTTTTGTATTGCAGTTATGACTTGTGTAAATCAAATTTTAACATTTTAAATTTATTTATTTATGTTTATAATAATATTCTTAACATTTTAACACTTATGAATGCATATACTTAAGGCTACAAGATTTTTAAATTGCAAGTGAATATAATATTCAGCTGTTTTTAAAATCTTGTTTGCTTCAAATGCATCTATTCATGAGGAGTCTTTTGGATTTGAGGAAAATTGTCTACTTTATGTTTGACTTGCTTCTAACATTCTCCTTTGCAGATCGTGAGAAAGGTCATACGAAGGCTTTGAAGACTGAGGAAGGCAAGCATGGGAAGAAGGAGAACTCGAGTTTAGGGAGAGATATCATCGAGAATAGAGAGAGAGAGAGACATGAGGGAAGCAATGCAATTTGCTAATTTCGTTCAAAATAACAAGCGGAGTACAAATGAGATGTGTTGAGTGCTATTTCAATTCTAGCACCAACTCTAATTAACCAAATTTTAGAATTCAATTAGAATAATGACAGAAGATGCAAAATTCAAAATAAACATAAATATCCATAAAAGAGAATAATTAAAATAATAGTTATATATTTTGGTCAAAGAAAATAAATAAGTAGCTATAAATGAGAATGATTCATAGTTGCAATATCTTTTTCTTCCTTTTTTTTTTATTCCCATCACTTGGCAAAATTGGAGCCGAGATTGTAGAATAAGAGGGCAACAGAGGGTGTAAATGTGTTATTTATGCGGTTTGAAATTCCTCCTATTCCCTTTCCATCCTCCTGACTCCTTTTTTCCCCCCTAAATATCAACATTTGAATGATTTAGATTTGATCAAAAAAAGAATGATTTAGATTTATTTTTATACAAAATATTATTTTTATTTTATTTATTGTAGTGTTGAATTATTCATATCGAAATTCAGTAATTTGCATTTAATTTATTAGTATTTTTTTTTATAATTTAACGTTTTAATAATAGTTTTATAAGAGATTAAATCTGAACTATTCACAAATGTTGATATAATGGTTAAAAGAAGAGAAGAGGAGGGAAGAAGATGTGAAGGAAAGAGGTGGGATTCCGAAGTTGATTGCCATATCTAACAATGAAGGAACTTCAATATGAAATCGGGGGCTATTGAGGATGGGTTGGTTTCGAAATGATGATTAGAATGAGCCATGAATAAATTTGTCTAATATATTTCTATTTTTCATACATATTTTTCAAAATGGTATTAATTTAATGGGAAAATTAATCTTCTAGTTCCTATAGTTTTAACTCGATTGTAACTCAATCCATTAACTTTAACTCTTTATAACTCAGTCATAGAACTTTGGCTCTTTACAACTTAATCCTTATAGTTTTAACTATAAATAATTTAGTCCATAACCTTTATTATAAATATGATTTTATTTTCTAAAGCATAGAGAATAAATTACAAAATTATTAAAGTTAAGGGACTGAGTTATAACTTAGTTAAAATTACAAGGATCGAGTTACACCGAGTCAAAGTATAGCTAGTGACCGAGCTATAATCAAATAAAAATTGTTTTTTTCCTAATTTAGTTAAAACCGATCTAATCATAATTCAACCATTGAACGTTGAACTAGTATCTTAGCTGGTCTAATGTTTGATCCAGTTCTAGAAAATATTGGATAGAACTGCAAGTCCTTCCCATTTTTTACACTTTGTGGAAAACCACACCCCAGTAATTCCTCAATATTTGTTCCAATGAAAGAACTAGAAAATCAACGGTCTTCTTTGCAGTTCTTCGCTCCTCAAAGTGGTCCCAACTAGTTGCATATAGATTCAAAAATGCTTTTGCCACGTGGATCACATCAGGCAAAGGATTTTATTGCCAATCCTGATTACATTCAAGTTCTTATCCCTATCTCAGAACCAATCTAGATAGCTCTCAATATATCTATATATCACATCGGACGAAAGATGTTTCAACACTAAGTTCGTTCATCGTTTTTGTGAGATGGGATCACAAATTCACAATAACTTGCATCAATGGATATCTTGAAATGTACTCTTATACTACCAAGCGTTTTGGATAAAATGGTTTGTAGGTTGCCCTAATGTTTAAACCAGTGGTCTCGTGTTTAAACCTTAAATATACAGTCGTGATAAGTACTCAGAGGCAGCGAGGTTCCCTTATTGTGGGCCAGTATTCTCACGAATCAAACTAATCCGTTGCTAATAACATCGGAAAAAAAAAAAGTACTCTCTTATAAAGCTTTGCCTGGTATAAAGTTCAACTTCTAAACCATATTCCTCAAGTCTCCCAAGTCCCAACGAATCAGAGTTTCACTTTTTGCAACCTATTTAGGAAGAGTGACACTTTTTCAGTCTCGTCCAGTACGAAAAATGGAATGTAATTGAAAAAAAAGAAAAGAAAATACTGGAATTGGATCAGTTGTGTCTTCGTTGAT
Source organism: Inga leiocalycina (assembly GCA_963242795.1). Lineage (NCBI taxonomy): Eukaryota > Viridiplantae > Streptophyta > Magnoliopsida > Fabales > Fabaceae > Inga > Inga leiocalycina. The sequence goes on along the minus strand of OY725321.1, from coordinate 36,522,072 downwards.
GCATAAAAACATGTCATTTTGGAGCTTTGGAATTCTGGGTGTACCGGCGCATGTCCCTTCTTTGTCAAAGATTGATTAAAGGTTTAAAGCGGAGAATCAACAAGGCACCCCCATTCAATTGTAACTCAAATAAGATTGCCTGAAGAACATTTGTGCATATTGAAGATTACCTGCACATGATGATCCATTGAATGAGAGTTTTGTCACTTTTTTTATATAAGGAAAATTACACTCAGGTCCTAAGGAATAAAGAAAATGAAGAAATGGTCCATTGAAATTATAAAATAAAAAAATAGTCTTATCAATAACTCCAGGAACAGGTCATTGACAACTTCATGGATCATTTTTTTATTTTACAATTTTAATAGACAATTTCTTCATTTTCCTTCTTTTTCGGAGACTTAAGTGTAATTCTCTCTTTTATTTTATATAGCCTACTCGGTTCGATCTATATTAGTATGAGCGTCGTTAACTCTTTCAATCAAAAGTACGGCAAGCCTACGAAATTGAGTGCCCAATTGAAAAGAGAAAATAAAATGAAAACTTCCTAAACTTAGATTATTCGTACACATAACGAAACTCTTGGGACTATTGTTTCATGGAGACTGACTTCCATCTAAAGATAAGATTGGCTGATAAGGGAAAAAAAAGAACAACAAATAATCCATTCGCTAGTTTATTATTTATAATTAATGATTGAGAAAGTCCGTTTCCTGTCCTTTTTCTTGAATTTCTTGTATGAGCAAGTATCACAGCAAAATGAAATAAATAATTAAAAAGTCCAATTTTGGTATATAGTCCAATCCTTCAATTGAAAAGCCGCATGAATTCTTAAAAAAAATATAGTATTCACAAATTACAGGAATTTACTTGCCTTATGGTCGTTCATCGTCGTATTTACAAAATATACAGATATTCACAGAAATCTTGAAGCTCCGTACAAGCAACAACAACTAAGTCTCGGATCCGAATGACTTTTGCGCGCGAATTCATCTTTTGTCTTCATGTTTTCTTCAAGAACAGATCGATCAACCGACGAAACTCAAGAAACTGCGAGAAACCATTATTCAACGCTCAGAGTTCAAATAAATTGAAGGAAAAATCACTCAAAAACCGAATAAATTGAAAGAGGGAAAGAAGAAACGAGGAGAGGATTGATCTGAAATCAAAATGGATTCGAAAGCAATTACATGTATATTTTTGAATCAATCGGTTTCAAGCAACGAATAAATAAATCTGGAGATTAAAATCAATCCAATCGAAGATTTAAAAGGGACAAAAAAACAGAGGATCAGTTGAAATCAGAAATAGGAACAGAGAGAATGAGATGAAGAAAGGATGGACCCGAGAGAGCGAAGAGGAAAGGGACGGGAGAGAAGGTGGAAGAAGAAATTGGCGCCGTGAAGGAAGACGACGATTCCAGTACAACCCAATACGAAGAGCTCCACCATTCTATATGGAAATTTTCTTCTTCGTGCTTGCGAAACCTGAAATACCAATGCGGCTTTACTTGTATTTATAGCTGCAATTACGTAACTAGACCTCAGGGCAAAGTAATACCCGCCAACCCGGGGGGTGGCGGGCGGATTTGCAGAAATGCTTACTTGATGGGCTAACCGCCAAGGCGCTATTTTATTCTTTGAAATAAAATATTTTCAAATAACAATTTTAACTTTTGAATTGGGAGACAAATTTTTATATGCTAAATTTAAATTGGTTTTTTATTTTTCAAAAAATTTAAATGATTTGAGTCAACCCAAAAATTTGTAAATATAGGCATACCGTTCATTTTGCCTAATTATTCCATCAATATAAAAATATCAATAAATAAATAAAATAAAAAGGGTTAATGCATAAATGTGCGAGCATTTCTCCATGGGCATCTAAAACCATAAATTTTTCAGGGTTAAGGTACAAATTTAACAACGAAATTTTAACGAAAGGATATTTAACACAATTATGTTTTATTAAGTATAAAAGTATACATAAAATTTTGCAAAATGGATAAAAACAACAAATCTATGAACTCTTTCAAACCTCCGATACTTTGTTTTTTTACAGGATCCACATGCTTTCCACCTTATCCCGTCTTTCACAACCCCGCATTCTCTCTCTTCAGCCCATCTTCCTCTCTGCTCTCCTCCCTAACCGTCGTCATTTCCCCTCCTTCTCTCCCACAAACTCAACTATTGGGTTGCTTGACAAGTAAGAGACGATGAGCCACGTCATCATCCATAATTCTCATCTCCTAAAACACGAGTTGGTTCGGCACAAAGTCCAAGGGTAGGAATTATGCCCCTATGGTTCATATCATAGCCAAACTAGAGTCGGTAATATGGGCTCAACCCGTGAGCCCGCGGGTTTTGACAGTTAGGGTTGGGAAAATCCCAACTCGCAAAAATGCGGGCCGCACAGGCCCACACCGCATAACCCGCAGGTTAATGCGGGCCAGCTCGTGGGTTGGTGGGTGGGCCCGCAAAATTTTTTATTTTTTATTTACATATAATAATTTTACAAAACTTATAAGTTTTCCACTTTTATCTTGGTACCTCTCAATCAAAAGAGAAAAAATCTTAGCTTTTTCCCTTCTTCTTTAAACAAAATTATTATATCTTGGTTGCTTGAGGATAAGTTTATGTTTTGTTTATAAACTTTAACAAATTTGATAACTTTATCTTTTAAATTTTAAATTATATTTTTACATTTTTATAAAAGAAATGATTGATACTAGGAAGGTAAATTTAATTACTCATATATATGTATCTCATATTTTCAATCCTCTTTAAAAAATATAAAATTTGTTTTCAAAAAAACATGCGGGCCCGCGGGCTGGCCCACAATCCGCACACTGCGGGTTAGGGTTAGCATTTTGCCAGCCCACAGAACTGCGGGCTGCACAGGCCCCCATCGCGCGGGCGCGGGTTGGTGCGGGCCAACCCGCAACCCGCGGGCTGGGCCGTATTCCCATTCCTAGCTATAAGCCAAACTCCAAATTGGAACTTCTAGGCATCTTGTTCATGTTTGATCCGTACTATTGTGGATATAGGGGAGACATTGGGGATTAGAGCGTAGGCAGTGGATGAGACAAGCCAAACACGAACCCCCTTCTTGGGGTCGCGAATCTCCACATCCTGTGTAAAAAACCACATTCAATCAAGAACCAAACAAAGGAAACTAAGATGGAGTGATGGTGTGCAAATAAGAGGACTGACCTGGGGAAGGATGAGATGATTTACGGGAGACAGAGTGGTTGGGCTAATTAAAATAGAAGTCAAAGTTGGAATCGTCACTGGGCTTACCGAGAGAGTTGGGCCAGATGTCAGATGTGGTAAGGCAACAGCCACGGATGGAAGCTCCCTTGCAAAACTTTAACCATGGGATTGATTTGAGGTTTGAGAAGTGAGGGAGAGAAGGAAGGAAACGAGGCTGACCGTGAGGGAGGAGGCTGGAGAGGAGACGGGCTAAAGAGAGAGAAGATGGGGATTGTGAAAGATGGATGAATTGGAAAGCATATGGGTCCTACAAAAGGAAAAACATAACAATGGTTTGAAAGAGTTATAAGATTTGTTGTCCCCCACCCCGCTTGCAAAACTTTATATATATTTTTATACGAAATAAAACATAATTATGTTAGACGTATCTTCATTAAAACCTTATTATCAAATTTGCATCTCAACCTAATTTTTAATAGGTGTAAAAAGCAAACATAAAGTTTTCAAAATGAAGTAAAAATGTCAGGCTATTAAATCAACTAATGTTGAATGTTTACAAATATGTAGGTCAAGAAAATTATGCAAAATACACATTTAGTTTTCAAAATTGTGGAAGAATGTAATAGCCGTTGGAAACTTCAAGTGTATTTATGCACCATTTAAAAAACTTTGTGTTTTTACACCATTTTCTTAATTGATATATTTACTAAATAGTCAACATTAATTGATTTAATAGCTATGACATTTTCTTTGATGATGGTTTATGGTGTTTAGTAGAGCCGGGAATAAGAATAAGAGCTCAACCGGTAATAAGAGCTCAACCTGCCAATCTGTGAGCTAGATGTGGGTTAGGGTTGGTGTTTTAGTAGCCCGGACCATATAACTCATGTGCTGTGATGGAATATCCTGCCATATATATTTTTCATAAAAAAATTTAATTGTAAGATAAAACTTGAAATAAAAAACGGCAGAAGCCTCCCTCACTCTTACTCTCTTGACTCTTACTCAATCTCTTGGAAGCCTATTTCTAGATTTATTTTTCACCTTCTCATCTTCTTAGTGTTAGATTTTTAGATTTCAATATTGTTAAGCCTGTGCAAAAATTGATATGTGAAAGTGCGAATGGTCGTAGACTTTGTAGCTGCCAGTGAAGAAGGAAGATGGGTAGTTTTTGAGGTGACTGATCCTTTTTTTTTTTTGCCAAGAGAGGTGACTGATCCTTTGTTTCCTCATCTCAATGTCTTTTTCAATAAACACAGGAATTTTATTTTTAAAGTAAATTTTTTTTTAAAAAAAAAAGGCAGGGCAGGGTTAGGATTTGGGAAACTTGCTAAAGTTAAAGTGTGGGCTACACAAGACAGGCCAGGGTACAACCTATAGGATTGACCTATATTACTAGCTCTAGATTGATGCCTAGACAGCATTCTTTGTAGTAGTTTTACATCTTAACACAAATAAATAATTAATCATAAAATCAACTTCCTGACATGCACTACTACATAATATGGATTTTATGTCCCTAAATGATTTCTTTTTTTAAAAAAGGGAAATAAAAAATAAAGATAGTGACATTTTTATAATTATGGGTGAGAACTGAATAGCTTTAGACGTCCCTAATTTAAATAGGGACATTTAAAGTGTGACTTTACAAACTTTAGACGTTCATATATATATATATTGAGAACTTCTAAAGTTTTTTTTTTAATTTTTTTTTAAATCAAGGACACCCTTTGGCACCCTAATATATATGAGGGACGCCCTTTGGCGTCCCTATATATATGAGAGACGCCAAAGGGTGTCCCTCATTTTAAAAAAAAAATTTGACCACTTTAGACGTCCCCAATTCAATTGGGGACATACGTCTAAAGTTAAAAAAAAAAAGGACAACTTTAGGCATCCTTAAATTAAATTGGGGACGCAAAAAATAATTCAAATTTTTACTGATAGTCTTTATTTGTCAGTTTTATACTACTTTTACATTCATATTTTTCTTTCCATCGCCGCAAACACAAGAAAAGCCACTACCACCACGCCTTTTAACTTTTACTTCTTCTTCTTTATATGCTCTTTTTACTCTTGTTTCTTCCTTGCTCTCTCTTTTTTTCACCTCTAGATCTGCTATGCTTTCTTACCATTTTTTATTATTTTATCCTCTTTCTCTTTTTTCTTTGAGTTTCCCTTCTATTTTATTTTCTAACTCATGTTGTTATGGCTTGTAGATCAGAACTCTGAAACATGCTTCATGGCTACGTTCTCACTGAGAAAACGAGGTTCATCTCTCTCTGCCGCTCTTCTCTATTCATTATTATGAGAAAATGAATATCAATAGTAGAAGGAGATAAGTTTTTTGCAACTAATTTCTCTTATTGTTTTCATCTTCTACCTTTGAGATTTCAGCTTTGGAGTTATTATTGTGTAGATTTTGGATTTGGATTTAAGACACTAGATCTATAATTTTATTGACAATGATATGTAATTTCTTATTTTAAATACTGTTTAGTCCAGATCTGTACTATAAACGTTTTTTTAAAAAAAGCACTTTAGATGTCCTCATTTTAAAATAGGGACGTCTAAAGTGTCAGTGTAGCACTTTAGACGTCCCTTTTTAAAATGGGGACGTCTAAAGTCCAAACCTTAGATGTCCTTTTATCTACGGACGTTATTGCCATTTTTTATTACGTCACTCACATAGATGTCCCCTTGTTTTTAAACGTTAAGAGATCTAAAAAAAGGACGTTAAAAACGTTTTTTGTAGTAGTCATGATATAAAAGCAATGTCTAAAATAAATGCAAAATAATAATTTATTTCTTTATTAAAATAAAAAAACAAGAATGCAATAATTTTATTAAAAAGGTGATCAACTTGAGTATCCTCATGCAGTGAAATAATTAAATATTAAGGTGGAAAATATGGAAGATAAATTTTGGTAATATGTCAGGCGAAGAAATTGATTATTGAAAATTTTAAAGATAAGCATTAAAATTACGAAAAAATTGGAGAAAAAGGAGTGGTGAAATAAATTACTCAAAAAATTTTAGGGCAAAATCACACCAATTTTTTTTTAAGGTCCTAAGTGCTATTGACAAAATAAGGATTTAGATGCATCTTATCCCTAAGTTCATGGGCCTCACTTAAGACTTGTTTGGTTCGAAGGGAGGAGATGGAATGAGAGGGGATGGAAAGATAGGATAGGAGGTTATCTGGTTTGGTTTGGTTGGAGGGAAAGGAAAGGGAATGTTTTTTTAATGATAATTTGTTTGGTTGAAGAGGGGATGAGATGAGAGATAATAACTAATTTAACATTTTACCCTTATTGTTAGCTTATGTTTTTTTTGCTTATATAAATTGCTTAAATTAGTTTTTTTGGACTGAAAATTATTTAAATTAGTATATACCTCAATATAAATGACATAATTTATGAAAATTCAAATTATGAAAACTTATATAATGACATTTTTATCTCATCATGAAAAAAAAATTGTCCATGTGGAAAAAAATTCTGGAGTTAGCTATAGTCACGCAATGGTTTTTCTCTACATAATACCTGCTTGATTTTCATTACAAACACTTGTATGTGTTTCTTATAGTCTTATCCGCTTTCTTCTACAGTAAATTTGTCACAAAGATTTGGTAAAATAAATTAAATAGGATTAAATAATAACACTTTCAACAAAGAACTGCACCCACTTTTTTGGGATAAAGGAAACTTGCGCCAGAACACATAAGAGAAAAGCTATTACTCTCCACCAACACACTAGTAGAAAGTATTGAGTTTTCAAGTCTATCTAATAAAAGTAAATAAAAATGCATATCAATAAATAAATTAGTGAGCAAGAACACAAATGACAGATTCACAATGTAGCTATTTGTACACTGATTTTGAGTTGCAAGTATATGCAACCAACAGATATATCTAACAAAAAGTAAATGAACACAACCACCAATTGATATATAGTGTGTGTTTGGGATAGTGGTGGGAAAAGTGATTTATTTTTAATATGACTTGTGGAAATTTAAGATTGGGTAAAAGTCAGATTGTGTAATATGATTTATATTTGGATTAACGATTGGATAAGTGCTTTTATGAAAGTTAAAGCTTGTTTGGATTGACAATTGCATAAGTACTTTTGTGATAATTGTAAGAAAAAAAAACATATTTAATATTATAAACAATTGGAAAATTGAAATGAGAAAATGTGGTGCCAAAATTCATAATTTGATCAAAAAAATATTACATAACTAATTGAATTACATGTTTCGTATAAATTGGTTTCTAATCATATCACAAATACGATTCATACGGGCCCAAAAAAAAGGTGTATAATCCAATTTGTTCTTATTCTTTTCCAGTTTACTTATTTAAAAATAACTATTTGTTATTACAAAACTTTGATCAAAACCTCGTTTTGAATGCTTCTATATATATATATATAAAGTTTAGTGTGTCATTATCTGGTGCACATGAAACTTTCAGTAATGCAAGTTCGAGTAGAGGATGAAACTGTAGAGCGTGCCCACACAAAACTTGAAATATAAGGAGGTCAGTATCTGGTGCGAATGGAAATTACATAACAGCTCAAAAATACAACTGCCAAAGGAAACCAGTGTTCACACTTATTAATGGTTGTCAATTCCATCTATCAAACGGGTTTTTCTGCCATCTGTTTCAAAATGTCGACCTCTTTTGCTTGCTTACAACGGATATAAAAATTTTCCCATTACTATTTGCCTACACATCGCAAATGCCAAATAAAAACAAATTTACCCATTACTGGCAGACTACACATCGCACAAGGGGGAAATATATATATATATATATATATATAGAGTCATTTTGAAACCACCTAGGCAGAGCAACAAACAATGCAACTCAAGTACAGATCGGACATACACTGAAAGAAAGATCTTGCTTAAATGAACCTTTAGACCTTACCATGCAAAAGACGACGGTGGAGACCAGATCGACGACGACAGAGGATGGTGAAGATGTTGTGGGGCAGAGACCACAGACCAGAGCGGCGATCGGCTGTTACAGAGTCTAAAGCTTCCGACGGCACTGTTGGACACTCTGCCGGACTTCAAGACCAGGTGGCTAAGCTGGAAACGGCCAAGAAAAGAAGACCCACTGCCGGAAAAGGTTGAACCAATGACTCTTGAACCGCTTAGTTGGAGAGCTCAAGCGACGACTTACGCCAGAACCAAACACAGTCTTCAGGTTGAAGCAGATCGGAGAGGCCGAACCACCTGTGGGACAGATCGGAGATGAAGATGAAGAAGTTGTTGTGAAGATGAAGACAGATCGGAGAGGGCGAATAACCTGTGTGGCAGATTGAAGATGAAGACAGATCGAAGATGAAGATGAGATGTTCTTTAGGTTGAACCACCTGTGGGCGCCGAGAGAGGGAAGATGAACATAGATCGGAGAGGCCGATGCTCGTGTAGCCGCCGAGAGAGGGAGGACAGATCGGAGATAGCGAGCGGAGCTAAGCTAAGAGAGACAGAGATATTCGATGGAGCTGAGAGAGATAGAGATTCGCTGGAGTGTGAGAGATATGAGAGTGTTTAATTGTTGGTGGGACAACATTTATGGAATCTGTGTCTATCCTTTGTTTCATGAATGTTTTAGATTTAATATTTTTAAAATTGATCATTCTTGAATAAAAGAATTATTTTTTAGAAAACGAAATTATTTTTATTTTAAATTCTGTATCTATTAAAATAATTTTTTAAGAAAAAAAAAAATCTGGACAATCAAGATTTCCCTGCTCATCTTGAAACTCAATTCCAACATTTATGGCTTAACGGTAGGGGTGTTCCCGGTTAAGGTGTATAATAAAATGTTATTCTTCAATTCTAAATCAATTTGTGTGATTATTATGGCCTTATTAGGTGTTAAATAATTACTTTAAACACTAACTATAGAAAATTTAAATAATATAATAATATTTTTTAAATTTAATTTTGTTTAAAAAAAACAGGGATTCCCGGTTTGATCCTGGTCCCGGCCGAGATTACCGGGACCGGAACCGGTACCGGGATGCAAATTGCATCCTGGCCAAAAACCAGGACTGGGACCGGGAGTGGTGGATCCCGATCCCAAATTTGAACACCCCTACTTAACGGTAACAATTTCTCTATCTAATTTTCAAAAGCCAATCACAATAAACCCTAAAGTGTGGCTTATGGTAAAAGCTCCTTAAAATTACATAAGTCATTTTCATCAATCAAGATTCCAAACACTCAACAAAATAACCCATTGTGCCAATCGGGTTTTTTGAGTCCCAATCATGCGATTGGGCCACCCAAACTCAATGCCAAACACTCTCATGTTCAAAGTAATAGAATTACAAGCAATAAAATAGTACATATAGTCAAGCTTCTTCTATTTTTTTCTTTCTATATATTATATATTAAAGTAGAAGTAAGTGAGACACCCAAGAATTATAAAACAATAGGACATAAAAAGTTACCTCTATTTTAATGGGAATCTTAAATATCTGCAAGTAAGCAACACAACGAATGGCAATCATATTAAAATAACCCAACAATAACAAAGCATAAGAAATGCGATTCGATTCATTTAGGCTTTGTTTGGTTAGAAGTTAGGTTAGGTTGGGTTGGGGTGGGTTTGAGATAAAAAAGTGGTGTTTGGTTGGAAGGGGGTTAGGTTAGGTGTTAGATGTTTTTTTTGTTTTCTAGTGGTCACCTAACCTAGGTTGAGAATCCTCCAAAATTGGGGTTTTTCTTAGGTGAGAGAATATTTATCTTCAATTGTGACTAAATTGCCCATGTCAATTTTTTAAAATTCCAACACTGCCCTCCCCTGTAAAACTTGACCTCCTGATTCAACGAACTTTCCAAATAATAATAATTTTATAAATAATTATTATTAATAAATACATTATAAAATAAGAAGGGAAATATGTATAAGGACATTTTAACCTCCTCTAACCTAACTTAAACTTAAATAAATCTCATTTAATCTAACTTTCATTGAACCAAACAACATTATAACCTCCTCAAACCTAACTTAAATAAACCTCACTTAACCTAAACTTCATTGAACCAAACAAAACCTTAGAAATGTTGGTATATATACTATTGATGTGTAAAAAAACCAACAGTAAGAAACCCCACACCATGAATAGTGTAAAATGTGTAAGAATCTCAGTTGGTGGCTGAACCAAATATTCTCCAAATCAAAACAACAACAAACAATTGGTGTTTTGTTTGACCTTAGTTTCATTTCCTGCGTCAATCAGTAGCTGTAGGTTTTTTATAATAGAAAATAGAGGTGGTGGTGATGAATCTAGTGCGATGAAAAAAAATGCTGGGAAAGTGTATAGCTAATAACATTTGGTTCAAGGAGTTAATACATGTGTAGAAGACCATCTTCTTGAACTTATATTAGAAATAAATCTTGCAAGGATCACCAATAAATATCAGTTTACTTTTTCTTAAACATCTTGCAAGGATCTGCAAAAGCTTACTTATTTTCTATGTCTCGACCTCTAAAAAGTTTTACCCCGAAACTTTCAATTAATCATTATCTCAACCTCTAAGAGCTTATTTGGAAATGCGTTTGGAGAGGAGGAAAGCCCAATTTTGGGGGGTCCTGATGGCAGTATTTTCATCCGTTTGGGTAAGTGTTTATGGAGATGAGCTTTAATCAAAAAAGCGACTTATATACAGAAGCTCCCAATAGCTACTTTTTTTTTCCTTCATATATGGTTGACCTGCTCTGGCCCATATATCATTTTCTTTCATAAAATCTGACTGCTCCAGATATTTTTCCAGCATTACATAGTGAAAGTAATTTGAGTAATGTTCGTAACATACCAATAGCCAAGTTTCGATGTAAGATTTTTTTTATGATAATTGAACTTTTTTTTTTTATTTCATCAAATTTTATTTAGGGTTAAGGTATAAAAATACCTATAAAACTTTTCTCAAAAGTGCACATATTATTTCCAAAAGTAGCTATTAGAGACCAACTTGTTAGGGGTAGATAATCTAATACTGAGACATTTCATGTATGCGTTCTAATTTAAATATAAATTTATCCTTTTTTAATTAAGTACTTTCATGTATTTTTCTCTTTCTTTTCAATAATAATTTCACCTTTTTTATTTTATCAAAATTTTTAAATATTTTTTTACTTCAATTATCACAATATATACAACTAATATATATATAATATTCAATAAGATTCTTACCCTTTTTAGTTATTTTCCATCTAAACAGACTTTTCAAACACTAATTCAAATAGGTTTAAGGTTAGAAAAAAAGTCACTTCTGCCACCACCAATCCAAAGACAAATTACATCTATAATTTGACTTTTCCAAAAGCTCATATGCGAAAAAAGCTCATTCTCCACCGCTAATCCAAACAGCCACTCAATCTACATGCAGAAGGAGAAAAGCTTACTAGAAAACACAGAGAGCATGATAATGGATGGCCACAATGCCAATCTTCTCGTCAACAATAACGTAGAGAGCCGAGGAAGAAGGTGCTTGGTGAAAGTGGTGAGGTCAAGGTTTGGCAAAGTGTCTGGAATGTGATTTTACTTTTTCTCCAAGGGTATCAATGAGAATACTAAAAAGTTAATGGGGGCAAATTAGACAAGATTTTTGGCTCCCTCCAAAAAACCCTAATTTGGAGAAAACCAAAATAAGGGGAGGGAAGAGATTTGGAGGGCAAATTTTGGCTCCCTTCCCCTCCAAATTTTCTAACCAAATGAGGGGAGGAGCTCATTTTTTCCAAGGAACGAAAAATCGGACCGGGCAATGAACCAGTCACGATATAGGTTCAATGGTTAATGGGTCAACTGGGGTCTAACCGGTAATTGAACTGGCCATATTAAAATATTATAATTTATTAGTGGAAATATATATATTAATATATTTTTAAACTTCTATAGATAAAAATGAAGATTTTTAGAAAAAAATGTTTAAAATCTATTAGTATTAGTTATAATACTTATACTTATATAATGATATCTCTTTTCTTATAATTATTATATCTTTTTAAATAATTTTTTTCATTATCTTCATTTTTTTAAGATTTGTTCTTTCTTTACCTACTTTTCTCTTCATTTTGGTCTTCAATCTTCAATTTTCCCTTAAAAATAGCACAAAATAATAATTAAGACTATAAAAAAATGAAACTGGTTGGACCACTAGTTTTAACCGGTCACCGGTTCAACCGGTTTTACGGTTTAATGACAGATCGGACCATACCATTGACCGATTCCCAGTTCAACTAATCGAACCGACTGGTCCGGTTCAATTTTTTGTTCATTGATTTTTTCTCCTCTTCCCTCCAACCAAACAAGCCTTAATGAACTTCTTGGAGTCATTGAGGTTAAATTAAAGTGCAAAAATACATATACACTTTTACTAAAAGTACGTCTAACACCATAAACTTTTTGGAGGTGTAAGAATACCCATAAACATTCAAAATTGGAGCTAAAATGTCATGACCGTTAAATATAATCTAATACCATTACATATGCATATGCAAAAATAGTGTATATCCCACAACAAAAAGTAACAATATTAGGTTATATTTAATGAACCTGACATTTTTGCTACAATTTTAAATATTCATAAGTATTTTTTACCTCTGAAAAATATATAATGCTAGACGCATTTTTTTAAAAATACTAGTATCGGGGTCAATCACGAGGTTAAAGTTAGTTCAGATTTGGGATTGTTTAATAATTGGACGGTGGATAATACATAAACATTATCACCGAGTTGTGCGGTTAGGAGCATATAATGGAGGCAAGTCGGCGTGGACATCAATATTTATATACGAGTATAGTATTTCCGCAGTGAATGATAATGTTATTCAATTCGCTGTTTTCTTTGCCCCATCAGCATCCATTTATCCTTTTCCTTTTATATATATTTTTTCTACATATAACACATGTAAATTGTAACCAACCTTGTTAAAATTAGGAAGCAATCGTTATTATTAAATTTTTCAAAGAAAATACTTTTAAATTTATCTATAATTATTACCTTGACTATATGCAATGCAAAAAAAGAAATTGTTCATAATAAAAAGAGAAAAAGATAAAAAAAATATCACATGGATTTTAAAATTTTAAATTAATTTTATTGACAATAAGAATAATTAGATTGAAAAAAAAAACATGATAATTGATAATTCAGGTTTTTAAGAATTTGCTGATTTAGGATTTTAAAACTTAAGTGATATTTATTTATCATTTTTTCTAATAAAAAAACTCAAAAGAACAATTATTTTATTCATTAAGAAAGTCCGCATGACTGCCACAGGTGAAGCTCTTTTATTCAAAGTCATAGGTGAAGCTCTTTTAAGTATACTTTAAGGAAACAATACCTCCCATTGTCACTTACATGCACACTATTCCAAAAACTCCAATCAATCCTCACTGCCACAGAAATCATTCCAGTTTCAATGCCCAACTTCAAAAATTCATATATTACAATCTACTAATCCAAATGACATATATTATATATCAAATCAAAGCTTAGGACATATACTCTGAATCTGGAAAGTTTCATGGCCATTGAATAACATTTTGCCATTTAAAAACTTGTTACAACTAGACTATCTCCCAGAAAATGTAGAATGACAACATCTAACCTTCAGTTTCAATTATTAGGTCTTCAATCCAACCTTTGTAAAATTATTTTCACAGCCTATTCCCATACAATTTCATATGTAGAATCCATTTCTAACCTCAAAAACACCAAAACCACATTCCTTCTTTATGATTGAGGTCTGGCCGAATAGAACCCTAAATTATCATAAGTTGATTTCTTGCAAATTTAACCACAAAACTTATGGAATATCATCTTTAACTCTTGTTTAACTTCATATTCATAATCATAAGATCATTTTAAGCCTCAAACCTCTCTTGGTAGAAATCAGGGCAGTTCCAAAAACATAACAAAACTTAGTAAAACCTCAAGATATTCAACTTAAATCGAAGCTTATACATACCTCTACACGATTCCATATCCGGTTCTTGATTTTTGTAGCACTTTCACCTTGTATATGGCACCAAACACCTTTGATCAAGAATCCAAAACAGTAGAAAGAAATCTCTTGATGAGTAGAGCAACGTTTATGAAGGCTCTGTAGACCGGAAACACCGATTCAGGCTTGAATCGGGGCAAGAACATTTTGTGTTCGTACTATTCATCTTCCTTCTCTCCTCTTTAAATTTCCTTCCATCTTCTCTTCATTTTGAGGTGCTAGTTGAAATTAAAGAAGAGGCTAGGGATGAGTTGGATTTTTGACAAGTGTCTTGTGATTAAATCATGGAGTGACATGTGTACACCTAGCATCATCTTCTCTCTCCCTCCCTCTCTCTCTCTCTCATCTAGGCGTCCTTGAGGGTCTGGGGAAGAGGAGCCTGATGAATTCCTTTGACTCCCAGGTTCAGTGTTCGGATGGTCAAGTACATGACCAGACCGGAGGCCGATGGATTCCCCTGACTCAGAGGCTAGGTGGTGCCTTTTTAGAGTGCCAACTCAGAAGTCAAAAAGGCAAGTGTAATGATGAGGGACAGGTGTCACCCTCTTGTGGTGCAAACCATAAAGTGAAATCATCATTAATCATCATCACTTACTTTAATAAATCTACTTTTGTAATAATGAGGGACAAGTGTCACCCTTTTGTGGTGTCAATCATAAAGTGAAATCATCATTAGTCATCATTAATCATCATTATTTATTATTAAAGTTACTTTAATAAAGTTACTTCATCGATGCTTACTTGGGATTGCAACACGTATATCGAGGCTGGCCAAATGGCGCAACATGTCTATGTGCTGGTATATTCTACCTGATGTCTTTCACATATTACGCCCTTGTACAATCCAGAGAGTCACTCTCTCTACCCGGAGAGCCGACTGACATAGTCCTTGGGAGTCATTATATCTCTTGACATCTTTGGGACTCTTTCTAAACTGTGCTTAGTAGTCTGCTTGATATATGCTTATCCTTAAAGTCGCTAGACTCAAAATTCAAGATATTACAGAAGGACATCCCACAGACAAGAACTCTAATGTTGTCTACAAGGGGCTTTCTTTTTTTCAACCTTTTCGCTTGATCGAAGCAAATATATAGAAGTTCCCTTATGTTTTACAAAGCATATATATGATCTTCTATGCTACATATATAACTCATTATTGACACCCAAGCATTGCACGGGTCCTATATGAGTTAACTATAAATTTGTACTCTTTTAATGGCTAAATATTCGTTTATACTGTAAACAAATTTAATATTATTATATTGATTACCACCATTTTAAAGCATATTTCATAAATAAAAAAACATAATACGCAAAAATTACGCATGTATAAAAACATGTTTAGCTCTTCTCTCTCTCTCTCTCTCTCTCCAAAGAAATGGGGAAATTTCATGAAAGAATGATATTTCAAAGGGTGATACGAACCAAAAACTCCGGCATCACCAGTTAATTACAACAAAATAAAAGAAAAACAAGTTAGAAGCATCAAAAGATGCTCAAAATGTTAACAACTCGTTTAGTGTGGTCAGATAATCCCCTAACAGAGCGAGCAATCTCAAAGGGTGAAGGTGCGATTTTACTGAAAATAGGTTGATTTCGAGACCCCTCACAATTTCCAACACATAATCCCAAAAATGATTTACCAATTACAACTTCTAAGGTTGAGACGCAAATTCTTAAAAAGCCAATCATCAAAAGGTTCTATGAGGAAGGAAGCTTGCATTAAATCGGGAAGGTTTAGATCCCAACTTCGCTTAGCAAGATGACAAGCCGTGCAAAAGGCCTCATTTGTCATATGCCTTCTCTATCTTTCTTGGTTAGTCAAAAGGTTCTGATTCATTGACCACAAGGCCAATGCCAAGCTAATTCCCATTTAAGATCGTTGTAAGGCCAAGCGCGAGAAGGAGCCAGAACTTGTGAGATTCCAACGACAGGTGTCAATCCCATCGTTTGGATTTGGAACCTTAGTCTTGGCTATTTGCAACAAAATCCCGGAAGAAAGTAAGTGTTCGAACTGGTTCCACGCCCAATTCAGTAAAATCCCAGACCTTGCCTAAGTCCTCCCTAAGGTAAGAGCTTGAGCTATGTGTTTGAAGCTTCTATTACTATGTATATCCCAGTTGTATATCTACTTTAACACCTTGACTCATAACAGCTCAGGTTTTGCTGCCAATTTAAAAGCAACCTTGGAAGACAGCCCCCTATAATCTTTTGAAAGACAGATATCATCCCATTTATTGAGACTAACACCTCTATGATCATATACTATATCTATTATCTAATATAAGAGCCGGTTGACTTTTTTTTGAGGGGCTAAGAAAGTTAAATGATTACATTAAAGTATTTATATTTATCATTTTTTTCAAACTAATTTACTTGACTTATAAGCTTATATGTAATCTAATGATACATGACATATGCTATGATTAAGTAACTTATTTAGCTTCATTAATTTTTCTAAAAAAAGTCAATTGACTCTTATATTAAGGATGGAGGGTTTATATTGGCTGCTCCAAATGAAATTCTTAGTCAGTTTTTCCATCTTCTTGCAACAGGATGCATGAAGGAAGTTTAGATGCTTGCATTGAGTAGTAGGGAATCGCTTGATGAACTGATTTGGCAAGAGTAATTGGGACATCTTGAGGCATGGATCGACCAGCTAGTGATTCAACCTTGGTTAATAAGTTCAATTCTTTTAACCAAAAAAGAAAATTGCTTCCCTAATAAAATGTCAAGGACTAAATATTCCCAGATGAGTCCTTTTAATTAGACTTTATTTACCTATATTCTAAAAAAAAAATTACAGCTAAACTATTCAGTGCAAAAAAATTTAATTAAAGCAATAATAAATGATATTATATGTGTGTACTATGTCTGCGCGAACCTTGATTTGAAATTTTATGTTGAAAAAATATTGAAAAACACGCCTAACTATTTATATACTATTTTAGTTTTTCAATTGCACAGTGGAGGATCTTGATCTCCTAAAATAACGCCAGAGAATGAGATGACTGGGAATATCTTTATTAGAAGTAGAAAAGCCACCAAGGCCTTATATCCAATAACAACAAACTCCTCCTCTATGAACGTAAAGTTATAAGTTCAAATCCTATGTGAGTACTTGAGTTATTGAAAAAAAAAATGCAGCAGACTAATTAGGAATAGTTCTAGATTTATTACTGGTTAATTCAACATATCCTACTTTATCCTTATCCTTAAAGATGAAGTGATTAAAAATAATTTTTTTAGGGCTAACCATAAGTATCCTCCTATTGAAAACATTTTAAAATATTATGGGACACTAAATATAGATATTTCTTCTATTCAAAATTCAAATATTAGTTTCACACGTTGTGAGACTAGCCCTCTTTACTTCCAATCCCCATCACACTTAAAAAGTACTCCCTCTTATTTTAGTGTAGTTGACCTTCACACCCACCGACTAAAAAATATTAACCTAGTGGGCTTCTAAATGGCTAAAGCTATACTTAATTAAAAAAAATATTAATATAATCTTTAATCAGTTTGTTCTCATTTTGGTATTGATATGTCCTTTAATTTTCAAACTATAGGTTTAGGTCCCTATAACTCAATAAAAACCTAGACCATATTGCCCCTGGAGAAATTAAAATTAATGATTTGAAACTTGAGGGACTAAAATCAAAATGAAGACAAACTTAAGGGACAAAGATGATATTAACCCTAAAAAGAAAATAGTTTGATCAACAGAGTTGGGTCAAGTAAAATGGGCTAGTCCCTAACATAGTAAGCCAAAATTCAAATCCACATTAGGAGAGGTGCCCACATTCAGTGACCTAATGTGTTTCAAATGAGATTGCCTCCAATAAAAGAATACTTGTGGTATGACTAAGGAATCCTCAAAAAGCATTTGTATAAGATTGGACTCATAGTAATTGGGAAAATATGAATTTAGTGGCATAATTAACCTTTGGGAAGATCAAATCATGGTCTTGTAAGGGACATATGTGGTGTGATCTTAGCCATGGGAGAAAGGAACAAGAAATTTTGGCCATTTGATTAAGAGAAGCCATTATATATATTAATATTTTCTTAAGGAGGATGATGTCAAATTTTATTAAATCAAGTTGATGGATGGATTATAACCATCTAACCTCTTCTTGACCTTATAATTTTTGGCTAGAACAAGAAAGAAGATGAGAGAACACGAAAATGAGAGGGAGAGAGGGGAAAGAAGAGAAATAAGAGAGACGAAGGAGATCAAGGAAAATAGGTATGATTTTGTTACAAATTCATCATCTCCTCTAGTTTCTTTGCTCAAGACTACCTAGGGTTCCTAAAACCTCTCTTTATTTCATTATAGCAAGAGGGGAAAATGAAGTTAGGATTTCAAGAGAGGAAGTTCCAAAGAATCAAACAAGGAGCTAAGGTAAGTGGTGATTGTTGATGTATTGATGTTGCTTGGATGATGTTGATGATAATATACTGTGTTGTTTTTGAATTTGTGAGATTTTGGGAAGTAAGATAAACCAGGGGAGGTGATTCCAAATTTTGAAAAAAAAGTATAGAAAGCTTGATTTAAGATTAAATCATGATTAAGAAAGTTATTAGAGATGGAAATATGGTAGTTTATGGATAGGAATGTTGGAAATCATTTTTCCTTTCCCAATGGATAGCCAGTCCACGTACAGGGCAGTTTAAAAGAGATGGAATTTGCTCAATTTGATACTTCCAATGAGTCCAAAATGAAAAAATTGTGTAGGGTACAAGTGAGGATGCAAAGTTGGAAGCATTAGGAATTGAAGTAGAATATTTGCCTAAAGGTTGCCCCATGTTGCAGTTTTGGCTATATGAAGGGAAAGGAAATTTATTTTGATTAAATGAGTTCTAAAGTGGAGTCTACATGAAAAATTATTGGGGAAAAGTATGTTAGATTGATTTTAAAGACTATGGAATGAAAAGTGCAAAGTAGAAATTAAATAGAGCGTAAGTTGTTACGAGACGACAATATGTTTAATGGTTCTAATAAATTCTTGATGCCATATAGTTAGGGCCAATGGATATCATGGAAAAGAAATTGGAGGCTTGGTCACGGTGGATCAAGTTATAGAGGCAAAAGAAACAAAGAGGAATTAATAAACCTAAAAGTTAGCAAACTTACCTTCATTGTGTGCTTGGTATTTACGCTTGTGTGATGATATGTATGACTACTTTGCTTGATTACACGATGCATAAATGAATCTTGAAGCTTTGATTCTAATTTTTCCCATGGCCATGTGTGATGTATTGAACATTGAGTATGTAAACATGTTATTATAGTAGTCATGAATTCATATAATGTGAGTATGTCATGTACCAAGCTTTTTCCTTGTATGCATGAATGGCATTGTTTACTGTTACGAGTTTGGATGATCAATTAAATAGTGCAAGTGTACACTGTCGTAATCAAGTAATATAGAAGTGAGTAGAGTATCGTTCCCACGAGGATTGATCACTAAGCACCAAAATGAGTAATTTTAATTCTATTTAGTCGATCAATAAATTGGTGATTGAGAGTACAAATAAAAGAAAAATAATTAAATATGAGTGCAGATGATATGAAAACAAATATGAGAAAAAATCCTAGGGATTAGATTTCACTTAACAAATTTCGAATTGAATCACTTATTTATTCTAGCCCAATTTATTCCACATGATTGATAGTCGAGTTTCCTTAATTTAATTACTAGCCTCTTCCAAGGTCAAGCAATTCTATAATTAATTGCTAATCCAATATATTCCTATATGAATTCAAGCAATTAATTATGCATTAAGATTTATGAAACTCAATAAGACTACACAACTCATATGAATATATTCCTATTTCATATGCAAGTCATGATTTTAATTATAGGATCTACACACATGCATCTCCTTCCGGTCTCAACATGCATATTGTAATCATTCAAAAGATGGCCAGTCAATCAAAAGCATTAAGAATAATAATTAAAACTCAATCATAAAGGAGAAATTTAAACTAGATTTAATAAGTTAAGATTCAATCCGTCATTAGTAAGCTACGTCATCACCCTAGGAAAATGAAAATTTAGCTCATGATAAAATTAAAAACAAAATGAAAATAAATTGACATTATATAAAACTAGAATGAAATCTTCATAAATACTGCATAAACTTGAATATTAAATTCTCAAACATAAATATACAACAAAAAATATACATAAAAAAAACTAGAGAAATCTAGCCGTCCATTTAGGAGGTAAAACCTTCCATGTAGGAGGCATGCAAAAAGTAATATAATACTAAGCCTTCCATATAGGAGGCATGAAAAAAATAATACAATACATAAAATTAAAAATAAAAAATAACACAATTTATTTAGAGCTGTCAGAGAAAATATCTCTCCCTGTCAGAGAAGGATCTCTGACTGTCAGAGAAAATTCTCCACCTCCACGAATCTCCTTCTCCTCTGAATCTGCACCTGAATTTATAGGCAGCGTCCGTCACTTTTTTCCACGGTGCTACAGTGATTTTGCCTTCTTTTCACGTATTGCTACAGTAGTGAACAGTAACCTGTCGGTTGGTTTACGCGTTTTTTCCGTATTGCTACAGTGCTACAGTGTTTCCATCCGCTACAGTCACCTCCGTCCGCTACAGTAACACTTGCTACAGTGAATCCGTGATGAATAGTAACCGACGCTACAGTACTGATCTTTTTTTTTTTCCCTTTATTTTTTAAATACTATTTATTTTACACCCAAATATATTATATTAAACTCAAATATCGTCCATAAAATCATCATATAAGGGAAAATAAATATGCAAATATTTTACTTATCATTTACTATGTACCAAGCTTTTTCCTTGTATGCATGAATGACATTGTTTACTCCTGGGATTCTTTGAATCTCACTCCCCATTAACTAACCATGCTAGGTTATGAGCCTCCAAGTGAAATAAAGAACAAGAGCAAAATTCAAAGGTAAGAGGAAGGAGAATTGTCATTCCATGACAATATTGTGTCATGAGTATTGAATGTATAACAATTCCTGTAAGTTATATAAATTCATGATTATGACTTGATATGTATATTTGGCATATGACGATGAATAACAAGTGGTTATATGCCCTAAGGTAGCCTTGAAACTATGTTCCTAATATGCATGTTCTTGACTGCCCAATGTAAACTCTCTTCAGAGTAAGGTTACGTTTTCCTTAAATTTGTTGTAGTAAACGATGTTCAATGTTCTTGAAAATTTCCATGTATAAAACTGACATCTAGAGCTTTCCCAACATATATTCTTGAAAATTTCCATGTATAAAAATGATATTTAGATAAATTTATTATTATAATTCAAATTTAATATTCCTCATAATGTTTTAATTAAACATATATTTATATTCTTTATTATTTATTATTATTTATTTTATAATTATAAAATTTAAAAAAAATAATATTTTTTTAATTAATTAAGGATTACTAATTAATTACATTAATTAATTTTTAAAATATGTAATTATTAATCTAAATTTATTATTATTAAATTATATTTTAATATTATTCATTGATTTAACTTGTAATTAAATTAATAAATTAAAATCCAATAAAACCTACAAGGACCCAATTAAAAATCTGGTGAAACAATAAGGACATGATAAAAAGAAAAAAAAAACTACAAGGAAATGATTTAAAAAAATGTGAAAGTACAAGGCCCTGATAAAAAGATAAAAAACTATTGGGACCTAATAAAAAATTTGTAACCCAAAATGTCCCCTCATCTATATATATATCACTGTATAGCTTTGTTGTTTTCGCATATATATATATATATATATATATATATAAAACCTTGAGTAGATGCAAATCTCCTGGCAAACCGGAGTGATATCCTTAAGAGTTAGGGCTCTAAGATGTTACTAATATTAATCAGAAACATAGCTTACAATTTCTATATATTCTACACATACAAATCAAGTTCAAAATGAACCCTAAAAGAAAAGGGCTCACTTGAGAAGGCATGAAACTTGAGGAATATTGGAAGCAGAACTTGAGCCATGAGCGTTGGAGCAGGTGGCCTTTATCTTCATTTTAGGATCAGAAGATGTAATTTTGATATCGTCCAACACAAGGTTGGTGCATCCTATATTTTTGTCACACATCAATTTGACTGCTTCCTCAAAAGCTGAAGTTCCTCGGAAATTCCTTTATGTAATGTCACTGATTTTTACAGCCTTTTGTTTGTCACCTGTTAAATGATATGAACCGTAGTGTTGGTCAATTAGAACTGGGGTCTGAAAATCTTGCACTACTATGTCCTCAAATGTCACCTTTCTTGCATGCCCATATCCTCCCTGGTTATGAACAGTGAACATGATTGTATTTGGTCAAAACTTGATTGAATGAGAATTTTAATTAATAGTTAAGTAAAAATAGTTTAGGTTTATAAGTAGATTAAAGAATTAAAGCATAGAGAAAAAGTGAGAAATAAGATTAGAAACAGAATCTAGATGATTAATTGGTCTTTTTTCTTTGTGTGCCGTGTGTGTGTGTGTGTTTTCTCTTGTATTGTAAATTTCTTTCTAAAATTCACGTATTTATAGTTAGTTTTGAATGACGATGTTAGTAATAATTAAGTAAAAATAGTTTGGGTTAAGTAAATTAAAGAATAGAGACATATAGAGAAAAAATGATAAATAATGTTACAAACCAAATATAAGTGATTGAGGGACTATTGAGTTATACCAAGTCAAAACTTGAAGTACTAAGTTGTATGGAGTCAAAGTGTATAAAAATTAAATTACAATCGAGTTAAAATTATAAGGACGAAAAGATTAATTTTCTTAAAAAAACAGCTGATTGCACCATCCGTAGGTTCATCTTAGATTTTAGGGATTATTTTTGAAAGTTCAAGTTGAAACGACCATTGGTCTTAATTGCTTATCAGCATAGAGAGAGTCTAGCCTAACCTGAACTGTTTAGGTTTTAACTTTCTATCTTTTTTTGTAATATTGAATCATCATTGTTATAAAGTTTTGCAGTTAAAAATAGCTTTCTTTTACTCTTTTTAGGTTTATGTCTTTTACCTCCCAAGTCTTGATTGGTGCTCTATTTGAAGATCCGATGAAGGTGCAATTTATGACATAAATCTCCTCCACTGCGCCATAAGTTCCCCCAATTCCCAAGCTTCCAATGCTGAATATGTATATTCACCAACACACATGTAAATTTCTTGTATATATTAATGAATGAAAAGTGGGATTACGGTGTGAGATCACCTTATGCCATGACCAGGTCCGCAGAAGATGCCACTAATATTCATGTAGGAACCTCCATTAATGACCACGCAGTCATCACCTTCAGCAAAAGTGCAACACAAATAAGAATGAAATATGATTAGGGTAATAAGTAGAAGCCACTCTGAAGGCAAAAAAAAAAAAAAAGAAGCCACTCTAGTTTTATAGCAAAATTTGGGATCAACTTGACATGTTGGATCTTTAAATTTCTTTTTCTTAGAGAATCCTGTCTCTCTCTCTAGAGTTATAATGAGAAATAAGTCAAATTTTCTTTGTTAAGAAAAGCCATTAGTTAGTAATTAGTTAGTTAATTACCAACTCTCATGGTAGAATCTCGGACTGTGACGTGGGATGAGCCGGAGACACCAAGGCCGTCGGTGTTAGGGCTATCTTTTGGAGCGAGGAGTTTGATGTTGGAGACAATAGAGCCATTGCAACCGTTTAAGGATATGTGACCTCCTGGGGTCTTAATCACATTCACCTTGTCAATTTTAAGCCTCTCACATGCATGAAATGATATAGCCTGCATCAATTACTCATAATCAATAGATAAAAAAGGTAAAAATTGGATTTATTAAAAAATTTAATAAATTTTAAATATTAATTTATTAATTTATGAAATATATAATTTATTCAAGGAGTAGGATAAGGAACTTACACGTGGGCGATCGTGACACTGGGATTTTTTGAAACAGTCCCACCATGTGGCACCTTGGCCATCAAAAAGTCCTCTTCGATCCAAAACAAGCCCTTTTATGTATGAAAATTGAAGTCATGTCCCTTTATCACTGCCTGGCCATTTCCAAACATTGACGCTTTTTGGAGCCATTATGCCTCATTTGGTATAATGGAAGAATTTTTTATGAAAGTGGAAGTGGAAGTGGAAATAGAACTGGAAGTGGAGTTGGAGGTGGAAGTGACTTCTAAAGTATGTTTGGTATGACTATGGAAGTAGGATATAATTTTTTAAAAAATATATGTATTTTTATAAGAAAAGACCAAAATGCCCTTGTCATTAAAAAGAAAAAAAAACCCTGCTCCCTCCCCCATCGGAAAGCTCCGTCCTCTACCACCCAACCTTCAACTTGCCACCAAAAGTTAATAAATAAATCAACAAAGTCAGCTGACGATGAAGCAACACCGGAGAGTGAGGAGATAAAATCGCTTCATCAAGGTTAATAAATAAAATCACCAATCAAAAGCATTAACATTTGAATGAGTGAAAATATCAAATCGAAAGAAAAAACATATGCAGAAGGAGAAGCGATGACGACGAAGCGACACCAGAGAGGGAGGAGAGGATGGAAAACGGAGATTCAGAAAGCTGAAATCGAAGAAACTAGATTCAGAAAATGGAAATCGAAGAAAGAAATCAAAATCATAAATAGTAATAATCCCAAATCATCAATACCACCGTTGTTGGTGGAGAAGGGTCAGTGAGCAATCCAAATCATCGATGCCACCGTCCACTGTGCTCCACTGCGATGTCCTCTGATTGTGTCCTTAAATGAGGCTAAACCCAGATAATCATGAAGTCAGGTGTGCTTCGCTAAGACGTCCGCTCGTCTTCGATGAGACATTCGCTCGTCTCCACCTCTACGTCTGCTCTCTCCACCGCAACGTCCACTCGTTTGCGCGGCAATGTCCACTGTCTGGATCAGAGAGTGAGATGTTCCGAATTCTTGATGCAAAGTGGCTTTTTCGTTCGTTCATACCAGGCCAGGGGCAAGATGGTCTAGATATCTCACTTCCA
The DNA here is from genome assembly GCA_963242795.1 of Inga leiocalycina. NCBI lineage: Eukaryota > Viridiplantae > Streptophyta > Magnoliopsida > Fabales > Fabaceae > Inga > Inga leiocalycina. The sequence goes on along the minus strand of OY725321.1, from coordinate 36,496,804 downwards.
GAGAAATAAGCTCACTTCCAAAGGATGAAATATCCTATCACTTGACCTAACATGCGAACCTCTGGATCAGGAACAGGGATGACTGTACCTTCTTCCCCCTTTCTAACACTCGTCACATTCACCCTATGAAAATCCTGTAGAATTTGCTGATGATGGTGGGTAGTAGCACGTGTGTGAACGAGAGCATCAGCAACAACACGCAATAGTGGATCATCCAAATAGAGGGTGGAAGGGTCTCCCGACACTGGAGTGGGAGAAGGGTCGCCAAGTGGTTCCTCCAGAGGGTTGTAACTTCCTTTAGTGCTATTGAAGGCCAAGGATTCCTGAGTTCTATGCTCGTTCCTTGCCCTTTGCGCTTCGAATATCTTTGCCATTTCAAGTTGAAGCTTTGGCAACAGCTCTTGTCGGAGCTTGTCGCGAAGGTTAGCCTCGAGCTCTCGTTCGATGTCCTCTCGAATCTTGGACACAAGGTCCTTACTAGGTCTAGCTTGTGACGAATAATGTGAGTCTCGTCTAAGATACCTTGCGGTACTAACTCCTCGTGTCTCTCCTCGAACACGACCAAGGTCATCTGCCTTCCCAATAGCCGTTGACAAGATGTCTATCCGTCTACTTGAATTGAATGAACCTTGGCTGCTCTGATCTTCCAGTTCATCCTGTAGCATACAGTTTATCATAAATGTATCGAAACCACTCGCGATATGTAAAAAATTAGGTACTTATGGTATAACTACTTACAATCCTCGCAGCAACCTTAGCAACAGCTGAATTTATGTACTTCCTAGCCTTAATCCTCCTTGCTTTCCATTTTTTGTGACGTGGAGGAGGGGTCGGTGCCTAGATAACAATGCTAGGATCAGATTCCGCTGCTTCCTTCATTTTCTCTAACTCTTCTTGCATCATTTGCCGCTCAAGCTTCCGATATCCACCACGAGACATGTAATGTTGATATTTATTTTCTGATTGCCTCTGTGCATTTGCTGCACTTAATTTCTATGAATGAAAAACAAAAAAAAATAAATCAACGATATCAAGTATATGAAAATTAAAAGCTCTATATCATGATGGAAGAAATCTTACCAAAAACTCAAGATCTGCCTGTGATGCCGCAAACAACCTCCAGTCCTCTGGAGACAAATACAAATAATGTGTACATGGATCCTGACCCCTAAGGGCCCCTCGAATGTACCGTGCTATTAGCTTATTCTTGAAACCTTTCCATCGTACACGGACCTCATCCATCCAGTGCCTATACATTTCCCTGGTGTCTGGGACATCGTATGTTTGCTGCAAGGTAAAACATAAGATTATTATATTTAAAACAATAAGAATAAAGCTACAATTACCATAGATGCATCAAAACTTATATACCAAAAGTTGCTGCCAAATCATGTCTTTCATTTTTGGGGGAACCAATCTGCAATTATCGTAGGTAATGCGTACTTTGCTTCGACCCAAAAACCCTACGTAGCTAATGAAGTGGTCTTCCTCAGGACCAACTGGATTCAGATTGTCATCGAAGTTTATATGCAACCTCTCCTGTTGATGTTCATGATGTGCAACCAATGCTCCCATCTTTGTACAGCCTCTAACCCTCCTTCTTGCAACGGGTTCATCTCTAGGCCTTTCGTCATTGCTAGGGGGCTTTCGTCATCTTTATACCTTTCGTCATCACTAGAGTTATCCATATTCCTGTTAACACAAAAAGCATCGTCAGAAACATAAATAAATTGCAATAAAAATGAAATAAACTAAGTGGGAAGTAAAACAAAAAAAACACACAGTTGTCGTTTATAAATTAAGGTCTTACTCTATATTGTTTCCCATAGTCCTTCACCATGGTCATTTCTTACAGCATATTCGTCATTATCTACCAATTCTACTTCATTTGTTCGAGGTGGAGTTGTTGTGAAAGGTGGTGTGTCATTAAGGTTGAAGGTCGGATTACTATACTTCTGTTTTTTACTTTTAAGGACAATGAACATGTTTTTGCTCGCAGGATCGGTGACATAAAACACTTGTTTTGCCTAGTTTGCTAAAATGAAGGGCTCATCTCTATAGCCAACTCTTCGAAGATCGACTGAGACAAATTCAAATTGTTTATCTATTACCACAACATTATTGCTAACCCACTTACATTTGAATAAAGCAACTTTGAACTTATTGTATTTTATCTCCCATATTTCTTCTATAACTCCATAATAGGCCATAGACGCTAATAAGGGGTTTTTGTCTCTCGAACTGGAAAAGTGCATAGCTTCAGCTTCTACCATGACCCCACTATTTTGCATGGTACTTCTGTCATCTTGCTCTTTTGTATAGAAAGAATAGTCATTTATATCATAACCGGTCCAAGTAATGACCTGAAACGAAGGCCCCCAAGCTAGTCACTCGAATGTCTCAAACACACTAGTCTTGTGCAAAACCTTTTCCTCGAACCACTGCAGGAATGTCTTGTTTTGCTCAATAGCAATCTGCGTGTCATTCTTCCTTAGATTCTTGTTCTTCTAAGTCTTTCTGTGTTCATCTATGTAAGGTTGAACTTCTTCCATATTATTCGCACTAATCTCATCCTTAGTCTTCCCTGGTATGTGTAAAAGCGTACTGATAAGGCTATCACAAACATTCTTCTCCACATGCATCATGTCAATACTGTGTCTCACGTCAAGCGAACGCCAATATGGAAGATCAAAGAAAATGGATCTCTTCTTCGATATGTTTTTCTTACCCGCAATCCTCTGATTCTTACCAAAAGTGACATTGATACGTTCCACTCGACTGTAAACTTCCTATCCGGTTAATGACTTTAGAGCCATTCCATGCTCCGGTAAGCCGTTAAAACGCTTTCTTAGCCTACGATACGGGTGGAACCAATGAAGAAACCTCCTGTGGCTAAGGTAGACAGTTTTTCTTTCATGTTTTAGTTGTTGGAAGTGTGTGTCTGCTTCACATATTGGGCATGCTTTATGACCCTTCATGCTGTACCCTAACAAGTTTCCGTACGTAGGGAAGTCGTTTATCTTTGTGAAAATCATTGCACGTAGCTTGAAAGACTCCTTCTTATAAGCATCAAACACATCTACGCCTTCCTCCCATAACTTCTTCAAGTCCTCAATCAAAGACGCCAAATAGACATCAATATTGTTTCCTGGCTGTTTTGCTCCAGAAATCATCATATATAGCATCATATACTTACGTTTCATACATAGCCAGGGAGGCAAGTTGTATATTACAAGGAGAACCGGCCACGCACTATGTGTGCTAGTAAGAATTACATACGGATTGATGCCATCTGTACAAAGCCCAAGCTGAAGGTTTCTCAGCTCGTTGCCAAATTGAGGGAACATTTCATCTATTTTTTGCCATTGTGGAGAGTCAGCTGGGTGCCGAAGATATTTCCCATAAGATATTCTCTCATCAGAGTGCCATCTCAACTTCTTCGCTTTTGTTGTAGTCGCAAACAAACGTTTAAAACGTGGTATTATTGGAAGATACCACAACCTTTAAAGGTTGCCTTTTACTTGTCACATCGCTACAACCACCATCTTTTTTCACTTTGTATCGTGCAGTTTTACACTTAGGACATTCACTAAGACCTCTATACTCATTTCTGTATAGTACGCAGTCATTAGGGCAAGCATGTATCTTTTTATACTCCATACCCATCGTAGACAGGATTTTCTTGGCCTCATACATATGATTTGGAAGTACATTATCCTCTGGAAACATATCACACAATAGTTCAAGCAGCAATGTGAAACTACTATCGGTCCACCCATAAGTTGCCTTTAAGTTAACCAAATGTAATGTTCCCGTCAGCTGTGTGTACTTACTCCCATGGTACAATGGTATCTCTGCATCACTCCGCAGGCTGTCATACTCCTGCGACTGCGCAAAGGATTCTACCTCAACATCGTGAATCATTTTCTCCATTCTATCTTCATTTATGATATCCACATCTTCCTTCTTGTGCGACAGACAATCCGTTACTTCCTCACCATGCCATATCCACCTTGTGTATCACAGATTTATTCCATCACAAAGTAGGTGATCCTTTATGACATCAACATCCCATCGACTCTCATTCAAACAATTGACACAAGGATAAAAATACTTCCCATTTTTTGCAGAAGCATTCTTTTTAGTGAATTCAATAAATTCTTCCACCCCTTTCTCATATTCTTCACTAGTTCTCAAAGCATTCATCCAACTATGATCCATTTTGTTACCACATAAGGCATTCCCAATAACATTCACACGTTTAGTACAATTGTTAACGACATATGATGGGATTGCCTTTTTTCACATTTTTCAACAAAAATTTCGATAGCATTTCCCCTTAAAAGTAAGACATCCCAAAATTTCAAGCAACCATATCTCTCCACTACACGAATAATAATCATACTACTTACTATATTATTATATTAAGGAAACTACATTAATAATCTTACCAATCTGTTTAATTATTGTTAATTTCATCAAAATCATTCAAAAGCTCCATTTATTTATAATAATATATATACATTGCCTTTAAATTACATGGAATGGCTGTGTATGAAAAAAAATAATTAAAACCATGAATACTAGCTTATTTTAAGTTCTATGCAAAACATGAGTCCATATAATAATTTTCTATATAAAACAGAATAATTTTTTTCCCAAAGATGACAAACGAAGACATGAAGATAGAAGATATACATATATGTAGTTGCCGTTTTGTAGAACATATACAAATAACCCTTACTCATTCTATTTAGGTCATGTTAAGTCATGAGACAATAATCATTAATATATCACACTATTATAAAGTTTATAAAAATCCACACTATTGATTTATCTAAAAATGTTGCATTTGCAGTACACCAAGAAAAAATATCATGTTAACTTTTGTGAATGAGAAAGACTTGAAAATTTAAATTAGTAGAAGCATCATTAAAAAAAAGTAAAAAGTATTGCAGTGGAGTTCCCCAATACAATTTAAGCAATATATAAGCACACCAAACACACCAATCTCAACCATCTCAATATAAGCACAATTAACGTGATATTTCCTATTGCCTAGGCTTTTCACATTGCAAGTTTTACTTTAATTTATTCAAGTAAATTTATATTTCAAAAAGAAAATAAACCATTGCAGTGGAGTTCCCGAATACAATTTAAGCAATATAAGCACACCAAACACACCAGACCAATCTCAACCATCTCAATATAAGCAATATATAAGCACAATTAACGTGATATTTCCTATTGCCTAGACTTTTAACATTGCAAGTTTTACTTTAATTTATTCAAGTAAATTTATATTTCAAAAAGAAAATAAACCATTCTGCTACAAAAAAAAAAGAAGAAAATAAACTAACTTGATCAAGGGGGCACCGACTGCTATGTATACTGGAGAGGTAGTGAGAAGACGTTGGAGATCAGAGGTGTATGCACAGTGGGGAGGTACACCGGAGGGTGGAGAAAGCAAAGAACCACGGTAGTGTGGAGGTGTGGACAACAATGGAAGGAAGGAGGTGGAGGAGAGCAAAAACCTACACTATGGAGGAGGTGAAGTTGCAGAAGGGTGGCCTGGTGTGTGCGTCCTTCAATGGATTTCAGGTGGAGGAGGTGAAGTTGCAGAAGGGAGGAGTTGAAGAAAGAAAGAGTAGTCGACGGACAAGCAAGGAGGGGGAGGAAGAAGAGTAAAGCAATTTTGGTCAAAAAAGGACGGAATGGGAGTGAAGATGGAGAAGACGCATGTCAGACACTTGTCTGACATGCGCAGGGACGCCTTTAGGCGTCCCAAATGCCATTTGGGACACCTAAAGTCTGGGTTTAGGCGTCTCAAAATTATTTTGGGACGTCTAAACCCAGCTCCTGGCGCTAAAAAAAATTTACAAAATTTATATTTTGCGCCTGGAAAAACTTTAGACGTCCCAAATTCAAAGTTGGGACGCCTAAAGGTTTCCCTGCATACATATAATTACGAAATTGCCACCGCCTGCCTTTTTAACCACCCAATTTTAAATTTGGGACATCCTTTGGAGTGGTTATATCCTAATTTTGTAATAGTGACCCTATATGTTATGATGAAAATGCAATTTTACTTGATGCCAAATTAACTTTTTGCACTAGTGTGTGTCTTTCTCTCTCTCTGATGTAGATATTGGGATGTAATATGCATTAGAAAGCTGAGATAGAAAATATTTTTCCCTGAGGATCAACAGATTAAATTAATGATAGGATTTATTGTAACAAGTCAAGTGAGATCAAATTATTTTGAAATGATTAAATTGTAACACTTCTCTTAAATCTGTGAACTTCCAGGAGTGATTGTAGATGTGTTCGACACGTGGGTTATGTTGAGTATTGAGATGTAATTAGAGTTGATGTATTGTTAGTATGTTATTCGTTTGTGACGACTATTGTTGCTTAATTAGAGATCAGATGTCTATGAGAAGAGATGAGATTGCGATCATTCCTATACGAGTCATGTTCTACAAAAAGGAATTACATATAGAAATTTTAGATTGTGTCCCATATGTATCCTAAAGTTATGTTGGTCCCATTTCTTGACAGGATTGGACAAGACCGAGACATTATTACATCCCAGTTAAAACCACAGAGTAAAAGGAGAAATGGATGGAGATGAAATAGATAAACAATCCCTTCCTCTTTATATTTCTTTTAGTCCAAAATCGCTTGTTGATAATTGCAACATGTTGGATGATTAAAAGAAAAATAAACAAATCTTTATGTATGTGTAAAATTGCAAGTATATTTGGTAGAGGACAAGGCTACTATGCGGCTTGCGAAAGAAAATCTAGTATTAATCCTATCTCTCATTTTTTCCGCATAATCTTATCTCCATCAAAAAATAATTAGTTTAAATTCAATATTTTATAAAGCTATTAATATGATATTTTGTAAATTATTTTTTCCATTTTATTTGCATTGCACTTACGAATTGGGTAGACCAGAGTTTACATTTATTTATGTTTATAATAATAATTTTATAAAATGCTCCCTCGGATCCCTAATATAAGACATATTTGGGTAGTTTATATTAGTTCTAGATATAAAACATATTTTTCATACTTGTCAATCTTTTTTTAATTTACCTCAATTGATACTCCATCAACAATGATCAAGAAGGATGAAATTAAGGAAGATTATTAGGATGCTTTAAAAAATACATGTTATATTAATAAATTCAACTAGCTTTCTTAATTTAATCAAATTAGGTAAATATATCTTAGATTAATGACATAAGGGAGTAGTAAATATTACCCATCTATTTTTTTAATCTAAGGATAAATATGAAATTATGAGAAGAAAATGAGAAAGAGAAACATAAAACAACTCAATCCTACACCTTGCTCTTTTTGCTTGCCCCATGCCAATCCTATGTCCATGCATTTCTTTTTTCTTTTGTGTTTTGTATTTAACAATCTCGTCACTTTGATAGGTATAAATCTGTTCATCTCCCATCTGCACCATTAGATTACTTTTGGATGGTTTAAATTTAATTTAATTTAGTTTTTATATTTTAAATAAATTTTTATTTTAATATATGTAAAATTAAAATTAAAATTAATCTTATAACTATCACTTCTCATAAAAATAAATATATCATTAAAAAAATCACAAATTATACATTTTAAATTTGACTGTTTAAATTATATTTAAACGGTTTGGATTTCATCATAATAATAAAAAATTACTTATCACTGTGATGAGCAGTAAATTCCGACCCAAACATACGCACACAAACATATTAAATTAAACCCCAGACCTATAGCTTATCACTCGGGAAGCTAGTCATATGATTGTATGTTTTGTTTTTTACCTGACTCATCATCTTGGTTAAGATTGGGCCAATGGGAGTGGCGAGACTTCTACTGATCTACATAGCCCACTTGGGGCTTAAATTTGATACAATAATATTAGATGCCCACTCATGTAATAATTGTATAAAGTCATGGGAACTTGTGGCTCGGCTGCGAAGGCAATTCGCTATGAACTGTTAGGTCATGAGTTCCATTGCTCACTCATGTATGTATTTCAGTATTTCCCCGTTTCTATTTACGAGTAACAATCTCTGACATAGGGCGATTTGTAAATAAACTAAATATAGTAACAATATGGATTTGACTAAAAATTTAAGGCTGAATTGTGAAAAAATACCTCATTCATAACTTAATTATCAAATAGGACTCCAGTGTATAAATGATCTTCCGGGTGTACACAAGATCTTTACCCATATGCAGACGATCTTCCCTGTGTGCAATATTCATCCCTATGCGTATGCAAACCATCTTTCCCCGTGTACACAAGATCTTCCCCTATATATACAACATCTTCCCCTCATATGCACACTATCTTCCTAGATCCTATTTAACAATTAATTTGCCAATAAGGTATTTTTTCACAATTCTCCCAAAATTTATTACACTTCATTTATTTTTATTTATCACTAATTACACAATTTTTTCATCTTTTCCCACCTATTTTTCTCATTTCTTTTTCGACTCACAATCTATCTCACCAATCATCTCCATTAATTAATAAGAATATAATATTTTGATATGCGTGATTTGGGTATTTACCTCTACCCTAAATACAAAGTTTATTTTTAAAAAAAATGAAGCTTAAATTTGTACCCATCTAGTCCTACTTATCACTTTCAACATGTTTCAATGACAAAATTTTCAACTTTACTCATATTTAATATACCCTATATCTCATAACAATAACAGAGTCTTAAATTTACTAGATGAAGTCAGTTACATAAATCAACCGATCCATTAAGCTTTGTCAAAATCAAATATTGGAATAAATTGTTGACTAAGAGATCTAGCTCAATAACATATATTCTCTTTTATCTTCCTCTACCTTTTTAACTGAACCCAAAACAATTTGATCTATCCTCCTCACTAGTATATTTAATAATTTTTTTTATACATGTCCAAATCATCACAGATGATTTTTTGCTATTTTTTTTTCTTTTAATATGTGCCACTTTCACCCTTCCTCGCATAAATTTATTATAAATCTTATCCTTTTCTTTTAGTATGACCACGCATTGTTGGCGGTAGGATGAAATTTCCCACTATGTCCCACATAAGAAAAAGTTCTACCCAATATTAAGAAGTGATAGCTAAAATTGTATATTCATGTTAAGAAAAAGAAGAATGATTCCTTTGATCGGTTGACTTGGATATTGTGCACCTAAAGAAGAATTAAAGGAGTCAAAAAAATCAGGCTTCAGCAATCCAAACGCGTGTACTTGTCTTATGTGATTGTTTGGCAACCACAAGATCAAGATGTTGGTTGGAAAAGTCTTTTAATACGGATAAAACTTTATTCACATATTTAATTTATTTAATTTGTAAAAGATGTTGTTTAAACGTTAATCCAAACTTGCACATAATATCAAGACATTCTCCCAACTCTTCCAACACCTCCCTCTCAAATTCAGTCACATTTCTAAAAGCCTTTAGTAACCAAAATCCCTACAAAAAGTCAATTCCACGAAGAAATTATTTAAAGTATCAAAGCAAAACGACCTTATACAATATACCTTTCTCCCCCAGTTGCAGCTCTGTGATCAGCTCCAATAATCTGAACGAATTTCTTTTACCTGTCTCTGGGGTGATTGTTTGATTTGTTGGAGGAAGTGTTTTTATTGAATCTGATCTTTTAACTAATTTCTTATACCTTCCATGGATTCTGAATTTTGGACCTCGCGTCTTGCCGCCGCCAAACGCCATTATACGATTCAGCATCAAAATCAGAATTCGCATTTGGGTTAGTATGGATTTCAATTCGCGATATGGCCTGCTTTTCTTTTCTTCTTTTGAATAATCTGATTTCTTGTATTTTGTGGCTCTCAGATCGGTTGGGAATCGATGATTTCGATGTGGATGACGAGTTCCGACCCTATTTTTCATGCCCCTATTGTTACGAAGACTTTGACATCGCCTCTCTTTGTTCGCATCTCGAAGACGAGCACACATGCGAAACAAGAGTCACGGTACACGCTTTTAACAGATCTATCTTGTATCGATGTTAATCTGTTTCTTTGGCGTTAAAAAGGGAACCGGTGTTGTAGTCCTTTTTTCTGGGTCAATATTTGTATTGTCGTCCTGTGTTGAAACTATAGTCAAATCCTGTTTTTCCCTCTACAAGATTTTTGAGCAAAAAAAAAAAAAACTTTCTGCTATTTTGTTTGTGGTAATGAAAAGATCAAAATATTTGTCACCTAATCAAACAAGAAGTTGGTTGACATACAGGAAGATGGAAGATTAGTTAGGGGAGGTGGTGGACTTTTCAAAGGGACGAAAGGCAAAGGGCATAGTCAAGATTGCTTTACTTTAGTTGGTAGTAGCCGAAGTGGATGAAGTTTAACTTTTGTGAGAAACTTAATGTAACAAAGTTTACTATAAGTAGAATATTTTTGGGACAAAGTGGTCAGAGTAGGAAGAGAAAGTTGTATGTCTCTTTAAATCTTTAAAGTAGCTATCTAGTGAATAACACCCAAAGGAGGGCTGATTTTATGCTTAGTAACTGTTTTCTTTCTCCCCAGCTATCATTGGCGCGCAAAAATGGATAAAAATCCGTTTTTGTTTCATTTCTTTCCATGCCCTGCATGCATAACTGTACTGAAACTGATATGGTATGCAATAACTTAATACACACACCATTAACTAAGGATATATAGTGATATTCTTATTTTTTCTTATACCTTTTCCTCCTGATGATCTAAGTAGTTGAGCATTTTAGCTATACATTAAACTGATTTGTATTTTAAGGATAATTTTTTCCCCTCCTGGATCACATCTTAGCTTCCTACCAGCTCAAGTTTTGAAGAAGCTTATGATCAATGAACATCTGATGTATAATTTTAATTTCTGTCTTGCAGGTTTGCCCTATATGCTCAGTTAAAGTTGCTCGAGACATGCTAAGTCACATAACTCTGCAGCATGGACACATGTTTAAGATATCCTTTTCTTTTCTTTTATTTTCTTTCACTTTTACGATTTTGATCTGAAATTGTATGCTTGTCTAACGGATGGGTTGTTTATCAAGTGAAAGGTCAACTATGCTTATTGGTTCCCCTTAACTGAGGATTACTTGCAGAGAAGACGTAGGTTAAGAAAAGTTGCTATGCCGAATAGTCAGGCATTGTCCCTTTTAGGGAGAGATCTGCGTGAGGCTCATCTACAAGTGCTTCTCGGTGGCAGTAATGGCGGTCACCGGTCAAACAGTTCTAGTGTATCTAATGCAGCTACTGATCCATTTCTGTCCTCACTCATTATGAATTTCCCTGCTTCTGAAGTGGAGGATAATTCAAAATCTAAGGTTCCAAGTGCTGAAGATTTTTCTGCAAAGAATTTGGCACCTGCACATATCTGGAAATCTAGGTACCTTTTGGATTTTTTTTGTTTCTTTCTCCATGTTTGGTTAATAAGAGATGTATGATTTTTATCGAATTTTGTCAGTAACATGTGTCATCTTCATACTAGTCAAAGATGCATCAAGCAGTTCAAACTCTTGTGCTATAATGGTCATGTCACCTTCATGATTTCTTCATCAGAATATTTTGTTTAAGCTATAAAATCATATGTGAATATAAAATGTCATGGGAAGGCTGGTTTCAAAATTTATATGGACTGCGATGTCATCCTAGTTGCCAGTGATCCCATTTTCTGTTTGCAATGGGTGACATACCTATTTGATCATGAAGATTTTCTTGACCAATTATTAATGGAGTTATGCCAATATTATGCTATCCAAATACACCTTTTTTTCACCAAAACTTGCCCTTGTGCATGCCCATCCATTGGTTCACCTTCCCAGGTTATTGGTTAAAGATCCAGGCTCTGCCTAATGATGCCAAGTTTTTGTAAACTACAGAAGTTTAAGAAGCATTTTTAACTCACCATTTCTTTCTCACACTGTCACTACCTGCAGTTTTGATCCCTCCTTGACCGCTGAAGAACGGGAGAAAAGGATAAGACAAGCAGCTGGGAGATCCGGTTTTGTGCGGGATTTGTTTCTTTCAACTGTGTTAGGCGACTAGTTGAAGCCATAAGTTTCAATACTGAAACGATAATCAAATGTGAGATCCATCCTTGAAGATCTTGTCAAAGAAAACCTCCAGTGGGATACAGAGGTCTCAGGACAAGCCATGCTTGCCTGTATTGAGGCTGTAGGCAAATGCTGGGGGTTAGTTTATCCATTTGTCCCAAAGATGGTACCACCATCTCCAACAGCAGTACAGATATGTACTACATTCTGATAAAAACACTTGTTTTCTACCTTATTTATGATAATTTATGAATTAGATGTTGCTTTTATAATGGGGTATTTTGCTCCAATTGATATCCAACAAAGCAGATGATATGAAGAAGTAAAATTTTCCTTCTAATAAATCATTGTTATTCGTGGAGTTGTTTAAACCCTTGTCTTTGCTGAAGTGGTATCTGTAAGACAGGATAAAAAGTGCAAATTGCAACTGACTAGTTTACTAATGATATTTGCTATTTAATTCATCAAACAACCAGTCTTGATTTTGATTTCACTTGTGTTCCTATATCTTTTGAAGCATTGTAGCAGAAACCTGAGCTTCATCATGCCAGAGGTAATATCCGGTATCAAGTTTAGCTTCAAATTTCACAACTCGTCCGTGATGGCATTTTGCTGACTTTAGTTTTGAGGATATTCTCCTTTTCCAGATTTGATGTTCTCACATAATAGGATCTTCTAAAGTATATATAGTTTCAGGGTCATACACACACACACAGTTGAGAGGAGAGGGGAAGAAAGGAAGATGTGATTCATATTTGATATTTCCACGAGACTTTCAAAGATAGAAGTGAGATTTTTTTTTTTTTTTGGGGAGAGATTCTTCAATTGAGCTTGGCAATACTCAAATATGACCTAATGAGATTTACTTGCTCTTGTTCTTGAAACACTATTTTAGAGGATCAAAGTTATTTCCTCCATGGAATGACTCGCTTGCCATACAAGGTCAGTTGCTCACAACTCAAAAAGTATAGTAAATTAGTCTATTAAAAATAGTGATCAGAGTCGACCTAATAATAGTGATAAATTTTAAATTTTAATGGGAAAATCCCAAAAAAAATACAAATTAAATTGGTAAAGACAAATAGGTGTTGTCAATATATGAAATCTTATATAAGATCATGGGAGGAATCTAGGATTAACAAATGTCTCCAAAAAGATCTTTGTGCTCTCTCTCCCCCTCCCTCCCTCCTCCTCCACTCACCCATCCATGGCATCGACCCCTATTCACACCTTCAATTGTTCCACCCCCTCCTCCTCAGCTCACCCATCCACAGTCGACTATGGCCCTACATCCAATGTTCTTCTCTTTGTTCTTCCTACTCCTCCTGCTCTCTGATTTCACCCATAGCAGCCGCCACAATGATGATGGAGACGGCAGCGGAGACGATGATCATGCCAGCAGATTTGAAGAAGACCATCGCAATCTGTGATCACTACCCTTGATTTTGGCTTGTTTGGGCTACTTGATAACTATTATAGCTAATTAACAACATGAGAATTTAGATTAACAACTTCAGTATAGTATTATTTTTTACAACTTCATATTCCAAAAAAAACTTAGACCTAGGTATACTTTTCAGGACACAAGTTTTAGGGGCCAATAATATCTGTATAGAGATTAATATGATAATTTAGATTAATGATTTTTGTATCATATTTCACAACTTCATATCCAAAAAACCAATATACCAGGTATAATTTTCAGGGTACAAGAATAACAACATTTGTATAGAGATTGCAATATAAGAATTTATATTAACAACTTTAGTATCATGTTTTACAACTTCATATCCCAAAAACCAACACATATCTAGGTATAATTTTCAGGGGCCAATAATAACTTCTGTATATAAATTAACAACATGAGAATTTATATTAACAACTTCACTCATGCATTTATATTTTGTTTTCATCTGTCACATAACTTAGGGTAATTTGGTTATTTGGTGAGATTTAGAAATCCCATATTCCTCCATCAATTCTAACATGAAATTTCATATATTAGCAGCACTTATTCATCTTTTACCTATTTTGATTGTTTTTTTTTATTTGAGATTTTCCCATTTTTAATTGAACAATATTATTTGAACATTTGAGGCGTATTTTGGGTAGATGTAGACATGAAAATACTCATTTATTCATCTAATTTAAAGGATTATATGGTAATGCCTAATTTATGATCACCCTTCATTAAATCATAATCAACAACAACAATCTTGTACCACCCTCATTGGTACAAGTATGACTTATTTTCACATGAGACATCACTATCATTACAGCAATAACCAAAAAAAAAAAAATAGTGTCTTTTGTCTTGTTACAGTTCCAAGCAAATGGTCAAAAGTGATGATGGCAATTTAACAAGCAGTTTATTCCATCTTTCATGTCTTGATTACATAGGCCTAAGAAAACTAGATATTTTTCTTTTAAGTGGAGATAAACCATCAAGAAAAGGTCATCGACCATGTGCTCGCATTAAGTTCCAGCTACATCCTTCAAGCTCCAAGCAAAATCACGTAGACTGGAGGGATAAAGATGAAAACAATTTAGATATGAAATTATTCCTTTCATGGACGAGTAAAATAATGAACATAAAACTCAATTTCCTCCAATCTTAGGTATAAAACTAGGTTCCTGAGGTTCCTTTGATCTTAAACATAAGATCTCAATCTAGTTTGTCTTCCTAATTTATAATTTTTCCTCAAACTATCCTTACTAATTGCAGATACTGTAATGAATTTCCAACAATAGAAGTATTTTCGAATGTAAATGACCCATTTAACCAATTTTCTCAATCTTTGCAAGATAATTACTCCCTCTGACACTTAATATAAGAGCCACATCAATAATTCAAATAAATTAAGGAAGCCAAACATATTAGTTAATTATAATAAATGTGATATGATGTCCTTAAAATACCCTTGTATAATATTTAATTGTATATCAGTTTATAAGTTACGTAAATTAGTTTTGAGAAAAATAATAAGTATGAGAGACAAAATGGATTCTTATATTTTAAATCAAACATCCAACCCTCCCTGTGTAGCTTCCATATTAGGAACTGGAAAAAGTATCTACAGTTCTCACATTTAGTACAGTACTTTAGGCAGTAGTAATTACAGTACATACCTAGATATGTAAGCAACCATGCATGTTGAGTTCTACCTTGCTCCAAAACCAGTCTTGCATTCCAAACTCCACCAACATGCTATTACTTCAAAGTATTGATAACGTGTTTTATTCCAACCAGTGGGTGTTGGGAAACAAAGGGTTAAATCAACTTGACTGCCTACACCGGTTGGATTTGGTCGACAGTGTTCTTTATCAATGGGATAAGCCCCGACATAAACTCGATAACAGGCCCGACCACGTTGAAAGAGCCTGGCTTCATGAATTTTTTTGTTATCATTGGGATTGGGATGGCAATAATCTTGAAATTGCCAATTCATGGAGAAACCTCTCCATGCTTTTTCATCTGATCTGCACCTAAAAACAACGCATATAGCAATTTCCCAACACTCACTGTTATAATGTGCATTTCCATGATGAGGTATGTTTGCATTTATGGTCACAACTTCGCCGGAGCTACTCTTACTCCGGCGATGTTCCTGTTCTTTAAACCAACTTGGAACTCTACTCTTCCACAGATAAAGATAGTTCATGTAGTCATAGAAAACATGAATTGGACCCTGCATAACAATCGGATGCCTTAACAAAGGAAATACTATATAGTTAAATTATGCCTATAAAGTATTTGCTCTTCTTTTAATGTGATCCATGAACGATATAATATAGATCTCTCTAATCTAAACAAATCAAAGGAAAATGAATGTTTTTGTCTTAACAGTTTTAACTATTATAACTCAGTCCTTTAATTGTAACTCGTTACAACTTGGTCCTTATAGTTTAACCATTTAAAATATTAGTCCCTATATTTAAGTTTTAGATGAAGAAGTTATATATTTGATGAAACTCAGGAACTACAGTTAAAATGGTTAAAATTATAGGGATTGAGTTACAATGAGTTAAAGTTCAAGGATTTAGTTTCAATTAAGTTAAAACTATAAGAACTGAGTTGCACCAAGTCAAAGTTTAAGAACTAAGTTATAATGAAGTCAAAATTGTAGGGATCAAAATATTAAATTAAAATAATCTTTGAAATATATTGTTGTTCTCTCTCTCTCTCTACTACATAAATGACACTACTTTAGTGCTTGAAGACACAACTTTTTTTGAGCAAAAAAAAAAAAGACACATAACTTTAACAAATCCGCATTTTCATTAGTTGTGACAGCCATGTGAAAAACCCATTTTTCTCTATCAGATGACTCAATAAAACAAGAAGAAAAATATCAAATTTTCAAAGTCTCTTGGGATTACAAGCACAAAGAGATTGATGATGAGATGGTAACTTTTCATAGACACTATTCTTAGTTTAGTCTCTCTCTTTTTTCGGCCAAAGTCTTAGCTTAATCTTAATCTAAAATGGTAAAGACTAAAACAAAAAGTATAAAAAACGAAGTAAGAGATAGATATGAGACCTTAAATACACGGCTGGCATAAAGATTTCCAAGAGCTCTTGTAAGCTTCAACAGAGGACAATAGCTTCCACATATAATCAGATTTGGAGGGAGCTCAGGCATTGACTTGAGCATGTTGCAATCACTCACATCTAAATATTTGAGATTTATTAAATGAATTATGGACAACGGAATCTCGTAGATTCGAGTGCTCCTCACATCCAAGAAGTATAGACTTGTCATATTTCTGCCAAATTCAGGAAGCTTCTCAAGATTTATGCATCCACCAAGAATAAACTCCTCCAGATTATCTGTTTCCAAATAACTTGGAAGAGTTACAAGATTTATGCAATAATCCAAACGTAACTTAACCAACTTCTTCAGCAGTCCAACAGATTCATGAATCCAAACTAGGTTACTACAATGAGTAAGGACCAACTCTTCAAGATTTGGTGTCGCAGAGAAATCTGGAGTTTCAATTAGGCAATCAGAATCACTCAAATCAATGATCCTCAGCTTACCTAAAAACTGACCAAGATATAAGAAAAAAAGGAAGACAATATCAGTGTTTCCGATGGCCAGTAAATAAGATATGGACACGCACAAACAACAAGCCTATCCCACTAGGTGGAGTAGATACACGTATTATTGAAAATTGTGAAAGGAAAGTATACCGGTGCTCCATTCCATAGTTTTCTGATTTTGCTATTGCATAATTGAAGGCACTCAAGTTCATATAATTGATCAAATGATGGCAGAGATTCCAAAGCATAATGATCCCATGAAAGAAACTTCAATGCACTTGGAAGAGAATTGATATTGTGCAAAAGATGCACCTTGCTTAAATTGAGTACTCTAAGATTTTGCATTTTTGAAAAGCAATCAGGATGCCACTTTGCTTCAAATTCTTGTTGTATGTCCAAACATATGCTTTGAATGTTTGCTGTCCCCTTATAAACATGTATGAAGATTAAACAAGAAGAGAGATAGTAAGATTTCAAGCATAATATGGAAATAATAATGCAGTATGATAGAGACAAAAATAAAACGGTAGATAAAGCAACACTAAACTGATATCAATCCACAAAACACTTCCTCCTCAAGAACAGAAGGCAAGTGCAGCACAAGAAACAACTCTCAGACACAATACCAACGACCCAGCACACTAAAACGGAAAGAGAAAATGATGAATAAAGATGATGTTCCTCCACTCCCAACTTGGCATTCGAGAGGCCAGCACTCACCTCACCAAACTCCCAATACAAAATAATCCATGGTTTCCCCTGGAGAAACCAACAACTATTATCAATCCAAAAAGTGATTCCAACTTAATCCATAAGAGTTGGAATCTTGAGGTCCATGCCCTGGACATCAAAAAGTGATTTTCCTCTTTCTTGCATCTTCCTAGCTTTACTTTTATATCTCAGAGTTCAGAACACTAAAAGCAACTCTATCACAATACATAAAATAACTTTAGTACAATCAAAGTTCAAACACTTACCCTGTCTCCTTTCAACACAAGATCAATGTCCTCTAGAGACCACAATCTACTGCGTCGACTAGCATCACCAGGAGCTTCTTGCAAAACAATGCTTCTTCCCATCTCTTGACGCAAATCATGCATATATAGATATTCTTTGGAAGCATCAAGAAGCAACGTGTCATAGAAATTTGTTGGGAAGAAAATGTTCCTTCTCATAATTTTAACAACATCTTGCATATCATCATGATGATCTTCTGCAATTCTCCTTGAATCTAAATTTGATTCAAGGATACCTAGCAAAGATTTTTCTATAAGAACTTGAATTCCAATTATTGGATGAAGGCCACATACTTTCAAAATATTCATGACTTTAAATTTGGCCTCCCTATTAAAAAAACAGGCGATATCTAAAAACATTTTTCTGTACTCTTCATCTTCCAATCCATCATAACTGATGCAGAGGTGGTTAAAAATATCTTGATGTAAATTTTGCCTCAATTTTTCTAATGTGTCTCTCCATTCAGATTGCTTTCTCCCACAAAGAAAAGATCCTAAGACTTCAAGTGCCAAAGGAAGTCCACTGGCATATTCAACTACTTCTGTGGACAAATCCAAATAACCTTGGTTTGGCTTATCTTTTTTGAATGCTTTCTGACATAAGAGTTTAAGGGACTCATCTGGCTGTAACTTCCCCACTTCATATGCTTCAAACTGTTCATACTGTGTTAGTAATTGTTTATCTCGAGTAGTTATTACCATTTTGCTCCCTGCACCAAACCACTCTTTATTTCTAGCCAAATTATCTAATTGACTTCTATGACTTACATCATCAAGAACAATGAAAACCTTCTTATGGCACAAAAAATTTCTTATGACCTCTTGTCCCTGAAAGGAATCATGTATTTCTGGTTCTCCTAGTCCAAGACAAGAAAGAAGTTCCTTTTGTAAACTCAGCAAGCCAACCCTTTTGGAATCTTCCCTTACATTCGCAAGAAAACAACAATTATCAA
This sequence comes from Inga leiocalycina, assembly GCA_963242795.1. NCBI lineage: Eukaryota > Viridiplantae > Streptophyta > Magnoliopsida > Fabales > Fabaceae > Inga > Inga leiocalycina. The sequence continues at coordinate 36,477,716 of OY725321.1, read as the reverse complement.
ACTTGCTTCGGATTGAATTATAAACAACTCGAGCAAGAGTTGTCTTGCCTATCCCACCCATGCCCCATATCCCTATGAAGCATTTATCATCCAGTCCTATCTTTAAAAAGGAGATTATACTCTCTGCCTTTGATTGAATATCCCCAACTAAATGTTCAAACCTTGATGGAAATTTAGCACATAATTTTTTCCATATGAATTTGGCAATGTCTTCAACAATCTCTGCTTCATGTCTGTGTAGATCAAATGATTATTGTTCTAATTAGTTAAAAAGAATTTTGAATGATAATAATGGAAAATGTATAGAGGAGTGTTAAGGAAGCAATTTTGTTTCAATGAAAACTGAAATCTATTTACTCATGAAGAGAAGAAACGACAAGAATAAATTAGAGTCCCTCATCAACATCCACCTCTTGCCTAAAAGGTGGAGGGTGATCAAGGACACAAAAATTTCCTTATAGCGTATAAGTGATCTGCAAGTCTAAATAAGATCTGCCAATCCCTATCGACAAGTAACCTAGCTTCAACCACAATATCTCTAAATGGATGAAGCAAATTCTTCTAGATTAGCAACTTTTTCTTTGTTACATTCTTGATTAGCAACTTTAAAATCCATATACACATAAAAGTTTATTGACTCAGTTCGCTGTGTGGGTACAACAAGAACAGAGTAATTTGCATTGAGGCAAGTTTTTCTAAGGAAAATTTGTGGATAATTTAATTTAAAAATCTAGGAATTGAAATCTTACATGTCCTTATTTAGCATGTCAACCAAATAAAAAGGCAAAAAAAAAAAGAGTTGGAGGGATCAAAATCTTGCCTATTTCTGGTATCCCAGCCAGACAAATTAGCAACAGTAGTTAAAGCTTCCCTCCATCTTCGCACTTTATCATTTGAAAATACGCCTTCATGTTTCTCAAAAGCAGTGGCAAAGCTTCTTTTTTGACGGCGTACATCAGATGGATCTACACCATAAAAAACTGGAAAAACTGTTTGACCTAAGTCTTGTTTGGATTCCATAATCTTCTCCAATTCATCCAAACACCATGAGGAAGAAGCATAATGTTGAGAGAGGATAACAACGGAAAAAAGAGATTGCTCAATAGCTTTAATGAGTTTCTCAGAAATGACTTCTCCTCTTTGAAGCTCTTCGTCATCCCTAAATGTTACGATTCCCTTTCGGAGTAAAGCAAAGTATAAATGATCAGTAAAATTTGTGCGAGTATCTTCTCCTCTAAAACTTAAGAAAACAAGATGAAATCCTCTCAGTAGGTGCCATTAAAGGTTGACAAAGGAAATTGAACTCTCAAATGATGAAATCCTCTCGGTAGCTTACCCTTTGTCATTGACTTTGAAAAAAATATAAAATGATGACAGCTGTATTACTCTTGTTTTACTGATATCATGCTTGTTGAGCCAATTCTTCAAGCCAGTGTCAAGGATTAAAATGTGAGTACTTCTGCAAGCTTTTTTTTGGCTAGGCGTAACAGGTATTCTATTATTGGAAATAATTATATTCAAGGTATAGTAGACTATTAAATATGGGTTCTTTTTTTTTAGTGAGGATTCGAATTTTGACTCGCTATATTATAAAAGATTAGCTCATTTCGTTAGATTTAACTTATTGGTCAAACTATTTTCCTTTTAGAGTTAATATCATCTTTGAATCTTTAAATTTACCCTCATTTTTATTTTGGTCTATCAAGTTTCAAATCATTAGTTTTTACTCCTCTAATTTATTAAGCTATAGGGATCAGTGTTTTAAATTAAATAAAACTTGAAGAATCAAAACCTATTATTTGAAATTTAAAGAACCAATATCAAAATAAGAGAGAACATGAGGTAATAAAGATTACATTAACCTTTTTATTAAATAAGTATATCTTTAACCATTTAGTGTGTGTTCGGCAACCTTCCAAATCATGATTTCAGAAATATTTTTTTATAAAATGAGATAAAATTTCTCTCACATATTTATCTTATAAATCATAAAAACTATTCTCCACTCAGTTTTGTTGGCAAAGAAGAAAAATAGAAGCCCACTAGGTTACTATTCTTTAATGGGTAGGTGTACAAGGTCAACTGCCATAGAATGGATTGGGTACTTTTTAAGTGTGATGGGGTTGGATCTAGTAAAGAGCGCTTGTATCACAAAACGTATCAACCTAATATTTGAATTTTTACTAAAAGAAAGGTTTATATTTAATATATGAGAACACCTTAAACTGCTTTTAATAAGGGAATAATTGTGGTTAGCCAAAAGAAAATTACTTTATAATCACTTTAGCTTTAAGGATAAGGATAAAGTAGGATATGTTGAATTAACCAGTAATAAATGTACAACTATTCTAAATTAGTCTGTGCCTTCTTTTTGTTTTTTCCTCGTCATAACTCAAGCACTCACATAGGGTTTGAACTTATAACTTTTTACCTTTCAAGAAAGACATAGGGAGTGTTTGGTTGGGCTTGAAATAGCCAAATAAACCCGTTTTGACTAGATAAGCCCGAAAAAAAAACGTGACCCAATTTGGTAGTGTTTGGATGGGCTTTTTCAAATTGGGTTTGAGGTAAAAAAAATCTCATTTCAGAAAAGCTACTGGACCAAGCTTTTACAAACCCGTTTCACGTTTTATTACCATTGGATTTACTTATCTCACCTACTATTTTTAATTTTTCACTCCTCTCCCTGCAAAGCTGCTCGACGCCTGCTGCAAATGAATCTTTTTTCACATGCTCTGCTTCAGTTGCGTGTTGCTGTTGCTGTCGCTGGTCTTCGTCTCCCTCTCGTCGGCGGCGAGGGTTGTAGCCGATGAAGCTGTGTAGTCCGTCTTCCCTCTCTAGCTATCTCCGTCGTCTTCCCCCTCGTCGCTCGGTTTTCCGTCTGTGATAGATCCCATCCCAGGCCCGTCCGTGTCGTCGACTGCATTGTAGTGTCGGAGGTCACTCGTAGAATCTGAAGGGCGTGTCCATCTTTATTCGTGCTCAGCCGTGTCGGATCTGTGCTTCAACCGAGTGCTCTGCCGTCTCCGATCTGTGGTTGAAGCTGAAGAGGCCGTTGTTCTTCATCTGTGATCGATACGGCTTTGTACGAGGAGATCTTCAACCTTAACAGGGGCGTGATCTTCATCTAAAACTTGGAGGTAATATGAACTTGAAATGTATTTTATTCCATAGAGAGTGTGACTGGTTTTGTTTGCGTGTGGCCTGCGTTTCTGTAGTTAGTTAGGGCTGTTGGGGGATTAACTTCACTGTTTTGCTACCTTGCACTCACCTTCTATTAGATGCACAGTCTGCATGTGGAACAAAAATGGGTACTAGAATATCCAAAAAAATTTTGCTCAAGTCACCAACATGACAGGAGAGGCGAAAATATTTCATGAATGCACAACTATGTGCTGAACAGTTGTTTAAATTTACCCCTGTTTCCATGTTTTTTAAATTTAATATATTTTCATCTCTTGGTTAGGAGGACCAAACAGTTGTTTGTCCTTCTTGATGATTTAACACAAGACGACTCCATGATTTCAAGTGGATTATGAAGGTGTAGGTGAATTGCTAGGGGGACAGCTCATTCACAAGTATCATCCCATTCATTTTCATTGTTTTACTGTTACAATTTTATAGAATCTGTAAGTATAAAATCACCAGAAAAATACATCATTTCTACTGCATTGATAATTCGATAATTAAGTGAATCAGTTAGGGATTAAAACATCATATGCGTCTTTTTAAGACCATGCGATGCTCTCGCCTATAACCTTCAACGACAACCAACATAGCGAACAACAAATGATGAATATCCAATGAAAATAATCTTGTCATTTAGAAATTATATTTAGAACATAGAAACTCATAAATGGACAAAACATGAAGGCCTCTCTCAAACCATCCAAATAATATTGTAATTGAAATTAGGATGAATTCCTTAACAAAATCATTTATCCTAACGGCTGCCTCAGGTTAGCATCAATATCAGCATGCTTTTTCTCCGCATCTAAATTTCTTGAAGCCATAGCTGCTAGTTTCACTTCATACTCAGCTACTTCTCTTTGGATTCTTAACAAAATCTTCAATGTTTGTGGGATGAAAGCATCAACTTCGGCATTTCTTTTGTATTATTCGTAATTTGTTTGGCCTTGTCATTATTTCAGAAGAAGCCTTAATCCATATTGGTCAACTGATCTTCAACCTGAACAGGCCTTCATCTTCATCTGTAGTAAGATTATAAGTTCATCCTAAGCACAATTTCTGGTTTCATGTTATTGATTGGCACCTGCTAATGTCATTATTCAGTTGAGGCTTTTGCTAGTATGATCTCTGTTTCTTCATTTTTCATCTTCATTTGAGGTGTTATGAATGTTACTTGTGTTCAGTAGATTGTTTATCCCTGGTGCTCATTAATTAATTGAACAAAAGAAGCTTCACAAATTTTGATGGATACATGTATTTTCAAAGTAAATGTTGTTGTGGAATGTGCCGTTTATTGTTTTTTGTTAATCTGGTTGCTTCATGAGAAGGTAATAACTAGCATATGTTTATAGTCCACACTGTAAAGTTAAACTTTTCTATAGAAAAATGAATGACAGAGCACTGTGGGATGATGAGACAATAGAAATTTTTGTCCATGCAATGATGGAACAAATTTTAAAAAAAGAACGTCGAAGGTTGTCTTTCTCAAAGGATGGATGGGACGCTATTGTTGGTACATTCAATGAGAAGACAGGGAAAGCATACGACAAGAAGCAATTGAAGAATAAGTTTGATATGTTACGGAAGGACTTAAGGACTTGGGATGCCTTAACAAAAGAGACTGGTGTTGGTCGAGACCCAATAATCGGAAATGTCATAGCGGATCCGGAGTGGTGGCAGCGGAAATGTCAAGTTAGTAATGCCTATAATTACTTATAACGTTGCATAATAGTAATTCAGTTGCCTCAATCAGCTTGTTTTGTAATAATTTCATGATTTTGTTACACCTCTGTATGCAGGAGAGGTCTGCGTATAGGAAGTTTCGCTGTTCAAGCCTCAAGAATGAAAGAGAATTGAGGCTTATATTCAAGAATGTCGTGGCAACAGGCGAGGATGAGTTGAATCCAGCTTTCATAGGGACACAGACAGAGGATGCAGAGGAAGAAGATGTGTACCGACCTACTACGGATGAGGAGGAAGGTTCAGGGGACAGCGAGGACAATAATTTTGGAGTTAACCCAGTAGTTAACACAAGAGTGACAGATGAGCTAGCGAGCACTGGGTTATCAACTCAAACCCCTCCCTCTGATCCAGGCGCACCCTCTTTTCATACTAATTCCTTGAAGTCAGGGAAAGCGGAAACGATTTGATCCCTCCAGGAGGAAAAAGAAGCAGAAGATGCCAGCCTCAAAGCAAATTGCAGATGCGGTCAGTGTCATAGCAGAAGCATCGAAGAATAGAGCTGCAACCATTAGTGAGATTCAAGCAAGGAGTGTTGATGCTGCTCTTGCAAACCTGTTTGAGCTGGAAGAAGTGCAAGAAGATGAGGACTTTCAAGTCTGATGTATCAGGCTGCTTATGGACAAGACTAGTCGGGACACGTTTTGCTCACTTGTTAAGAGGAGAAAGGATTCTGTGATTGCGTGGCTGCGTTATATGGTTACGACCCTTGATTGAGTCGCTACAGATTATGTTGTTGACTATCGATGCGGCTTTCATTGGATGACACCATCCTAATATGAACTTTATGAAAAAATAGTTTAGTGTTTATTGTATGCATGCTTGTTCTTTTGTTTTCACTAGACCAACAATGCAAATTTCAGATATATATTATGTATGTTTTAATCCAATGTTCCTTTTATGAATTATGTTTATGTTATATACGTTTGGATCCAATGCACAGGTTACAGCTGCAATGGAAAATTGGATGGAGGAAGAAGACGACGACTCTCGGATACTAGCTCTTATCGATGAAGAGATAACAGAGTATGAACAAATAGCTGCGTTAGTGTGTCAATATTGGATTCCTTTCATGTGTAAAGAACCTCGTAAAACAAGTTCACGACCCGGTCATTTCTTTGTCCAAGAAATTTTGGCAGAGCATGAATCACAATGTCATGACATGTTTAGAGTTGAAAAACATGTATTCAACCGGTTGTGTAGTAAATTGGTCGAACATGGGTTACAAGATTCTAAGAATGTCGGATTCGAAGAAATGGTTGCGATGTTTTTGCTCACAGTTGGCCATGGCGTCGGTAATAGGATGGTCCAAGAGTTGTTTAAGCATTCAGGGGAAACTGTCAGTCAGCTATTGCACTTGGTACTAGAGGCTTGTTTTAGCCTAGCTCGAAAATATATCAAACCCTTTGATCCCGAATTCAAAGGATGCCACCCAAAAATCCTCAACGATCCTCACTATTATCCCTACTTTAAGGATGCCATTGGAGCCATAGATGGAACTCACATCAAGTGTGTGATCACTGGTCCCAACCGTGAAAGATATATCGGGAGAAAAGGTTATACAACACAGAACGTAATGGCTGTATGCGATTGGGATATGTGTTTTATGTTTGTGTTGGCGGGTTGGGAAGGATCCGCACATGACGCTCATGTGTTTGAAGCTGCTGTCTCAAATCCAGCTCAGAATTTCCCTCATCCACCTGCAAGTATATTTTAAGCCCATTCAGTTTAATTACTTTTTGTACGCACTTTGCTTAATCTAACACCTTCAAAATAATTTGAGACATTCATTAGGCAAATATTACTTAGTCGACGCTGGATATCCCACACCAGTTGGGTATCTTGGGCCCTACAGATGTCAGCGTTATCACCTGGCAGAATTTCAGCGTCAACCTAGTTTGGCAAATGCTCAAGAGACCTTCAATTACTATCATTCCAGTTTGCGGTCAACTATTGAAAGGACTTTTGGCGTGTGGAAGAATAGATTCGAATTATTGCAAAAAATGCGCAAATACACCTACCAAATGCAAGTCCGCTTAGTTGTGGCAACTATGGCCATTCATAACTTTATTAGGAGAAATTCTCAGAGTGATGTTGATTTTGGCGCAGCAGAAGGTGCCAATGTAGCTCAGGAAGATAACAATATTGTAGACGATGCGGCTTCCTCGTCCAATGTTGCTGTGACATCTTCAACCAAAATGAATCGCATTCGTGACATGATTACACAACAACTTGTACGGAATTTATGATCCCAATTAGTTATGTAATAGTTTTTTGTGAAATTATGTAATTTCCTAAGTTATTTGGTTTTTTGAGCTCAACGTTACCTACGTTTGGACTTCGTATCACAATTGTAGCCATTGAAATTCTAGATTGGGAATTATTTACTCTAGTGGCATAATAGAGTGAATCTCAATGTGTTTATGCTGTTATAATTTCTGAAATTTCATTCCTAGTTTGGACTTCATTTTACGATTTACAAGTTTGCATTTTAGATATCTTCCAGGCCCAGATGATATGTTACTGTTGGATATCACATATATGATCTATCTAAAATTTGAAGAATATACAAATTAATGCCTTTCAACTTTTTATTTTTAAAAACGCACTTATACAATCCCTAATCCAAACATGTTTTGACTTATGAAAAAACATGTTTTCAATCGCTCATCCAAACATAAATCACGAATCAAAAATTCACTTTTCTTTTAAGTCATTTTTAATAAGTCAGAATCACAATAAATCATTTTTCCTACCGCTATCCCAAACACACACATAGACGAGGAGTTTGTTGTTATTAGATCTAAGGCCTTGATGGCTTTTCTAATAAAGATATTTCCAGTCATCATATATTCTGGCGTTATTTTTGGAGTCAAGATCCTCAACTGTGCAATTCAAAAACTAAAATAGTACATAAATAGTTAGGCGTGTTCATGTGATTTCTTGCATCTATTTCAAATTTCAATTCAACGTTCACACAGACACAGTACGCACATAAATTTCAAATAATATTTAAATAAAATATTATTTGAAATTGCTTTAATTATAATATTTTGCACCAGAACTTGTTTTTTATTGCTACTTGACCACTGACTAGTTAGCTATAATTTGTTTAGAATATAGGTAAATTGTCTAAACTCTAAAAGGACTCATCTACGAATATGTGGCATTTTATTAGGGAAGCAATTTAACTTATTTAACCAAGGTTGGATCACTAGCTGGTCGATCCATGCCTCTAGATGTCCAAATCAGTTCTTCAAGAAGATGGAGAAACTGATGAAGAATTTCATTTGGGGCAACCAATATAATCCCTCCTGTCCTTAATACTATATCTCCTTAATAAAAGACCAAACTAGTTTTTTTTTTTAAGAAATTAAGGAAGTTAAATAAAAAGTGCTTCCCTATATTTACTCGGGTGTGAATACTTGCACTCCTTCCACAAATGACAAGCAAGATTTATTTGAAATCCCCTCTAAGCATCACAACAACCTTCTCAACAAATGGTTTGCCTGGAGGAAGATGAACCTCTCCTTTTTATGATTCTCTTTTTCTTCTCAAAACCTCATATTCGCCATTAGATTAAATAATGAATAATTCAAACTCAATTTTTTATAAAACTATTATTATAATATTTTATATTATTCTAAAAAAAATTATTTCTTTTTATATTACATTATGAGCTCGGCACATCAAATTTGAACCATTTAAATTATTTACTTTGTTTTTGTAATAATAGATTTACAAATTTATAAATCTAAACCATTTATTTTCTTGATTTAAGAGTAGAGATGAGATTTTGAGACAAAAATGAGATAATACAAATCTTCGTTTGCGGCATGAGGTTCATTCCATTTAAGCATATCCCATAATGATCTGTCCAATGCAGCAACACCTTGAAACAATACTTATTAGCTATTGATGCTTCATCCCCAATTTTGGAAGTCTCAGGCTCTCTTACTGTATTCTTCTTCTGTTTTGGAGATAGTGGAAGACCTTGGAGTTTCAAATGCATCCTATTTAACTAAAATTGAAGCTGTGTCTTCTTAGTAGTGGTGGCGGCGGTCATTGTTGTTATCTTGGTGGAGATTATGGCAGTGGTCGTGGTGGTATTGGTAGTAGTGGTTGTAGTAGTGAGACAACTTATGGCTAATGCCCTTACTAATCGAGTCACAGTTATGGACACAATTATGGACATACAACAAGTAACCACATGTAGGAAGAAAAGATTATAGTCACTAGTGGAAAAATGGCTTTCTAGACCGGTTAAAATTGACTTTTTAGATCGGTTTTGAATCCGGTCTTGATACAGCTGGTCTTAAAAGTATGTCACTTTTAAGACCGGTTTGATAACTGGTTTTAAAAGTCTCACTTTTAAGATCGGTTATCCATACAACCGGTCTTAAAGTAAACAATTTTAAGACCGGTTATAATTATAACTGCTCTTAAAATTTATTTTAAGACTGATGTTATATAGAACCGGTCTTAAAATTAAGAAAATCTTGATAAAGAAAAGAAAAAAAGATAAGGAAGACTCTTCTTCTAGTTCATCATCTGGAGATGACAAAGAACTAGAAGTTTCTGAGAATTTCTTAAATCTTATATCAAGAATTTCAATCCAAAAATGGCATGTGTCAGTCAAAATTATTGTTGCTAATACCTTTGTATTAGAAACAATAGCTTTGTTTGATACTGGAGCAACTTTAAATTGCATCAGGGAAGGTCTAATTCCTACAAAATTTTACGAAAAAACCACTAAAAATCTTTGTGGACCAAACGAATCGCCATTAGATATCAGCTACAAATTTCAAATGCAGTAGTTGAAAACAATGGTGTTAAAATAAAAAATCTTTTTATCCTAGCAAAGATCTTATCTCAAGATGTAATTCTTGGTGTTCCTTTCATCAGTAAATTAAAACCTTTTTTAACAACTGATGAGGGCATTGACTCTGATGCTTTGGAAAAAAGGATTTTCCTCAAATTTGTTGATCCACCTTATACGAAGTTTATAAACCAAATTGAGTATAAGGAAAATCAAATTAATTTTCTAAAAGAGGAAGTTTCTTACAAAGCAATTGAAAATCAATTGGAGAAACCTTTTTCTTAAACAAAAAAATCCAAAATGTTTTGAAAAACATTCAAGACACAATTTGCTCTGATTTTCCTAATGCTTTTTGGGAAAGAAAAAGACACATAATTGATTTACCTTATGAAAAGGATTTCAATGAAAGAGCTATCCCAAAGAAAGCTCGACCAATTCAAATGAACTAAGAACTCTTGGAACATTGTCAAAAAGAAATAAAAGATTTACTTGATAAAGGTTTAATTCATAAGAGCCAAAGTCCTTAGTCTTGTGCAGCTTTTTATGTCAATAAGAATGTTGAACTTGAACGAGGAACTCCGAGACTTGTAATTAATTACAAGCCTCTCAACCAAGCTCTTCAATGGATTAGATACCCAATACCTAATAAAAAGATCTTTTAAACTGCCTTCATTAGGCCAAAATATTTTCCAAATTTGACATGAAATTTGGTTTTTGGAAAATCTAAATTTCAGAAAAGCATAGGTATAAGACTGCATTCATTGTCCCATTTGGGCCATATGAATGGAATGTTATGCCTTTCGGTTTAAAAAATGCACCCTCTGAATTTTAAAAGGTAATGAATGAAATTTTCAATGCTTTTATAAAATTTATCATTATTTATATTGATGATGTTTTAGTGTTTTCAAAATCAACTAAACAACACTTTAAACATGTCAAAACTTTCATGGATATTGCTAGGTTCAATGGCTTAGCAGTTTCTAATATTTTTTCTTGAAAATAAACTCAATAAGGGTTCCATATCCTTTGGAATCACCCCAAAATGATATCTACAAAATTAGTTATGATTTTTCAAAGTTAGGGCAGAAAATCTGCCAGAATTGGCATTATTCCGAAAATTGAAAATAAAATGTGTTTGAAATTGATTAATGGAATTAAAATTCCAAGTGTCATGATCATATAAGGAAGGGATTAAATTATAATGGATTTGTATGAGCACATGTCAAATTGCATTTAAATAATGCTACATGGACAAATAATGATGAATTGAGTGCATGGAGGAGTGTAAGATTGGACTTAGTTGGAAAAAGCAATTAGTTTAGTTAGGGTATAGGAGGAAGCACGTTTTTTTTAACAACAAGGGAAAATCTAGTTCAAACCCAATTGAAAACAAGTGATGAGAAGGCATGGCATAAAGTTAAGAGAGTATGACATCAAGTAGAGGGTATGGTTGGAGGTATGGGAGGAGGAATGGTATGCATGTTAAGTGGCGTGATTTCAACCCTTGATGGGATCAATGGAGTAGAATAAATGGAGAAAATTTATGAAGCCTCATCCTCTTTCTCTTGCCTTCATTTTCTTCTCTTGCAACAAGAGAAAAGAGGGAGAGAGTTTTGAAGAGTTCTTGAAGAATTAGAGAGAAGGAGGAAGAAGATTAAGGTAAGTAGGTGTTGACTTAGTGATTTGGTTACATATTCTTGTGTAACATGTAATATCCCGATTTGTGATTAGGGCTGATAATCCTGATAATCATTGAGATTTGTGTAATTAAGCACTTTTGGGATTAATGCAAAGTGATTTTTGAGAATTTATGTGTATGGTATTTAAGATCAAGGGTTGTGATTCATTGATAATGGGTCGGGATCCTACGCTTTGCGATTGTGTGTGTTTATGAAGGAGTGCTTGAGATGTGTACATGTGGCATTGTGGTAGTGGTTGGATGAGGCCACAAGAAGACAATACCTCACTTTTTCCTCCCTTCTCTCTCTCATTTTCGGTTGAGTATGTGTGACAAGGGGAGGAAGTGACATCTCATCATCATCTCTTCCCTCTACCATATTCTCTCTCCTCTCCTCCATTGTTTCCGGCGATCAAAGGAAGAAGGAAGAAGAAAGGTGAGATTTTGATGCTTTGTTTGATCTCTAATGCCCTAAACCTCTTCTTTAATATTGTGTGTCTCATTGAGAACTACATTGTGGTAATTTCAGAATCTTGAAATAGTATTGATTTGTGATTTGCTCGAAATTGAAAGTTGAGGAATCAAGATTCTGAATTGAGCAAAGTGAAGAGGTAGGCATTTAGAGCATTTTGATATATTGTTTATGAGTTTTGGCTAGGTTTGGTAAAATCTGGAATTTTGCCCTAAATATGCCTATTTTTGGAGATATGAAGTTCATTGTGATTTATGATTGGAAATGATGTATTATGGAGTTATTTGAGCATTGAATGTGATCTGAAATGGTAGAAATGTGTTAAGGGAAATCTGGAAAATGTGTGTCATAGAGACCTTAGTGGTTGATTGTGGTCAAAGTGGTTTTTGGGGTGTTTGTGGAGTTGCCATTGTGTTCCCTAGTTAGTGCTTAGAGTGTATGAGCATTGTGGGGAGTTTGGGAACCTTTGGGCATGAATTTGACCATCTGGTGTTTTTCTGGTTTTCTGCAATTCTGGGTTTCGGATGAGCATCACTCGAGCAGAGGAAGAACGTGCTCGAGTGATGGAAGAGTTTTCCCTGTCCTGCTTCGAGTGCGTCTGGGTTTCTTTGGGTGATGCTCGAGCACAGCGCTTTGTGCTCGAGTGAGCGAAGAACATGCTCGAGCAGGCATGGTCTGCTCGAGTGAAGGTGGGAGTTCAGAGTGAAGGGTTTCTTTCGGGTCTTCACTTGCTGGTGGATGCCACGAGTGTGCTCTGACACTCGCGAGCATAGCCTTCTCACTCGAGCACTGGGGGTCATGCTCGAGTGAGGTTGTGCTTCAGGAGGGAGTTGTGCTTTCGGGCTCTCACTTGCGAGTGAGGTGCTCGCGGGTGAGAGGTGTGTGCTCGCGGGTGTGAGGTGTGTGCTCGCGGGTGTGCTCGCGGGTGAGAGGTGTGTGCTCGCGGGTGTGAGGTGTGCTTCTGGTGGGAGTGTGCTCACGGGTGGGAGTGTGCTCGCGGGTGTGGTTTTGTGCTCGAGTGATCCTATGCTTGGAGAGCTTTGGGTGCTCTCGGGTCCTCACTTCCTGGTTTTCTCTCGCGTGTGCTCGAGTGAGGTATTTGGCCTTGTGCTCGAGTGAGGGTCAGCGTGCTCGAGTGAGCCAGTTCCTGCAAGTGTCTTTATGCTCTCGGGAGCTCACTCGCAGTCTCACTCGCACTTGTGCTCGAGTGATGTCCGTACTTGTGCTCGAGTGAGAGCATCTGTGCTCGAGTGAGAGGACCAAAAATCTGTGTTTTGCCTTCGAGTAAGGGGTCTTTTGGGTAGGTTCTTCCAACCCTTTAGGCATATGTTTAGGCCTATTCTAGTCACCTAAAGAGTCCTAAACGATAACCAACTTAGAGTATTGTTGAAATATGATTATGGAAAAGAAATTGATCAAGTGTCCCTAATTTGAATAGGATTTGACATCTGTCGAACGCGTGAGCCCACTGTGCCAAAGATTATCAGGAAAGATTCAGGTAGCGACCTCTCTCTTATACTTTGTGTAAATGTACTGTATGTTTGCCTATCATGCATTGTGTGCTGCTGCTGCCTTGAGATACATTGTGATACGTTGTGGAGCTTTGTGTACTGTGGAGCATAGTGCCTTGTGATACATTGTGTTTGGAGATGCTTAGTGATACATTGTGCTTTGAGTTGCTGCTACATAGTGTTCACCGCGAAAGCGGGCGTTGTGCATAGTGATTACCGCGCGAGCGGGCATAGTGTTTGCAGCGAAAGCTGTCATTGTGATTACCGCGTAAGCGGCATAGTGCATTGTGATACAGCCGTGAGTGCTGTCGTCTGTGGCGCGAGCTATGGATCATTGTGTTGCTGATGATGTTGGTGAACATGATACATTACATGCTTTGTGTTTATATATTGTATGAGTGAGTTGTTGCTCTGGGATTCTCAAGAATCTCATTCCTCCATATGACTAACCTTTTCAGGCTGGGCAAGTGGCTCGAAGGAGAAGCGACCAACCCGTAGTGGTTAGGGTCTCTTAGGGACATTAGGGATTTTTGGGATAGTTGGTTATCCTTACTTTGGATTTGGGATTGCCAAAGTGTAAATTGATGTAAATGATTATTTTGATCGTGTAATCCCCGTTGTTGGGAAATATAAAACCCATATTATTTATGTAAGTAACCCGGGGTTGCCGGGATTTTAGTTTCCGCACTTTGATATTTATTATGTACTCTGATTTCTCAAGTAGTTATATCCGTACATGAATGTGAGACCAGGAATATATAAGTTTTGAAATGATTTTTCGAACGCCCCATCTCTTGGATGAGGGATTATAAATTGTTAAACCATCTTATTGGTCTCTATTTCATTTAAATTTCGTAATCCGGATGTAATTACGGTGAGGGGGTTACATAACACTTCCTCTAAGATTATTTTCTTCATGTATTCATGTGTTTAGCAGACAAGGCTCCAAGGAAGAGAAGGAGTTAAGGTGCTAAGCTTGGAAGCAAGAGGGTAATTTCATAAACTTGCTCTCTTATGGTTGTGGTATTGTTGTTAGTAACATTTATTGACTTTTCAAGTTTCTTGGTTGAGTTGAAAAATTGGGAAAGCTATAAACCTAAGGGGTTATACTGCCCAAATCTCTTTAAATCATGATTAAGATATGTTTAAACAAGTTAATAAAGGATTAGAAGTAGAAAAGTATAAGTTTTGGAAGCTAAAACACAAAACTTCATTTTTCCATTTTTCTTGAAATATTTCGGCCAGCACTGTTTTAGGGGGGTAGGAGTTGGATTTTCATGAAATAAACCGTTCCATTGGATTTAGTGGGCAAAAATAGGTGGGGTTACAGTTGGGCACTTTTTCGGTAGAGGCCAAAAAGTATAATTACGAAAACGCCACTGAAATCCCTAAATAGGGGCTATCAAGGGTATTTTCATAATTTGACAGTGAATTTGGTGATTTTAAACCCAGAAATGGATTCCTTAGGCGAAAATACGTCAGAATAGCCTTAGTCAAAATTTTAGGAAAACATGCCATCAGGCCGAAGTCCCGGGACATTTTGGTAAAGTTTCACCATAGACTAATATAACCAGAAGAAACACTATAGAAGAGTCTAAAATGATACTTGGATAGGTTATGACCTATTTATAGTATATTTAATATTTTAGGATCGAGTCAAACGCTGGAAACAACATGTTTTACGAGGCACACTGAAAAAAGGGTTTAACAAACTTCGAGGTAAGGACTAACATCTTTCATACACTATGTGAATAACTATATGTATTTGTTACTGTATTTCATGATATGATTGTGTACTAGAGGCATAGTACCTAGTTGTGGTTCGCTACCTAACAACGGTATATCAGAAAATCCTAGCTATGGTCAATGACTCAGTTGAGGTATATTATCGGAAACCCTAGCTGTAGTCAGTGACTTGGTTGAGGTAAATATATATGAATCAAATCAAATTTTTATTTTTGCCTTGTATAGTGCATTGCATATTTAATTTTCACATTTTATATGTCGATCATCGTATGTCTCTACGAGGATTCTTTAGAATCTCACCCTTTTTCAAAAACAAATATCTCAACTAGTGCCAGTGGATCGAAGGGCAAAGGCGTAGACGCCGAGAAGTAATTAGCTCGTGTCTCAATGCGAGGACAAGATAGTGGTTATAATTAGCTTATGCCTTAGATATTTTGGGATTATCCTGTAAATATTAAGTTTCCGCTGTATTTTCTAAATTTTGTCGACGAACAACGTTGGAAATGTAAACAAATATATTATCAGTATAATTGTACTTTTCTATATGCCAATTGAATTCCGTCTTTATTATTCTTCAATTATCGAAATGGAAATGGGTGTTGACAGTTAGCTTTTAAAAAAAAAACGTGCTCCCTCCTCTTGCTCCAACTAAACCATTACTCTTCCAACTAGACCAATTCTTGCACTCAAGGTAGCATACCATTTCATCATTATTTGTCCATGTAGTATTATTTTAATGCAATTTGACATGTGCTCATACAAATCCATTATAATTTAATCCCCTCCTTATATGATCATGGCACTTGACATTTTAATTCCATTAATCAATTTCTAACACATTTTATTTTCAATTTTTGGAATAATGCCAATTCTGGCAGATTTTCTACCCTAACTTTAAAAAATCATAACTAAATTTGTAGACATTGTTTTAGAGTGATTCCAAAGGCTATGGAACCCTTATTGAATTTAATTTCAAGGAAAAATATGAAATTTTACTAGCTGGAATCATATCATTCCCAATTTTCAATCTTTGATCGCTCCTCCCCAAAAACTTTTCAGATTTTCTAGACTAAATTCAAAAATTCATAATTCTTTGTACATAGCTTCAATTGATTATTATTACCAATCAAATTAAAGCTTATGATATCTACTTTCACCTTATAAAAATTCATAATTTTTTGCTCATCATTTGGTCTTCCAAAACCACATGACAAACTCACTATCTTGCAGGTGATTTCATTAAAAACATTATTCACCTTTCAATTTTCAATATTTAATTCCTTTGGCCTTAAATATTCACCATTTTATTGAATATATATAATAATCACAATATACTCTTGGTAAATAAAATTTGGGGTGTTACAACACATCCCAGGAACATTCAAAAGATGCTTTATGAAAATGTCACATGATAAGAAGGCAGAATATAATACTCTTTCTGGTCCTTTTTATAAGATATGGTTATCAAAATCATACAGTTCAAAATTAAATATTAGTTAAAAACAGTAAGTGTATCAAATATGTATCCTTTTTTCCAATTATACCTTTATTTATAAAGAGAGTGCATGAAAGATAACAAGTGGATATTTATTACAAAGATAATAAGTGGCATAATAATTGATAGGGGCAAAAATATATGGAAAAATTAGCTTAAAATTTCAAAGAAAAATGAGTTGTTCTTTAATTTAAGGTCCACCTTATGAAAGAAAATGTTCCTTATAAAAAAGATCGAATGGAGTAACTTTCACTAAGAGAGATTTTATAGGAAGAGATATGGACCAAAGTAATTTCAAAAAAATGGTCGTGCACCACAGAAGAAATATGTTGCGAGGGTGGATAAATTATTGGAGTTTGATGAATTTGATTACTATATGTTGGAATTTGCAATTTTGGGAGAAATCTCCTATCTCCACCTATTCTATCCGTCTCTAAATATAAGCTTGATTTATGAGAAGAGGTCCATCCCAAAATGAAAGCTTCATTTCAGTCTCAACATTTAATTTTCCTTTTTTCAATTTTGCCCTTGTTAACTATATATATATATATATATATATATATATATTTACCTTTGCGTTTTTACATTTTTTTAAACTAGTGAATGAATTGCGTTAATTAAGTACTGCTATTTATGAGGGAGGGAGAAAGAATGGTCTTTTTTTTTTCCCACCAAATGGTCATTTAACACACTCTTTCTCATTATCTTTTCCCCACACACTCTCTCATACTTTTTATATTTATTCTCTCTCACTTATTCTCTTTCCACATAAGGGCATAATGGAAAAAAATATATTGCTTACTCCCTCTAGTTCTTATTATAAGGTACTATCTAACCAGTGTATTTGGTCCTTTTTATAAGGCACTTGCTTATTTACAAAGAGTATTAAGTATTTTTGTTTTCATGTATGCCCATAATTAATAAGGGTAGTGGATGAGAGTGATAATTAATATGCTATTAGAGTTTAGTGGATTTAGTAGGGGTAATATTGAAAATAATTTAAATTTTAGGACAAAATTAATGATTTTAACTGCTTTTATTGATTTGTGAGAATTGTGTTGATGCCTAGTAATAAGGATAAGAGAGAGTACATATTTATTGTATTTAACTACTTTTAACCACATTCTTGATAACACAAAAAATGGTTAGGTCAAGTTTACATTTAGAGATGGAGGGAGTAAGATTTAAGATTTTTTTTTATTTTAATAAAATATGGAAGTATTAAGAAGGTCTGATAAATTAAATAACGTTAGAAAAGTAAATGAATGACATGGAAAGGACCAATAATTAATAAAAGACAATTAGTAGAAGACAATGAAGCATTGATTATTACGTATTGTAGTAATAACTTCTGGTTAATTAATATATCATTTTTTTATTAAAGAAAAGAAAAAAAATCAGTCAAATCGATCGGTTTCTCTACTAAGCATAGCAGATTTGAGCTGTTTAGATCTGATTTTGAATGATCCAAATCTAAGTTTTTCTTTTTAAAAATGATGGTTTTTTAAATAAAGAATCTTTTTTTGAAATAATAATCTTTATCTTTATTTTATATTTTACACCCATTAAAATAAAATTTTTAAAAAATATAGACTTTTAAAAACTCAAGTATAAATCGTTCAAATTTGCTTAGCTCTCTACTAAATACATTGCTTTAACAGAGAAACCAGTTCTTTAGCTACGGCTAGAGGACTCTTTGGGCTTTCCTACTATATATATTTATATAGACAAACAACTACATTCCCTCTCGTACATCGGAATAATATAATATTAGTGTTTTTTTTTAATCCTGTTACGGACTTTCTTAATGAATAAAATAATTGTTCTTTGCGTTTTTTTATTATAAACAAATTCTTCTTTGCATTGCATATAGACATGGACTTATGGGTTGGATTATTCCACTAGTCAAATCTCTCTGTTCGCTGTTCGGGATGTTGCAGAACACATTCTTAGCATTCATTTACCTTTTCAATCTTTCCAAGATAAATTGATCCGAAACTTGAATCCCACGGGAGAATATTCAGTAAAATCTGGCTCTCATCTCATTAATTTTCAGAATTTAACAGCTAGTAATGATGAGTTCTGGAAGTTTCTTTGGGCTTTATCTCTCCCATTGAAAGATCTGTTACTGATTTGGAAAAGCTTGATGTTGTCCCATCAATTGAGATCTTGAGGAAGCACCACATGAATGTAACTGGTAATTATGCAATTGGCTGCTCTGAAATTGAAACTCTAGATCACCTTTTTGCAACTTGTTCTTTTTGTAAGAGTTGTTTGGTTTGGTGGTTTATCTATCCTACTGCCTATTAGAACTTTTGATGATTTTACAAGATGGTTCAAGTCAATCTTGCAAAATTTTTACAAAGATGGTCATTTACTCATATTAACCAAGGCAGTCAAACTAATCTCTGTTAAATGGATGCAAAGAAACAACATCATTCCCAATGGCAAGAAGGTCACTCCTGTGTCTACAATTAAAGAAATTGAGCAATCATCATCTATGTGCCAATTAGCTTTTTTAGGGGGTAAAGACTTCATTCAACAAAAAATATATCTTCATTAGTGATCCTAGCAGTTGAGCAAATCAATCAGAGTGGATGAATCGTCTTCTTGGAAAAATATAAAACAAGCAGCTCCACTTCCCTCTATTCCTAGATTTGTTTTAGGGCCAAGCTATTCAGTGAAAAAGCAAACTCAGTATTTCCTTGCTTTAAGTGTTCTTAGATCAACCATTCACTGGATTCTTAAACGCCCTCTGTTTAGTCAAAATGGAGGTCAGGGTTTGGAGGTTTTGTTGATCTAATTACTGCCTAAGGATGGATACCAAATTAGCTCTTCAAATATCTTACACAAAGATATTGCTCATTCTCTTAGAGCTTGTTTTGTATGAGGGGAGGAGAGGGAAAGTGGGAGGAGGGAAAATTTTTGTAAGCTATATTTAAAAAAATTAGAGAAGTGGGTACGGTTATGTAACCCAGACCGGACTGGCCCGGAAACCGGCCTCTAAACTGGTCCGGACCGGGTTACTGTTTTAAAAAAAATTTAAAAAATTTTTTCTTTAGAATTTCATACTATAAGTCTAAAATTTTCAATTTTTCATCGGTTTAGTCCCGGTTTAGCTTCGGTTTAGCCCCGGTCTGACCCACTGACCCTTAACCCAGTACCCCGACCGGTTCAATACCCAATCCGGGTTTTAATGCCTTGAAAATGGGGTCACAATATTTAATAAAAAGAAGTTGTAAGATAAAAAAGTAAGAAAGATTAATAAAAGTCTTTTAATCCCACTTCTCCGGTTTCTTTTTTTAAATCCAACTTATAAACATTTCCCTTCTCCTCTCCTCTCTTTTCCTCCAAATCCCTCGTACCAAAGAGACCCTTGGTTTCTTTTCTACTTTCAGCATTTTTACTATTAGACATTCACATTGTCATGTTTTTAATGCTCTATAATCATGCCCACTCATGATTGTGGAAACCTGATGTACTAATGTTTTTAAAGCTCTACAATCATGCCCAATCATCTGATATATTTTTTAAACTTATTTTCCATATTTTCAACTTTAATATTTAATTATTTTTACCACTGAGAATATGAAGTACTCAAGTTGCTCATTTTTTTCTATAAAAAATTATTGCACCCTTGTTTTTTTTTATGAGTTGCAATCTTGTTCTTTGAATTTTAATAAAGAAAGAAATTATTATTTTGCATTTATTGTAGACATGGATTTTAACATGTTAGGAAGTTGATTTCATGATAAATTTTTCATTTTGTGCAAAGGTTCGAATATAATAATAAGGGAAAATTAATATTTTGGTTCTTGTAGTTTGATTGGGTTGTAACTTAGTCCATACAATCTAATTTGGTGTAACTCAATCCCTATAGTTCTAATTCGGTTATAACTCAGTCCCTGAACTTTGACTCATTACTATTTACTTTTTATAGTTTTAACCATTTTATAATTTAGTCCTTATATTCTAGAACAAAGGTGGGAAACTATATTATAAAATGTTTAAAACTATAGAAACTGAGTTGCAGCGAGTCAAAGTTTAAGGATTGAGTTAGAACCGAGTTAAAACTATATGGATTAAGTAGCAACAAGTTAAAGTGTAAGGACTAAGTTACATACCAGTAAAAACTATAGGGGCCAAAAGATTAATTTTTCCTATTAATAAATTTAAAATAGTGCAAAAATGTCATGGCATACATATTTTCTTGACATACATATTTGTTAAATAATCAACATTAGTTAACTTGACAACCGTGATATTTTGCTCCATTTTGAAAACTCCATGTAAAACCTTGCACCTAATAAAAATTTATAGTGTTAGAAAATACTTCATGGTTTATATACTTTATAGCGCGTTAGCCCCTTTTCATTTTATTTATTGATAGATATTTTTATTTTGACAGAATAATCATGAAAAATAAACTGTATGCTTATATTTAAAAATTCTCTAGTTAATTTAAGCATATAATTTTATGAAAATATAAAAAATTTAGAATATAAAAATTTGCCTTTCAATTCGAGAGTTTAAAATTGTTATTGGAAAATATTTTATTTATTTTAAAAAAGAATAAAATACGTTGGCGCTTGGCGACTAGCCAATCATCAGGAAACATACCTGCAACCTATCCATCGAAAAACAAAAAAGAATTCCTGCAACCCGCAGGGAGTCGAATTTAGTTTAACCGTCCCACCAACCCGCGGCGCAGCGGGCCCACGGCTTGGCGGGGATTATTTTGCCGTGAGATCTAGTTATGTAGTTGCGGCTATAAATACAAGTAAAGCTTTTGATCCAAAAAAAAAAATACAAGTAAAGCCATTTTGGCATTTAGAGTTTCGAAGCACAGGAAAGAAAATTTCCATATAGAATGGTGGAGCTCTTCATATTGGGTTGTACTGGAATCGTCGTCTTCCTTCACGGCACCAATTTCTTCTTCCACCTTCTCTCCCGTCCCTTTCATCTTCGCTCTCTCAGGTTCATCCGTTCTTCATCTCATTCTCTCTGTTCCTATTTCTGATTTCAACTGATCTTCGGTTTTTTTTCCCTTTTAAATCTTCGATTGGATTGATTTTAATCTCCAGATTTATTACTCGCTATTCGTTGCTTGAAACTGATTGATTCATAACTATACATGTAGTTGCTTTAGAATCCATTCTGATTTCAGATCAATCCTCCCCTTGTTTCTTCTTTCCTTCTTTCAATTTATTCCGTTATTTGGATTCTGAAAGTTGAATAATGGTTTCTCACAGTTTCTTGGGTTTCGTCGGTTGATCGATCTCTTCTTGAAGAAAACATGAAGACAAAAGATGAATTCGGGCCCAAAAGTCATTCAGACCCTAGGGTTAGTTGTTTTTGCTTGTACGGAACTTCAAGATTTCTGTGAATATCTGTATATTCTGTAAATACGACGATGAACGACCATAAGGCAAGTAAATTCCTGTAATTTCACTAATTTGTGAATACTACTCTGCTGTTATTTATAAAGAATTTTCTTTTGGTGGTCCCTTTTATAAATAATTTTCACTTTTTATCTGAAAATGTAAGTTTCTTTCTTCTATTTTATCTTTATTAAATATCCATTATCTCTCATATTTTTTATATATTCTCTATCCTATACTCTTTTCATAAATAGAGATAGATATGAAAAAAAAATATAATATTTTTAACATACTTATTATTTTTAACTACCAGTTCATTTTTCACAATAAAAAAAAATTATATATAAATAGAACCGGAGAAAATGTATATTTTTTTAGAATCCATGCGGCTTTTCAATTGAAGGATTGGACTATATACCGAAATTGGACTTTTTAATTATTTATTACATTTTGCTGTGTTACTTGCTCATACAAGAAATTCAAGAGAAAGGATAGGAAACGGAATCTCTCAATAATCATCAATCAATCATTAATTATAAATAATAAACTAGCGAATTTGGATTATCTGTTGTTCTTTTTTCCCTTATCAGCCAATCTTATCTTTAGATGGAAGTCAGTCTCCATGAAACAATAGTCTCAAGATAGGGATGGGCAAAAAACGGAAAAGCAGATTTATAATAAAAATGACCAAATCAGATCAGACAAACTATTCAGGTTGGATTGGGTTTAAGACTAGATTCTCAATCCAGATAGTCTAGTTTGATTTGCCCTGAACTATTTATTTTTTTTATTAAAAGAAAATTAGGTGGGTTTCCATGTAACAACACCTTCATTATAAAATAAAAAGAAAAAAAAGAAGGCAAAATTCTATTAAAAGACAGTTAAATTACTCAAATTCTAAATTGAGTTATGAAACTTAACAAATCCTAAATTAGGATGAAAGTCATAAAATAAGATATCAAAATTTGATAATTTTACCTTAATACCCCTTATTTAATTATCTTTCCTGATCACACTACCTCTCTTCCCTCCTATCCACCATTTTCGGGAAATTATCAACTCACTACCGCTATCCTTTCTCCTCTCCCATCCACCATTTTTGAGAAATTACCAACCCACTGATCATTCACTGAATAATGAAAGTATTTCATCTAGATAAATTTAATCCATTTGGCAGCTTATGTGTAAATTTTTAATCTCTGTCTTGCAAATTTTTCTCAATCCCTGATATTTTAATAATCTTTTTTTAAAAAAAACTGTCATTCTTTTTTGTCCAAAAAAAATTGTCATTCGCTTTTATTTTCTAACGCATCTTTGACCCATTTTCTTTTCTCTCCGATCTCTTTCTAATTCTGAACATCTCTCCTGGATCCACTTTCTCTCTCTCCTTCCTCTACCCTCCCTCTCTATTCCTTCCACCATTGAAGCAAAGTCTAAGGAGTTTTAACAGCATTAGAAGCCATTCATCAGCGCCTCTGCCAGCAGGGTGCTCAGATTCTGTCGTAGCCATAAACGGCATCACGAGCAGCACTGAACCCATTCTAAGTCATCACCTTCTTCCTTCAACCCATCTTCTTTCTTTTCTCTTTTCTCACACATAAAATATATTATGTCTAGGCTTATGTGCGTTGGATCCTAATGAAAGAACGTGAGGTGTGTAGAAAGATAATGCAATTTTCATTGTCAACATATATGAGATATTGCTTGATGGTGGAAAAATGAATGCTTGCGAACCAATAAATGTTGCAGGAGGTAATTAGCTGATCTCAAACTTTGTTCTTGTTAGAAGTCATAGACGATGGCATGATATTGTTGAAGAAGAGATACGGTAGTTCACCAACCTTCACCCACTCGTTGAAATACCTCCCGTTAACCACTATCACTCTGTCTCCATTTTATGTATATATATGTATTGTAATCCTCTCATTAGATATAGTGTAAATATAGTTTCATATATGTTCTTTTCCTTACATGGTACTAGAGCCTTCCTGAGATTCTAGCTTATTCAGTTTCTCTGGCGACCTCCATTGTTTCCGGTAACTATCGTGTGTAAAGCTTTTAGATATGTGTTCGTTAGGTTCTATTCTCGAAACATGCGCCCTATACCCATATACCTTGACCTCCAGCCGGCCTCACCTTAAAGCGGCAACCCCAGACAACGGCGCGTGTTGTCTCACGCGCCTCCAGACCGTCTACTGTCTGATCCATGCGCCTGCGCATGGGGTGTTTTCTGGCTAGTTTTTCCGGCGCGTCCTAGGTGTTTTCTGATTGTTTTCTGATCGTCTTCTCAAGCCTGTTCCACTCCCGGTGGTTGTGTCATCTAAATATCATCTTGGATTGTTAGGTATATCTTGGTATTTGTCTCCATTACGACACCTTTTTTCATGAACTTTGTTGGGTGTTTTTCCCATTCGGTAATGCTGTCACTCTTGTGGCCCTTTACTTCCATTTTGTGATTGAGTGTCTGTTGGACTCTTGTGGCTAGCCTCTAGTTGAGTATTAATATTATACTCTTTGATTCCTTTGATTTAATACTCTGTGCTCCTCTGATTTTGATGCTTATTTTTTCTCAAACAAATTTATGACTTCCACTTGCTTGTCATTATGGCTGACCCTAAGCACTCTGATATGTTGTCTATGTCTGCTAAGATTACTTCTTCACAGTTAAACTGGACAAATTATAGTGATTGGAATCAAACTGTTAGAGTATATATTTTGGGCATTGAAATGGAAAGTCATTTAATTGAGGATCCTCCTTTTGGTGATGAAACAAAACTTTTGGCTTGGCAAAGAATAGGTGCTCGGATTCTGTTTCAAATTCGAAATTCTATTGAATCACGGATTCTATCTTCTGTTAGCCATTGTAAAACTGTCAAAGAACTCATGAATTATCTTGAATTTATGTTTTCTGGAAAAGGAAATATTACTCGTATTCATGAGGTTTGCAAAGGTTTTTATCATTCTCAACAACAAGATCGTTTATTGAAAGATTTCTTCTTAGATTTCAAGAGGATGTATGAGGAAACGAAAGTACTAATGTCTCCGCAAGCCGATCTGTCGACTCATATCAAGAATTTGGAACTTTAGGCTATCATAAGTTTTCTTGAAGCTCTCAACCCATCTTATGAAAATATTCATCCCCAAATTTTGTCTAGTCAAGAGCTTCCTTCTCTTGAAGACGTTTTCTCACGGGTTCTTCGTGCTGATAATATGATTCATTCTTCTGCTGATCCAAATGCAAGTGCCCTAGCTAGGCGTGGTCCCTTTGAATCTAGGAATTATGGGTATAAACAAAGCACCACTTCTCCGACAATGAATTTTGGCAGTATTATCTGCAATTATTGCAAAGAACCTGGCCACATTAAGAAATATTGTCGAAAATTGCAAAATAAACAGTAGCGTGATCAATAGCGTGGACTTGCTTATATTGCCCAGACACCCGATCTCTCTGTTCTGGATCTGGATCTTCTTCTGCAGGGGCTCTAGCTACAGGTACTTTGTCCTCTAGTCTTTCTACAGCTTCCACTAAGTGGGTCATTGATTCTGGTGCCACCGACCACATGACAGGTAATCCTCACTTGTTCTCTTCATATGTCCCCTATGCCAACCCTTCATCCATAATTGTCGCCAATGGTTCTCTAATCCGTGTTACTGGCTCAGGCACTGTTAAACCAACTGCATCTCTCTCTTTATCCTCTGTTCTTAACGTTCCTGATCTTACCTTTAACCTTTTATCTCCAAGTAAACTTACTTGTCATTTGAACTGCTTTATCTCACTCTTCCCTGACTATTGTGTAATTCAGGATTTATCGACGAAGCAGATTATTGGTAGAGGTTATGAATCCGGGGGACATTACATACTTGATGATCAGGTCCCACGTTCTGTTGCTTGTTCTGGTGTGTCGCCTCTATTTGAAGTTCATTGTCGTCTAGGTCATATATCTCTATTATCTCTTCAAAAATTCTATCCTTAGTTTTCTTCTGTGTCTACTTTAGATTGTGAGTCATGTCAGTTTGCCAAACACTATCGTGTTCATTTGGCACCTCGAGTAAATAAACGGGCTGTATCCCCCTTTGAGTTAGTATATTCTGATGTTTGGGGTCCTTGTTCAGTTCTATCCCAAACTGGTTATCGTTATTTTGTCACTTTTGTTGATGATTTTTCCCGAACCACTTGGCTTTATTTAATGAAACAGCATTCTGAATTATTTACTCATTTTCGCAATTTTTGTGCTGAAATTCAAACTTAATTTAACACTCCTGTGAAAATCTTACGAAGTGATAATGCAAAAGAATATTTTTCTGCCCCATTCATCGATTACATGCAAAGTCATGGTATTCTTCACCAATCCTCTTGTGTTGATACCCCTGCTCAAAACAGTGTTGCTGAAAGAAAGAACAAGCATCTCTTAGAAATTGCCCGATCCCTCTTGTTTCACTTCTCAGTACCTAAACATTTTTAGGCTGATGCTGTATCTACTACCTGTTTTCTTATCAATCGTATGCCTTCGGCTATTCTTGGTGGAGATATTCTATATTCTATTCTGTTTCCTACCACTAAGCTGTTTCCTGTTTCTCCTAAAATATTTGGTTGTGTCTGCTTTGTTCAGGATGTCCATCCTAGTGTTAGTAAACTTGATCCTAAGTCCCTACAATGTGTTTTTCTAGGCTATTCTCGAGTCCAGAAAGGTTATCGATGTTATTCTCCTGATCTCCATCGTTACCTTGTCTCCACTAATGGGACCTTTCATAAGTCTTCTCCTTTCTTCACATCTTCGATCTCCTCTGACTTTCCATCCATTATTTCTGAGTCTGATGATGTCTTGGTTTATCGTGTCCCTCCATCACCAGTACAAGCTGCTTTACCAGAACCTGATGTCATCAATGATGCTGATGTTCCACGTGTTTTGCCATCACCAGTTACTACTTCACCGACAGATTCTGGTCAATACTCCCAAATTCTTTTATTGATATTCCTGACCTAGTTAACCCTACTTCTGCTATTGATCCCCTTCCTGACCTACCTATGGCCCTCTGAAAAGGTACCCATCCTCGTTGTCCTCCCAGAAGATATGCTGAATGTACTTATCCTATATCTTCCTTTATCTCTTACCAGAACTTGTCCTCTTCTTCATCTTCACTTATGGCCACACTTGATTCCATCTCTACCCTTACTACCCTTCACCAAGCTTTGACTCATCCTGGTTGGCGTACAGCAATAGAAGAAGAACTCATGGCCCTTGACAGAGCTGGTACATGGACCTTATTGATCTACCTCCTGGGAAGAAAGCCATTGGATGTAAATGGGTGTTTGTTGTTAAAACTAAGGCTGATGGTTCTTTAGAATGATTAAAAGCTCGGCTTGTTGCCAAAGGATATGCACAAACTTATGGTATTGATTATTCTGAAACTTTCTCTCCTGTGGCTAAGCTATCCTCTGTTCGTCTTCTTATCTCCTTAGCTGCCACTTATCACTGGGATTTGCATCAATTGGATGTTAAAAATGCCTTTCTGAATGGTGATCTCCTAAATGAAGTTTATATGGAGCAACCACCTATGTTCGTTGCTGAGGAGGAGAATCGGAAAGTGTGTTATCTCCAAAAATCATTGTATGGTCTAAAGTAAAGCCCTCGTGCCTGGTTTGAGCGATTTTGTGACGTAGTCAAGCAATTTGGATTAAGTCCAAGTAAGTGTGATTACTCTGTATTCTACCAGCAATCTGATACAGGCATGATTCTTTTAGTAGTATACTTTGATGATATTGTAATTACAGGGAGTAACGTTTCTGGAATCTCAGAACTTAAAGTCTTCTTGAATTCTCATTTCCAGACAAAAGATTTAGGGTAATTAAGATACTTTCTTGGTATTGAAGTTTTGAGAAGCAAGAAAGGTATTCTTTTGACTCAAAGGAAGTATGTTCTTGATCTTTTAAAGGAGACTGGAAAACTTGGAGCTGCGCCAAGTAACATTCCTATGATTTCAAATCCATTCCTTGATCTTGATGCTAGTATCTTTGATAAACTTCCTGATGATTTAAAGAAGAAGATTGATCCAGAAAAATTGAAGCCGTTCCCATTTCCTGAGAGATATAGAAGATTCATTGGGAAGCTGAATTATCTAACAGTAACTCGTCCTGATATAACCTTCTCAGTTAGTAGGCTCGCCTATTCATGGCATCACCAACGGTTGCATAATGGGAAGCTTTAGAACATATCTTGCATTATTTGAAAGGTTCTCCAGGTCTTGGTATTCTTTATACAAATTATGGGCATACTAAGATTGAGTGTTTCTGTGATGCGGATCATGCAGGATCTAAGGCCACAAGACGTTCCACTACAGGTTATTGTGTGTTTGTTGGTGGAAATTTGATATCCTGGAGAAGTAAGAAACGAGGAGTTGTGTCAAAGTCAAGTGCAGAAGCGGAATACAGAGCTATGTCACAGTCAGTACAAGAAATTGTGTGGTTATTTCAACTCTTGAAGGAAATTGGCATTACCACGACATTACCTGTAAAACTATGGTGTGACAATAAAGCAGCACTTCATATAGCATCAAACTCTGTGTTTCATGAACGAACAAAACATATTGAGATTGACTGTCATTTTATTTGTGATAAGATCAAAGAAAATATTATATCTACAGGACACATTCAATCTGACGATCAACTGGCAGATCTTCTAACAAAAGCTTTACATGGGACAAGGGTTAAATATCGTTGTAACAAGTTGGGCATGATCAATATATATGCTCTTGAAGGGGAGTGTTATAAGCCATAGACGGTGGCATGATATTGTTGAAGAAGAGATACGGTAGTTCACCCACCTTCACCCACTCGTTGAAATACCTCCCGTTAATCACGATCACTATGTCTTCATTTTGTGTATATATATGTATTGTAATCCTCTCATTAGATATAGAGTGTAAATATAGTTTCATATATGTTCTTTTGCTTACAGTTCTAATAGTGGAAGGAATAGAGAGGGGGAGGATCCAGAAGAGGGAAGGATTCAGAGTTCAAAAAGTGTTTGAAAAACGTGCACATTTTAGCAACTTCTTGGATTAAATGATTAAGATCTCAAGGGCATGAAAGTAATTTCGTTCAATTTCTAAATCCTACTTTAAGTTATATGGACTGATTATTCATTTGTCTAATTCAATGACCCGAATTAGAATTTGGATATTTCAAATGACCTTTTATGAGATTTTCCCAAAAAAGAAAGTCCACACTCAGTGACTCACCCACGTAAACCACATATCTCTCTTTTTTATTGATTTGACGCACTGCTCACACACAAAGACACTTCCCTTCATCAATCTCATCACCTCCCCCACCATAAAAAATGGAGCTACCTTAACCCTCTTTTCCTCGCCTTCATTGCTTCAATATCACTTCATCCTTGCTCCCCTTACCCTTAATCTTATGGCGCTGTTGTTCTCACCTCGGCGTTAATCGCTTCATCCTTGCTTCCCTTACCCTTTATCCCATGGAAACTCCATCGTTAATCACTCATCTCAGCGTCGATCCCTTTGGTCTATACTGTTGGTGGTTCTCCTCTTGGAGTCACTCCGGACGCTCCCACTGATTATCCTCTTAATCGGTATCCCTCCCTCTATTTTTCATGCCTCTAGTTTTTTTTAAAAAAAATTTTCAGAGCAAAAAAATTAGATATGTTGGACTGCCTAGACTAGTCCATCAGCCCAAAGAACCAAGTCCGGTCTGACCCGAGTTCGGGCTGTTACCAAACCAGACCAGATCTCAAGACTCAAGCTATCTTTTTCAGCTTGAAGTCTTAACGAGACCTCAGGCTAGCCTCTAACCCGGTTTGATCTAGTTCATGATCATTCCCAATCTCAAGAGTTTCTTTATGTGCACGAATCATCCAAGTTTAGGACGTTTTCATTTTCTTTTCTCTTTTTAATTGGACACTCAATTTCTTAGGCTTGCTGTACTTTTGATTGAAAGATTTAATGGCGCTCATACTAATTTAGATTGAACTGAGTAGGATATATCAAAAGAAAGCGACAAAACTCTTATGCTATGGATCATTATGTGCTTAATGCGGTAATCTTCAATATGCACAAATGATCTTCAATTAAAAACAATATTATTTCAGGAACAGTTGAACACTAAACACAGGGCTGCCTTGTTGATTCTTCATTTTAAATCTTGGGAGAATTACACTACAGTCCCATAGAAGCTAAAATACGAAGAAATGGTCCCGGGAAAATTTGAAAGTACTCTCAAGTCCCATGGGACCATTTTGTAATATATTCCAATTAGCAAAAGATTGAAATACCTTTAAGAATGGGGCAAAAAGGTAAAGACATCAGACCTACTTTTCTCATTCGCTTGCTTGAGATTCGGCCAGTGCTCTAATCCCCGATAGGCAACATCATCGACAAACAGAAGCTATCATCGTGAGTGGCGGTGTTCGTGGGTCCTCTCCGGCGAGGTTTGTTTGCCATCTGTAAGTTTAGAATAGGGTTACTTGTCTTTACTGTTTCTTCATCCCTGTTGCGTTTAAGTTGAATTCCTGTGTGTCCATTTCAGCATGGATTTGTGATTCCTAGTTTGAGTATTGGCCTATTCAATTATAAATTGCATATTACACTGTTGAAAATTTTCAGTAGTTGAAGCTTTATGACAAGCTAAAATTTCTAAGACTTTGTTTAAGGATATGAGGGAAAAGGGATGCAATGCTAAATTGCTAAAGGAAGACCAATAGTGTTGTTATAATTGTGAAGATATCAATCCCAAATGGTGAGTTAAGATCATGGCCACATAATAAAGAAAGAAGGATAAAAATAAGACGAAGGGTCCCTCCAAATGTAGTTGAAGTATAATATATGGACAAATAGATAGAAATGATAGTAATAGGCTGTGAAATAGGTTTGAGTATTGGAAGCGTCTAGCTAGCTTGTAGTCTGATAAGATATGGTGAGAAGTTGCTCAAGATATTCAACACCCAAGTCCTCTAGCACCACCACCTCTGATGATTTCTGTTTGGTTTTGCCTTTCTTAGCCTTTGACGATAATTTTCTTTGGATGTAGTGCCGCTCTTTAATTATGTCAATTTGACATATTCATTCCAAAGATTTACTTGAGTCTTGGATGTTTATAAATCTGTCAATTTATGTCTGACATTTTGCTTATCATTGAACAGAAAAGCGGATTATCCATCGAGATGTGAAATCATCCAACATTCTTCTAACTGAAAGCATGAGGGCCAAAGTCACAGATTTTGGATTTGCAAAGCTCGGTCCCACAAACTCCGATTAGACACACATTTTCACCAAAGTGAAAGGAATAGTTGGTTATTTGGACCCTGAGTACATGAAAATATACCAACTCACTCCTAAGAATGATGTTGACTCATTTGGAATTTTGCTCCTAGAAATTGTGTCAGGCGGCAAATTAGGGGATTGTAATGATCATGTGCACATTAATTGTAAATATGGTAACTTTTTTGTAATGATCAAGTATAGTCACATTGTATAGATGTGATTTTTTTGGTTATGATCAACTTCAAACCTGTACTTGAGATGCTTTGAATATTTATGGATTACATAGTTAATTACGTTAGTAAATGTTAGTCGTACAGATATGCACATTTGATGATTTTGGTTGCACAATGCTACAGGCCTCCAATGACAACTGAGGGGGCCACCAATGACAACTCAGGGGGCCTCCATTAACAACTCGTGGTCCATTTGTTGACAACATAATTTACATCAGATTTAAACTTTCAAAACATGACAGTGGGATACACAAATGTCAACAAAACTGCATAAATATATATTAACTCTATGGGCATACATTGACAACTCCATAGGCCTTTAATGACAACCCGACATCTATTTGTTGACAAAATAATTTATATCAGTGTATGCCCATGAAGTTGTTAATATATATTTATGCAGTAATGTTGACATTTGCGTTACGCGCTTTCATGTTTTGCAAGTTTGAAGCTGATGTAAATTATGTTGTCAAGGAATGGACATCAAGTTGTCATTGTAGGCCCATGAAGTTGTCAGTGAACGCCCATGGAGTTGTTAATATATATTTATGCAGTAATGTTGACATTTGTGTAAACCACTGTCATGTTTTGAATGTTTCAAGCTGATGTAAATTTTGTTGTCAACAAATAGACGTCAAGTTGTCATTGTAGGCCCATGGAGTTGTTAGCGGAGGCTCATGGAGTTGTTAATGAATGCCCCTTGAGTTATCAGTGAAGGCCCCTTGAGTTGTTAATGAACGCCCTTTGAGTTGTCAGTGAAGGCCCTTTGAGTTGTTAATGAACACCCCTTGAGTTGTCAGTGGAGGCCCCTTGAGTTGTTAATGAACGCCCCTTGAGTGTCAGTGGAGGCCCCTTGAGTTGTCAGTGAAGGCCCCTAAAGTTGTTAATGAATGCCCCTTGAGTTGTCAGTGGAGCCCCTTTAAGTTGTCAATAGAGGCCCCTTGAGTTGTTAATGAACGCTCTTTGAGTTGTCAGTGAAGGCCCCTTGAGTTGTCAGTGGAGCCCCTTTCAGTTGTCACTGGAGGCCCTTTGAGTTGTCAGTGAACGCCCCTTGAGTTGTCAGTGAAGGCCCCTTGAGTTGTTTGTCAGTGGAGGCCCTTGAATTGTTAATGAACGCCCCTTTAGCTGTCACTGAAGGCCCCTTTGAGTTGTCAGTGGAGGCCCCTTGAGTTGTTAATGAACACCCTTTTAGTTGTCATTGAAGGCCCCTTCAGTTGTCATTGCAGGCCCCTTGAGTTGTTAGTGGAGGCCTCTTGAGTTGTTAACATAGTTATATTGTTATGAAGAATTGTCAAGGGAGTCTCAATTACTTGTTAATGGCGGCACCACGAGTTGTCAGTGAAGGCCCCTTGAATTGTTCTCAAATAATCACATATGATTGCAATCCTTATTATAAGTCACCTTTAATAATATCATCAAAACTAAATCGGTATGATTAAGTCATTATTAACTTTCTCTAAAAATGGAAAAAATTCTAAAATTACTCATTTAATATCATGATAACATCCTAAAAGTCATATGAAGCTACAATTAATGAGTTTTTCAATAAGGATAATATTGAAAAAAACGTAATCAATTCCACATTTGAAGCTTACAATAAGAAATTAAGAATCATGCATTTTTTTTTTGTAAAAAAATACTTTACTAGAGCGGTACATAACTTCCATATGTGGCTACACTTGATCATTGCACAAAACATACCACATTTACAATTATTGTGCACATGACTTGTCCAACGACTTGTCACCGGAGGCTCCTGGAGTTGTTAACGAACTCTCCTTGACTTATCAATGGAGTCTCTTGTAGTTGTCAATGGAGTCAAACAATGTGCAAGGAAAAGCATCATATGTGCATTACATAACTTTAACACTAACGTTAACTCATGGTCATTACAAACAATGTGCAAGGAAAAATAATGTCACGGCACTTGATCATTACAAAAAAAGTTAACCATATTTACAATGAGCGTGCATATAGTCATTACAATTCCCTAATATATTGTCCATTCAATCATATTTACAATGAGTGATTCCCCTTCCCCTTCTGTTTCTCCTTCTTCTTGTCCTTCTGCTTCTCCTCCTTGTGGATGAAAAATTCTTCAGTGAATAAAGTATACCTATAAAAGCTTGGTACCCTTGGTCGTGTTGGGTTTTTTCTTTCTTGTTTGTCTTTGACAGATTTTCCTTTGTCCATCTTGCTTCCCTGGAAAAAAGAATTTTCACCACTTTAGCATTCCATCCCAATTCAAGTAAGCTAGACAATAGTCCTAGTTCCATTAGTTAAATGAAAATAAGGGTTAGGAAAAAACCATGTAATTCAGAACTTGGAAGATTGTGACTTTACCCCAATATATGACTGGTATCAAGTCAAAAAAGAGAACAAGAAACAGATGAGTACAGAAGTAAGTCATGATCAAGGGTGATCTTTTTTTACAATAACATATTAGCTTTATAACAAAGCATCACTTCTTCAGTTGATTGAATTCATCTTTAATTATAATCTTAATGATGGATTTGACACTTAAACAACTCTTCATATTTTGGTTAATTTATGTGTTGTTACATCATCAGGTGTTAATTAACGTGAGATTTCATTTTGACTTGGCATTGGTATTTTGCTAGATGATGTCTTGATTGCTCAAATGACATATTGCTGCATTACACGAATCTTACTCAATTTAATGAATTCTACTAACATGCATGATATATGTTGGTTTGTTTACTATCTTTCTCATGGCTTATTGTGTTTGGTAAGTGCTAAGGTTGGTTGGACAATGCCTAGCAATAAATAAACTTTTTGTGGCTTATGCAATCTAAAACAATGATTCAATATAGGAAACCATAAATCAGTAATTCAAAACCAATTTTCCAGCTTTATAACCTATCTAACACCCAAGGATCACATCACCAACACAAACCTTCTAAATCTCAGTTCTTTGAAATTCATATTCAAAACACTGATTTAATCTCATTTAGGAACTTTTTGACAGCCAAACACATGCACAACACCACCTTTTTAAGTCTGGAATTTTTCAGCTACTAAGAATAATGGTGAAACCTTTATCTAAGAGTCGCTAGGCACGGTTAGCCATCTAAAAGAATTATGCAGCACTTGGACACATTAAAACGTTGAGTTCAAATTAGTTTCTAGCTTCATAATCTTAGTTTCCATAGCAGCTATCTCCCCACATTCAAAAAAATCTAAATCATGTTATATGGATAGCATAGAGACTCTTACTCTTGCAGAATTTTCAAAACTCTTTTTAAGGTGCAGAAAAATTTTCACCAACTTATCATGTCAATTTAGTCATTCTAATGAAACCTTAAACATGCTTCAACAATCCAAATACCTATTTAGTTCCTAAAATAATAGTATGAAATAGTAAGTTCCTTATCAACTTTCAACTTCAAAAGTTCAATCCACTAAGCCATATATTCACTCTCATACATCATATCATCTTCCTTATCCTGAAACTATTTTTCCAGGTTTGAAAATCACCATTTCAACACTTATAACAGTGCTTTTTTTTACCCTTAAAAGAGTCTCTAAAAATTTAGAAAACACAAATAGCAAATCTTCAATAAATTTTTAGCTTCTTTATTCCAATTTCAGCACACTAAGCATATATATATATATCTATTACATACCACACTTACACTTTCCTTTGCCCCTATAGAAAGTTTAAGCATGAAAATATCATTCAAATGCTTGATTCCTTTGAAAGCCCACAAGAGTTTTGTGTTGTCACAGAATTTGCACAAGTTCACATCTTCTATCATTTATTTCACTGGCCTTTTTTTTTTGTATATATTTCACTGGCCTTTTGACTATTAGTGACACTAGCTTTCAATTCTGAAACTGCTGCTCATTGAGTTATACACCAATATGTGCAATTAGTTGATGACTGACAGGGTTATTATAGATACTAATAATTGCTAGTTTTATTTCTTCATTGGCAGGAAGAACTATTTGATATTCTTGAGGATGATAAATGCCTTGCTGAAGAACAAGTTCAAGCAATTGCAAAGCAATTGGTATTTAATTCTTTTAAAGAATTCACTTTCTGTCTATTAATTCCAAATAAAGAATGGTTTTGGCTATCGATTTGTTTAGACTAAATATTTTTTTCATTTTGGTTTTTCATTTGTATCTTGCAGGTGAAAGCATTATATTACTTGTACTCTAATTGCATCATCCATCTACATGCAGCAAGTTGAGTATGGAAGAAAAAAGATAACTTATCTATGAGAAATCCAAGTCCCAGTGTGCATCAGACATGTTACAGTCATGAAGTTGACAAGAGAGTTTGAAAATTCTGTATGCAGGGATGGGTAAAGATAGGAAGTATACTGGCTTGACAAAGTTGAAAATGATAGAAAATCTTTTAAAAATTGTCTCTAAGAAGAAATTTCGAAACCAAGAAATTACAATAGATCTTGAACCATTTCCAGAAATCAAAAAATGCTGCAGCAATATGGTTAAACACCAATAGCTGAGCTATAACGTTAAATCCCAAATACAATGCAAAATAATAAATTCATACATACAAATCCAATCACACAAGTTTAAACGAAAAACCAACTTAAACCAACGACACACGCAAGTTTAACTTCAAAAGATGAATCTATAATGATTGCTACTCAACAATGAGAAACAACTCGACACATTAACACCTAACCCGATATCTTCTTCACAGTCATAGACTTAGAAATTACAAATTTAGAGATTAATTAAATAGATGACAAATAAAAAAAACAAAAGGACCCAAAAAGGGAAATAAAAGGAAACAAAGAAGACAGCAAGGGAATAAAATAAGGAAAACCTAACAAAGGGTGAATGAAATTGTAGGGAAAAAGAAGAACCCATGAATCGGAAACTCCTCCACACTCACTCTCTGTATGCCTCAAGGGCCATTGTTTGCAGAAGTTTTGGGGAGAGAGATGAACCTCGTCGCAGCCTGCCCACGAATGACCGAAAATCACACTTGCTTTACTCAACCATTGGCCGCCGAAACTCACTGCAGAGAACCCATGAACACCGTCTCACATGGTCCTACCTTTTGTTGCCCAAAGATGTCACATTTAGGGATTGAATTTCGAATGAGGATAGAAGCTCCGCACACACTGCTTTTTAGCCCAATTCTTAAGGGTGTTTATGTCTTTTCCCAACTTGAATTTATTATATAATGGTCCCATGGGACTTCACAGTAATTTCATATTTTCTCGGGACCATTTCTTCGTATTTTAGCTTCCATGGGATTGCAATGTAATTCTCCCTTAAATCTTTAGTCAATCTTTGATAAAGATGGGACATGCACCGGTACGGAAAGGGATCCCCTTCCTTACCCTTCCCCTCCGTTGTCCTCCTGTACTCTTTATCACCCATTAGATTAAAAATGTAATGGTTTAGATTTAACATTCCATAAAAATAGATATTATTATAATTATTATTTCAGATAAAAATAAAAAATAAATTTAAATTGTTAAAATTCAATCTGAACTGTCAATGTCAAAAAATTGAAAAAATTTTCTTTATAATAATAGTATACATGAGTACAATGTTCAGATCAAATTTTACTAGTTTAAATTTATTTATCCATTTTTATCTAAAATTATAATAATATCTATTTTCATAAAATGTTAAATCTAGACTATTGAATTTTTGATCTAAGGGTCTGTTTGGTTTGAGGGGAAGGGAGGGATTTTACTCCCTTCCCCTAGATTAGAAAGACAAAAAATTTAGAAAGGGAGAGGAAATTTTTTAAAATTCCCCCCCTCTGCCCTCAAAACCTCTCCCCCCAAATTGGAGGGATTTAGAGGGAAGGAGCAATATTTTGTCAAACTTTGACAACTTTGCCCATGTTTTTTTTTTCAATATCCCCAAACTATCCTAACCTCTTATAAATAATTATAATATTATATTATTTATAATTATAATTATTTTTTATCAAAATAATATTTATAAATATTATGATATATATCGAAAGTATAATTATAATTATTGCATATGTTATGAATATAATATTTATGTGGATATCGATATCCTCCATTATTTCCTATTATCTCTTCATTATCTCCTATAATTATGGAATCACTTTAATTGAAAATTGGATATTATATCTTTTTTTATTTTATAACAGGATATATTATTTTATATAAGCTGCAAATTATATATTAGAAGCATATTTAATCTATTTTGATTAGTTCAAAACTACTTAAACAAAATAAGGGCAAAGTTGTCCATATAAAAATATTTTCCCTCCCTTCCACTCTTAAACCAAACAAGGTAATATTAAAATTTCTCCCTTCCTCTCCCCTTTTATTAATCCAAACAAGGTAATATTAAAATTTCTCCCCTTCCTTTACCTCCCCTCCCTTCCGTCGAACCAAACAGGCCCTAAGAGTGATGAAGAGTAAAGGAGGGTAATGCAGGGAAAAATCACTAGTGGAAAAATCACTTTTAAGACAGGATAAAAATGACATTTTAGATCGATTTTGGATCCGGTCTTGATACAGTCGGTCTTAAAAATCTGCTATATTTTGGATTGGTTAACGAAACCGGTCTTAAAAATCACTTTTTTAGATCGATTGCTCGAAGACCAAGTCTAAAAAGTCTAGAATTTTTACTAGTCTAAAAACTTTTTTTCAAGACTTTTAAAACCAATTATTTTAATAACCGGTCTTAAAAGTATGACCTTTAAGACCAGTTTTTATAATAACCGGTCTTAAAAGTGATATTTTTTAAAAAAAATAATAAATAGGGCCTTTTTTTTGTAGTCAAATATATATATGAGTAGAAGGGATTACAGGGATTCCAAGCAAATTACCACCATGAGATTTCACAAAACACTTTCCCTGTGAATCCCGCTGCTAAAATTTCTGAAAACCTGAATTCCTGTATCATTCACTAAGAACATCAAACAACGTAGAAAGATAATGAACAGCTCTTGTATCAAAATTCAGGCACACCCATAAGTTTAACTTTATATTCAGTTTCTTAGTTGAAACTATGAAACTATTTTGGCACAACCATAGTTGAAATATGGTTTAGAAGTTGAAATTTATACAAGGCATAACTACATAGAAGAGAACCCTTTTTTTTTTAAAAAAAATTTCTCCACCAGCATCCAGTGTTACTAGCAACTGACTAATCCGGTTGGCGAGAATGTAGATCCACAATTGGGAACCTCACTATCTTTGAATAATTATCACGGCTGCATATTCAGAGTTTAGACATGAGACCATTAGTTAAACTAAAACAACCAACAACCAATTGATCTAAATGACCGGTAATAGGAGATTATAGGCTTGTTTGATTTTGTTTTATTTTTTTTAGAAAAAAAACTTGTTTGAAAAACTGTTTCTAATAAATAAGTTGTTTTTTTAAAAAGAACAAAAAATTATTTTAAAAAACTAAAGAATACAAATAATTTTTAGTTGTTTTATTGTATTTTTCCTTATTTTTAATTTTTTGAAGCCACCATCTATCTATTATTGACATCACACTATTAGTGGTGACTGCTGTCATGTTACCACCGACATTAGCCGTTACCACATTACTTCAAAAACAATTTTTTTAAAACAACTATCCAAACAAATTTTTATTGATTTTTTATTTTCAAAAACTTGTTTTCAAAAATAGTTTTATAAAATTATTTTAAGAAAAAAAACAGGGAATAAAATCAAACAAAGCCGCACATTTTACATTTCAAGATAACTCTTGATACAATTTATTGTGCCCCATCACACAAAACGATGACCGAACTTAGTGTTGATGCATGCTTTATGCCTACTATCTCTTTTGATGTTGTTTGTTGTTTATTTCCTTTATTTTGTTTGCGTCTTTGGTATCTTGGGGTTGTTCGTTTGGCTTTGTTTCCATGTTCTTTTGTTTGCTCTTGGGCTGGCCAGTGTTTTTGTGGCTCATATGTAAGGACATTGGAGTTCTATCCAATATTTCTCGAACTGGACCAAAACAGCCAACACACTTGTTCAAGGTCCAATGGTTGCATTATGATTGGATTGGTTTTAATTAAATTAAAGAAAAATAATCTTTTGGTCCTTATAGTTTTAACTTGATTGTAACTCAATTTATACACTTTAAATCGGTGCAACTTAGTTCTCATAATTCTAACTCGATTAAAACTCAGTTGCCTCATTGTTACTCAGTTCCTATAATTTTAAGTTTTTTTTTAGTCCCTATGTTTTTGAAAATAAAATCATAAATATAATAAAGGTTAATGACTAAAGTCCACATTCAAATTCAAACCAGAAAACATAGTATAAGTTATGGCAGATTTGTAGGTCTTGTGTACAGGGTTATTCTTCCAAATGGAACAATTGTTGCTGCATATGCTTTTGTTTGGATAAGGTTTTATAAATTACATATGTTGCTGCGTATGCTTTTGATTCTTGCAATTAATGTTGTTTTGGTGTGATTCCTTTAGGAAGCTTGGTGCTGCAACTATTTTGGCAGGCTTGATGGTCCAATTACAAGGTTGACTTTATAAAGAATCAATGAGATGAGTGAAGAGGTTCTCAAGTACAAGGGAGAGATGAAGGTTTTGAAGACTGTTCTAGTGATTTTGGTTGCTTCATATGACCTTAGGACAATTATTTAAAGCTCTTGGCAAGTTTAGTGGACTGATTTTGGAATGTAATTTATGTGGA
The DNA here is from genome assembly GCA_963242795.1 of Inga leiocalycina. Lineage (NCBI taxonomy): Eukaryota > Viridiplantae > Streptophyta > Magnoliopsida > Fabales > Fabaceae > Inga > Inga leiocalycina. Next base: position 36,437,498 of record OY725321.1, on the reverse strand, counting down.
TTGTAATGTAAGTTGCCTATAATGCACTGTAATGTTGTTACTACCAATTTGATGTAATCTATTAAGGGGCCGGGAGATAAACCACTTTAATGTAAGAACCCCTTGTTTTTTAATGGTAAAATGATACTCCCTCCGGTCCTAAATATAGGACAAAGTTTGTAGTGCAAATTGCACTACAAACTTTGTCCTATATTTAGGACCGGAGGTAGTATTGTTTATGGCATATTCTATTCTCTTGAATTTATTAAGGATGAAGTGGCTATTGTCATGTGATATATTCTTCTTTATGATTCTCCTCAATCATCTCCTCACTCTTATCCTAGGGCAAAGCGCCATGATGCGACTTTTATTTTTATTTTTGCGTTCATTCTCTCCTTTTGACGGCCATGGTTCATTCTTTCCCATATCACAGGAGGCTTGGTTGTTGGAAAAAAAAAAAAAAGCTTGTTCAATTCCAAACCCAATGTTGGATAAGATTATTCAGTTGAAGCAAGAGCTCAAACCAGTACTTGTGATTAGAAATGTGTTAGGACTTGGTGAAAGTTACTGATTGTAACCGGTTTCTGCATTATAGCAGATTTCAATGTCTACATTATGTGTCAATTACAGCAATATGCATTACAACAGATTCAATGTGATATATTGGATGTTCTATTATTGGAGCTCAGATTTATAAAGCACGTTTTCCTTTATTATGTTTGTCTTTGCCCAATTGAGCATTACATCATAACAGCACACTTACAACTACAAAATAGCTTCATAACATCATACTTCCTAATACAAAGGTCCAGAGTAGTACATGAATAAAATCAATAAAAACCTATCACAGACTCTTGATGCCTTGTATTGTATTCTTGTTCTCTAACATTTTCTCTTTCATCGTTAAGCTCCAAAATTTTGCAGATTCTGAAATCTCATTCAGTGACCGTCTCTGGTCTTTTAATATTGCTTCACGCATTGCTGTTTCTCTGCAAACAAGTGGTTCCTAATTGACAGGAATTCTGTTGACAAAATTGGGAAAAGATCATATTTTCACATGGTCCCACAATTGACATAAATTCTGATCTGAGACAAAGCAGTGAAATATTGAAGGATGAGATTGCAATGAGTTTCATCATCATCAAAAACTTGACAAATTCAAAAGTAATTTTAATAAAAAGAAAAACCTTTACCATGAAAAACCCCTTACATTGGACCCAAAAGAAGAAAAATACAGTTGCCAAAATATCCGATTCAGCTGCACTGAAATATGTTTCTTAATCTTTGGAAAGACTACTAAATCAAACGACCTAGCCGACCAAATGGCATCGCTTTCAATCAAATTTAACCCTCTTAAATAACAAGAACGCCGTGCCCATATTCGGCTGAACCATCTTTCAGATGCTTAAATTGAAAATGGATAAAGTCATTTGGGGCCAAAAATAAAAAATAAAAAAAATCAAAGTTATCCGAATTTATTATCCATGAATGCAGAAGAACAAAGCGCGGAAAACACCGAGGTTCGCGGCAACTTTAATGAGACAGAAAGGGATTATACCTTGGCCTATATATATACACACACGGAACTTATGGAAGGAAGAAAGATAGAATATGAAGAAAAATAAACGGCAGAATTGCTGATTAATATCTTATTAGAAATTTATTTGATAAGTAGGATCTGAAAGCATTTAGGGGAATATCTTTTGCACATAAAAAAAAGATTGTTTGAATATAAGAGAAGGTCACATATGAAAAATATATTGAACACAGGGAATATTGTTTGAACATAAGGGAAGATCTTTTGCACATAGGAAAGATTGTTTGCCCCAAAAAAGTCTCATTTAACAAATAATTTTTTAATGAGGTATTTATGGACAATTTTTCGAAAATAAAAATGAAACTAGATTAATGCACATAATCATTATCTCTTTTTGTTTTGGTCAGAAACATAATCACTATCTTTTTTTGATATCTTGCACATAATCAATATCTTTAATAACATTATTTGTTAATTTTCATTCCTGAATCAAAAGGAAGAAATGATAGACTTGTAAATTCATTTAAAACAAATTAAACAAATGCCGTAAACTCCTTTTTTTTTTCCTTGCCAACTAACGCGGTAAACTCTTAAATGCTATATAACTTGAGTGTAAACGTACGTTAGGCCTTTGAATGTGAAAATATTTATCTATGAACATATAGAACTAAATAAAAATTTCTATTCTACTGCAACATTTATTTATTTATTTATTCTGCAAGGTGATAATAAATATATTTTGTAACGTTGAGTTATGATAGATAAACTTTCCATTTTATTTAAATAATTATTATGCGTATAAATTTTAATACTCATGTAATGTAGGCGCCTCTTTTTTTCCTAGTTATGTACATATTAAATAAAAATTGACAAGTAGTAAATATGAAAAAATTAATCGTTAATTAATTAATTTATTTAATTTTCCAATTATAGGAGGAAAAAATATTTATGATTTATTTAATATTGTGTTGACTTTTGCATTTTTCATTCGTAAACTTCAACTTTAAAATTATTCAAGCATGGGAATGCCGTAATCAAGGCTGAAAGATTAAAGGAAAAATTAAATGTATTGTTAAATATGTTGGGGGTATTAATAGGAAAAATCAACGAAAATCCAAAAAAATCCCAAAAATTAAATATATCCTCCTCTCAAGACTATATAAACCCATCATTTTCTCCATTTCCTTCCCATTATTTTCTCCATTGTAATAAATTTTTTTTAAAACATTAAATGTGGACCATTATATTTTAATCCAATAGTCATCAGCAGAAAAAGGACGGCAGGGGTTGGCAAAAAAAAAAAAAAAAGAGGAGAGAACCTAGGTGCTATGATTTATTTAATAATAGGGTTGACTTTTGCATTTTTAATCGTAAACTTTTACTTTTAAAGATTCAAACATAGGAACCCTGTAATCAAGGATGAAGAATTAATGACAAAATTTAATACGTTGGGAGTATTAGTAGAAGAAATCAACGAAAATCCAAAAAAATCCCAAAAATTAACTATATTCTTCTTCCTCTCAAGATTATATAAATCCAGGTCGTTCTCTTACAAGAGCACACAAACCATACACTTACATTGTTGTTTTGTTTTCTCAGTTCTAGATGAATATGCAAGGCCTATTATTTGCTATCCTCTTGTGTTGTTTTGTTGCTACACAAGCTGATCCCATTTTTGATGTCCTCAAATATGGCGCTTCTGGGAATGGCCAGACTGATGATTCACAAGTAAGTATTTGATATAGTGCAAATATCACCACTCTCATCATTTTTATCTCTTTACTTTCTCATTACTTTTTCATTCTTCGTACTAAGTCTAATCCTATCAACCCTAAATATATAAGATGCTTTCCTGAAGAAGTTTTTGGTTCATAATATAGGTAAGTCATTTGACGGGTCATTAATAACCTTTTTCAAATATTACCTCTATATGATTTATTATAAAACTTAAATTCTAATACAGTATTTCTCTATGACATGATCATTTTCATATCAAATTACTTTTTGTACTTTACATGGACTCTGAATTACATCTCATTTATCAAATTTCATGCAATGCACGAGAGTACGTTAAGATTATTAAACTTGTTTTAGTCATTATCTTGATTATTAATATTAATTATTGTATCCTATTGGGTAATTAATTTTGATCCATTTGGGATTTTGTGGGAAGGCTTTTGTGAAAGCATGGAAAGATGTTTGTGAAGCAAGAAATGGCTATCCAACACTTCTGGTGCCTAAGGGAAGAACCTTTCTGTTGCAACCTACAGTTTTTCAAGGTCCTTGCAACTCACCATCCGTTAATTTTAAGGTTAGTGATGGATTCAATAATTAAAATACATTCATGTTTAAAAACGAAAATGATATTTGTATTCATAAGATTATACAATACACTATTTCTGGTCCTTATTATAAGGCTTTTCTCATTGTTTCACCAAAACAAAAAAAGGTAGTTGATTCATTAACTCTATTTAAAAATAAAATAATTTCTGATTCTACTCATATTTAAATAACAAATTTTAAAATTTTCATTATATTATCTCTCATAGTTAATAATTTTAAATAGGGCTGATTTAAAAAAAAAAACATAATTATTATCCTATCATATAGCTTATAATAATGATAATTCATATATTGGGAAAGGTTATAGTAGAGATCAAATAATACACACATATCAATCATAGAATATGATTGTATGTCAATATTCAAGTGCTGTGTTGGTGGAAGCTCAAAATCCCTCCCACACGTTATGTGTTCAAACCTGACATATCTTACCAATATGGTTATGTATGGGATGGCAGGTTCGAGGAACTCTAATGGCTCCAAAAAGCGTCAACGTTTGGAAGTGGCCAAGCAATGATAAAGGGGCATGGCTTCAATTTTCATACATAAAAGGACTTGTTTTGGATGGAAGAGGACTTTTTGATGGCCAAGGTGCCCCATGGTGGGACTGTTTCAAAAAATCCCAATGTCACGATCGCCCACGTGTAAGTTCCATATCCTACTCCTTGAATAAATTATATATTTGCTAAATTAATATTTAAAATTTATTAAAATGGTTAATAAATCCAATTTTTACTTTTTTTATCTATTCATTATGAGTAATTGATGCAGGCTATATCGTTTCATGCATGTGAGAGGCTTAAAATTAACAAGGTGAATGTGATTAACACCCCAGGAGGTCACATATCCTTAAACGGTTGCAATGGCTCTATTGTCTCCAACATCAAACTCCTCGCTCCTAAAGATAGCCCTAACACCGATGGCCTTGGTGTCTCCGGCTCATCCCACGTCACAGTCCGAGATTCTACCATGAGAGTTGGTAATTAACTAACTAATAACGAACGAATCGCTTTTCTTAACAAAGAAAAATTGACTTATTTCTCATTTATAAAATAATTGTAACTCTACAGAGAGAGATAGGATTCTCTAAGAAAAAGAAATTTAAAGATCCAACATGTCAAGTTGATCCAAAATTTTGCTATAAAACTAGAGTGGCTTCTACTTATTACCCTAATCATATTCCATTCTTTGTGTTGACCTTTTGCTGAAGGTGATGACTGCGTGGTCATTAATGGAGGTTCCTTCATGAATATTAGTGGTATCTTCTGCGGACCTGGTCATGGCATAAGGTGATCTCACACCATAATCCCACTTTTCATTCATTAATATATACAAGAAATTTACATGTGTGTTGGTGAATATACATATTCAGCATTGGAAGCTTGGGAATTGGGGGAACTTATGGCGCAGTGGAGGAGATTTATGTCAGAAATTGCACCTTCATCGGATCTTCAAATGGGGCAAGAATCAAGACTTGGGAGGTAAAACACATGAACTTAAAAAGAGTAAAATAAAATTATTTTTAACTGCAAAACTTCATAACAATGATTATTCATTATTACAAAATAACATAGAAAGTTAAAACCTAAACAGTTCAGGTTAGGCTAGACTCCCTCTATGCTGATAAGAAATTAAGAACAAAGGTCGTTTCAACTTGAACTTTCAAAAATAATCCCCAAAATCTAAATGAACCTACGTATGTTGGAATCGGCTGTTTTTTTTTAAGAAAATTGATCTTTTAGTCTCCATAATTTTAACTCGATTGTAATTCAACCTACATACTTTGACTCCATATAACTCACTCGGTACAACTTAATAGTCCCTCAATCATTTATATTTGGTTTGTAATATTATTTATCACTTTTTCTCTATATGTTTCTATTCTTTAATTTACTTAACCCAAACTATTTTTACTTAATTATTGCTGACATAGTCATTCCAAACTAACTATAAGTACATGAATTTTAGAAAGAAATTTACAATATAAGTGAAAATACACACACACACACGGCACACACAAAGAAAAAAGACCCATTATTCATTTAGATTCTGTTTCTAATATTATTTCTAACTTTTTTTCTATGCTTTAATTCTTTAATCTACTTATAAACCTAAACTATTTTTACTTAATTATAAATTAAAACTCTCATTCAATCAAGTTTTGACCAAATACAATCATGTTACACTGTTCATAACCAGGGAGGATATGGATATGTCAGAAAGGTGACATTTGAGGACATAGTAGTGCAAGATGTTCAGACCTCAGTTCTAATTGACCAACACTACGGTTCATATCATGCAACAGCTGACAACCAAAAGGCTGTAAAAATCAGTGACATTACATATAGGAATTTCCGAGGAACTTCATCTTCTGAGGAAGCAGTCAAATTGATGTGTGACAAAAATGTAGGATGCACCAACCTTGTGTTGGACGATATCAAAATTACATCTTCTGATCCTAAAATGAAGACCAAGGCCACCTGCTCCAATGCACATGGCACAAGTTCTGCCTCCAATATTCCTCAAGTTTCATGCCTTCTAAAGTGAGCCCTTTTCTTTTAGGGTTCATTTTGAACTTGATTTCTTTAGAATATAGAAATTGTAAGCTATGTTTCTGATGGATATTAGTAAGAGCTTGGAGCCCTAACTCTTTATTAAGGATATCAATCCTGTTTACCAGGATATTTGCAGCCATGAGTTAAGCTTATATGGGAAAAGAACAAAGCTACACAGTTATATATAGATGAGGGAACACTTTGGTTTACAAATTAATACTAATAATTAATTAAACAATTCCTTTTACAAAAAAGATCTAAAGATGTATGAGATTAAGAGGATGCCAAACTTGTAACAAAGTCTGTATCTGAAATGTTTTCAAAGACTAAACCCAGTCTCATGCACCCAAGGGTACTTGGTCTAGTTGTTGACCGGATAAAATACAAAGTGGGCGAACTGAGATTGAATCCTACCTTATTCAAAAAGGCCCCTAGGGAGAGGCATCTTTGTCGTAAAGCCTTGATTCGAATTAGTCAGTTACTTGGATACCTTGTAATAAGATAAAATAAGTGTCAAACACTGAGTGGTCCAATTAAAGGGTTTTAAAAAAACCCAGTCTCATGCACCTTTGTTAGTCATAAGTCATAGCAGAAGGAGATTTGTTTTTGAAACAGCGTATGACAGATATAACAACTTAATTTTTAGCAAAATGAAGATTCAGAAATATAATGATAGGTTTAATCAAATATCATCACTTTTATGATCTCCAAAAAAAATATTAACACTTTTAATTTCTAAATAAAATTTAAAATAATTTAATATTTTCTTGTTCTTCGTTGATCTATTTTCATAAAGATTTGATAGAGTTTTACATTAGCTGTTGAGGCCGAGGGCCTAACACAACCTTCTTCCTTTATCTAGGCTTGGGACTGGCTATAAAACATAAGCGAAGTTATTTGTGATCGAAAAATACCTGAAAATACCTGATCGAAAAATGCTTTATGGTAGTTAATGTTGGGCTTTGAAGGGGCTAGATGAGCACAAAGTGGGGGTTGGTTAAGATGAGAATGTTGAGATGAATGTGTGGTCATACAAAGAAAGATAAGATTCGTAATAAAATTATACGAGGAAGGGTTGGAGTGGCACTTATGGAAGAAAGAATGGTAGAAAATCGTTTCAAGTGATTTGAACATGTACAAAAAGAAGGCCATTAGATGCACTAGTGAAGAGGGTAGATCAAGTTGTTTCGAACCCAGTTAAAAGGAGTAGAGAAAGACCGAAGAAAACGCTCAATGATATTATTGAGCGAGATCTTTTAGTTAACAATTTATCCTAGAACTAAAATACAAATGCAACACTAATATTCTAATACCATCAATGAGTTAAAATGTTTACTATTTATATACACAATTTTAAGCAAATAATTTATATCAATATGAAAATAAATTTAAATGATATTATAATAATATAAATATATAATATATTATGCATATTAAATTTAAATAAATAATAATATTGAATTTATTATCCAATTAAAGTGATAAATACATAGTACATTTCAAATAAGCAATAGGATAAACATATCTTATGAGAAGGTAGTTATCAAATGTCTGATTACATAATATTTTAGAGTAAAAGAAACTACATGATATTTAATAATCTGATGATAAAAAGATATTTCACAACCTTCACATATCATACTACTACACCAATAACAAAGCTTTATCATACTAAGTGGGTTGGCTACATGGATCAAACCTTCACAACTTATATTATTATTTAATTATCTAATAATTGTGACAAAATTTTAATATAACGTACTGCATCATTATGATAGCTTTTAAACTCGAATAATAATAATAATAAATAAATAAATTTTACTCTTTATATGAACCTCTTTCACAATCTTTGTGGGAAGTTTAAATACTCCCCTCCGCATTAAAATATGGTCTCTCGTTTTTTTTTTTTGCAGGAAAAACTAAAATATTTTGTCTTCTAGAAAGAATTTTCAAGTCTAAAATACTCTCTCCGGTTTTAAATATGAGACCTTGTTGGCCTTTTTTTAAAGAAATTAAAGAATCTAAATAAGTTATTTATTCATAAAATATGTTGTGTATTCTTAGACTATAAATCAGTTTATGAGTTAAATAAAATAGTTTGGAGAAAAAATGATAAATATAAATACTTTAAAGTATTTTAATTAGTTTTATTAATATCTTTTAAAAAATCAACTACGTCTTACATTTAGGACCAGAAGTAGTATAAGTTATTCGGAGGGCCATTAATGAACTTGTTTCTAAATATTGCCCCTATTATAATTTATTAGTGGGTCCATAATATTGATATTTTTACCAGCAAGTTTATAATATAAGATTTTTTTTTGGGTCAAGTCGTCCAAAATATAAGATGACACTTAAGGTTGTGTCGAAACTAAGGAGCGAAAAAGATGTGCTCCGATGAAAGCCTTGCGGGAAGTTTAAATCTAAAAATTTTGTAGTTATTGAGAAATGCTATTAAAATTAAAAAGAGCCCTTTAAATTTTTGGATTCTAACCACTAACCAAGTAATCAACTAAAAGCCCTTTAATTTATATTAAAATTTGAAGATTGGCTGTAATAACTAGAAAAATTCGGTAAGGAATGAAATAGATATCAATTTATAAAATAACTTTGATATTTTAAAGGACTCTTTGAAAGTTTATGGCGAAGTTCATATTGCTCCTAAAAAATAATTACAGGAAAACTTTTTCATTAAAAAAAATAAATATTTTGGGGGCAAAATTGCACCATAAAATACTTTAGGGTGCTTGACACACCTAAAAAATACTTCAAGGTGTTAAATACATCACACATTAGTTTAGGATGATGGATACACTTACAAAAATACTTTTGGGTACTTAGTGCAACTCAACCTTTTAATTAACTTAGTTAATATAGACAGTAAAAAATAGATTGAAAATTTAATTAAACAATATGAATGATCATATAACATGAATTAATCAAGATCATCAATAGGAAATAATAGCAATTGATCAAACAATATACAAAGATTCAAGCTTTTTCATTAATCTTTTCGCTTGGAGGTGGCAGTACATGCATTATATATATGATGATGATCGAGCAAAAAATAAAAATTACATCAAAGTATGTAAATAAAAGAGGGCTTTTGAAACAAAGGCCATAAGACGATCATCATCATCCTAGAAGATACTTCTAGGCCAAACGGTCCAAGATGTCATCTACCTTTTCCACCAACTCCTTTAGTTGTTGAGAGAAGCGGTCTTGCTTTTCCATGACCTCCAAAATGGTGCATCAGAGGCGAAAGATCACATCTACAATTTCTTCCAAGGTCGGAGGTGGAGGGGGTTGAGAAGAGGCAGCTACTGCCACTAACGGCGAGGGAGAATGCTACCTTTTTGTTCTTACTATATTGCTCAAAAGAAGGAGAAATGTAGAAAGGGACTTTTGAATTTGAACTTCAGAACTAAAGGCGCATTGATATGTGCATTGGATGGTGAAACATTGCGTATTTTGACTGGTGTCTTCTAAAATGTGGTCTAAACAATATTAATAACATCGAGTATACATCTTAATAATCAGTCTAAATTAAAGTTTACTTTAGAAGATTAAATGAAATTTAGACAAGTCAGAAGTTAAATGACAGTTCATATTAACATATTTAGACCTTGTACCACTACAATTGGTCTGAATATCATCAAATTATATAATTAACAATACTTAGATATATAATATAATTTACTAATATATATATCATATATAATTATATATATGGAAATAAATTAACTTGTCAAGCCAAAGACAGAAAAACAACAATTGAACATAGAAACAAGAGATGTTCAAGATTAAGATCAAGATTAGAAATAATTTTTTTCATTAATTATTTTTCAGTTGCACGAAGGCAATATATTACATGAATGCATTAAAAATATATCATTTTATATGAAAAAAAACTCCTCAAACTTCCTCGTCATCACCAAAGGGAGGGGAGCAAGAAGAGAAAGGAGAAGACGGGGTCAGAAAATAGATTACACTCAACATCATTGTTGTCAAGTATATGATTCATCTTTTTGTTGATAGCATGCAGCTAAGTGATGATTCTTGCAAGGCTTTGCTACATACATTCAACCCTTGCATAGAGGATAAACTGACGAACTTCTCTGGCATCTCACTATAACATTGATCGACATAATAGAAGAGGGAGCCTAAAAGACAAGTTTAAAGGAAATGAAATGATTGTGGGAGTTTAAATAGACATGAGAAATGAAGAATCCATTTATTGAAGTGACTTCAGATTTTGAAGAGACACGTTGAGAAGTTTACTTTGGAAACTGAAATGATAGAAACTCTGAAATATTTAAGTCCGGTTGTAAAGAAATGAAGGTCTTTAGAATGATTATATGAACCACCAATCTAAGAAGAATTTAAATTGTGAAAATTTTGTAATATTTAATATTTATCGAGGTTGCATTATATTATAACCAGCCTAGAAAATTTTATTTAGAAGCGCAACCGATCTTAAGTTGTATCAATATTTATAAAAATGCCACTAGTAACAGTTTTTAAACTGTCTCTACCTATAAAAGGTCTAAATGTGGCAGTCTTAAAGGCCCCCTTTTTAGTATTGTCTAGTTTTGAAACAAAATACTTAGAGAGAAGCTCAAGAAAGCAGAAATTCATTAAAGGGAAAATCCCTTATAAAGAACTTTAAAAATTCTAAAAGACAAAAAGATGTTTCAAATGTTCATAATCTCAGAGAGATGTTAGTACCTGACTTGTCCTTTTGAAATTAAAATGAAATGGCCAAATTGCCTTTACACACACACACACACACACACACATTTGTGTATATATATATATATATATATATTAAAAATATTACCCCCATCAGCCACCGCAGCCAGAGCTTCGGTGGGTAGTTGGTTGCCAGAGCTCCAATGGGAATATTCTAGCTTGAATATTCCATTGGTAATTAATATTCCTAAGTGGTAGGGGTGGGGTTCGAACCCCCACCTATTGGTTTGCCCAAAAGGCTAGTGGCCATTCGGCCACCAATGGATTTTAGTACATTATATGCAAATATATATATATATATATATATATATATATATATATATATATATATATATTAACTTTTGATCTTTAACCCAAGTCCTTTAACAAGTTTTGTTAAGACATTCACGATATTCTATTATGTTTTAACAACTTTCGTTTGCTAAGTAAAAAATTCATACTATCAAATCTTTCATAAGTTTTGTTAAGAAATTCACAACATTTCAGTAGGTTTTAACAACTTTCGTTTACCAAATAAAAAATTCACACTTTCAGGTCATTCACAAGTTTTGTTAAGACATTCACGGCATTTAATTAGGTTTTAACAACTTTTTTGTCTTAAAAAAATTCATACTTTCAGGTCATTCATAAGTTTTGTTAAGAAATTGACGATATTTCATTAGGTTTTAATTTTGACCAGAGGATGCAATGAAGTTTTAGAAAGTTTTGGGGGTTGACAAAAATTAATTTGCTATAAAGGGGGCAGTTTGAAATTTTCCAAAATTTCAATAACCCCCAGTAGTTATTTCTCCTTCTTCTATTTTGGCTTCTCATGGTGTTAAGTTTTTGAGTGGCCATGTCAGATAATCCAACTTTTCTAAGGTCAGTAGCAGCATTGTTGCCCATCCTCTAGAGTCATGCTAACCTTCAAACCAGCATAAAGAGGGGTTTTATTGCAAGAAAAAACTTCCTCATAACACATGCAATATTGACCCAGGTGTCCTTTTGGTAGTCAATGCGCCACTTGAAAGATTAGGGTTAAGTAGCAAATTTGCCCTGGAAGTATGGGTCAAGGAGCAATTTTGCCCTAGAAGTTTTTTAGAGATCAATTTTGCCCCGGAAGTTTCAAAACGTAGCAATGTTGCCCTTTTATGTTAAATAACAAACGTTGACTGTTAAAAATTGATGTTGACTGTTAATTTTTTAATGAAAAAGGGTAACATTGCTATGTTTTGAAACTTCCGGGGTAAAATTGATCCCCAAAAAACTTCCAAGGAAAAATTGCTCTCGGTCCCATACTTCCGGGGCAAATTTGCTACTTAACACAAAAGATTATGAAGAATGTTTGACATACATTAGTGGAAAAAACCCTTTTTAGACCGCCACATTTAGATTGGTTTTGGCGGATAAGGTCTTAAAAATTTGTGCAATGGCAGTTCTGTAATTATATTGAACTTCTAAGACCGGTTCTAAAAAAACGGTCTTAAAAAATTTATTTAAACCGGTTATAAATAAAAACGGTCTTAAAATGTTAAAATTTTAAGATTAAAAATGTTTTAACATTTAAGACCGGTTTACATAAAAATCAGTCTTAAATGTTAAAGATTTAAGACCGGTTTTAATATAAACCGGTCTTAAATGTTAAAACATTTTAAATTCTTAAAAATTTTAACATTTAAGACAAGTTTTTGTATAAACCGGTCTTAAATTTGAAATTTCGCTCTTTTAAGACCAATTTTTATTGAAAACCGGTCTAAAAGGTAAGATTTTTTGCCCGTATTTTTACTCCCGCGCCCAGATCGCGCGCTCTATGAACCCTTTCTTCTCTTTTTGCCATTTCTCTATGAGCTATGTCTATGCTTATTCTAAACTCGTCCATGGCGTCCCGTCCCTCATTTGCTCAACTCTTCTCTGTCATTACTACTACTGTTGCTGTGTTTGTCGTTGCTGTTCTTTGATTATCGTCAGTCTTCTCCGCTGCCACCTCTATTCTCCGCAGTGACCATTCTCCTCTGCCTTCACTTCCCTTTGTCAGTGCCGTGAATTTGAGGACTTCATTTTAACCTCAGTCGACGCCACCGTGACTTTGGGTTGAAGCTCACTCCTTGGTCTTCAATTAGGTTAGTGTTCGATCTATTACCTAGTTGTATGTTGTTCAATAATTAATAATGTTCTATGAAAAAATGGTTCTTGTTGTTGCTTTGAGCACTTAAACGTAATCTGGAAAAAATTAAATCTGCACATTCTTGTTAGATATATGCTCTGACTTGTAATTACATCCTTGTGATATTTGGCTTGGATTAATACTACTCTATGTTCTGTTTTAATTTAGTGCGATTATTTGATTATTGTCAGTGTTATTGTTTTGTTAAAACAATACTAGTTTCAAATGGTGCCTTTTAATTTCGTTGAAATTTCTAAAACTCTATTGTTGTTGTTTTTTTGTCTATCCTTTTGTTGTTAGATATAGGGTACTAAAAGTGTTGAGATATATGTGGATCATAGTTGGATAAATGCTAAACAAAAGAGTGTTGAATATGATAATGGGGTGAGGGGTTTTTTAGACTTCGCTAGTAGAAATGCCGATAATGGTAGTGGGAAGTTTTATTGCCCTTGTGTAGTATGTTTGAATGAGAAGCGACTAAGTACTGCAGATATATATACACATTTAATTTATGAAGGATTTTGTAAGAGTTATACAGTGTGGGTATGGCATGGTGAAGAATTAAAAATACCAAGTTCATATCAACAGGGGGGAGTGAACTTTTATGATAATGACACGGATACGGATGATCGAATAGAGGATATTATTCATGATGTAGGAGAAGAGACTTTTGAGCAATCACATGCATATGGTAATATGTGTAGTGATGCTGAGACGCCGTTGTACCCGGGGTGTAAAAACTGCCAATTGTTGAAAGCCATATTGAAATTGGTAAGCTTGAAAGCACGACATGGATGGAGTGACAAGAATTTTTTAGAAACGCTTGAGGCTTTTAAGGATATGCTTCCAGATGATAATGTGTTGCCTTCTCGATACATGATGCTAAGAAAATATTGTGTCCACTAGGGATGAAGTATAAAAAGATCCATGCATGCCCTAATGGTTGTATATTGTATAGAAAAAGCATAAAGAGGAACAACAGTGTCCGATATGTGAAACCCTGAGGTACAAATCAAATAACGCTCCTGCAAAAGTATTGTGGTACCTTCCAATCATACCAAGGTTCAAGTGCTTGTTTGCTAATGAAAACGATGCAAGAAATTTGAGATGGCATGTGGATGAAAGGATATCCGATGGAAAGCTTCGACATCCGGTTGATTTTTCTCAACGGAAGAAAATTGATCTATTTTTTCCTGTCTTCGGTGAAGAGCCGAGGAACCTTAGGCTTGGGCTTAGCACGGATGGTATGAATCCTTTTGATAGCCTGAGCAGTATACATAGTTCATGGCCTATTCTGTTGGTAATTTACAACTTATCTCCTCTGTTATGCATGAAACGAAAGTACATCATGTTATCTATGTTGATTTCGGGACCAAAACAACCCGAAAATGACATAGATGTTTACCTGGAACCCTTGACCGAAGACTTGAAAGAGTTATGGGATGAAGGTGTTGATGTTTTTGATGTGAACAAGAAGGTTTTTCAAATGCGAACCATGATCTTTTGTACTATAAATGACTTCTCTGCATATGGAAACTTGTCAGGATATAGTGTTAAAGGCCATAAAGCATGTCCGATTTGTGAAGAAGGAACATGCTACCATCAACTTCAATATAGAAGAAAGGCAGTTTATCTTGGCCATTGGAGATTTCTTAAACGAGGCCACCCATATTACAGATTAAAGAAAACTTTTTTTGGTGGACAAGAGTTTGAAGATGCTCTGAAGGCATTGACTGGGTAGCAAGTTTATGAAAAAGTGAAAAATATGAATGTTATCTTTGGTAAGACTACAAAAAATAGTAATGAGAAAAGTAAATGGAAAAAGATGTTTGTCTTCTTCAATCTTCCATATTGGCGAAGCTTGATGTGAGACATTGTTTTGATTTCATGCATGTAGAGAAAAACGTTTGTGATAGTATTGTTGGGACACTACTTAACATACAAGGTACAATGAAAGACTTGAAGTTAGTGGGGCTAAAGTCTCATGATTGTCATGTCTTAATGCAACAACTGCTCCCATTAGCTATTTGAGGCATTGCCGAATATGATCTTCAACATATTTTGACTAGACTTTGTTTCTTCTTCAATGCTATTTGTAATAAAGTCATTGAAACAGAAAAATTGGATGAACTGAAAAATGAAGGATATCTTATCTTGTGCCAGCTTGAGAAGCTATTTCTTCCTTCTTTTTTTGAAATCATGGTACATCTAATTGTTCATCTAGTCAAGGAGATCAAGTTGTGTGGCCCTATCTATTTATGATGGATGTACCCAATTGAAAGAACTATGAAAATCCTAAAAGGATATGTGAAGAACCCTAACCGGCTTGAAGCATCTATTGTTTATAAATATGTTTTTGAACAAGCCATGGAGTTTTGTCAATATTACTTGTCAAATGTAGGACACATTGGACTTCCTGAATGTCATGACAAAGAAGGCGGTAGACGCGGGGCTTCAATAAAGAGTATGGATCCTGATGAATTACAGCAAGTCCACTTGTACATCTTGAATAATGTTGATGAATTTCAAGATTACACTAATGCTCATAAAGAAATTGTACGGAAAGGAAATAGTCGAATGATTGAACAAAGGTTAATTAAGGAGTATAACAAAACTTTTGCACATTGGTTCAAGCCAAAGGTTGACGGCGAAGAATGTGTTTCTGATACAATTAAATGGTTAGCACGTGGTCCTGAGGCTAATGTCATAAGTTGGACTTCATTTGTAATCAATGGTTATACATTTTACACGAAGTCCCTTGATGATAGGAGCACCGTCTAGAATAGTGGGGTTATGTTAGTGGGTGAATCTATGCACTTTTTTAGTTCAAAAGATAAGAATCCTAGATTGGCAGCAATACCTTATTATGGGGTGATTGAAGAGATTTGGGTAGTTGATTATGTTAAATTTAAACTTCCCATTTTCAAATGCAAGTGGGTTGATGTCAACAAGGGTGTGATGATTGATCAGTTGGGATTTACATTGGTTAATTTGAAGAGTATAAGTTTTAAAGATGAACCTTTTATTATGGCATATCAAGCGAAACAAGTGTTTTATATTACTGATCAGGCAAATAAAATATGGTTTGTAACTCTCCAAGGAAAAGGGTCATTGATATTAATCAGGAAAGTCATTCAATGAATTATCTTCTTGAGACTCCTTCTTTTTCTAGGGGTTTACTAGAATTGAACGAAGAAGATAAAGCAGATAATGAACATGGCACAAGAAATGATTATCATGAAGGGATATGAGAGGATATCCCTTTATAAAACTACATTGAAGGTTAGTTAGCTAAAATAATTATCATGAACTATATTTGAATTATGTATATTATTATTGGTATATATATAAAACTACTTTTTTTGTTGTCGTCACAGGAAAATGAAGGATATGAGGTGTACGTCTTAGTGTAGATTCTTCCAAACCAGGCCAGCTAGTGATCATCAGTCTAAGAAGAGTGTGTATAAAGTATTTTGGCCCTAATGAATAATAGCATTGTCATTAATGTAATTTAATCTTTGATGTATGTATGTAAGTGAAAAGATAAGGAACTTGGTCAAAACAACATTGTCATAGTTGTATGATTTCCTTGCATTATGATTCTGTCTATGATTGTGAGTTTATTATTCATGGTTGTTTTCCTTGCTTTTGTTTCGGTCAGCACTGTTTAAGCACAAGGGAGTTGAGTTTTAATATGTTCCAATGAGTTTTGAGTCTCTCACATGTCATTAAGATGTTAGTTATAATTTGTAAGAGAAGAAGATTTATTTGGATGTCATTGAACTGGCTGCTGCTTGCTGAGTAAAATGTTTTAATAGGGGAAATGGCTTGCTGGGTAAATGTTTTAAACAAAAATTTAAAAAAAAACTACTTTTAAGACCAGTTCTCTCCAAAACTGGTCTGGAAAGTACATTTAAGACCGGTTTTGGAGAGAACCGATCTTAAAAGTTGAAATTTTTAGACCGATTTTTTAGAAAACTGGTCTAAAATTTGAACATTTTAAACCGGTTCCTCTGATAACCAGTCTTACAACTTTCTTTTAAGACCGGTTCCACAACCAGTCTAAAAAGTAGCAGATTTTTAAGACTGGCTGTATCAAGATCAGATCCAAAACCGATCTAAAATGTCTTTTTTAACCGGTCTTAAAAGTGATTTTTTCAGTAGTGATATTGTAATGTTTTACAACTAGAGTAAAATGAGCAGGAAGATTGAGTGCATGGAACCACACACACAAAGGGATGGGATATATGAGAAGTGTAGGGTGGGTTGAGAGTCACATTTACTATCCCATAATTAACATTTAAATGGCTTTTGCCTTTTCAATTGTTTTTTTTATAGGTTTCTTTTTAGATAAATCTGGTATAATCCATCAACATAATAGGTAAATGGCTATTCAATGCTCTCTTTAAATTTTATTAATTTATTATAATGTTGTGTATATTATGTCTACGTATGGTTTTTCATATTCTAAGGCTGAAAATTGTGAGTATTTATATTTATGTACTGGAAAAAAGATAAGCATTTATATTTATATAGAAAATGAAACTTAAAAAAAGATATATGAAATTATTACGGTAAATACTTCCATAATTTTTAAAATACAATAATTAATTAATTTGTAGTGGTTCTTTTTTAAACATATTGTTGTACATTCTAATTTTGTTAAGACACTTGTTTGTGGAAAATTTATGCCTGATAGATTCCCTAATTATAAAAAATATGGCATTCTAATTATAAAATCATTAATAAAATAGAGTGAAGTTTAGTTTGATATTTTTTTTTTCACATTTCAGCTTCATTTAATAAAAATAAATGGGATAACATTTTGATTTTTCAACTTCTAAGTTTTTTTGAGAATCTCATCTACTATTTCATAATATATAATTAATTATAAATAACATATATTAAAGTTTGATAATATTGTTTCTAGCTTTTCAAATTATTTTGTAGTGACGATAAATCATACATGGGGTAGTAGTCAATAATCACATTTATAATTTTCTTAATTAATAGCTAATAATCAAGGGGCTTTCCCCCCTAACAATTTTAAAAATGCAAAGTCATCAACATACAACGTCAAAAAAACGCAATTCTATAATTTCAAATAAAGCCATCTCAACAAATGGGATAAAAAAAACCAATGGTGTAAAAAAAAAAACTCAATTCGTCATTGTAAGTTTAATGGGGGTAAGTGAAACATTGAAGCCATCTACATCCAATTTGAAGTGTCACATTATCGCAATGGAGAATTGTTCCCATGGGTTGTGACAAGTAATAAAGTAATAAGTAAAGATCGTTCCCACGGAGATTTGTATAACAAATTGGTCAAGCAAGAGATTTCATGAATTCAATTAAGTTGAGTAAAATCAAAGTTTTGATGTGCAATGAGAAATTTGTATAACAAATTGGTCAAGCAAGCTTAGTGAACCATATTTTTATATTTTTTTTCATGATTAAATTAGGATTTTTAATGCATTTCCTAGAACATTATTGCATGATTAAACATTAATTTGAGTTAGGGAAATTTATATTGAATTAAAAATAATTATAGGTAAAATGGTCATAATTTTTTGATTATTCATGCAAATGATTTTTTAGACTTTTGATGCTACACCGTGCTTAATCATGCATTAATTATAGGTGTTTTGAAAGAAAATTGTAGATTTTAGAAAATGTCAATTAGGGGCCAGAATTCATTTTTTTTGGGATTGGGGCAAATTACAGAAAATGGCCCCCAGAATTTCTGAAAATTACAAATCAATGAAGAAAATGGGCTAGAAAAAATTACAGAAAAGGGCACAGATGCTTTGGAAATGACAGTTAAGCCCATAAACATTTCAAATATTTGCAATTAGTCCCTCCACGAACTTTTGATGTTCGTAGTTTTGTCCCTAGGCTTATTTAGGTCAAAGGCTTTGTTCTTCTTCCTCTCGACACAGTTGCACCTTAAAAGAGCAAATCAAGACTAGAGCTTTAACGAGAGCTTAAGAGGAGAGGGAAAGAGATGAAGAGCCACCACTACCTTCAAGGACCTCCCCCGCATCATACTTCCTTTGTTGGTGACCTGGTTTTGGTGAGAAATAGAGCTCAACATTTCCACAGTGCTGTGACTGAGATGATAGAGAGGTGTTGTGAATAATCCTCAGGGAACTAGAGCTTAGAGATTGACCTTCGCCTTCTTTCTCTCCTACCTTTAGCGTCGGAAATCAAAGAGGAAGCTTTAGTTCGAACTGAAAGAGAGAGAGAATCAGTGCTCCACCTTCACTACCATCTCTTCATTTGCTTCACCACTACAGCCGTGCTAGAGCTTCTCTAGAGATAACAGAGGCTATAATTCAGAATTTCAAAGAAGAGGAATGAAGGAAACATGCCATTGACCATTGATTTCAGCACTACCACCATCTCTTCTCTTTTTCACCTTTGTCGGAATCACATTCCCAGTTTTAGACACCACCTCTGGTGAAGCTCACCACCTATTTCACTCATCACATATATTAATCACTACAGCACACACCTTCATTTCCTCTTCTGCCTCTCACTTAAACACCACAACCTTCTTTTGTGATTTTCTGAGAGATCCATGATTTTTTGGCGAGATTATGAGCTTTCTAGTGAGATTCTGAGCTGTGATTGTAACCCCCTTCCTTAATAGCCGTGATTATAGTTTGAAAAAGTGTTATTAGGTTAAACTGGAGACCAATGATTAATTCAAAGTTCATAAATGGTCTCGACTTCAAGATAGGATTTGGTCATGTGATCAATTAGGTTTTCAAAAACTTTTCAAAGCCTGTTTAATACGGTCTCACTCTCACTTTTCGAATATATATGGCCTATTTGGTTCTGTTCCATTCTTAATATCAGAGTTTTTAACAAAAATTCTCGATAAACCCTCGGTTATATTCAATATCTAATAGGGTCTACAAGGTATAGTTGCCCATTTAGTTCCCACACCGAGGATTACATAGTATTCACAAGTCTAAGGTAGATAAGCCTACCTCTACTATATTGTTCATATATTTACATCATGTATAACTTATACATTCTTCCCAGAAAAAATTGATAACCAACACAAAAGCTAAACTCCAAGACGTGAGCACTAGCCGCCCTTGGTTACTTGCTTCTCCTTCGATCTACTAGCCCTAACTATAGGTTAGTTATTGGAAAGAGTGAGATTTATATGAATCTCAGTAGTAACATTTCATCATATGATATATAATAACAAAGCATGTAAGCAAGTATCACAAAGCAACATCACAACAACATCTACTGCAACAATCACATGCGTGACTCTCATCACATTAACGACAACATTCACAGCTGTATGCACATTCATGAAATTTGTCATATTAACGATAGCTCTCATGGCTGTATACACAATCACAACAGCTATCACAACTGTACTCACAATCACGACATCTTCCACAGCTATATTTACAGTAGCATACACATAAGCATTCACATTTGTCACAATTCAATGATAAGCACATACATACAAAGCATTATACATGATATAAGAGAAAAAGTCACTACCTTGTTATTTCAGTTAGTGCTCAAGCACATGTTTCTTATGCCTAGGGTAAATGTCAAATCCTATAAATTATAATCAAAGATGAGTTATTCCCTATTTCAATTCTTAGATAACTACAAATTAAAATACTTAGGGTTGATTATCATTTGAGTCCCTTATATAGCTATGATAAGCTCAAACGCAAGCCTTAAAGGATTGGGAAGAGATAGATCAAAAATCACCTTTCAAAAGTTCAAAATGCTAAAATTGGGGGTTGGCCATGGCAAAAAATCCCCTGGCTGCAGCCAGAAACAGGTTAGAAACTTTTGGGCCCGGCCAAGAAATTCCTGTTTCTTGGCTGAACTTCAAAAAATCATAACGAAATCTACAAAATCGAAATGGAGTGATTTCAAGTCTTACTTGAAGCTTTTTAAGTCCTCTATACAGAAATAATATGAACCACTACCATCTACCACCACAAAAATACAGAATTCCACAAATTTCCATACTTTACCAGAATAACTTTTAGTTTCAACCTCAAACTTTGGAAATACATAACTTTCAGCACACAAATCAGAATGACACCCATTTTATGTTATTTTAAAGCTTGGCATGTGCACTATTAAACTGAAAAGTTTTAAAATTTTTAGACACCATTTACTCTATCAAAACTACCATGCAAACAAGCTGCCTTGTACAGAATTTTCACTTGATAGAATTTCCAGTTTTTTAACAAATGTTTCCAAATGCCAGAATTCACTACCGGGGCTCCTCCCTACACAATTTTTCACATAAAAACCAATGGAAACATCAAAACAACCAAATTCACATTACTCTCACAAGCTCTATTTTGTGTAGAAGTTTAAGCACAAATCAAGAAATTTCCAAACTTTCTAATCAAGTCCTAAATCTGAACACCCTATTTTGTCCGGGCCCCACTCAAAAATACAAAAATAATTGATGATGATTGGTATCCAAATTGACAATCATCATTGTAAGAAAAAAAAGAAATAAAAAATGAAAATAAGAAAAAAAAATCAGAAAATCCTCCTATTGATGATGATCGGTGTCCAAATTGGCGATCATCATTGAAAGGAAAAAAAAGTAAATTAAAATAAATCCCCTCATTGATAATGATTGGCATTGTCATTCATTAAGGAAAAATAATAAATAAAAAAAGAAAAATAAAAAAAGAAAAAAAATCATTTTATTTTGATAGGTTTAAATTAGGAAATTGCTTGTGAGGAAAAGATTAAAAAAATTAAAAAACGAAAATTAAAATAAATCCCCTCATTGATGATGATTAGCATGTCATTCATTAAGGGAAAATAATAAATAAATAAAAATAAAAATAAAAAATAAAAAAAAATATCATTTATGTTGATAGGTTTAAATTAAGAAGTTAATTGTGGGGAGAATAATAAAGAAAAAATAAAAAAATAAAACTAAAAAAAAATCTTCACAGATGGTGATCAGGTCAAGCTAGGAAGTTTTATTAATAGAAAATTTAAAAAATAAAAAACGAAAATAAAAAAAAATCTCCATTGATGGTGATTGGGTCAAGTTAGGTAGTTTTTAACATAAAATACAAAAAAAATTTAAAAAGAAAATTTTTTAAAAAAAGGAGCATTTATGAAGAAAACCCTAACTTGAGACTATAAATAGGAGTGCAAGGGTTAAAGCAAGACAATAATTCCTTAGAGAAAGGAGGCAAGGTAAAGAGCTATTATTCTTTTACATAATTCTTCTAAAATAGGGGGGTTTTCTCTCGTGAGTGTAAAAGAGGGTGGAGCTAATTGAGAATTTGTTTGTATTCTTTTCTTCCCTCTTCTATCAGGTGTCTATATATTTTCCTATGCCAATGAAATTGTCAATATAACAAGAGGCACAGACATATAAGATTCTTGCATCCACATACCATCTCACGTTCTCTTTCTTGCAATCAAACTCTTGCTTGTATTAATTTTTTTGTGGCAGGGAAGGAGTACGTTTTTTTTCTTCATGTGATTTCTTGTCTTCTTGATGGCATATCTGATGGTTTAGCTCATGATTTGAAGCATGGATCTTAATGCTATGTTATATCATACATATTCCCATTATTTCTCTCTCTCAATTAGTTGTTTGGGAAATTAACTAAGATTATGCATTAAGAGTTGTATGTACTTCCACTTTAAATTTTGTTCCCATATTTCCATAAAAAAGGGGAATCTTATACTTTGATGATACAATTTTTTTTGGCTTCCTCACTTTGTCTCTTTTGTAGCAAAACTCAAAGCATCGAAGGTACATGCTCTCCCCACATCTTTCTTGATCTTTTTGTCATCTTGAATTTTCTACTATGAATGATATGATGAGTATGCACTTCTTTTCTTCTTCTTTGCAGATAAAAATGTTTCAAAAAAAAAAGATTCTTTTCTTAAAGTAAATAAATTTGGTTTCATATGAGATAATGAAAAATAAATGCCTTTAAAAAAATACAAAAAACACAAACCAAACAAAAAAATATTTTTCACAAATAAATTAAATAAATTATTTTTCTAAAAAGACCAACCAAGTGACACGCATTTCAACCCCCGAAGTACATGGGCTTTGATCCCTCTAACGAGTACGTAGGCCCTAGGTTTTCATCCTAGGTCAAGTCCAATTTTGTAAATAAATATATTTTTTCTTATTTTATTGTTGTAAATAAATGTTTTTTTTAAAAAATAAATATATTTTTTCTTATTGTAAATAAGTGTTCTTTTTTTCTTCTTCTTTAGCTTTCATTTTATTTAGTTTTGTAAATATTCTTTTTTTTTATTTGGGTAATTATAATACAGTTAAAGGCCATAATATTTTTAAATAATTAACTTAGGGTAACCATTCTTATGAATAGGTGTTGTGGGGTGCTTAACACCTTCCCCATACATAATCGACTCTTGAACCCTAAATAGGTTTTTCAGACCAGTTTCACTTTCAAAAAGGGTTTTCCAAAATTATCCTTATTTCTAAAATTTTGGTGGCGACTCCATGTTTTTCCAAATTCCGGGCACTACGACTTGGCGACTCCACTGGGGATGGTTTGAGAGTCAAGCCCATTTAAGTTAAGTGTTTAAAAATAATATGACCTTAATTTTATTTTAATTACCCTTTTTATTTTTCTTTTTTTGTGTGAATATTTGTTTTTTTATTAGATTCTTTATTTATCTATCTTGTGATCAGCTTAGCAGATGAGAGTTGGATAAAACCTAGGCCCATAGGTTGGTATGCTCTCCACACACACTGAACACATACACTATTCTCCTCACACACATTTTGGGCTCTATACCTGGGTTTGTGAGTTCCTTAGGTGAGTGAAAGTTTCTAGCGGTTTCCCTGTGGGGTTTTCAGAACCCCCTGAAGTTATTGTGAAGACTTCATCCTAGCTATTACTCATTTGGCGAGGTTGATCCCTGTGGGGTTTTCAGAACCCCCTGAAGGTATATTTCGTTAAATGGGGTTTTCATCTTTACAATGGGGGCAGTTAGGAGGCCTTTGTCTAAGAGAATTAGAACCACCTTGAAACCATTGCACCTATTAGTGGAAATTATCTACCTACCCAATTAATTAGTACTTGCCTTTCTTAGGGTAGACATCCCCCAACCTAGAATTATTCCTAAAATAGGACACTGGAGGGCATATATTTATTTATTGTTGATCATCTTTATTGTCATCAATGCATAATCAATGAAACCCTTAGGATCAAGTGACTAACTGTCGCTTCACCTGAGTATGTATCTAGCATCGTTTCACATAAAGATACATCACAAGGACGGTGTATGCATTAGATAGCCAACCTTAGTCTAAGGGTTTATGACCCTAAAAGACCGTGATCTCATCACATCAATCATGCTAGAAAACATCTCAATGAGAGATAATCCTTAAGGACTCATTACATCATTCATAAGCATTTTAGTTTCATTTTGATATGGGCCTTGGATATAATAATCATTTTACAAAACCCTAAGCCGCGTGATAGCTTGGGCCATTCACAGGTTAATGGGTACTTCATTCTCCCTATGAGGTAATAGATCTCTTAAGGAGGTGAAGTTTTGTTTCTTAATGTCCATCACCCATATCAAAACTTGAAGTATAAGCCATCACTCTTTCATGTCTCATGAGATATCCTTGCAACATCCATTGGCATTTAGCTTCATTTGATATGGGCCTTGGACATAATAAATATTTAATAAAACCCTTAGCCGCGCAATAGCTTGGGCTATTCGCAGGTTAATGGGCATTTCATCGTCCCTATGGGGTATTGGATCTCTTGAGGAGGTGAAGTTCTTTTTCTTAATGTCCATCACCCATATCAAAACTTGGAGTATAAGTCATCACTCTTTCATGTCTCATGAGGTATCCTTGCATCATCTATTGGCATTTAGCTTCATTTGATATGGGCCTTAGACATAATAAACAAAACCCTTAACTGCGTAATAGCTTGGGCCGTTCGCAGGTTAATGGGCACTTCATCCTCCCTATGGGGTATTGGATCTCTTGAGGAGGTGAAGTTCTTTTTCTCAATATCCATCACCCATATCAAGGCTAGAAAGCACATGTAATCATTTGCATAGCATGCATTCGAAAATACTTTTTGACTCTTCCTTTTATTTTCTTTAATAAAGGACAAGCAAGTTATCTAACAACTAAAAATTTGGCACAAAAGTTAAATGGCACAAGAACCAGGTTTAAATCACGTTCCTATAGGAAAGGTGTATTGCATGCTTATCACTATGGTTAATGACAAGATCTTGGCTAGGATGGGACTCAGGGTCCCTCCTATCTAATGATCAACTCGAGTTCTCCTTATGGAATAATAGATTCCCTGAGGAAGCTAGAGGATGCTTGTGCTAGAATACCTTTATGCCAATACACCATGGATAACTCGTTATGCTCGCTTGAAATTATGAGTTCAAATAAACTAATGATATTTTATCCCTTTATAAGAAGGCGATACAATATTGCTCCATCTAAATGTCCTAACCAGCTACCCCCTATGCATTCATATAACACACACTCACGTAGTCGTCAGATGGCAGCCAGCAGTACAAATGAAGCCTGATCTAATATGAATCATTGGATAGGGAGGGAAAATTAGCACTCTAAAATCCCTATATAAGGAAGACATTCTTGATGTCCTCTGAAGTGCTAAACAAGCCGACTGTTGCAATGGTTTCAACAATAGACAAAAAGAACTGCACATGGATTTTAGCTGATGATTCTGGAAGAGCTCTAGAAAATTGGGAGTTTGAGGACACCTTCAATTCTATTATTTTAGAGTAACATGTCTAGCTAAAAAGTTGTCCTTTTATGTTTTGTATGCGCATTTAGGCAAGCTCTTATATAAACTATGAATAAAGAATGATATGCAAATAAAATTCACTTATTTATATCCATTCTTCCCTTTTTCCATTCTATTCATTTGTTATTCATTTTTTACCCTCCAGGAAATTGATCTCCTCAGAACTCTTGTCCAACACAACGGTTTCTGAGTCCCTGAATGATGATTTTCTTGTTGCCATTGATATGCATGATTACAAGTGTGATGATGATAAGATCATTTAAGTATACAAAAAATCCTCGAATCTAATGACAATAGAATGTGACCACATGAAGATGTAATTGAAGTAATAAATATGGGCACAGACGAAGAAAAGAGAGAACTAAAGATAGTAAATAACCCCAAAAGAGAGCAAATGGTTAAACTCTTCAAAGAGTTCATGGATGTGTTCGTATGGTCCTATCAAGATATGTCAGGCCTTGATCCAAGGATTGCCTCTCACAAGATTCCCTTATTCCCAGACACCAAGGCTAAAAAGCAGAAATTGAGGAAGCTCATTTCCGATATGTCCTTAGTGGTTCGAGATGAGGTGATGAAGCACTTAGAAGCGGGTTTCTTGGAAGTAGCTAAATACCCACAATGAATAGCAAATGTTGTTCTTGTCCCAAAAAAGGATGGCAGGGTTCGAATGTGTGTGGATTATCAAGATCTAAACAAAGGTAGCCCAAAAGATGATTTTCCATTGCCTCATATTGATGTCCTAGTTGATGATACGGCCCGTAGCTATAGGTACTCGTTTATAGATGGGTACTCAGGGTATAACCAAGTCCCTATGGATGAAGAGGACAAAGAAAAAACTAGATTGTTTACATAATGGGGCACTTATTGTTACCGCATCATACCATTCACGCTAAAGAATGCTAGGGCAACTTATCAGTGTGCCATAGTGGCACTCTTCCATGATATGATGCACAAAGAACTTGAAGTATACGTGGATGATATGGTAGCTAAATATTTTGAGGGAGAAAGCCATGTTAGGGTGTTAAGAAAGCTGTTTAAAAAGCTACAGAAGTACAAGCTGCGGCTAAATCCTAACAAATGTGTCTTTGGGGCTTTATCTGGGAAATTTTTGGGCTTCATTGTAAGCCAAAAAGGGATTATAGTAGATCCATACAAAGTAAAAACAATACGGGAAATGGCCCCTCTTTAAACAGAAAAGGAAGTTTGAAGCTTTTTGGGGCGGTTGAATTACATTGCACGATTCATTGCTAACCTGGCTGCAACTTATGAGCCGATATTCAAGCTTTTAAATAAGAACTGCACAAGAAAGTAGGATGAAGATTGCCAGCAGGCATTTGATAGAATCAAGGATTACTTGCTAAATCCCCCAATTTTGGTTTCCCTGCACCAGGACAACCTTTAATTTTGTATTTGACAATACAACCAAACTCCATGGGAGCCATGCTGGGGCAACAAGATACATCTAAGCGAAGAGAAAAAGCGATCTATTGCTTGAGCAAGAAGTTTAATGAGTGTGAGTCATGTTACCAGATGATCGAGCGAACTTGTTTAGGTTGAGGCAATACATGTTTACTACACCACTTGGTTAATTTCTCAAGTGGACCCACTCAAGTACATCTTTGAAAGCCTGCATGTAGCGGAAGAGTCTCTGAGTGGCAGGTAATATTGTTTGAATATGATATAAGATATGTCACTCAAAAATCCGTCAAGGGTGGTACAATAGCATACCACTTAGCAGAAAATCCCATAGATGAATCCATCTCTAAGTTGCTATCGACTATTTCACTAAGTGGGTGAAAGCCAATTCTTTTGCTAGTATTACTCATTACTCAGAAGGCCTTCATCAAGTTCTTAAAGGCCAATATCATCTATAGATATGGGTTACCGGAGATGATCATAATTGACAATGCACCAAACCTTAACGGGGCAGCAATTAAAGAGTTATTCGATCAGTTCAAGATCAAACATCATAATTTTGTACCATACAGGCCACAGATGAATGGTGCAGTTGAGGCAGCTAATAAAAACATTAAGAAGATCATCAACAAAATGACAGTGACCTATAAGATTGGCATGAAATGCTTCTATATGCATTACACAGATACTGTACCATAATGTGTACTTCAACTGGGGCAACCCCTTACTCTTTAGTTTATGGAGGCTATCACTCCAATTGAAGTAGAAATACCGTCCCTAAGAATCTTGGCTAAATCAGACCTAGATGAAAGTGAATCGATATGCTCTCGATTTGAACAACTAAATATGATTGAAGAAAAGAGGCTCACAGCAATATGTCATGGGTAGTTATATCAATCACAAGTGGCAATGGCCTTTAATAAGAAACTACAACCCAAGAGGTTTAAAGTAGGAGACTTAGTCTTCAAGAAGATCCTACCAAATCAAGAAGATGACAGAGGTAAATAGGCTCCAAATTATGAAGGCCCATATATTGTTAAGTAGGCTTTCTCTAGAGGGGCATTGATATTGACAAATATGAATGGCCAAGATTTACCAAGACCAATTAATTCAGATGCTGTAAAGAAATATTATGCGTAAAAAACAAGAAGCTCGCTAAGTTGAAAACCCGAAAGGGCGGCTTAGGCAAAAATTAGAGCAAACAGAAAAAAATGGTTCACTAAGTTGAAAACCCGGAAGGGTGACTTAGGCAGAAGTTAGAGCAAAAAAAAAAAGAAAGAAAAAAGAAAGAAAGAAAATAAAGAAGAGATAAAAATAATAGCTCACTAGGTTGAAAACCCGAAAGGGCGGCCTAGGCAAAAGTTAAAAAAAATGCTCGCTAAGTTGAAAACCCGAAAGGGCGGCTTAGGCAAAACTTAGAGCACAAAATTAGGAGCTGTTAAGTTGAAAACCAGAAAGGGCAAGTTAAACAAATATCGAAGAAGGTTATTAGTCCTAGCCCCATGATTTTTTTACTTTGTCTATTTGAAAGACTCTATAATCATTCATCAAAAAGTGCATATCTCTGGCAATTAAGCAAGTCACCTTTAGGGGGACTACACGAATTGAAAACGAAGGACCTCCTAATAGCATCACATCTACACCAATATGTGCTCATCATTACTCATCCACTTGAATATTGGAAAATCATTTCCTTTAAATGAATCTTCATCCTTAGTATATCTTTCCCTTCTATTAAATCGCATGTTAAACTTTATGTCATGATTTGTATAAGGGTAACTCTTTTTAATGAAAGTACAACTTTCGGCTAGATAAACACTCACGATGATATACATGGTGTCCTCTACTCCCATTTAACTTGTGCAATTTCAGGATCATTAGCGAAGGTCCCAATGGAATTTCTGTTGTGGGGTCAAACAGTTGACAAAGGGACACAATTTAAACCGAGGGTTCTAAGTTATGGCATCTATGTGAATCTCATTATACACATCTTTATACATCCGATAAGACTGCGCAAGTAAGGGTGTCTTGGTTAGGCACCTGAACGAAGAAGGAGCAATATCACCTGCCAGGCTATTCTTCAACACCACTATTATTGCACTCATTCTCATTAGCATGTCATCACCTCTATCATCAACATCACCATTAACATCATCATCATCACTAGCATTATCATTGTATTCATCATCCTCATTAGGATTCCATCATCACTGTCATCATCATTATTAGTGTCAACACCTCCGTTATGACTTCACTATTCTGATATTCCCTTCATTATCATGGCCATTATCATCCTCTTCATCTTATCATTGTCATCCTTATTAGAATTTCATAATCACTGTCATCACTATTATCAATGTCATCATCTTCCTAAGCACTACTCCAAGGGGCAGCACATGTTTATAGCACCCTTTTCAAAGCCCTGTACCAGTAGGCACCCTCAAAGCCCAGTAACGACTGGCACTATTTTCAAAGCCCTGTACCGGCAGGCACCCTCAAAGCCCAGTAACGGCTGGCACCCTTTCAAAGCCATGTATCGGCAGGCACCCTTTCAAAGCCATGTATCGGCAGGCACCCTTAAAGCTTAGTAACGACTGGCACAATTCTTTTAAAGCCCTGTACTGGTAGGAACTATTCTTTCAAAGCTCTGTACCAACAGGCACCCTCAAAGCCCAGTAACGACTGACACAATTTTTTTAAAGCTCTGTAACGACAGGCACTATTCTTTTAAAGCCTTGTAACGGCAAGCACTTTTCTTTCAAAGCCCTGTATTAGCAGGCATTCTCAAAGCCCAGTACCGGCTGGCATAATTCTTTTACGCTCCACCAAAGTCCTATGCAACTAGGAGCTTCACTTCCACTCCAGGTAATCATCTATCTCCACGTGCGTTCTTCTCCTATATGAACCAAGTAAAGAGGGGCATGAGCACTGTATTTTGTCCAAATCCTCTTTGGTTCAAAGGGGGCACCTTATTCTTTGGCCAGACAAAATACATGTTCTTATCTTTACTTACTTCATAGACGAGAATCTCACTTTTCTCAACTACGAAACAAGTAAAGAGAGGCAACTGTGAACACCTTATTTTGTCTTAGCCCCACTTAAAAATACAAAAATAATTGATGATGATTGGTATCCAAATTGGCAATCATCATTGTAAGAAAAAAAAAAGAAATAAAAAATGAAAATAAGAAAAAATAAGAAAATCCTCCTAGTGATGATGATCGGTGTCCAAATTGGCGATCATCATTAAAAGGAAAAAAAGTAAATTAAAATAAATCCCCTCATTGATAATGATTGGCATTGTCATTCATTAAGGGAAAATAATAAATCAAAAAATGAAAAATAAAAATAGAAAAAAAAATATCATTTTATGTTGATAGGTTTAAATTAGGAAATTACTTGTGAGGAAAGGATTAAAAAAATGAAAATTAAAATAAATCCCCTCATTAATGATGATTGACATTGTCATTCATTAAGGGAAAATAATAAATAAAAAAATAAAAAAATAAAAAAAAATCTCATTTATGTTGATAGGTTTAAATAAATATATTTTTTCTTATTGTAAATAAGTGTTCTTTCTTCTTCTTCTTTAGCTTTCATTTCATTTAGTTTTGTAAATATTCTTTTTTTTATTTGGGTAATTATAATAAAGTTAAAGGCCATAATATTTTTAAATAATTAACTTAGAGTAATCATTCTTATGAATGGGTGTTGTGGGGTACCTAACACCTTCCCCATACACAATCGACTCCCGAACCCTAAATGGGTATTTTAGACCAGTTTCACTTTCAAAAAAGATTTTCCAAAATTATCCTTATTTCTAAAATTTTGTTGGCGACTCCAGTTTTCAAAATTTCGGGCGCTACAGATTCCATTATCCAAACCACAATACAAGACACCATTATCATCAACAAAACACCATGAACTCTCTAAAACCCTATATACACGAAAATTAAGAGAACATTCATAAATCAAAGCTCTCAACCAATGGCCACAATATATATACATATATATATATATATATATATATATATATCAAAAGATTGCTTTTTCTCACCTCTTTCACTTTCTCTAGCTTGTTCTTTGATTCCTCAACCTCTAGCTTTCCTTGAGCACATCAAGCACCTCCTCTTGAAAAGCTAAAATCATATGAATGGAGCTCTCATCAAGAGGAATAGGGTTAAAGAAGATGTTTTGAGTAATAGGGGTCATCTTCAAGGTCAAAATGCAAGAAATGGAGCTCCCCTACCTTGATTTCTTCTTTCTCTTTTCTCCTCCTTCTTGGACGACAATGAGAGCTGAAGAGAGAGAGAGGGAGAGTATAAGATGATTATGATCAGTTTTGTCCACTCCTTCCATGCCCTTAGCGACCTTAAAGAAGAGAGAGGGAAGAGAAGAGTATTTGGCAATTTGACTTCATATTAAGATGCCAAGTGTCATGATCTTAAACCTTCTCATAAAGTAAGTAACCATGTAGTTAATCTAACAAGTTCCATTGACCATTTAGTCACACCTCTTACTCTTTTAGTTAATAGTCAATTTCTTCTTCAATTAATGACTAATTAGTCCGTAAATTTCTTTCTTCCCATTTTGCCCCTGCCAATGGCAATTTCTATTGGATTATCACTTAACATATTATCTGATTCCATTTCCTTATGCTATGCGCCCTCCCCCTCTCTTTTAATTCAATTTAGGCCTTGACACTATAATTGAGCTTAAATATAGGGTTTGGGCACTTTCTACTGCTAATTCAGGTAATAATTCACATTGTATTCTCTAAAAGTGTTTGTCTAACATTAATTACATTCACTTTTGGAGTCATAATCCCTTATACACATTTTGGGGCATTACAATTTTACCCCCGTACAGTAAATTTTGTCCCCAAAATTTGTTACACAACTTTAGCCATAAACTCTGGATAACGCCTCTGCATATCAACCTCCGCTTCCTAGGTTGCTTCCCCCTAAGACATTCCCTTCTAGACCACCTTCACAAATGGAATATTTCAGTGTTTAAGCCGTCTTTCTTACTGATCAATGATTTGTTTTGGCTCTACTGCATAGTGAAGTTGTCTTGCATGTGGACATCTTCATACTCAATTATGTGTGTAGGATCTGGTAGGTAATTCTTCAATTGCGAGACATGAAACATATCATGGAGCCTGGTCAAGTTTGAGGGTAAGGCTATTGGGTATGCTACAGTCCAATTTTAGCAAGAATCTCAATCAGACCAATGACCACGGGCCCAACTTCTTTCGCTTGATCTCTCTACCGATTCCTGTTATAATACCCTGAATTTTGAAACTTGAGGCTAGAGAATAAGCCTGAAATAAGTGGACTACTAAGCCCGATTTAGCAGGATCCCAAATTTTGATTAAGGGTTAAATGACTCCAAAAGTGGATATTATTAGTGATAAATAAACCCTTTTGGAGATTGCGATGTGAAAATGTGATTTGTATGTGTTATGAGCAGTGCCAAAACCTTGTATTTAATTTTAATTATGGACTAACATTTAAATTGACTTAAAATATAGGGAAGGTGTATTTTGTGATGGTATGGAAAGATATGATGTGTTTTGGTGGTGATTCAGGAGGAAATACTGTAATTAAGGGCAAAATAGTAAAGTTACCGACCAATTGGTCAGTTACCGAAGATGAAACTCATTGGTAACCTCAAGATCAATGGTTGTGATTGATTTGTGTAAGAGATCAAGGGGTGGAATTCCATGCATGTGTGCCTATGTGAACTCATGGTTGATGGAGTAAGAGGGCGACACTTGGCACAATTTGGACCCTTGGATCTTAGTCAACTTTTCAAACTCTTCCCTCTCTCTTTCATAGTCGGCCAACACATGAGGAAAAAGGGAAAAAACTGCATTCACTTCATCATCTTCATCTTCATCTCTGTCTCTCTTGTTCTCCATTTTCACCTAGCTCAAAGTGGAACGAGAAAAAAGAAGTTCAAGGTATGGTACTCTAATTGGCCTCTAATGCTCAAATACCCTTCTATAATCTTGTTTATAGTGATGAGAGCTTCATCTATATGATTTTATATTTTTGAGAGAGGATGTTTGAGTGATTGAGGAAAAGTTGGAAGATAAAGAATCAAGGAATTGGCTTGGGAAAGAGGAAGATGTGAGTATTTGAAGCCTTTTGATCTAAGTTTTATGAATTGTGAATTTTGCCCTGATTTTGTGGTAATTTTAAAATGCATGAATTGTCATGTGTTTTGAGGTGCAATTGGTATCTTATTATGTTATATGTTCATTGGAATTGGTTTAAATTGGTTTGGAACTTTGGAAAGTAAAGAATTGCAATGTGAGTTTGAATTGTGACTTGTGGTGACATGTTGTGATTATTGGCGTAACATGTCAATGTGATGTGAATTTGGTTGTTTTGGTGTTTCCAATAGATTCCTTGTGAAAATTTATATGGGAATGGTATTTGATGTGAATTTGGGAACCATTGGAAGTATTGGTGAAAAACTTGGAATTCTACCAAGTGAAACTTTATACTGGGCAGTCAATTTGTACGAACGTTTTGAATGACCAAATGATGTCTAAAAATTCTGAAACTTTCCAGTCTTAAATTTCACATCTCAAGCTTTAAAATGGAAATATAATTTGTGCCATTTCGTTTTGTGAGCTGAGAGATATGATTGTCCAAAGTTTGAGGTCGAAACTAGACTCTGTTTTGGGGCAGTGGTGGATTTTGTGTAATTCTGAAATTTTTTTGGTGATTTCTAGTAATGGTCCATATTTTTCTTATGAAGAGGACTTAAATAAATTTATCTTGGCTTTGGAATCACCTCATTTTGATTTTTCTGGAACTAGTTATGATTTTCGGAAGTTCAGCCAAGAAATAGGATTTTCTTGGCCGCGACCCAAATGTTTCTAACCTGTTTTTGGCCATGGCCAGTGGATTATTGGGCCATGGCTAACCCCCAAAAATGAAATTTTGGACTCCAAAGATGATCTTTGTTCAAGGGTTTTCCCAAGGCTTTTGGGCATATGTTTAGGCTTTGATTAGCTACCTAAAGGTCATGAATGGTAACTAACTTTAAGTGTTATAAAGTTAAAGATTTGGAATAAAGAATGACCCTATGTCCTTGATTTAATTGATAGGGTTTGAAATTCACCTTGAACGTGGTTTGATATTCGCTTTGATCGTGAGTAGCCGGTTCTGGAGCACACGTGGAAAGAATAAGTGTAGGGAACTTACCTCTCCTGCATGTATATGATATTTGTGTTGCTATTGATGCATGTTATTGCTTTGCTTGATTTATGTGAAACTTGTATGAATGATTTGAAGCTATGTTCAATTTATACTATGGTCATACGTATGTTGTTCGAAGCTTGAGCTTACAGATTTGTCATTGTGTGTAAGCATGAGTTATGCAAGCATATCATGCATTAAACATTTATCTTGCATGCATATTAGTAATGTTTACCTACTGAGATTCTCTCGAATCTCACCCTCCCCTACTAACCATGCAGACAAGGTAAGTGGATCGAGGATGGGGCAAGCACCCAAGGGCGATGAGAACTCCTTCAGGCTGTCATTAGTTGGTAGTTGGTTATCATAGTTAGGAGTATTATGTATTGGATATTTGTGTTTGATTGAGGATGTAAGTATGTATTTGAGATAGATTTATGTAATCCTCGTATGAGGGCTTGTATGGGCAAATGTGCCCTGTAAGACTTTGAATAATGTATGGAACCGGGGATTGCCGGGATTATTGTTGTGCACTCTGATTATAATGAATGTGATTTATCCGTGTAGTAATTGTATTCGGAATGTGAATGTGAGACCAGGTTATAAATGATTTCGAAAGGTATTTGTGTAAACCCCGTCTGATATATGGGATTGAAATTTAGTTTTGATAATTATTGGTCTCTATTTCACTTTAATGGCGTGTTTTGGATATAATTACGGAAGGGGGTTACATTACACCTGTGACCGGAGACACTCTGAAGAATACATGATCTCCAACTTTGAGCTCCAGAGGTCTTCTCCTTTTATCAACATAGCTTTTATATCGACTTTGCGCTACAAGGAGACTCTTTCTAATAATTTTAATATGCTTTGTGGTCTGACTAACGAGATCTGGCTTGTACAATCTTCTCTCAGACAGCTTTGTCCAGCACAAAGGTGATTGGCACTTCCTCCCATATAGTGTTTCATATGGAGCCATCTAAATGCTCGCTGATAGCTATTGTTGTAGGCAAACTCAACAAGTAGAAGGAAGTAGTCCCTATTCCCTTTAAAGTCTAGGACACATGCCCTGAATATATCTTCTAGCGTCTGAATGGTCCTTTCTGATTGTCTGTTTGCGGATGATAGGCTGTACCAAACCTCAATTTCATACCCCCAGAGCTTCTTGTAGAGCCCTCCAAAACCTCTAAGTGAAGCGAGGATCACAGTCAGAAATAATGCTCTTAGGTGTGCCATGAAGTCTGACTGTCTCCCCAATAACAATCAAATCAAAACAAGGATTTCCCCCCGCCCAAGAACTCTAGTTACTGTACTAAAAAAAAGCACCAACAGAACCAGCAATTAAGTTTCACTCAACCTCTCTGTTTTTTTACAGCAAGTTTCACAAGTTCAAACAAGCTCACAGAACCGAATCCATCTTGACTACAAGATCTTCCCATCAGAAATCTCAACAAATATGGAGAGTTGAATCAGCAAGTCAAACAATTTAAGTTCAATAACAAGGTTTTAAACAAGTAGGAATCCACATATGAATACAACAATATGCTTGAAATTCTAGAATACACAAGGTAGCCATAATCATGTCCAATTCTCCCAAATCAGTCAATTGCAAGTATAATTCTGACACTTAGTTCAAAAGTGAAAATTTCTAGAACAACAACCTAATCAAGGTCTTTCTCTTCATAAAGGTCTATTGACATATAGCTAAATTTCAGCTAGTAAGTGACAGCAGAAATCAGTTAAGCATCGGCAAGATATGCAAAAGCTTTTGAATTTAGCACACAAGACTATATTTTCACACTTCAAAATCATATTTATATTTATCTGAACCAATAATTCAGAGTCAAGGTGGTCACAAGATGCACTGGAAATACAACAGTATAAGCAATTGTTGACAGTGAATTGAGGCTTCAATGACAACACTAATCACTCAAGAATTTTCTTTTGCAAGTTCAAAACCATGTCGGGAAGTATGCTATGCACAATTAATCTCCAAACAAGGGTGTAGCTATTCTTACATGCTCAAAGAAACAATGAAGACATCACTGAGTGGATAGAAATCACATAAGAAGTGCCAAAATTTTGTTAGAAAATCCCAGGTAAATAATCCATGGAGTGGAACTCTAGAATTTTCAAAACTTCTAAAACTTATTGACCAATTCCTATTTTATTATATATTTTCATATTTTATTTGGGGGTATTGTCATAATAATTGAGCTTAAAATGTCTCTTTTGTAATTAATTGTGATTAAATGTGTTTAAAGGAAATTAAGGTTGAAAAAGGGCAAAAAGGTCATATATTTTATGATTTACCTTAATTGATTAATTTTTGGGATATAAGGTATTATATTTTGGGTTCATTTTAGTTGTAGATCAGTTTGAGAAGAATTGCAGAAAAGAACCCAAGATTTGTGGAAAATAAAAATTGTTGAAGAAAAACTCAGAGACAATTACAGTAAAGGGCCCAAATGTGTTCAGAATTATAGTTGGTCCTCAAAGGTTTCCATGATTCAATACTTAGTCCCTCCACAAAAGCTTTCAGACTTTTCACTGTAGTCCCTCAGTCAAAACGCAAGTTTTGACCAAGGGATCCGATTTCACTACCTGAAAGACCCGACTGGTTTCTTTCTCTGGTTTTTGTTGAGCTGCCGAAATGAAAAAGGAGGCTGGCGACGGAACAGAATAAGGGAGTGGGGAGCTGGAAGCGAAACCGAGAACAGAGGAGGAAGACGCAGCTGAGAGGCGAGTGTGCAAGGGATGCCGCAAGCTGAGACAGAGAACAGAGAAGCAGAGCTCGCGGTCAGAACAGAAGCTTTCGATCCTCCTTTTTATAGTATTCCGGCGTGATTCCAGATTCCGGCAATGGCTCCCCTGGTTTCATAGAACCATCAACCTCCTCTTTGGTCCACCACCGTGGCCCACTATTACCTCCACCTTCCTGCTCCACTTCTGCCAACACTACTATCTCTCCTTAATCATTTATCTCTGTCACGACCTCCGGTGAGATAACAGCAGTGGCGAGCTTGGTGAGCCAAGAGAGAAACAGAACCGTCGCCGTCGCCGGCAGCCTCCTCTGTTATAAACCATTCTAGACCGTAGCTTCCTCTGATCAAACAGTGGCTTTTTCTGATCTGTTCTGTTTCTGGGTTGAATTGCAGCCCCAACTCAAATTGCATTATTGCTAATTGGTGATTTAATCTGTGATTTAATGGTTGGGTGTTTGGTGGTCTTCAATGTCTGGAATCTTGAACTTGATTGGTGAAGTTATTCTCATAAGTGATTAGGCAATTTTGTGTTTGGCAGATAAATTGGAGATGATTTGAGCTCACACATGTTTCAAATGGGAGTTTATTTTATCTATAACTTATTATATTTGTGATTTTTTAAGTTTAAGAATTCATTTATGTAATGAGATTATTATTTTAGTTATGATTTTTATGGATTGAGTTATTGTAATTTGAAATTTGTAACGAAGATTTGTACTCATCAATTATATGGTTATATATATGTTTCTCCATGATTCTATTGATTTCTATCTATTTAACATGATATTGTTGGATGGTTTGATTGATATAGAATTGTAGTTGAATTTAAATGCATTCTTTATTCCATAGTCGCTCTCTAAAGAGTTTTAATAATGCTTAAATAAATGGGTTCATGAGTTTAAGCATTAAATGCAATGGTAATTGAGATTTGGTATCTTAGAAAACTCAGAGAAACTCATTACACTAGAAGGGCTTAATAACATTTCAAGAGTAGGGGTTCTTTTCTTGTGATGCTAGATTCATTGGTTAATGAGGCTTGTAATATTAGAAGCTTAGTGTATTAACTCTTCAAATATCTTAATTGAGCAAGAATAGTCATTGAAAATCATTTCCAAGAGCATCTTCTTCACTTGCATTTTTAAGCCATTTCCATTCTTCCTTACTTAGTTTATTAGGAATTAGTTTCATAATTGGCTCCTCAAAGTGAAACAACCCGAGTTATGCACTATATTGCATTAATTCGGTTTTATTTTTGATAACCCCGAGGCGACTAAAGGGATTTTTTCAAGTGGCGCCGTTGCCGGGAAGCCAAGAAATTGGTTTCCTAAGGCCCATTTGGTATGCAGGAATTGATCCCATGGAAATGGAAATGGAGGCCAATTCCATATCTTGGGGATGTTTGGTATGATTGAATTTAGCAAAATTCCATTTCCACATGGAACCCAATTGAGGCCAATTCCACCAAGATCAATTCCACACAAAAAGCCAAGATTTGTAATTCCACCCTTACATTTCCATCGTTACTCTCCTTACTCAGTGGCGATTCTGTTCACTCACGTCGACAATGACGACTTCTTTTTTCTCACTAGTGACGGTAGCTCTCGCCCTCCATCGGTAACGACAACGACGATGGCATCTAGCACCGATGATGACAACCACGGGAACGACAGCTCTCCCTCACCAACAATAGCAGCGACGGCAACTCTTCCCCCTCCTCTTCATCTAATCTGGTGAGATATGGGCTTGCTTCGCCAGATCCACATCTCCGTCTACCCCCCTCTTCTCCGATGGACACGTGAACAGCGGCGACGAGGTCGATCTTGGAAGGGAGAATGAAGATCAAACTTCACCTGATCTATTTTGGAAACGTCCACTACTACAAAAAGGTTGAAAGGTGGCGCATATTTTGTGGCACTTCTTTAAAGAAGTGCCACAACTGCCTTTTTTTTAAAAAAAAAAAATTTTGGATACCAACTGTGGCGCCTGGTGAACTAAATGCCACAGCTGGTAGGCCCAATTGTGGCGCCTACCAAGGTAGATGCCACAATTGGGTGCATGCTACCAGCTGTGGCGCCTAGAATCCAAGCGCCACAGCTGATCCTATTAAATAAAAAAAAAATTGGCGTAGATATTCCCAAAAAGATAAATAAAAAAAAATAAAAAATGGACCAATTGTGGCGCCTGGAATCTAGGCGCCACAGCTGATCCTGTTACATAAAAAAAACCGTAGGTATTACTAAAAAAAACTTAAAAAAATTAAAAAACATTTAAAAAAATTAAAATAAAATTAAAAAAAAAAAATGGATCAGCTGTGGCGCCTGGAATCCAGGCGCCACAGCTGATTCAATTACATACAAAAAAAACGTATAGGTATTCTTTAAAAAAAAATAAAAAAAAATAAATAAAAAAATTAAATAAAATTAAATTAAAAATAAAAAAAATGGATCAGCTGTGGCGCCTGGACAGCTGATCCAATTACATACAAAAAAAACGTATAGGTATTCTTAATAATAATAAAATAATAATAATAATAATAATAAATAAATAAATAAATAAATAAAAAAATGGACCAGCTGTGGCGCCTGGAATCCAGGCGCCACAGCTGATCCTATTAAATAAGAAAAAACGTAGGTATTCCCAAAAAAAAAAAAAAACCATTTGTGAATTTTCAATTCTCCCGCCAATCAAATTTCCCTCATTTAACTTTACTTTTTATCTTTTCCCTCCCTTTTACCCTTTTATTCCCTCTTCCTCAGCTCGCGTTGATGCCCCTCCCCCTGTAAAAGATATCACTTTCACTTGCACAACAAACACACACACTCGTCTTCTTCATTAAATTCTCTTGTCCCTTTTCCTTTTTTTTTTGTCCGTCCCCACTCCTCTCCCTAGTTGTTTCCTTTTCTTCATACTCTCTGTCTCTCTTCCTCTTTTGAACCCCACTCTATTTGATCCCCACTACATTCCACAGCTCACATTTGCTCATCCTCGTCACTCAAGATAGCGTCACCAACGTGGTCCCCCACTCCCTGCGCTGGTCAATTAATAGATTTGTAAGAAGAAGAATGTTTCATTCTAGCTTGCTTTGTTTAATTTTTTTTAGTCAAGATAAACTGTCATATAACATTTGCCTTTCTGTTCCTAATTTAATAGGAAAGAGTGAAAACCTAGCTTGTTTCGTTTGCCTTTTTGCTTTGTTTAAATTTTTTGGCCGACAAGCTTGCGTTTTTTAATAATCTTTTAATTTACTTAATTAGTTGTTGATGTAATGTGTTCATATATCAAGTTCTTGTAATTGTGATATTTTTTATGTTAGCTTTGGAGAGTATTAATGTAAGAACATTATTGTTGGGGAAATGACAATAAATATATTATTTTGTAAGAACATTTTTGTTGGAGAACTTGAATTTTAAATGTGAAAATCATATATATATATATATAATAGGTTGAAATATAAAAAAAGAGCCACAAGAAAAGAAAAAAAAAAAAAAAAAGACCCTACTGTGGCGCTTGTTAGAGGAAGTGCCACAGGAGGGGGGGTCTCCTGTGGCGCTTGCGTCAGGTTCCCCCTCCTGTGGCACTTCCTCCACCAAGCGCCACAGGAGGGTATTTTTTTTAAAAAAAAATTTTAAAATGTTGTGGCGCTTCCAAGCGCCACAGTTTTTTTGAGTAGCGTCCAGATATGTGGCACTTCTCTAGCGCCACAATTTTACTTTTTTGTAGTAGTGGTCGAACTTCGTCTGATCTATTTTGGGAGTTTTTTTTTATTTAGGAGGGTATTTTGGTCTTTCCATGTAAAAAATAAAAATCATTTCCATGACATACCAAACATACTTTTAAAGCCCATTTCCATCTCCATATCCATTTCCATATCTATATCCATATCCATATCCATTTCCATTTCCATCAAAAAATCAATTCCATCATACCAAACGGGCCACTAGTAACTAAGTGTTAATTATTTTTGACCGAGGTGAGCCTTTAAGATTCTTACTTTCTAGTATTTTCATACTTAGTCATAGTTTACGTTGCATTTTAGTTAGTTTAGATAGTTTTGCATGTTTTTCTTAGCATATTGCATCTTTGCATAGAAAATTTTGAAGAAATACAAATAAATATCTCAAAATTTTAGCAAAAAAAAAAAAAAATTGGTCCCAAGAACTTACTAATCCAATAGCAAGTGCCCAAAACGTTTTAACCAAGTTTAATTCAATCTTTTTGAGTTCAAAAATCCATCACACCACGCAAAAGACATGTTTAAAACAGATTTGGGTGTTCAGGCCTCAGTTTCCAAGAAATTTCAACCAATAACAGCAGACACAGGGTTCGAAATTCAGTTTTAATGAACACAGATTGTACCCTTAGTTCAATGCCTTGATATCCTTAACAAGCAAATAGCTCAGATGCTAAATAACTAAATCCAACAAGCAAAACTCAATCTGACAGCAAACAACAATTTATGACAGCAAAGTGCAGATTTGATAGAAAAAGTCCCCAAGTGACAGCATACTCAACAATGATAGCAACTCGGGAGTTTTTTTTTTTATTTGATCAAGGCTTCCCCCTTGAGGTTGAGAGGATTAAGAGTTCTCGCATCTCCTAAGAAATGTGTTTCTCGGGATTTAAACTTATATTCTTCTTCTTACGGGGGTTAGACCTCTTACTACCTTAATCAACAGCATATTGGTAACTCAGGTTTTTAATTGTAGCAACAATCAACCACATTTATGGACTTACAAGATCAAATTCCTTGTAATGAATGAGATGAAAATGACAGTGAAAAACGACAGGAAACTCATGCCCTGTAACTACCAAACCAGAATTAGTGCCCAGCTCACATTGCCATAGACCACCAGCATCATAGTAAGAAGTATTGTGAGAAACTATTTGGCAAAATATGTAGGCAACATCAGCCCTGCACTTTCAAATATCTGCAAGGAACAAGTAGGCAAGATAACAGCGACTGCACTACTTTATGCCTAGATTTTCAGCAAAACACGTTTCTTCTCACTTAAATGAAACAAATCACAGCCGCAAGTATAACCAAAGCAGAATCAACGCCAATCAACGTAAGCTACTGCGCAAATTACAGTATATATAGCCTTCACTAATCAGTCACAATACAAATTCCAAGTTATATCAAAATGCTGTCAAATTAGTGATGCTCAAGTCATAGGAATGGCAAATTCAGCTGCAATGCATCAATCAAGTAAGATAGTGCAATTTTGCATGTCAATCAGAATCCACACAATTTAGGATGCATCAGATTACTCACTATAGATACCAATATAACAAGAACAAACACCGCACAACTTCAACAGGTCAGAAGCAGTAATGACAACAAGCTCTCAGCAATTATCCTTACCTCTATTAGATGCAAGTATCCACTGCAGTAAGTCATATTGATGACTCCCTATCTTTAAATAATTTTAAGATATATTTTAATATATTTGGGAGTCATCTAGATTAAATTAAAGAGATTTTAGTCAGATTTTGATAAAATATCGATTTAGAGGGACTTCATTATAAATATCAAAGTTTAGGATAAAAATAATGATTTTGATATTAAAGATAAAAATAATGATATTAATAATAAAAATAATAATTTAAGATAAAAAGAAAAAGATATTTCAATTATCATCATCATCATTTATTATCATTATCATTATTTATTATTATCATTATCTATTTTTTATATCTTTTTGTTTGATTTTATTTTGTCAGAGAGATATTGCCTAAAGATCTAGGAACCTGACCTATATACAGGGTGTTAAACTTCTTCAGGAAGGGAGGAGGAGAACACACGTTGGGGTAATTGAAGCTAAGGAATTGAAGCTTAGAAGAGATTTGAGGCTCAATCTTTTTCTTTTATGAATTTCTTCTTTTTCCTTTCAGTTAACTCTTATTTTATTGAAGATTATTATTACTTTGATTTGGTTTTGATTATGACTATGAGAAGCTAACTTTCATATTATGATTGCTTTGAACTATTATATGGATTAAGACTTATTTATTTATTTCTTTTATTGATTAATGAAATTTATGTGTTGCTTTTATCTCGTACTTAATGCTTTTGGGTGATTGGCCACCACTTAGATTGTTGAGTTCAATTGATTGATACTTGAAAAAGCTAATTTAAATGTAGAACTTGGATAAAATTATGCTAGACTTGAAGTTTAAGGGTTAAATGGATGGTTTGTTAATAGAATAGAGATATATTTATTAGCCTAGCATTGTCTAATGAGGATAGATCTTAATGAGTGTTTTTGTTAATTGAGACGAGATTACGTGAGTTAATTGAGAATATAAAATTGGTTTTGAATTGAGAAAGCTTTATCAATTAATTTTGGACCTTTGCCAAGCACATCTTTTCATTATCAATTTAAGATTTAAGTTAGTCTTTTTAAGTACAATAGGGATAAGTAATCCTAGGTTCCTCCAATCTTGAATAAAAATCTTAACTTTAGAATTCTCAAATAAATATTTTCTTAAATAAATTAAATTTCAAAATATTCTCACTCAACCTAATTGAAAAGTTAATTGAGATAATTAATTGATTTTTGTCATAGTCCTCGTGGAAACTATCTTTATATATTACTTGTGATACGTGCGCTTGCGATTAAGCTAGATGGCTAACAAGTTTGTTCGCCGTTTAGCTTCCGCAAGCATACGAGTCGCAAGTAATAAAGTGATGAGTAAAGATCGTTCCCACGAGGACTATGACAAAAGCGAGTTAACCAATGTAACCATATGTTTAATTAGGTTAAATGGAGTCATTTAAAGTTGATCAAGTTTAACCAAAAACATGTGGAATGAGGTGAAAGAGAAATTCAAAACTACCTTTAGATTGAAATTTATAAAAGCAAATGATTCTTCGAATTCAAGTATTTAATGAAGCTTAGGATTGTTTATCCCCTTTATATGTCAAAAGCACTCACTAAATTCCCCCAATATATGCTACTTAATGAAAGATTATGCTAGTCAAGGATACTAATTTACCTATAAGTGCTCTCTCAAGTCTCCAAATAGGCTTTTAATTCAATTAATTCATTAATCTCTTAATTAACTAATTAAACCCTGAGTTCCATTACAAATCCTATTTGACTATGTGAGGCTAATGAGTGTATCTCTATCTCATTAACAAAGCTATCCATTCAATTCACAAATTTCAAGCTCTCACATGATTTAACTCAAGTTCTACACCCAATCTACCCCTCTCAGGCATTAATCAATTGAATCCAACAATCTTATTGGTGGCCGATCAACAAGAAGCTTTAAGTAAAGAGTAAAATCAGCATAATCTCTTCATTAATCACAAATATAAAGGGAAAAATGAGTACTTAATCCATACAAGGGTTCAAAACAACCCTAAAATGAGGTGTTTAGCTACACAAAGTCATAAAAACTATAATTATGCAGAATAATTACAGCC
Source organism: Inga leiocalycina (assembly GCA_963242795.1). Taxonomy (NCBI): domain Eukaryota; kingdom Viridiplantae; phylum Streptophyta; class Magnoliopsida; order Fabales; family Fabaceae; genus Inga; species Inga leiocalycina. The sequence goes on along the minus strand of OY725321.1, from coordinate 36,392,538 downwards.
ATTACAGAAACTTAACAAAGAAAGAGAAGAGGAATGAGAAAAAACCAAGGATTTTAGCCCCAAATTGCTTCTAGACTCCAACCCAAGCTCTATACTCTTCAAGGGGGCAAAACCCTAGCACACCCAACTCCTAGGAACACTTGAAAACTGAAGAATGACCTAATTTCGGCCTATCCCTTACTTAAATACTCTCCACATGCGTTTCAGTAAGTAAAACGCATGGTTGCATAGTCTGTCGTATGCTTTGGCACATATGATTATGTTGAAGCATATGACACAGTAAGTTATGGTCCTTGTTGGCTTCGGCACAGGGTCGAGTGCTGAAGCATGTTACATAGTAAGTTCTGACCCTGAATGCTTCAGCACATATGTTTTTGGCTGAAGCATATGACGCAGTAAAGGCAATTCTCCAATGGCTTCAGCACATGCATTGTTGGTTGAGGCCAACAACCAAACAGCTTCCCTCCTAATTCATTGAGCTTTTCCTTGGTCTTTTAGACCTTTTTGACTTGTCAGCTTTCACCTACAAGGAAGAGGACATCATGAGCTCTTTACTTTTAAGAGATAATCCTACTTATATGCATTTAACTCATGATTTGAACTTTTCTTTTGTTCTACCACATTTTCTTCTATATATGCACAATTTGTACTCAAAAGCAAGTGAAAAGAGAACAAAATGTGCTAGAATGTTATCAATTTCTATGAGTTATCAAAGTTTTTTGTGTCGTTGCCAGGGACTAATGACAAAAGTTTGTGTGATTAATTATTGCAATTGTGTGATCAATTACGATTGAGTTTCAAACTGTTATGGATTACCCTTGGTGGATTAATGGGGCAAGTGGTAGATTTGAGTATAAAAATAATTATACAAATTCTTATCATGACTCTTGTGTAGGTGAAACTCCATGTGAGTACATTTGTAGTTCCTGTGGATATTTTCACTTGAATGAGCAATGTCCATATGTCTCAACCTTAGATTATAGGGAGGATGATTTTGCTAGGGCTCAAACTAATTTGCATGATTATACTTTTAGCCTTGGATGGAATCATGAGCAACTATTATCTTGGAATCCTAATTATTCTTTTTCTTCATATGCATCACATCCTCATATATCACCCAACACTCATGTAGATGAAATAACTTCCATTGATAAGGAGGAGTTTACAACAAAGGATTTGCTTTAACGTCTTCTAGATAGTCAAAATAAATTCTCAAGAATTTATTTTGACTATCTAGAAGACATTGAAGCAAATCCTTTTTTTTTTCAAGAAGAGAAAACTAATGATCATGCTCAAAATGTAGCATTTCAAATTGATGAAACGGCTTCTAATCTTGAGTCTTCGAATCAAGAAGGAATTTTTGATGATATATCAAAAGTTTCTCCTATAGAAGATGAGATATCAAATAAACAATTGACTATAAGGAGTAAAGAAGTACCACTACTAGATTGTGATAATATTTAGGGTGATTGTGAGTTAGAAATTAATAAAGGAGAAAACAATACTGAGTGCCTAGAAAAGGTTTCGGTTGTAGAACCTAATCCATATGAGTTTGATAATGAGGTAAGTGTGAAGGTCCCAAGAATTGTTATAGATGATCCTCCTATTGATGTTTTGACTTTTAGTGGTGAGAGTCAAGTGGATTTTGTTGGGTGCTCTAAATTCTTAGAAGCTTCTACACTTAATTGTCTGAATATTAATTGTCTGAATATTGATGATGTGTCTTCTTTGAATTTAATGAATGCTTGTACTCTGAAATTGCTAATGATTGATGAAGTACATATAATTAATGTGAATGAGCACCTTTTCTATTTTAAACTTTATTGCACGAAAATAAATAGAGATAAAGTGGTCATGGTGTTTGATACTTATGATTAGGTGATTGTTTTGCAAAGTTTGGCTGAAGACTATAAAATCAACACTACTTGAAATGCAACCCAAGGTTTTGGTAATTTAATTTTTTTTTCTCTTTCTAGATTTTCTTTGATGTTTGTATTGCAGCCCCTGATGATGTGCGCCACCTTGATAACAATGATAAGGATAAATTTAGAGTGCAAATCAAGAACAAATGGGGGAGTATTCTTTTACTTTACTCTAAATTGTTGTTGAATTTGCATGTGATGGATATTGATCATAATTGTTATTTAGCATGTAGCACTTATTGCTAAATTGATGCAATTCTGAACCCTTAGGAACTCATATCAACCCCGCATCTCAATATGATTAAACTAGTTTCATTCTTCCTTACTTTTACTATTTCATGTTATATGTTCACATAGAGGACAATGTGAAATTTAAGTGTGAGGGAGGTAAAATTAATTTTGCATAACTTGCACAACTTGTCCTTAAGTTTTTAATTGTTCTTGACCATAAATAGGATTTTTTTTTTTAGGAAATTTGTGATCAACAATTTTTTTTACTCTTGAAAATTGAGATTTTGCCTATGAACATTGTTAAAGTTGGTTTGATTTAAACTTGAAAGGATTGAATCTAATTAGAACTTGGTTTTGTGTTCTTGAGTGTTAGTAAATAGTCAAAGATTTGGTTGGGGTGATTCACTTTAGGACATCAAATAACCTGTGAGGAATTTGAGCCTATATATTTAGTTTTCTAAGAGAGAGTACACTTATTGTGATTTCATCTCTAGAACTTGTCTTGAATCTCTTTTGAAGCTGAAAATTCCCTTTGTATACATAAAGATGATTTAGGCATTCATTTCATTCTTTACTTTAGTTAGTGCCAAGTTGAATTTAAAAAAAAATAATAATAAAGGGAATTGAAGGAAAAAAGGAAACAAAAGAGAGAAAAGGAATAACAACAACTCCACTGATTTCTCTAGATTTGACTTAGTAACTGGAGGCACTTTATCACAAATATTGACACTTACGTCAAACGGTTAATTCAAAGAGGGTTATAAGTTGGGCTAAAAGCCTCTTGAGGTGCCTGTTGGAGTAACTGAGTAACTGATGCTGCATTACCCATGTGTAGGGTTGGGTCAAAAGGGGACTTCCAACGGCTCAAGATAAGAAAAAAAGGTTGTTGAGTAATTGAGTAACCGGTGCTATATCACCCATGTGTAGGGTCGCGTCAAAAAGGGGCCTCCAATGGCTAAAAAAACAAAATAAATTTAAATAAAATGTTCATTCCTCATAAAAATTCCCTTCATTCTTCATGACTTTTACTGAATTGCTTGACACTAACTATAGATTTATCTATTATCAAGTCCTTTTGATTTATGTATGCATTGGGATAATAAAGTGGATATTGAGATGATAATGAGCCTATGGTAGATATGTTGTTATAAGTAGAATTGAGTGAAATACAAGCCCTTAATTATAATGAGAGATGAGTTTAAACACCTGCTGCCTTGTGAGGGACATTCTATTGTGTTTTATCTTATTCTGCCAAGTTATTTGCCTTGCTACTTGCATTTCTAGAATGTGGAAAAGAATTCTATGAAGGTCCAATTTTTGAGAGTTTAAATTGGTTATACTTTTATAATGTCTTCTTTAAAATCTTGCTTCCAGTATTTTCTTTGGTGGTTTACAAATTAAAATCTTGAGGAAAAGATTTGATGCAAGTGTGGAGGGGGGGTGTGATGACTCCCTATTTTTAGATAAGTTTAAGATATATTTTAATATATTTGGGAGTCATCTAGGTTAAATCAAAGGCATTTTAGTCAGATTTTGATAAGATATCGATTTAGAGAGATTCCATTATAAATATAAAATTTTAGGATAAAAATAATGATTTTGATATTAAAAATAAAAATAATGATATTACTAATAAAAATAATAATTTAAGATGAAAAAGAAAAGATATTTCAATTATCATCGTCATCGTCATTGTTATCATCATTTATTATCATTATCATTATTTATTATTTTCATTATTCTTTTTTATCTTTTCGTTTGATTTTGTTTTGCTAGAGAGATATTGCATAAAGATCGAGGAACCTAACCTATATAGGAGTTAAGCTTCTTCAGGAAGGGAGGAGGAGAACACACATTCGAGGACAAACGGAAGGAGAGGCATTCGGGTTTTATCATCATCTTCACAGGAGGATGAGAGGACTGTGGAGGTGACTGATTTGGAGACCAGAAGCATCGTTGTGCACTAGAATAGAGGACGATGTGGAGAATTGGAGGCAATTGAAGTCAAAGAATTGAAGCTTAGAAGAGATTTGAGGCTTAATCATTTGGTTTTATTAATTTCTTCTCTTTCCTTTCAATTAACTCTTATTTTACTGTGGATTATTATTACTTTGATTTAGTTTTGGTTATGACATTGAGTAGCTAAATTTCATATTCTAGGATTGCTTTGAACTATTAGATGGATTAAGACTTATTTATTTCTTTTATTGATTAATGAAATTTATGTGTTGATTTTATCTTATACTTAATGTTTCTGGATAATTGGCCACCACTTATTAGATTGTTGAGTTCAATTAACCAATGCTTGAAAAAGCTAATTTAATTGTAGAACTTAGATGAAATTGTGCTAGACTTGAAGTTTAAGGGTTAAATGGATGGTTTGTTAATAGATTAGAGATATATCGATTAGCTTAGCATTGTCTAATTAAGGATAGATCTTAATGAGTGTTTTCGTTAACTGAGACAAGAGATTGCGTGAGTTAATTAAGAATATAAAATTGATTTTGAATTAAAAAAGCTTTATCAATTAATTTTAGACCTTTGTCAAGCACATCTTTTCATTATCAATTTAAGATTTAAGTTAGTCTAATGAAGTACAATAGAGATAACCAATCCTAGATTCCTCCAATCTTGAATAAAAATCTTAACTTTAGAATTCTCAAATAAATATTTTTTTAAACAAATTAAATTTCAAAATTTTCTCACTCAACCTGATTGAGAACTTAATTGGGATAATTAATTAATTTTTGTCATGGTCCTTGTGGGAATAATCTTTTTATATTACTTGCGATCCGTGCGCTTGCGGTTAAGTTAGATGGCTAACACATATGCTCATTAATGAAAACATAGTGAAAAGGCAAGTACCACAGTATCAGAATTGATCCAACCAAGCAGATTCTTATGTGATGATAGCAGCAGATTAAGAAACCAGAAAACTCCTATATACCTAATTTTTATTTGAGTTTATATTTTTCTCTTTTTTATGTATTTTCAAGGCCTAATTGATTGCTAGGGAATTTCAACAAATAAGGTTCTTTGGCAACTGTGCCACTTGATCTAACCTTGTCGTGAGGGTTAATCTAAGAAAACTAAGCTAAATGTAGTAAAAATAGAAATCTAGCCTAGGTTAAGTCTCTAAGAAGCCTAATGGATGTTAAGTTTCCTTACTTATCTAATGGACCAGAAATTATCAAATTAATCACAGAAGAACAGAGAGCAATTGTTTGGCCTATTTTCAGGTTTAAAGCACTAGGCCACTGTTTATAGTTTTCTGATTTTAAATGCAAAGAAGATGTATCAAGTGAATGATAACAAGGAGGAGATTAACAATGCAGTTGCAATGTTCCCCTAGAGACTGCCCTTGCTTTCTTTCTAGTCCACATAAAATAGAGAAGTTTATATCAACCGAATCTCAAGAAAGAATCAACCAATCGCTGATTCTCTCATTGAAAGCACCGGTAACTACAAAGAACTACAAGCATAAAATTGTTCGGCTTAGGGAAAGATGTATGATGAATCAATCCTTCTACTGGCAATCACAACCGTGCATTGCCATGGAATATGTTGAATTAACTAAGAATTCTGAATCAAACCGATTAAGAATCATAGTACAAAACAACTCAAGAATCAGAAGGAACAAGTTCTACGAGACCTTGCAAATGAATCATCATCCATCTAAACCTAAATCAAGTCACAAGTTCCAGTATAAAATATAGCTAACAAATCCTGGAACCACATTCTGAAATGTACAACACGCCCAACCAAAAAACAATTCCAGAGTAGAACTAATTAGTAGAAGAAACTCCCTTCCAATTAAATCAAGGACTCAGGCTCGGCTCATCCGTAAGAGAACTGCATCGATCAGCTGCCCATGGAGAAAGAGCCAGCTCCACCAAGCTTCCGTTCAACTCCAGCCAAGGCAGCCGATGATTACAAGATGAAGGTGACGATGGTGAATGGAATGGTGGAGGAAGACCGACGAGAGAATGGAGGTGGAAGTGACGGAATGGAATTGGGGATTCGAAGGAATGAATTTGGGAATGAAGAATCGATGAATGAAGTGCGTTCGAAAGCTTTTAAAGGTGGGGACTGCAGAATTTGAGCGTTTCCAGAAAATTACGAGCGGGCTACTATGACATTTTGCAAACTTTCTCTACTTTTCAGTTTAGTCCCTCTTCTATTTTAAGCTTCATGACTCAAATTCCTCACAAATTTTCTACAAAAAAATTTATACCAATATAATATCATTTATTCCATAAATCAAATACTTAGAAGAAGTTATAAAATATAACAATTAAACTCTCTTTAACCATTAATTCCATATTCACACTCTTAGTCACAATTGATCATAACAAGTACATTTTAAGCATGATAATCCCAATAAAATCTCTAAATGAGCTATGAAAATAAGGGCATCATTTAATTTTCTCTCTCACTTACCCCTAATAAATAAGAGCATATTTCAAAAACTAAAGTTTATTTAAGACATACTTAATATTTTTAACTAAACTTATCTACTTTCTTAAACCACGTAATTCAATTATTAGGCTCTTATAAATAAGAACAGAGGAGTACTTTTCTGTTTTTCTTTGACAGACCGTTTATGAAGTCCTTCTGCCAAACATAAACAGTGTATATATCTCAAAGCTCATTGAAGTTACAATGAACATCCATATATGTAATATAAAATTTATAACAAGTTATACTATATATTTATAAATTTTATTACTAGTTAATTTCAAATTTCATAGAAAATCAGGATTTTTTTTTATCAATATGCTATTAACCCGGGGGGGGGGGGGGCGACTGAAATATTATACGTAGGAAGAATCTACTAAAATGCAACAGCAAAAATCGTTCTTAATGTAAACGATCTATAAAATCAATGCATTGAACAATGATTTCTCCAATATCATGTACAAAGTTGTGCAAGTGAAGTGAACAAGAATTGCTTAATGGTGCAATTTCTCAATATTTCCTCCTCCTCCTCCTCCTCCTCCTCCTCCTCTCCTAATAAATGAAAATGATATGATATGGATAATGATTTAGTAATCATATTTTAATGAAAAATCACGACTAGATTAATTGGATAAAAGTGTCAATAAGTATATAATAATACTAATAATTATTATGGAATCAGAATGAGATGTGTATTAGCTAAAAATAACAAATAATGAATAAGTAGAGGACGAAGAATGTTGTTACTATTTGTTCCTTTTTTGCCAGGAAGATCTTCAAACTTATATTCAAAATTGACGGAATTGAAAAAGAAAAAATTTTAATTTATAAAATTTCATGAACTTTTACATAATTTTCGTAGTTTGATTTAACCATGTTTTTAACATTTATGCATTTCTATAAACGAAATTTAAGAAAAGATATAAATTAAAATTACCAGACCAAAAATACAGGTCTAGTTTAAATAAATTAAACTATAGGAATCTTATTTAAAATTAAGGTAAACTATATAGACATGTGAATTAATTCTTTTTTGGGATACATTGGAAAATATTTTTACATCATTCTTCTTCTTCTTTTTTTAATGGTAGAGGCCAAGTAACTTGGATATTACAGTACACTAGAAAATAAGGGTCTACCTCAACTAGTGAGGTCTTCCCTCATGAACTCCATGCATCCTAGGTGAGGAAGAGGGAGAAACACCAATCCTCATGCTAGTTGTTGAGCATCTCTTGCTAGGTAGTTAGCACACCGAATTGTTTCTCGAGGTGCATAGTGAAGCTCAACATTCCAATATGGATAAAGCATATCTCTCACTTCATTTATCTATTCTGTCAGTGGGTGATTACTATTACAAAAGATGGATTTAGTGACGTCCTCTTGTGGCCCTTCTTTAAAGAAGCACCACATATAATTGTTTTTTTTTCAAAAAGAATATTTAGAAGCTATGGCACTTACTACTATAAGCGTCATAGCTAATGTTAATCTTCTGTAACACTTGCTTAAACAAGCGCCACACAAAACTTTTGTTTTTTATTAAACAACAATAATAATAAAGCGCCACACAAGGCCTTTGCTTAGGCAAGCGCCATAACAGGCATTATTTTTTAAAAAACAAATTAGTAACTTATATGACGCTTCCCAAACAAACTCCTTCCAAAGGTTTGAACTACTATGACCTTGGAAGGCGTTTGTCTCGGAAGGGTCTTCCATCCAAAATGTTAAAAATAAAAAATAAAAAAGGATGCAATTCCTTTCCTTTCATTAAAAAAATAAAAATAAAGTGGTCAAACTAAAGGAACGTTTGGCACTTGCAATACAAACACCATTGCTTTCATTTCTAAAGCTCCTTCCAAGGCCATATTGTGACCTTGGCACACCAAGGCCATAAGCCTTGGCAATTATTAAACGTTGTGGCCTTGGCAAATAGTAAAGCACCTTGGAAGGCAATTTTGATGGATGAAGTTGGGAAAATTTTCAATTTAAGGCATATTTAATAAGTTAACTATCATTTCTTAGTTCATGAATTAGTTGAAGTGCTTTATATTATGGACCGGAGGGAGTAAGTCACTTGGAGAGTAATTAATGCTTATTTGTTAATTTTGCCTATGTAATTAATGCTTAAATATAACTCATTGTATTTTTCCTCTCTCCTTCAATACCTCATTCAATGTAGGTAAAGTTGGAAATTTTTTTCCAATTTTAATGAGTTAACTATTATTCTTAAGTTCTAATGAATTAGTTTAAATGACTTATATTGTTGATCGGAGGAAGTATGATATTGGAGTTTAGTATAGTTAATAAAAGATAATATTAAAAATTATTTAAAATATATGATAAATTTAATATTTTTAATTATTTTAATTAATTAGAGGTGATTTATAACAAGTACAAGAGGGGGTATTATGAATGGGAGGGAGTATACCATTTGGAATTGTGGATGATCATATTAATAATTTGGTTGTGCATTGACTATAAAGAGATGTCCAAGTCAAATGGATCAATAAATTAATGGGTTAAGGCCACATTATGTCTTAAAATTTGTTATGCAGGAGAAATGTTACAGTAAAAGTATTTTTCAGGAGTAACATCACCTTGAAAATTTTCTAACTATAGCAATTTTCCCTTAGCCATTATTGAAGTTAAATTTGACCGGTTGTTGACCAAATATACTAAGCTATCGAGTTCATGTGTCATCTACATCATTTTTATTAAGGTGCAAATTTGCCCCGAAAGTTTTCACTCATGATCAATGTTATCCCCAATTTTTTTTTACTTCAATATTACCCTAGAGTTTCCATATTGTAGCAATGTGGCTTTTACCATTATATAGTTTAAGTTTGATTGTTAGTTGACTAAATATGCTGAGCTGGTAGCTTGAACAACACCAAATAAGAAAAAGTCGCAAATGAAGGAGAAGCTCAAGTTTGTCAGAGAATAATGAAGAAAAAGATTCAATTATCAAATGCAAGACACATTAAACAAGATTATAGAGAACAAGGCCACCAAAAACCCTCCACCGCTATACCCAAACAATATCAAGATAGACATGTATCTCTTCAATTTTCCCTTCATCGCACTAGCTAGATGCTTTAATTTACCTCTTTGACTTTATCCCATCCTCCATACGTGATGCATTGTTTCATATTCTTTCCTAAATTAATCTATTTATTACGTGAAATCTGATAATTTTGTTTACTTTGAGGACGAAGATGTTCATACTTCAATCTTATGCATGACACTTCATTTTTTTTTAAAATAATCTTATGCATCTACCAAATAAAAGCCTGGATTTAGAGAATGGATAAAGAGAAAAGGTTAAAAGTTGATAGAAAGGGAAAAAAAAAATAATGCACAATTTGGCTTGCCCCCCGTACATATCGTTGTTTTAAATGTATAGTACTCCCTCCAGTTTTTAATATAAGAAATATTTGGGAAGTTGATCTTGGTTTTAAATATAAGACATTGTTTTCATATTTGTCAATCTTTTCTTAATTTATCCCTATTGATACTCTTTCAACAATAATCAGGTTGGAGAGGGAATGAGGGAATCAAAGAAGATAACTAATATATTTTAGAAAATAAATGTCATATTAACTAACATAACTTTCTTAATCTAATTAAATTAAGTAAATATGTCTTATATTTATATAGTACATCATTGTATAAGATCTCAAGTCATTTTTTTTATATTGCATTAGCAATGCTTAGATTTTGGAATTTGGAGGTTCACATACATGTAACCTATATACACATGGAAGGAAGAAAGATAGAATATATAGAGACAGAAAAATGGGACTAGATTCAAGCACATAATCAATGTTTTTTTTTGATACCTTGCACATAATCAATATCATTAATAACATTACTCGTTTACTTTCTTTCTTGAATTAAAGGAAGAAATGATAGACTTGTAAATGCGTTTAAAACAATTAAGCTAATGCGGTAAACTCTTAAATGCTATATAATTGAGTGTAAACATATCGTTAGGCCTTTGTACGTGAAAATATTTATCTATGAATACATTGAACTATAAAAAAATTTCTATTCCACTGCAACATTGCTTTATTTATTTATTCTGCATATGACTATCAATATATTTTATAGTGTGGATTTATAATTGATAAACTTTCCATTTTTTTTAAAATAATTATTATGCATAAAAATTTTAATACTCATGTAATGTTGATAAAAATAGACAAATAGTAAATATGCAAAATATAATGGTTAATTAATTTATTTAATTTTCCAATTATAGGAGAGCAACATATTTATGATTTATTTACTAAAATGTCAACTTTTGCATTTTTCATCCGCAAACTTCTACTTTTAAATAATTCAAACATGGGAACCCTGTAATCAAGGCTGAAACATTAAATGTGAAATTAAATATGTTGGGGTATTAATTGGCAAAATCAACGAAAATCCAAAAAAAAAAAATCCCAAAAAAAAATTATATCCTTCTTCCTCTCAAGACTATATAAACCCAAGTCGTTCTCTTACAAGAGCACACAAACCTTGCCCTTAGATTGTTGTTTTATTTCTCAGTTCCAGATGAATATGCAAGGCCTATTATTTGCTGTCCTCTTCTTGTGTTGTTTTGTTGCTTCACGAGCTGATCCTATTTTTGATGTCCTCAAATATGGTGCTTCTGGGAATGGCCAAACAGATGATTCACAAGTAAGTATTATGCAAATATCACCATTGACCTCATTTTCATCTCATTACTTTCTCATTCTTTGTAGTAAGTCTAAATACTTTCTTCAATCCTAAATATTAGTCGCTTTCTAGAAGAAATTTTTAGTTCAAAATATAAGCCATTTGGTACGTCATTTATTCTTTTCCACCCAAATATTACCTCTATTATGATTTATTAAAAGACTTCAAGGTCTTCTGCAGTGCAGTGTTTCCCTATGCTATGATCATTTGCATCTAACTACTTTTTCGTACTTTGCATAGCGTACGAGTTACATCACATTTCTGAAATTTCATGCAATATGCACAAGAGAACATAAAGATTACCAAACTTTTTTAAGTCATTATCTTCATTATTAGTATTAATTAATTGTGTCCTATTGGGTAACTAATTTTGATCCATTTGGGAACTTGTGGGAAGGCTTTTGTGAAAGCATGGAAAGATGTTTGTGAAGCAAGAAATGGCTATACAACACTTCTTGTGCCTAAGGGAAGAACCTTTCTGTTGCAACCTACGGTTTTTCAAGGTCCTTGCAACTCTCCATCCATTAATTTTAAGGTAAGTAATCGATTCAATAATTAAATTATATTCATATTTAAGAATGTAAACGATATTTAATTTGTATTCATAAGATTACTCTTTCCGGTCCTTATTTTAAGGCATTAATTTATCTCTACTTTAGCAAAACTGGGAAAAAAGTTAGTTAAGCCATTATTTTCTAAAATATTCTAATAATTTTTCTTAATTTCCTCCTTCTCTCTCCACTTTAATTATTATTCAGAGAGTATCAATAGAGATAAATTAGGAAAAAATTAAAAAATATAAAAAAATAAGTCTTATATTTAAGACCAATACTAATCCTCCATATTAAGGATTGGAGGGAATATCTGTCATAATTAACGATTTTAAATAGGGATGATTTTGGAAAGAAATAATTAATATCCAATCAACTAATTTATAAGAAGGATCACTCTTTTTGTTCGAACATAATAATGATCATTCATACCTTCTGACAGGTAAATTATACTAGAGATCAAAGAACACACACACACACACACACGCACGCTCAGATATATATCTCAATCATAGAATATGATATATGGGATGGCAGGTTCAAGGAACTCTACTGGCTCCAAAGAGCGTTAATGTTTGGAAATGGCCAAGCAGTGATAAAGGAGCATGGCTTCAATTTTTATACATAAACGGACTTGTTTTGGATGGAGGTGGACTTTTTGATGGCCAAGGTGCCCCTTGGTGGGACTGTTTCAAAAAATCCCGATGTCACGATCGCCCACGTGTAAGTTCCATGATCCTACTCATTGAATAAATTCCATATTTCCTTAATATTTAAAATCTTTATTTAAAAGTGCTAGTACATCATTTTTTGTTATTTTTTATCGACTGATTATGAAAGATGAGTAATTGCATTGATTGGTGCAGGCTATGTCATTTCATGCATGCGAAGGGCTTAAAATTAATAATGTGACTGTGATTGACACCCCAGGAGGTCACATATCCTTAAACGGTTGCAATGCCTCTAGTGTCTCGAACATCCACCTCCTTGCCCCTAAAGACAGCCCTAACACCGACGGCCTCGGTGTCTCCGGCTCATTCAACGTCACAATTCGAGATTCCACCATGAAAGTTGGTAATTGAATGACTTAACTAACTAGTCATTTTTCTTAAATAAGAAAAAACTAACTTATTCTCATTTATAAAATCATTATAACTAACATGCAAAATTGAGCCCAAAACCTCTCTTTTTCTCTTTTTACTTGTAGTCCAAGTTCACTTAGAATCTAGACTTGCTAATCTAGATTCAAACGCACTAGGTTCTAGAAACTTTCCATCTTAAAAAAGTAGACTCGCTTTTACTTACCCTATTCATATTTGAATGTCATTTGTGTTCCACTTTTGCTGAAGGTGATGACTGCGTGGTCATTAATGGAGGTTCCTACATGAACATTAGTGGCATCTTTTGCGGACCTGGTCATGGCATAAGGTGATCCCACATCATAATCCCACTTTTCATTCATTAATAATATATATATATATATAGATATAAATAATATATAAAAGAAATGTACATGTGTTTAATAAATAATAATATAATCTATAAAAGTCTTTGTTATGTGTGTTGTTAAATATGCATGTTTAGCATTGGAAGCTTGGGAATTGGTGGGTCATATGGAGCAGTGGAGGAGGTCCATGTCAGAAATTGCACCTTCACCGGATCTTCAAATGGAGCTAGAATCAAGACTTGGGAGGTAATTAAAACACACATACACACAAGAAGAGTAAATTAAAATAAAATGATTTTTAACTGCAAACTTCATAGCAACGATGATTTAATATTGAAATAGAAAGTTAAAGCCTAAACTGTTCAGGTTGGAGACTATACTGCAGTCTCTATCTCTATGCTGATACTTAAGCAATCAAGTCCAAAGGTTTCAACTCGAACTTTCAAAAAATAATCCCCAAAATCTCTAAGATGAACCTATACATGATGGAATATTAATCAGCGGTTGTTTTTTTTGGGAAAATTCATCTTTTAGTCTTTATAGTTTTGACTCGACTGTAATTCATTAATTCTGACACTTTGATTCAGGACAACTCAGTCCCTCAAGTTTTTAGATTTTTTTTGTAATCTTATTTGTCCCTAATTCTTTGAATTTTTCAATTCTTTAATCAACTTAACCCAAACTATTTTTACTTAATTATTGACATTCTCATTCAAAACTAACTATAAGCGCATGACTTTTAGAAAGAATTTTATAAGACAAGTGAAAACACTCACATTTCTCACTTTTTTCTTTATGATATGTTGAATTCTTTAATATACTTACCCAGTCTATTTTTACTTAATTATTAACCTTCTCATTCAATCATGTTTCGTTGTTCATAACCCAGGGAGGATTTGGGTATGTAAGAAAGGTGACATTTGAAGAAATAATACTACACGATGTTCAGACGCCAGTTCTAATTGACCAACACTACAGTGCATATCATGCAACAGCTGACGACCAAAAGTCTGTAAAAATCAGTGACATTACATATAGGAATTTCCGAGGAACTTCAGCTTTTGAGGAAGCAGTCAAATTGATGTGTGACAAAAATGTAGGATGCACCAACCTTGTGTTTGACGATATCAAAATTACATCTTCTGATCCTAAAATGAAGACCAAGGCGTCCTGTTCCAATGCCCATGGCACAAGTTCTGCCTCCAATATTCCTCAGGTTTCATGCCTTCTGAAGTGAGCTCTTTTCTTTAGGGTTCATTTTGAACTTGATTTGTATGTTTAGAATATATAGAAATTTTAAGCTATGTTTCTGATTAATATTAGTAAGATCTTGGAGCCTTAACTCTTAAGGATATCACTCCTGTTTACCAGGAGATTTGCAGGTACTTAAGGTTATATATATGAGAAGAGAACAAAGCTATACAGTTATATAGTTGAGATTGATAGTCGTTGCTGAGAGTACACTTTCTGCTGCAACAAAAGATAGTCACCGCTGAGAGTTTTACCTTTCAGCGGCGACCATGTGGGACCTAACATTAACGCAAAACTAATTGATATCATCTCATATGCTATGAAAATAAAAGAGGTTTGGGATAAGATAGATGAGCAAGAGAAGAGAATATTCAATAGAGAAAAGAGAGCAATTCCCATTCAATTATTTTTCGTATACATTACAATGCTTACATCTAAGAGTCATCACCAAGGGTCACAACTAAGAGTCATATACAATGAATAGTGTAATTAATATAGATTAATGAACACTATGTGACCCTTAGCAATATTCATGAATCTAGACGTACATTAAGTAGCCTTTTTTGTTTTCCAACTACTATTCATTAATGGTGACTAGGATATAGGAGGTCAAGAGTCAATGGACATCCATATAAATAATATTCATAACACTCTTCCTTGCATGTTTATTATGAACATGCCTCATTAAAAAAGTTTAACCAGGAAAAATCCAGTAGGATAAAAAACATAGCTAAAGAAAAAAAGTACATCATTCATTGATATATGGTCTAGTGCTGCCTCAATAAAATCTTCTAAGAAAACCTAGTGGGACAAAACCTAGATAACGGAAAAAGAATACAACATGTATCGACTCCCCTTTTTAACAACACCAGCAAAGATCTTGGAGTCTGGAAAGGCCAATGTCATGGACAAGCTTTCCAAAGATTGTACCTAAAAGTGACTTGGTGAATAAATCTGCTGGATATTAATGTCACCATCTTATGAAGGTCACAAGAGAAGAAGAATTTTGGTGAAACATGCTTCATTCTATCACCCTTGATGTACCATTCTTTTATTTGGATGATATATCCCTAATTTAACATATATTTTCATATCTTTTTATGGGATTTTATATTCATTATTCAACTTAATTACATTTAATTTTTATGATTATTTTGGATTAAAAGGTATTGTGTAACATCCCGAATTTTGGTCACCAAAATTCCTTATATCCAAGGGAATAAAATGGTGAATTAATGAGCATAAAGAATGACAAAAATAAGGCAATTGGTGGTTACATACAATATTATTATGTGGGAACACAAGTTGTACAAGTTGATGTTTGCTACCAGTGACATTTTTAAATAGGCAAATGATGTCCAAAAAAATTGTGAAATTTTACAGGATGAAGTAAACATCCGAAGATTTAATTTGATAGAGCATATGAATCATTTAAAGCTATATACAAAGAGTTAAGAATTTTTTAAGTTAGCCTAGAAAAACTGTTAATTTTCTGGAACAGTATCCAAAAACTTAAATTCTAGGAATCTTCAGCTTTCAATTGGCAAACGTCTATATTTTTCCTTGAAAGTAGACTCAAAAAGGGTTTCATAGCCTTTGAAATCACTCCAATTCGATGTCTACGAATTAAGTTATGATTTTTCAAAGATTGGCCAGAAAATTTTCCAGAATTGCCACAAATCTGAAAATGAAAAAAAAAAATTGTTATGGCAATCTTATAATTATGAGATAAATGAAGAAAAGCCATTTGGTCTAATTGAAGGACCTCTAGGCATCTTGTTGGCTAACGAAAGGAGAGAAGGATTAGTTTAATTCTAAATTAAGTTCATTACACTAGTTATATGAAGATAAAGCTAAGTTGAAGAGTGATGCCATGCTTATGTCATAAAAGAAATATCCTATCATTTATTAAATTAGAGATTATGTAGGATATTTCATAAAGCTATCTCTTCATCTTTCTCTTCATATTTCCGTCCCCAAGCAGCCAAGAGAGAGAGTGAGTGAGTTCAAGGTTTTAGAGAGAAGGAAGGGTAAATCTCAAGTTAAGTGTGATTTTCTCTTGTGATTTGGTCTTCAACTTGTGTAATCCCTTCCCTAAGTACCTCTTCTACATGATTCTATGTGTTTAACAAGAAAATATCAAGGTTTGAGGATGAGGGAGAGTTCGGTTAGAGATAGAAATTAATAAGGAAAAGGACAAAGGTAACTTCAAAACCCTCAAATCTTTGTTGTTGTGGTTGTTGTGGTTGAAGTTATTGGTGGATTTGTGGTTGGTTTGCTTGGATTTGTAGGTTTGGGAAGCGTTAACCCTAAGGGGCTATACTGCCCAAATTTCCTCAAATCTTAGGTATTAAGTGTTTAAATAGTTAATCAAGTGATTAGGAGTAGAAAGGAACAAGGATTTGAAGTTGAAAATCAAAAACTAATTTCCCCTTTATTTCTTGTAAGTTTTGGCCAAGTCAGAACTAGGGGCAGGAGCTAGATTTTTAATAATCTGATGATTTCATTGTGTTTAGGAGAAAAAATTAGGTGGGGTTAGTGTTGAATACATTTTTAGAAAAGCCCTCGAATGTGAAATTGCCAAAATGGCTTCGAAACCCTAATTAGGGGCTGTCAAGGGCAAAATTGTCATTTGGCAGTGATTTTGCAAAACCCGAGGTCAAAAATAGATTCATTAGGTGAAAATATGTTAGAGTAGCCCAGGTTCAAATTTCTAAAAATGTACGGTCGAACCGGGTATGGTGGGGTTGGGACCGGGTCCTCAGGGGCACTTTGGTAATTTTGCAGTTTAGACTAATATACCCAACAAAAATACTTTGGAAGAGTCTAAAGTAGTACATGAATGGGTTTTAACCTAATTCTTGTACATTTGAAATTTTAGAACCATATTATTTGCCTGAGCTGTGACGCGAAGTTCAAGGAGCATTTTTACTAGTCAAAAAGGGGTTTAAAGTAGTAACTAGAACTGGCAAATTGGGCCAGCCCGAGCCTGATGGGCTGGCCTGTCATGAGCTGGTCTAAACCATCCCATTTATCACACAGGCTGCCATTTGGCAACCCGAGCCCAATTATAATTTTAAGTGGACTGTACTGGGCCGTTCGTGTCTGGGCCATTTTTAATTGATTTTAAGCTATATGATACATTGTCCATTCTTTTTTTTCCCAATAGATACATACATTGTCTATTGTTTTTGAAGCCCAACTTGCTTCCCTATATTCTTATAGTCTAGACGAACTGCATTATTGAACCAACTAATGGAGAATGGACCTTTCTTTTACTTTTTTTGCCATCAACAAAGTCTCCATTTAAACCATTAAAAGGAACAAAAACTAAAAAAGCAACCCAGCATATAGAAATTAAAACAGACTAAAGCAACTACTATAGCTACTTAAAAATCCATAATAAAACAAAAACAATCTAGCCCACAAGCATTAATTAGTTGAGGTTATCTATTCATGCAAATCATGCATCACTCATCATGCAAGACATTTCATACGTACATTCAAAGGGAATGAGGGATACATTACAAGTCATATAATATAATAATAATTAGCAAGAAAGTTATAATTTTCTTGGATCTAATTCTTCAAAACAACAAAAAAAACTTATAATCTTCCTTCCTCATTCTTCAATCAGCAATAATTATATTTCAAGCATTGTCTGAAGCTGCAAAAATAAGGACAGGAGCAGTTTCCCTTTTCTCTATCTTAGAATCCTCTGCCACATATAATGACATAAACATAAAATATTTATTAAATAGATATATAAAAAAAAGATAAATGAAAAAATATGATTATAAATAATTAAATGTTACCATCCCATGGAAAACCAAGAAGCCAATTTCGAGTGCAAATAAGAGCTTCAACATTAACTGGAAGAAGACAAGATTGATACTTTGTGAGAACCTGAGATCCTATGCTAAAAGCTGATTCACTGGCAACGATAGTAATTGGAATGCTAAGAATATCACATGCCATCCTTGAAAGATAAGGAAATCGAGCTGAGTTGGCTTTCCAATAATCCAAGACATTAAATCTTGTAGCCAATCTATTATCAAGTATCGCTTCTTCTAAATAGTAGTCTAATTCAGACTTTTCAATTCTTGACTCATCTGACACTTGAATGAAAAAAAAATCCTACATTATTGAAAAATTAATAAAAGGTTCAAATTAAATGAACAGAGGAAATTGCCAATGAAAATTCAAAATAAATGTAAACACTAATTATTTAAAAATTTCAAACTTACATCAAAAACTTCATTATGATCTACTTCATTCAAGTTATGGCTAGGAATCGGTTCTGTGATTAACACCGTGTTGGCATTCGAGCTTGAAGCAGCTCCACTAATTGGGGTGGAGGATGAAGATGATTCCACGTTTTTATACTCATTGAAAACATAATACAACTTGCTCTTTACATTTTCAATCTTCTCTTGAGAATTCATGGGATCTAATTTAGTAAAAGTAAACTTTATGACTTCAAGCTTCATCCGAGGATCAAGGATAATAGCTAATGCAAGAAAACACTATACTCGGTCCAATATTTGTCAAACTTGTCAAGCATACTCTGAGCTATATCCTGAATCACAGAATCCTGATTGTTTAAATGTCCTTTTAGCAGCAACTTAATCTTTGATATTTGTGTGAAATACATGTTAGAGGTAGGATATGATGATCCAGAGATCAAGTTTGTTATCACAACAAAAGGTTTCAAGAATGCACACATAGCCTCTGCTCTTGACCACTCTTCATCTGTTGGACAATGATTGTAATTTGTGTCATTCAAGGCCAAGCTAGCAAAAGCACGGCGATATTTAATTGCACTCTCAAGCATTGCATGTGTCAAATTCCATCTAGTCGGGACATCATATCTTAAACCCACAGAAGTGTCAATACCTTCAACTTGTTCAACCCTGTTCTTCAATTCTGTCATCCTTGCCTCTAATTTTCGTACATACATAATGTTATTCCTAATCATATTCAAAGTTCCTTCCGCTACTTGCAAGCCATCCTGAACTATGAGATTCAAGATGTGGGATAAACATCTCACATGGAAGAACTCACCATTGCATATCAAGCTACCACTCAAATTCAAATTCTCTTTCAATATTCTTTACATATGAAAATTTGCTGAAGCATTGTCCAGCGTGATAGAGAAAACCTTCTTGTCAATCCCCCAGTCTATCAATATCTCATGCGCCCTTCTTGCCAATTCAGATCTCGTGTGAAGAGGCTCCATCTTGGAAAAGGAAAGTATTTTGCTATGAAGATTCCATTTCTCATCAACAAAGTATGTAGTCAAGCAAAGATAACCTTCAGCGGTTATTGTTGTCCAACAATCAGAAGTTAAACATATTCTACTTGGACTCATTGCTAGTTTTCCCTTTAGGTTGTCCTTTTGATGGAGATAGAAATTCCAAACATCTACTACATCCGTTTTTCTTGTAATACCCTTATAATCAAGATTTAAATATGTGAGCAATTCCTTAATTCCATCATACTCAACAAAAGCATATGGAAGATTATGTTTAATGATGGCATACGCAATTAGTTCACGCACTTTGTTGTGGTCAATCTTTCTAGCTCTAACAATCCCAGCTTGATCTATCAACATGGCACCAACATCTTTGTATTTTAGGAGTGCATTACAACTTTCAATATGATGCCGAAGGTGTGAAGTCCCACACTCCTTGCTCCCCACAACATATGGCTTCCCACATCCATTACATTTGGCTTTTTCTTTACCATCAACTATGCCAATTTTAGAAAAGTATCTACAAACATCAGATGTGGTACATCTCACCCTTTTATTCGTAGAAGGAGCATCTTTTTGTTGTGTTTGTACAGACGAATCTTGAGGTTCAGCAAGTGCAGGTTGTGCAGATTGTGTGGCCATATTGTCAACATCTATCACAAGACAAGATGTAGCAAAACATAAAACCTATTTAACCTATTCATAGCATGCAAGACAATACCCAATTAACAGTATGTGAAACATAAAACCTATTTAACCTATCATGTATAAATTACCCTCAAGGCCCAAAATGCAGTAAATGATGCAAGACAAGAACCTTAGTCAAACACATTCTTTCCACTAAGAGAGCAATGACCATGAAAGAAGAACTTTGTTTAAGTCAGAAAAGCTTGCATACAATTATACAAAACAAGTCAAATTAAAATCACTAATATGTATAAAACCAGCCTAACGAAAACAACGACATTTTGAGGCAACTTTAGCATCTAATCCTTTATAATAAACATGAAATTCCTAACATGTTATAGTACTGGACAGAAATACAAAATTAAGTATAATTGTATAAACTAATTGAGCCTAACCAAATAAATCAGTTAGATAATCACAATGGTGCAAACAAATCAGTTCACTTGCGCCTTTGCTCAACAATGGTGCAAACAAATCAGTTAGACAGTCACAATCTTTGATTTTAGTACCGACCAAGATAGAAGAAATAAAACTAATTGAGCTTAACCAAATGTGTAACACCCCGAATTTTGAGACTCGAGGCTAGAGAATAAGCCTGAGATTAGTGGATTGCTAAGCCCCGGTTTAGCAAGATCCCAAATTGTGATTAGGAGTTAATGACTACAAAAGTGGACGTAGTTAGTGATTAATGAACCTTTTTAGAGAATATAAAGTGGATTGTAGTCGCTTGTGTTATGAGCAACGCCAAAACCCTATATTTGAGTTCAATTGTGGATTAACATCCAAATTGACTTAGAATAGAGGGAATAATTGAATGGGGTATTGTGATGGAAATGGTGTCATGTTGTGGTATTTAATCATTGGAATTGATTTAAATTGGATTGGACACATTGGTTGCAAAACTAGAAATGTTGTCCAGTGTGAATTCTGTCTGGGCAGTCTTCTCGTGTGGACGATTTTAATAGACAAATGATGTCATAAAATTATGAAACTTTCCAGTCTTAAAGTTCACATCCAAAGCTTCAAAATGGACATATATTTTGTGCCATTTCATGTTGGGAACTAGGAGATATGACTGTCCAAAGTTTGGGATGGAAACTGAACTCTGTTTTGGGGCAGTGATGAGTTTTATGTAATTCTGGAATTGTGTGGTGATTTTTAGTAATGGTCAATATTTTTCCTATGAATAGGACTTAAATATC
Organism: Inga leiocalycina; assembly: GCA_963242795.1. NCBI lineage: Eukaryota > Viridiplantae > Streptophyta > Magnoliopsida > Fabales > Fabaceae > Inga > Inga leiocalycina. The sequence goes on along the minus strand of OY725321.1, from coordinate 36,370,816 downwards.
TTTTATTTGGCTTTGGAATCACCTCATTTCGATTTCTCTAGAATTAGTTATGATTTTTCAAAGTTTGGGCAGAAAATCTGCCAGAAAATCCGAAAATGCCAATTTTGGGAATTATGACATCATCAAAAGGCAAGATGACATAAGCATGGAATTAAAACATCTTCTCATCATCTTCAGCTGCTCATTCACGCACAGCACCTGAACATAGTGTGAGAAAGTTGAGAGAGTTTAGAGAGAGAAAGAGAAGAAAAATCACAAGGTAAGCCGATTTCTCCGACGATTTCGCTCCTAGCGCGTATAACTCCGACTCTAAACTACTCCTCTTTATTCTTTAAGGTTTGGAAAGCTCAATTTTGGTGTTTTGAAAGTTAGGGTTTTCAGCCATCTTTGAGAAAAGCTAGAAGGAGCTTGAGGTAACTTCCAAACTCTTGTATATTGACTATTCTAGCTGCTGTGGGCAATTTAATCGGTGAAATTTTGCCGGATTGCCGTTGGTTTTAATTTATGGAAATGGGTTGTAGGGGCTGTTATGCTGCCCAAATTGATACTAAATGGTAGTTGTAACCTAATGGAATAGTCAATAAAGTGGTTAGGAGTAGAAAGGAACGCGTTTACGGAGCCGAAATCGTAAAACCCCGATTTTCCCCGGAGAACTCATAAATTTCGGCCAGCTCTAGAAATGGGTCTTAGAGTTGGATTTTCAATGATTTGATGGTTCCATTGAGTTCAGGAGCGAAAATTAGGTGGGGTTACAGTTGGGCACTTTTTCAAAAAAGGCCGAGAAAGCATAATTACGGAAACACCCCTAAAACCCTAAAAGTAGGGCTGCCAAGGGCAATTTCGTAATTTGACATTGAATTTGATAATTCTGAGTCCGGAAATGGATTCCTTGGGCGAAAATATGTCATAATAGCCCATGTCAAAATTTCAAGAAAAGTACAGCCGGACCGGGTACGGCGGGGCCGGGCGGGGTCCCCGGGGGTATTTTAGTAAATTTTCAATATAGCCTCATATAACCCCCAGAAACACTATGGAAGTGTCTAAATAGTACATTTGACATTGTAGGATCGAATGTGAAGCCCCGAGTTGCTGGCACGCAAATCGAGGAGAAAAGACTAGAGGTAGGGAACTTATCTCTCCTGCATGCTCTGATAACTGTATTAATGTGTTGATGCATGTTATTGCTTTGCTTGATTATGTGGAACATGTATGAATGATTTGAAGCTATGTTTCAATATATGCTATGGCCATATGTGTATCGTTCGAAGCATTGAGCTTATAGATTTGTCATTGTATGTGTGCATGAGTTATGTGATGCAAGCATGTCATGCATTAAACACTTATCTTGCCTGCATATTGATAATGTTTCCCTACTGAGATTCTCTCGAATCTCACCCTCCCTTACCAACAATTTGACAGGGCAAGTGGCTCGTGGAGGGAGCGGCAGGTCTCATTCGAGATGAGATTGTGTAATCCCCATTTGAAGAATTGTAATGGGCAATTGTGCCCTGTATATCTTTAGCGAAGGTATGTACCCGAGATTGCCGGGATGATTATGTTGTGCACTCTGATATTTATATGAATGTGATTTATCTTCGCGTAGTAATTGTATTCGAAATGTGAATATGAGACCAAGTTTATAAATGATTTCGAAAGGTATTTTTGAAAACCCCATCATGTGATGGGTTAGTAAATGTTATTTGATTATTATTGGTCTCTATTTCATTTTAATCGTGTATTTCGGATATAATTACGGAGGGGGGTTACAAAATGCAAATAAAACCACAAGATAGAAGTCTTAGAAGACAATAGTTTAGTACCAACCAAGATAAAAGAAAAGCTTGCATACAATTATTCACATCAGTTTACTTCAAATCTTCGATTTCAACCAAGTCATATCTCAGGTAAATGTCTAAAAAATTCAAATAAGCACAGAAAACACTACCTCTTCCAGCCATACACCGTCTCGATCTCAAACGCTGACCAAACGTCAGCAACGAGACTACTCTATTTAAGAGGGAGACTGGGACGGCCGGACCAAAAGGCCTCCACTCTCGATTGAAGCTTTGAGCAGAGGAGTCGATGAGAGGAAGAAGGAGAATGGGAGAGGACGGAGCGGCGGAGTGGCGGAGCTTGAAAGGAAGACGGAGACTGGGAGATCCCAGACCACTAGAGACAGGGAGGAAGAGGGATGGTGCCGGAGAGGGTTAGGGTTCAGTGGTCAGGGGACAAGAGAACGAGAGAATGAGACGGAGGGAAGGGGACGAGAATCGAGAGTGAGAGATGAGTAGTGACTTAGTGAGAGTGAGAGAGAGTGTCCAGAAGGAAATGAGAAATTTTTTTTAATCTTAAACGGGCTAACCCGTTTAACTCGCGGAGCCCGTTTAACCCGATTACAAACGGGCTTCTTTTTCCCCGGCCCGAACCCGACTATTTTTTGCAGGCTAGCGGGCCAGCCCGCCAGTCCACCCCGTTTTACCAGCTCTAGTAGAAACTTTATCTCTTATACAATGTTAATATGTTATATGTTGCTCAATTTTGTGATATGAACACGTGTCGGGGGCACATTACCTAGCTGTGGTCGGGGACTCTGCTAAGGTACACGGACATGTAAGGGATCCAAAAAGTCATGTGCCCCATGAGTATTGACTATTGTGTACATAGTATAAATTTTCATTTTACACTATATGGTGTATTGCATATTTAATTTTCGCATTCTATATGATTGATTGTATGTTACTACTGAAATTCGTATGAATCTCACCCTTTTCAATTAAACAAATATTCCAGCAGAAGCTAGTAGCTCCAAGGCAAAACAATGAATACGAGCAGTTAAGGTGTGCGGATCCCGAGACAGGAGCGTTTGATTATATTAGTTTAATTTTAAATATTTTGGACAATTTGTATATATATTATGAAACCTCGAGGGGAAAACCAGTAATGTAGTCAAGCCTATTATTTGAATAATATCAGTATATTTCTGCTATTCCTATGTTGCTCACTGAACTGCACTATAGTACTCTAACTAATATCAATGGTAAGTGGTATGTAAGACGGGGTCTTACATATTGCACAAAATTGTGTCATAAAAGGGCTTATTTGTCAACTCATTTTATGATTCCTCTTTATTGGATTAAAAGGTATAATCACTTTGTTTTAAGGATAGCGCAAAGGAGTTGTAGACTAAGGTTGAAGACATTGACAAAAGCTTAGAAAATGATGAAATAAGCTTTGGAGTCTAGAGAAAGCAGAAATTCATAGGTGTTAGAGGACCCATGAAAAACAAGGCCTTAAAACTAAATTTGCGCCAACTTATAGCATGGTTGGGGCCCTTACATATCAACCTATCAACTATATTCTTTAAATGAGCCCTCTTGCCTTTACTTAAGTCCAAACTCTACAAAACAAATTGTGATTTAGTAGCGGTTAAAAAAATGTATTTGTAGTAGTTTTAACTACTACAAACGACATTAGTAGCTGTTGAAAAAACCGCTACAACATCCAATGTTGCAAATGTATAACCGCTACTCAAGTAACAAAACTACTACTATATTTGTAGTGGTTTCTTCCAACCACTACAAGACTCTGACGTTGATGACACATCATCTGTCAACATTGTAGCAGTTATAGTGTTCGCACCACAATTTTGCGTGGCGAGAAATGAAAAATAAAAATTTGGCTCCATTTTATAGGGTTACAAAACTTCTACTAAATTGAAATAGTAATTTTGAAAAAATGAGGCCAAAAATTAGTAGCAGTTTTAATTTTAAAAAAAATGAGGCCAAAAATTACAAACCGCTACTAATACAATATTGAATTTCAAAAGTCGCGCTAGAAATTTAATTCTATTTTATTTTTAAATTTGTATTAGTTGTAGTTTCTAAAACTACTACAAAAATTTTGTGAAATTTAAAAATGCAATTATACAATTATCTATTTCCATTTTTATAATATTGGATTTAATAGTTTATTATTTAAGTAGTTTAGCTTATGGTAATTATTATTTAAAAAGATTGATTAAATTAAGTTGGATAAGCATACAATTTATATGGGTAATATTATTGATGATATGTAGGTAATAAGAAATTATTATGTTGTCTGCTACAATGTGATTATCATTGTGTAAGGAAAAAAGGAAATAGTGAGAAAATGTGCTTCAATTTTTGCTAAAAAAAATAGTTAGAATAAATATTATGCAAGGGAAAAAATTATTGAAATGAAAGAATTAAAAAGCTTTTAACCATATTTGTTCACCTTGTTCAGATCTTCATCTCTTTAAAAAAATTTGTAAATGAGAGAAAACAAAATAGAGGAAGGGTTGAAAGAAACGGGGGAGTGTTTGAAATAAGGTGTGGTGGAGGTATTTATAGGGATCTGCATAGCTCTTGTAGCTGTTAATGTGACGGAAGTTGTAGCAGTTGATTTTTGTAGCGGTTATTGTATGTTCTTTGTAGCGGTTGTTATATTTGTAGCATTTTTTTGTTGATTTTTAGGGGTTATAAAACCGCTACAAATAGTATTCTGAATTTTTAAAAAATAATATTCATTATGGCTTACAAGAACAAAATCATAATTTGTTTAATTATTCTACATCACCATCCCTATAAAAAATTTGTGAAGAAATTGTTAGTATGGTATTATTATGTACAAAAGTTAAATTTAAATGATGTGAAATTTAAAAACTACACCAAACTATAGGTAATATAAATTGTCATCGCCTTCATGGAAGAAGTTTTTGAAATTGACATGCTGAAATGGCTCACTCTCATAGGCGATTGTATCACCATCACCCATGTTGTAAAAGTCTCGAAGCTTTAAATGAACCACTATGTGCCAATCCTTGTGCCTCTTATCCTCGACATAATTAACCTAGTGTGCCTTTGAGTCAAGAATATACAACTCATCATCTTCAGAATGACTAGTTGAATTGGCCATGAGAAATTTACCGATGTGATGCCCAAGTTGTCAGTTGTGAGTCCCTGAGAAGTTATGGTATTTGCCTACAAACACTTGAACAACGTCATGGTGAAACGACATTTGTAATTGATTTCATCGATATCAATAAGCTTTCCATAGTAAGGGAAGACTCCAAACTGCATATTTGCATCACTGCTGCTCGCATAACTCCATATCCCAAATGTGCTATAAACACCCAAATTTTGAGTTTGTAATCCTTGATCTCATGAAACTGTGCAAAACTTGAAACCATTGGCATTGTATGCTGTAAACCCTTTTGCTTGGTCAAGAGGGCCGATTGTGAGAGCTCTGAAATATAGTGAGTGTAGGTTATGGTCATTTAGTATTCTACGAGCAAACCAACTTAGGAATTCTTTGTGGACCATTTTGTCAACTTCGGAGGATGTTTGTGTACAGATCCTGAGTTAATGATTCACATGACTTTTGAATTCCCTGCAATTAATCATGGGAAGACGAATATGAAATGTAAGTACAAAATGTTACAAAACATATAGCATAGCATATGAGTGTACAGTTTTTCCTGAAGGAAGGGTTCAACTTGAATGAAATTAATCAAGACATGTCTATGTACTTACAACTTCTCAATTGCCATTAGTTTGAAGTTCTCAATTCTTCTAACTGGTTTACCAACATAAGGGATTAACAACTTTCCTAATGTTGGTGCATGTTTAGGATAATTGTCTACACAAGGCAGTCAGTTGAAAGCCATCTCAATGTCATCAATGTACCTTAAACAGAAATACAGGACTGTATCCCCTATATAACCTTTAGCTATAGAACCTTCTAGCCATGTCTTATTCCTTACGTAAGATTTCAATTTTCCAATAAACCTACAAAGTAAAGAAGGAAAAATGATACTAAATGTTGAAAAGGGTGACTAGCAGATATAGGAACTAATAATGAGTACCTCTTAATAGGATACATCAATCGATATTGAACTGGACCAGCAAGTTTTATTTTATGAACAATGTCGACTGTAAGGTGAACTATCATAGAGGAAAAGGATGGAGGAAAGATCATCTCTAAATGACAAAGTGTAAGAATAATTTTGAAATGCAGTTGATTGAGCTCCTCAACGATCAAAACCTTAGAACTTAACTTCTAAAAGAAAGAACAAAGCTCTACCAAAACAATGGACACATCGGGAGGAAATGCATTCTTTATAGCCAGCGAAAGTAACTGTTACATAAGAACATGTGAGTCATGACTCTTCGGCCAATAACCTTTTGAGCCTGCATGTCAATACATCGTGAAATGTTGCTTGAATACCCATATGAAACTTTTATTTTCTTCAACATCATGAAAAAGACTTCCTTGTTCGGTTTTGTGAGGGTGAACTTTACTGGTTGAAATTTGTCATGCTCATCTAACCTCATGTCTTCACAAACTCCCATGGCACATAAATCTTTCCTCGCTTAAAGATGATCTTTTGACTTGCTAGGTTCGTTAAGCAGCATATATAACACATTGTAGCATATATATTTTTTCAATGTGGATGACATCAAGTCTGTGGTGAAGTAAATTAGATTTCCAAGATGGAAGAGTGAAGAAAATGCTTATTTTCCTCCATTGTTAAGGCACAGAAGCACAAGTCGTACCCGTCTTTTGCCTTACTTTTACTACATCATCGCTTTTTTCAAACTCGAATTCAACATCCTCAAGCTGCTGTAAGATATCTGCACCGAATAAAGTATAAGGTAGTCCTCTTTTTTCTGGTTTGCCATTAAAATGATTCCATTACAATCTAAACTTCTTCTTTCCATTGAGAAACCTTCAATGCCATATGAAGCACCACTTTCAGCTATGGGGGAGCCATACTGCATTAGAGTCAAAATTACAAGCTAGACACGCGGACCCCATATGTACATTCCACCCAGATAATGTTTTCAAGCCAAGAAAGTCACTAATCGTCCACATCAAGGCTGCACGCAAGTTGAACAATGTCTTCTCATACATGTCATATGTTTCGATGTCGACATTCCACAGGTCAAGTAATTCCGCAACAAGTAGTTAGAGATACACATTGATGTCATTACTGGGTTCCTTTTTGCCTGGAATAATCATAGAAAAAATGAATGAGCTTTGTTTCATACACATCTAGGGGGTAAGTTGTAGGGATTTAAGACTACGGACAAAATACTATAACTTGTGCTTAGATTCCCAAATAGATTGAAATCGTTAGTTGCTAAAGATATCCAAACATTTATGGGGTCAGCCAAACATTTCTAAGATTAAATAAATCACTTCACTTTACTAACCTTGCATCATACTTTGTAGCGGTTCAAGTTAACAGCTACAAATATGAAGCTCTTTGTAATCTATAGCGGTTACTTTGATTATAACTGCAACAAAGTAACCAGCACAATTGTCATGCCTCTTGGCGCCAAATTCATAATGGTTACTATATGCAAACCGCTACAAATTAATCATGGAAAAGTTGGCACCAGCTTTGTGCCAATTTTTGTAGTGATTATGGATTGTAAACCTCTACAAAGTCTATTCCCTAACCCACACGCCACTTGGCGTGAAGTAACTGTTGCATATTTGTAGCGATTTTGGACAAAACCACTACAAATACTCGCATTTGTAGCGATTTTTTTTACCTCTACAAATGAACCACTACAAATTGTCATTTTTATTGTAATGAAATGACATATCTTTCTTGATCCTAGAAAGCAAAGGACACCACCAACAATTAATGAAGGGCAAAGGAGTGATTTCACAAAGCCTTCTTCCTAACCATGTCAAGAAAGGTGCCTCATCAATTAATGAAAGGTACAATGGTCATTGTGTACAGTTTTCTCTCCAATAAACACCTAAATGGCGTCACCCAACAAGTCAAAAGAAGAACTGAGCATCAAATAATTGAACAAGGTTTTAGGAAACTCATGAATTTAGGAAACAATCTCCAATCCTTGTCCTACTAGGATTAGAAATCTTTCAGAACCTTGCATCCTAAGTACCCAAGAGACAAATGGCACCACTTAGTTCATCAAACCATATTAGGAAACCTTTATCCTATGTCAATTAGGACTCCTAAATCATTTCCTAAAGCATAAAAAATGTAGCTCCAACTTATCCTTCTCAAACTAGGAAACCTTCTTATCTTGCACATAAATCTAAGTCATCTAGTTTCCTTTTTTGGAGCAAGCTTGACCACCACTCATTTCCCTTTCCATGTAGCAAATTAGGTATGCAATTAACTTTAGGAAACCTTAAGAAAGGTCATCAAAACTAAAGCCCTAGTGATCACACTCAAATTAGGAAACTATACTGACTTACTCCTAAAGTAAAGGCTACAATTAGTTGATTTTGAGTAATAGATATAAAGTGTTTGATTAAATGCTTGAGAAGGAATTTTTATGAAATTGTATATGTGCGTGTGTGTGTTGTTATATTGAGTGTTGGTATTATTATTTGAAGTGGCTCATAAAATTTGAGATGATGGTTGGATATTATTAAGTTAAAGAAAAAGTTTGCTATGAAGAATCTTGTTAGATGAGAGATTGTGAATATTTCATACACTACAAGAAAATAGCATTTTATAGCACTGACATTGTAGCAGTTACAATTAATTGCTGCAAATATTAACATTTGTAGCGATTAAAACCTAAACCGCTACAAATTTGTAGCGACAAGCTACGCGCCAAGTGGTACGATAGATTGGCAATGTTTTTTTGTAGCGGTTAAGTATACAAAATCGCTACAAATATGGTGTGCATTTCCCGCCAAAACTTGTAACGGTAAAATTGTAGTGGTTACAAAATAATAACCTCTACAAAGTTGCTGCCACTTGGAGCGACCAAAAGGCGCCAACAGTATAGCTGTTATTTATAGCGATTTAACCAATTAAACCGCTACGAAATTCGAAAGGTCACCTATTTGTAGTGGTTATAAAGTTATAACCGCTACCGAATTTCAGAGGTCTCAAAATTTGTAGTGGTTATTATAGAATTGCTACAAAGTTTAGCCGCCATAGCTTATTTGTAGTGGTTGGTATAACGGTTATTTCAAGAACCGCTATAAAAGCCTCCACTATATAAAGCCGCCGCCCCCCTTCACTTTTATGTTTGGCCATTTTGTTTCCTAAAGTTTCTCTGAGTGTTTTCTTTTAGATTTGAGCGTCAGATGTCTGTGGAAGAGTTTTTGTTGCAGTATTTCTCATTATTTGTACTTGAGATATGGAGACAATATGTATTTTATTTGTATTTGTATTTTTATTATATTTTTTCATAATAATGTGACTAAAATGTTTTTTTAATGAATTTTTGTAGTTGATATGGCTTCAAGACAGGATAAGGGGAAGGAACCCGAGGTCCCCAGATTGAATTTGTGGGGTGGCAGCAGTAGAGCAGGGGGTAAAGGTAGGGGCAGGAGGAGGGAGGGCGACCGCGGCATTTCAACCCATCCCCCCATAGGAGTTGGCCTACCACAGGCACTGCAGACGATCCCATAGGAGACGACCGCACCAGAGGTGCCTGATTTGCGGGAGGGAGATATCAGCGTCAAGGACTATGACGCGAACGAGGACTTCGACATCCCGATTGGAATCAGAGAGATGGAGCAATTCCTCGATGAGGAAGAGGCGCGAGAGCAGAACAACCCATGAGGGTTGTCTTCGCAGTCTACTAGGTTTGAGGTGCAGGTCTAAGGTAAATAAATTTTTTATTTAATAAATTATTTATTTAAATTTGAAATGTTAAATTTGAATTACAATTTATCTAATGTACGGTAAATTGTGCAGATAAGCAGGGGAACACATGTCTACGAGGGGGCTGGACGTGACCGGTCTGAACAGCATGGATCAAACACTACGAGTTGTAGTGCTGTGGAATAAGGGCACAAACCAGTCCATTGACAATAGGGGTCACTTGTTCAACCACTTCCTGAACGAGCTGGGCTCGAATTGGATGCGGTTCCCCTTTTACTTCAGGACGTGGAGGCACATTCCGAAAAGGCCGAAGGACCTGGCTTGAGAGAAGGTGGTGCAGGTAATTAATAATATTTAATTAATATTTTTTGTAATTAATTCTATTTAATTAATATTTTTTAATAGGATTTTTGTAATTATTAATATTTAAATAATTTTTTTGTAGCCGCGGTTTGCCATCCGAGCCAACTGGAAGAGGTACACCCTGATGAAGATGGGTGACAGTTGGAGGAACAGGAGGAACCGTCTCTTCCATAGTGTGGAAAAGGATGGGATGATGCCTCTGGAGCAGCTGATCGAGAGTGTCCCGGACGGCGTCTCGCTGAACAACTAGGCGAGTTTCGTCCAATTCAGGAAGAGCGCTGAGGAGTAGGTAATATATTTATTAGGTTATTTATATATAATTTTATAATTGTTAATTATTAAATTATAATTTAAATTTAATTAATTTTAATTTGAAATTTATTTATTTTAAATGTTTTATATTGTTTTAATACATTTAATATTATTTTTTTCCAGGCATTTTCTCAGAGGAACATTAGGTGCAGTGGGCAGCAGACGATCCACCACACAACATGATCGAAGACCTTTGCTGTCAGTTACAGTGAGCTAGTAACTTTTCATAATATCACTAACTTTTAGCTGATTATTTCATAATACTAATTGAATTTTGTAATTTTTTTAGGAGAGAAAGGCACAACAGGAGAACCGTTAAACGGACTATGGGGAGTTGTACACTATCACACGCAGACACCGTGACAGGACTCCGACCTCTCAGCAGGCAGAGGCGGCCATTGTAAGTAATTTCATTAGTATAATTTTTATAAAACCAACTTAATAATTAAAAATTCTAATAAGTAATTGTTTCATAAAATGGCAGGAGTGGATACAACAATCACAGGCTGAGCTACGAGAGACCTAGGCCGAGGAGTCACAGGGGTCAGTGGACCTGATGACTTCTTTGAAGGCGGGTTTGGGTTAAACTGAGCACCCTGAACGCATGCGGGGGATGGGATAGGCGCCAAATGTAATACCCCGAATTTTGAGACTTGAGACTAGAGAATAAGCCTGAGATTAGTGGATTGCTAAGCCCCGGTTTAGCAAGATCCCAAATTGTGATCAAGGGTTAATGACTCCAAAAGTGGATGTCATTAGTGATAAATGAACCCTTTTGGAGATCATGGTGTGATTTGGCACCCGATGTGATTCGTATGTGTTCTGAGCAGTGCCGAAACCCTGTATTTGAGTTCAATTATGGATTAACATCTAAATTGAATGAAAATAAGGGGAAGGGCGTATATATGGTGTGAATGAATGAGAAAATGTATTTGGTGGTGATTCAAGAGGAATTACCGTAATCAGGGGCAAAACGGTAAAGTTACCGACCAATTGGTCAGTTACCGAAGAGAAAACTCATTGGTAACTTCAAGATCAATGGTTAGGATTGATTTGTGCAAAAGATCAAGAGGTGGAATCATGTGTGTGTGTGCCTATGTGAACTCATGAGAGATGTGATAAGGGTGTGACACTTGACACAATTTGAGCCCTTAGATTTTGGTCAAATTGTCAAAGCTTTTCCTCCCTTCTCTCCTCTCTATTTGGTCGTCCAAGTGGCCTTCATTTTCCCAAAAATCTGATCTCTTCTTCATCTCATCCCTCTCTCTCCAAAACCTCCATTTTCGCCAAGCTTGGGAAGGAAAGAGGAAGAGAAAGGTGATGTTTTGGCCTTGTTCTTGTCCTCTAATGTTGAAACACTCTTTATTAATGTTGTTCATAGTGATGAGAGCTTCATCTCTATGGTTTTAGATTCTTGATTGGAGGTGTTTGATGGCTTGAGGAAATTTGGAAAGATGAAGAATCAAAGAATTGGTTTGGGAAAGAGGAAGATGTGAGTATTTGAAGCCTTTTGATCTAAGTTTTGTGATTTGTGGATGAGTTTTGTGAATTGTGAATTTTTGCCCTGATTTTGGTGGAATTGTGAAATGCATGAATTGTCATGTGTTTTGTGTTGAAAATGGTGTTTTGTTGTGTAATTTGGTCATTGGAATTGGTTTGAGAACTTGGAATGAGAAGGATAACAATGTGGTGTTTGTGTTGTGATTTGTGATGACATGTTGTGATTGTTGGTAAAACATGTCAAAGTGATATGAATTTGGTTGATTTGGTATTTCCAATGGATTACTTGTGAAATTTTGTGTGAGAATGACGTTTGATATGAAAATGGAACCATTGGAAGCCAAATTGCAAAAACTGGAATTCTGTCTTTTGAATTTCTGTTCTGGGCAGTCTGGTGTTGTGGACGTTTTAAATGACCAAATGGTCTCTAAAAATTATGAAACTTTCCAGTCTTGAATTTCACATCTTAAGCTTCAAAATGGACATATAAATTGTCTCATTTCGTTTTGTGAACTGGGATTTATGTTTGCCTAAAGTTTGAGGACGAAACTGGATTCTGTTTTGGAGCAATGTTGGATTTTGTGTAAATCTGGATTTGTGTGGTGATTTCTGGTAATGAGACATATTTTTCCCATAAAGGGGACTTGAATATATTTCAATGGGCTTTGGAATCACCTTGTTTCAAGTTTTCTAGAGCAAGTTATGAATTTTTGAAGTTTCCTTGGCTGCAGCCAAAATTCTGGCTCCAGCGCAAAACTTTCTGTGTGTGTCCTGGCCGCAGCCAGAGAATTCTTGGCTGCAGCCAGAACCCAATTTTCAGCAATTTGTGATTTTGAAAGATGATTTCCAACCTAGTACGTCCCAATCCTTTAGGCTTTCGTTGAGCTTATTTTAGCCACCTAAAGGGTGTGAATGGTAACCAACTTTAAGTGATATAAAAGTAAGGGTTTGGAATTGAGATTGACCCTATATCCTTGATTTGGTTTATAGGGTTCAGTATTCATTTGGATCGCGAGTAAGCGGAGGAGCTGGAGCATACGTGGAAAGAAAAGGGTAGGGAACTTACCTCTCTTGCATGCTTTGATGTTGTGTTTGTGTATTGATGCATGTATTGCTTTGCTGGATTATGTGAAACATGTATGAATGATTGTAGCTCTGTTTCTAGTTATGCTATGGCCATGAGTATGTTGTTGAAACATTGAGCACGCAGATATGTCATTGTGTGAACATGAGTTTTGTATTGCAAGCATGTCATGCATTAAACACATATCATACATGCATATAGGTATCTATTTCCTACTGAGATTCTCTCGAATCTCACCCTCCCCTACCAACATTTTAGACAGGGTAGGTGGATTGAGGATGGAGGCAAGCAACCAGGGGCGACGAGGCTTCCTTCGGAATATTTGAGTTGGTAGTTGGTTATCATAGTTGGGAGTATTATGTATATTTGGATTTAGATTTGGATATGTACGGATTGGAATATGTTTGGATATGATATTTGTAGATGTATTTGAGAGGATTTGTGTAATCCCCATGTTGAAATTGTAAAGGGCGAATATGCCCTATGAATTCTATGTAAAGGTATAAACCCGGGGGTTGCCAGGAAGTTATTGTTATACACTCTGATATTTGTTTAAATGTGATATTCCGCGTGATGTAATTGTATTCGAAATTGAATATGAGACCAGGTTAATTAGATTTTGAAAGTGATTTGTGAAAACCCTATCGTGAAGATGAGAATTTAAATAAGTTTTGTTTCTTATGGTCTCTATTTCATTTTAATTGCGTATTTCGGATATAATTACGGCAGGGGGTTACACCAAACCTAGCATGGTAGGAGCGCCGCCTCTGAGGTTGGTAGCTCTAGAGGGGTCAAAAGTCAGAGGGATGAGTCTGTTGAGCAACTGCGGTCAAATTTGGAGCGAACACAGGCTGCAGTAGCTCAGTAGCAGCAACAAATGTAGCAGTAGGCTGATTTGATCTACGGTCATCAGACGCAGTGGCGTGATATCACAAACAACATGCGCGAGCGGTCATGGAGTCACCTGTTCCTGGATGAGTAGTATCCACAGGTTCCACCTGTCCCTCAGTTTGTTGTCCAGACTACTACTCCTCCTTCTCCAGCTGATGATGATGGTGCGGTTAACTCTGCCCAGCGCCCTGATCTAGCAGCACCTGAGGGAGCCCACCTAAGGGAGTATCAGATGATCAGCCCCCGGCTACTTAGTTTATGACATATTTATTTTTTCTTGTTGAAACATTTGTAAATAAATATATATATAATTTTTTATTTCAAAACTTATATTCTTATTGTGTTTACTATAGTTATATTTATATTCTTAGACTGTGTTATTGAATTTGTGAATTAATGGCAACAGTATTATTTATATTTCTAAAACTAAAAAAAATAAATTATATATATTTGTAGCGATTATATCATAAAACCGCTACAAATATAATTTTATTATATTTGTAGTGATTAATATGAAAAACCGCTACAAATATATATATTAGTAGCGGTTAATACAAGAACCACTACAAATATAATTGTATTACATTTGTAGCAGTTTTATAATATAACCGCTACAAATATATATATATATATATATATATATATATATATATATATTAGTTTTTGAAATATAGTTCCATATTTGTAGCGGTTAATGCAAAAACCGCTACAAATGTAAAGACATGTGCTTGGCAAAATTCAAAATTGAATTGTTGAGTATTTGTAGCAGTTATATAAATAACCGCTACAAATACTCAACTTTTCAATTTTGAATTCCCCCCACTTTGTGAAAATTTGTAGCGGTTACTTATGTTTAATGCTATAAATGTATATTAGTAGCGGTTTTTCTTATAATCGTTACAAGTTTAAAACTAATTCTTCAATTTGATTTCCAACAGCTTGAAAATTAGTAGTGGTTTTATACATATAACCGCTACAAATGTTTATCACCGTAGCGGTTATTATAGCGGTTATGAACTGCTACAAAATATTAAACGTTGGATATTCAGAATATAAGGTTCTAAACACTTGTCATTCTCTATTCACTCATCTTCTTCACTATACTTTATTCTCTCTCACTAGTAGCTATGGATAAGTCATAGATCAGGTTGCCATGTAATTCTCCAGAATATTTGTACGGATTAAACAATTTCTTGGATTTCGTATTCACTCACGCCAGCTGTAATAGCAAGATCATATGTCCGTGTCAGAGATGCAAGTTCAATAAGTGGCATGCATGAAATGTTGTTAAGGAACATTTGCTTTTGAAGCCTTTCTCGGAGAACTATACGTTCTGGGAAGTTCATGGTGAGAAGGCCGGCATTAGATATGAGGATGCTCTTCCTCGAAGTTCTCAAGTAGGCATTCAACTAGATGAAGATAATCCTATGAATGATGCTGTGCGTTATGCATTTGGATTTTAAGGTGACAACTTCAACGAAGAAGTGCATGGTTCTAAGCCGGTGTTCATGAGGAATGAAGCAGCTTAGGATTTTTTCAGCTTGATGGATAAAGAAGATCGTCCTTTATATCAAGGTTGTTGAAAATATTATAAATTATCTTTCTTGATCAAATTGTATCATATCAAGTACTTGTGTGGAATCACAGATAAGGGAATGTTGATGTTGCTCAAATTATTACAAGATGTATTCCTCGATTCTGAGATTCCTATAACATTCTACGAGGCCAAGAAGATTATCAACATGTTGGGGTTGAACTATCAAAAGATTGATGCATGCCCAAATGATTGTATGCTGTATTGGGGAGACAATTCCCGCAGGGAGACTTGTAAGAGATGCCATACATCGAGGTATAAGAAAATTTGGAAAGGGAAAAAGTAGAAGAAGAAACCTACAAAGATTCTCTAGTACTTCCCTTTGAAACCTTGCCTACGAAGATTATTTATGTTGTCTAAAACTGTGGAGCACATGAGGTGGCATGTCATTGATAAGAATGAAGACGGTAAATTAAGACATCCCCTAGATGCATATGCTTAAAAAACGTTTGACAATGACTTTCCAAATTTCGCGACTAACCCTAAAAATGTTCGGCTTGCATTGGCGACTGACAGTTTCAATCCTTTCTGGAATCTTAGCTCAAGTTACAGTATTTGGCCGGTAGTCTTAGTTCCCTACAACTTACCCCCTGGATGTGTATGAAACAAAGCTCCTTCATTATGTCTATGATCATTCTAGGCAAAAAGGCACCGAGCAATGACATCGATGTGTATCTCTAACCTCTTATTGTGGAATTGCTTGATCCGTGGAATGTCGGCATGGAGATGTATGACACTTACAAGAAGACTTTGTTCAACTTGCGTGTAGCCTTGATGTGAATGATTGTGACTTTCCTGGCCTTGGCACATTATCTAGTTGGAATATGCATACTGGGTTGGCGTGTCCAGCTTGCAATTTTGATACTGACCCAGTGCGCCTTCCCCTCAACTGAAAGTGGTGATTTATTGGGCATCAGAGGTTTCTCGATGGAAGGCATAAGTTTAGATTGCAACGGGATCACTTCAATGGGAAACTAGAAAAAAGAGGACCACCTCAGACTTTGTCCAATACAGATATCTTACAGTAGCTTGAGCATGTTGACTTCGAGTTTGGAAAAAGCGACGATTCAGCACAAACTCGCTAAAAAACGTGCAGGACTTTAGCTCCTCAGCAGTGGAAGAAGATAAGTATTTTATTCACTCTTTCATATTGGAGATCTAATTTACTTCGCCACAGTCTTGATGTCATGCACATTGAAGAGAATGTTTGCGATAATGTGCTATATATGTTGCTTAACGAACCCAGCAAGACAAAAGATCACCTTCAAGCGAGGAAATATTTACGCGCCATGGGAGTTCGTGATGACACTTAGCCAGATGAGCATGACAAATTTCAACCAGCAAAGTTTACCCTTAAAAAACTGAACAAGGAAGTCTTCCTCGCGACGTTGAAGAAATTAAAAGTTCCTGATGGGTATTCAAGCAACATTTCTCAATGTGTTGACTTGCAGGCTCGAAAGGTTGCTGGCCTGAAGAGTCATGACTCACATGTTCTTATGCAATAGTTACTCCCTCTGGCTATAAAGAATGCACTTCATCCTGATGTTTCCATCGTTTTTGTGGAACCTTGTTCTTTCTTACGGAAGTTGTGTTCTAAAGTTTTGATCGTTAAGGAACTTGATCAGCTGCAGTCTAAAATCATTCTTACGCTTTGTTACTTGGAGATGATCTTTCCGCCATCCTTTTTTACTATAATGGTTCACCTTATAGTCCACCTCATTCATGAAACAAAGCTCGTTGGCCCAGTACAATATCGATAGATGTATCTGATTGAGAGGCACTCATTTTAAATATGTACTTCATGGTTAGCTCTTACATTTGCTAGTCGTCCTTTTCATCATTTAGTATCAATTTTCTCTTCTTTAGCTCATAGGTTCCTTGGGAAATTAAAATCTTATGTAAGGAATAAGGCGTGGCCAGAAGGTTCTATAGTTGAAGGCTATATAGGGGATGAGGTGCTGTATTTTTGTTCAAGGTACTTTGATGACCTTGAGACGGCTTTCAACCACCCACCTCTTGTTGACGATTGTCCTGAACCTGCGCCAATATCATGAGAATTTATCCCTCTTGTTGATAAACTTGTTGGAGGAACTGAGAACTTCAAACTAATGGCAACTGAGAAGTTGCAAGCACATAGACATGTCTTGATTAATTGCACTCAAGTTGAACCTTTCATACAGTAAGAATTGTACACTCGCATGTTATTCTATATCTTTCGTAAAATTTTTCACTTTCATTTCACTATCACCTGTTCATTATTAATTGCAAGGAATTCAAAAGTCATGTTAAGCGTCAACTCAGGATCTATATACAAACATCCTCAGAAGTTGACAAAAAGGTCCACAAGAGAATTCCGGACCTGGTTTGCGCGCAGAATACTAAATGACCACAACCCACACTCACAAGATTTCAGAGCTCTCGCAATCGGCCTTATTGATCATGTAAAAAGGTTTACAGCATACAATGTCAATGGTTTTAAGTTTTGCATAGTTTCACAGGATCAAGGATTGTAAACTCAAAATTTGAGTGTTTATGACACATTTGGGACAAGGAGTTATGCGAGCAGTAGTGACGCCAACATGCAGTTTGGAGGCGTCCCTTACTATGGAAAGCTTCTTGATGTGGTCAAACTTAATTATCAAGGTCGTTTCACCGTGACCCTGCTCAAATGTTTGTAGGCAAATACCACTACCTCTCGGGGAGTGATAACTGACGACTTAGGGATCACATCATTCAATTTCTCACGGCCAATTCATACTGGTATTTCTCAAGATGATGAGCCGTATATTCTTGTTTCAGAGGCGCATCAGGTTTATTATGTCGAGGACGAGAGGCATAGGGATTGGCACATGGTCATTCATTTAAAGCCACAAGACCTTTATGACATAGGTAAAGGCGATAACATCACCTACTAGAGTGAGACATTTCAGCCATCCGATTTTGAAAACTACTTCCCTGAAGGCGATGACAATTTACCACTACTGCGGCGTGTTTTTTTTAAGTCCACATCATTTAAATTAAATTTTTTAAATTTAATAATACATCACTAACAATAATTTTTCTACATAATTTCTGTAGGGATGGTGAGGATGAGTGATCAAATTCAAATTATGTTTTTGTCTTTAAAAAAAGTGGAAAAAAATATTTTAAAAAACATATTTGTTGCGGTTTTTGAACCGCTACAAAAATAAAAATAACCGCTACTAATTAAAAACCGCTACAAAATGGATACATTAACCACTACAAATGCTACGCGAATCCCTATAAATACCCCTATCACATCTCATTTCAAACACTCTCCCATTTCTTTTCACCTTACCCTTCTTTCATTTTCTCTCATTTAAAATTTTTTTTGTATGAGTTGAGGAGCTTAACAATACGATCAAATATGGTAACAAGTTTTTTAATTTTTTATTTCAATACTTCTTTTCTTCACATAAAATTTATTCTCACCATTTTTTTTCCAGATATTTCAGAGCTTTATCTCATTTTCATCTATTTTTCATACACAATTACATTGTAGTAGACAACATAATTGTTCCTTATTGCCTACGTATCCTTAATAATATTATCAATACAATTTTTATACTTATCCAACTAAATTAAATTATTCCTTTTAATTTATAAATGAGCTAAACTATTGAATAATAAGCTAATTAAATTAGCTAAACTACTAAAAAAATAAACTATTTAATTTAATATAAAAAAAACTGAAACAAATGATTGTAATTTTTTTAAAAATTTTCTTAATTTTTGCAATGATTATTAAACTGCTACTAATTAACGCGCCTTTTTCAAACTGAAATTATTATTTTTTTGCGCGAATTTTAAATTTTGATGAAATTAGTAGCGGTTCTATAACCGCTATTAATTATAGGAAATTCATATTAGTAGCGGTTCATAAACCGCTAAAAAAGAGCAAAAAAATTTCATTTTTCTTTTCCCGCCTTGAAAATTTTCTTTTTGATTTTTGTAGTGGTTATATAACCGCTATAAATATCC
Source organism: Inga leiocalycina (assembly GCA_963242795.1). Taxonomy (NCBI): domain Eukaryota; kingdom Viridiplantae; phylum Streptophyta; class Magnoliopsida; order Fabales; family Fabaceae; genus Inga; species Inga leiocalycina. The sequence continues at coordinate 36,351,442 of OY725321.1, read as the reverse complement.
CAGAAAACAATTATGGTTTATGGCGATGTTGTAATGGTGGGATTGAACCGCTACAAATAAAGTAGCGGTTATTTTGCTTGAGTAGCGGTTTTATATAACCGCTACAAATCTGTTTGCAACATATGATTTAGTAGCGGTTTTATAAACCGCTACTAATGTTTCTTGTAGCTGTTAAAACTGCTACTAATAACCATTTTTAACCGCTACTAAATCACATTTTTTTTGTAGTGATATGAAGTCATAATTGAAGTAACAATGACTTTGTTTTGGATATTAGGGATTAAGGAGTAAATACAGCTCAAAAGCTGTATAATAGGAGCAGGTTGTATATTGGAAGCATAACAGGTAATTAAATAGCATCCCATTATAATTTTTATAAATAATATTTTTACTACTTGCCTTGCTTTTATGTTAATTACAATATTTATGAGTATGATTTCATGAAGGAACATTTATCGGATTTGTCTCATTTTCTTATTGATATTACATGAGTAAAGATTGATGATTTTATTCATTATTATTTATTTTTCTCCAATTTCTTCATACTATGATTCATGATTATGCATGGAAATGATAATGAAAGTTTCGAGATATCTTTCATCAATTTTCATGTTAAGATAGTATTGCATCTTGAAATGTCTGTGGTGAGTTTTTTTTTATTATTGAATTTGAAGGAATGTTTTGAAATATTGTTTGTGAACTTTCATGCTGGGGCATTCTATTATGCCATATTTTATGAGTTATTATGGTATTAAAAGGAGAATTTTTTATTGCTTTGATAAATTGGCCCCAAGCATGCTTGAAAACATGTTTGAGAGGTCTTAATACAGAATGTTGGTTACTAACAGTAGTACTGTTAGTCCTTGGCATGCCATAGTTAACTCGAACTCGCTTGACATTCGTAGGCACAATACTCATGCTTAATATAGTGGGAGTCGTTCTCATGCTTGTTATTCGTGGGTCTTGTACCTGCGCTTGTTTCATGGCCTTAGCCTGCACTTGGTTGGTTAGTTACCCTCGTGAACTGTGTATCCACACTTGTTATCTATTATGTTGAAGTCTTGTGAAAAGAGGGAATTTGAGATTTATTGTTGTGTAAATTGATTTTGTTAAACAAATGGTTTAAGTGCTTATCTAGTTTTATTCATTCACTTATCTTTCATATGTTTTCAATTTATGTATATGAATTTATACTTCAAAAGTTGAAATTTATAGTCATGTTTTAGCATTCAAGGTTAAGTTTCTATATATTCATTCTTCTAGTATTTTATTTATTTTCCTTAATGGGACGTTATTCACCAAAAAATATTTTGGCATCAGATAGTGCAGCTAATCATGCCCCTCATACTAATCGCTAAAAGTCTATGTGGCTCGATTGAAGCTGGAGCGTCATTCAATGTAAAACCTTAAACTCTTTTGTATATGTTAGTAAATCTTGTTTAGATGCTCCACATCATCTATTGGTAGGATCCCCACCTTCTTTGTTTGTCTAAGTTGTATGTATCTATATATGTTGATGTGGATCGGAGCTCCATATACTATACTGAATTAGTGTACTATGGTAGGATTTTTGGAAAACTGAAGAGACTCTACCGAAATCTCTACAAATTACTTATTATTATATTGAAGGAAATATGTTAGATATGAGCTAGAAGTAATATATTTTAATCCAATATTTTTGTAATTATTAGTTGAGACATTTATTTATGTGTTTTATGGCATAAGGAATATGAGTCCTCTCACATTTTGTGCCCCTCATCCCTGAATTTTTAAGGCGTGACAGAAATGGACTGTAAGAATTTCCAAAAGGCATCTCCGTATTTCCAACAATCTCTAGTACTTGCATTAGTTTGTCTTAGACAAATAAAAAAAACCATCTTTAATTGTGTATATGATAAGGAATGTTCATATAGGATATAGGTGTATTAGGGATGGATCAAGCAATATAAGGGGTATACAATGATCTTATCAACTGTCTAATCCAACACTTGGGATTCCAGCCTAATGGATTGTGCAAAAACAAGTCTTCAACAGTTTGTGATCCTCACTTTTTGCTGGAGCCGTAACTAGGGACAACCACGAAGGTGTTAAGGATCCATTGCAAACATTCCATTTTAGATAATCCGAGATAAAATATGAATGATGTTTCATTCATTTCCAAATCAATTGTAACCCCCTTCCTTATAAACCGTAATTATAATTCAAAAATACATAACTAAGTTAAATTAGAGATCTATAATTAATACAAAATCTATTTAAGTTCCCACTTCAAGACAAGGACCCACCCAGAAATGCAGTGGGTTTTCAAAATTTCTTTCAAAACCTGTTCGATTCAGTCCCATACTCACATTTCGAATATAATTAACCTGTGCAGTTAAGTTGCATTCATATATATCAGAGTGTAAACCAAAATACCCGGCAACCTCCTGGTTTCCATATATTAAATAAAGGGTTTACCGGGCATTTCTGCCCCTTACCATTTCTCGTTCGAGGGACTACATATCCATATCCAAAATAACATTTACATATGTACAGTAATCCCAATCCAAATATGAAAACCAACCAACAACTAAAATAAGGAACTATCAGCCATTGGTTGTCTGCTTTTCCTTTGAGCTGCTTGCCCTATCTGTAGATTAGTCAATGGAAAGAATGATATTCAAAAGAATCTCAATAGTAACAAATCACTCATACAGTATATAATCACATAGCATGCAAGAAAATCATCAATTAGCACAACATCAACGATCACATAATACATATAGCCTTAACAACATACACATAGTCTTCGCAGCAGTCACATAGCCTTATAGCTTACATATAGCCTTTTGGCTGTCACATAGCCTTTACGGCTGTCACATAGCCTTTTGGCTTTCGAGCATCTTCAAACTTTTAGCCACCAAAAAAGCTTTTTTTAATCTACGATAAGTGTGGCTTCATTTAAGAAATCGCCTATGGCCAAGGTAAACCGTCTTTCTTTCATGTTGAAGTTGATGGTAGCATGTGTCTTCTTCACATATCAGACATGCTTTGTGACCTTTAACGCTATATCCTGACAAGTTCCCATATACAGGGAAGTCATTTATAGTACAAAAGATCATTGCTCGCATATTAAAAGTCTCCTTCTTGTTCGCATCAAAAACATTGACACCTGTATTCCACAGCTCTTTCAAATCTTCGATCAAGGGTTCTAGGAAAACATCTATGTCATTTCCGGGTTGGTTTGGTCCCGAAATCAACATAGACAACATAATGTACTTTCGTTTCATACATAAAAAAGGAGATAAGTTGTAAATTACCAACAGAACAGGCCATGAACTATGTATACTGCTTAGGCTACCATAAGGATTCATGCCATCTGTGCTAAGCCCAAGCCTGAGATTCCTAGGTTCTTCACCGAAGCTAGGAAATAATTGATCGATTTTCTACCATTAAGAAGAATTTGCTGGATGTCAAAGCTTTCCATCAGATATCCTCTCATCTGCATACCATCTCAAATATTTGGCATCAATTTCATTGGCAAACAAGCGCTTGAACCTTGTAATGATTGGAAGATACCACAACACTTTTGCAGGGCCCTTATTTGATTTATACCTCGAAGTTTCACATATCGGACATTGCTCCTTCTCTTCATGCTCTTTTCTATAAAATATGCAATCATTAGGGCAAGCATGGATCTTTTTATACTTCATCCCTAGTGGACACAGTATTTTCTTAGCATCATAGTATTGACAAGGCAACACATTATCATCAGGAAGCATGTCTTTAAAGGCCTCAAGCATTTTTGAAAAACTCTTGTCGCTCCATCTATGCCGTGCTTGCAAGCTTACCAATTTCAATACAGCTTTCAGTAATTGGTATTTTTTACACCTGGGGTACAGCGGCTTCTCAGCATCACTGCACATATTACTATATGCATGTGATTGTTCAAAAGCCTCTTCTCCTACATCACGAATAATATCCTCTATCTGATCATCCAGATCCGTGTCATTATCATCACAAGTCACTTCCCCCTGTTGAGATGCACTTGGCATTTCTAATTGTTCACCATGCCATACCCATACTACATACGTCTTACAAAACCCTTTACAAATAAAATGTGTATATATATCTGCAGCACTTAATCGCTTCTCATTCAAACATTTTACACAAGGGCAATAAAACATCCTACTATCATCATCAGCATTTCTTTTTGCAAAGTCTAAAAAACCCCTCGCCTAACATCATATTCAACACTCGTCCGTTTGGCTTGTATCCAACTACAATCCATATATTCCAACACCTTTTTTTTGTTTTCTACTTTTTCCCCTAGAAAAGGCAGGAGTATGATGAGAGCATGCAATCATTACACCTAAGTACCTAGTTTGACTACTACATAATGATAACGTGGGCTTGCAAGTTGAGTTGAGACTTGTCTTACTATTGAAAGTAATCAAAGAAAATAAAATCAGAGAGGCAATTTGTAGGCGATGGAGAGGGGTTGGTGTGTCTAATTTCTTGTGTTGATTGAAAAGGTTAACTAGTTGTGATCTATTAAGAAATCAAATATAGAGAGAGGTCATAATTCTTTTTAGGAGAAGTCCTGTAGGTGTTGGGTATGTCCTAACGCACTCATCATGCTTAGTTGACAAAGAGGGGCTCTTTTGTTTCAGTGTTCACTGGCATGCACGGATACAACTTGCTTCCAGAGCTCAACCCCATTCACGCATATTGAATGTGTGATGACAAGAGCATGGCAACATTGCTCTTATAATTAATATTTTAATTGATTAATTAAAGGCAATGCACTAAACTAATATTAAAGGAACACAAACTCATGTCACATTGCCCTTGTACGTATCCCTCCATTATATATGCTCATAAAAAAGCAATAATGAATAATATAGCACCCGAATCATTACCTATATGATATATTCCTATCCTTCCCAATTATTTATGTTCCTATATTTTATTCATCATTATGGGTCCAAAAGTAGTACACAAAAACATAAAACAAGTTTGTTAATAAAACAACTATAAATGATCCCGCTAGATCCAGCACTTGCAAGCAAATAATTAGATTAATGTAACTAATCATATTGAAGAATCGTGCCTTATGACTTAACCCCTAATGTTTATGGATATAATTATAGAAACTAAACACTTGTTAATAGTGCAGTGACCACCACGAAGAGACAACAGTGTTGGTATATAATTCCCTCATAATAATTATAATTTGACTTGTCTATTATAATCATTTTCTATCACACTCGCACTTCAAGGCCAAAGAACAGTCATGTAATACACTAAACCAAATCCTGAGTATCCTATAAGGCATTGACATTGGCATTCAATAAATTCACTAATTACACAGTAGTTTGTAATACACTAAACCAAATCCTACGCATCCTAAACAACTATTCAATTTTCACCAAAACTTCTGCTCATACAATCGTTGCCATAACTAATCAAGATTTTTGTGAGAGGATTTTAAACACCAAACACACCAGAAAATTTATATTAAGCTACTGTTTAGTTGAGCCCCTTGCTAGCCTAGGCTAATGACCAAATCTGGAGGTAACAGCTTCTATATAGTAATTGTAAAGGACGATGAAGCATACCTTAAAAAAGAGGATGAACACGTGAATAATAGTGACCAATGAATGACGGAAGACAGCACAACGACAACAACCATGAGCAGCTGAAGCAGTGTATGACAGCGACCAAAGAATGACGACAGACTCGATTCAGAATATATGACAGCGACCGACAGCGATGACGGACGGGGAGTCGACGGATGAGGAGAGAAAAGATTGGGAGGGATTTCAGATTGGAAGGGATTTTAGAATGAAAGAAGCGGGAGGACGCGCGGCGCAAAAATTATATTGGGGAAGACTTTTTAGATCGGTTAATTAGATAACCGGTCTAAAATAAAGGATTTTAAGACAAGTTCTGCTAACAACCACTTTTAAGACCGGTTGTTAGCAGAACCGATCTTAAAATCCTTTTCTTTTAGACCGGTTGTCGTATTAACCGGTCTAAAATGAATATCTTTTAAACCAGTTTTGTCAGTAACCGGTCCAAAAAATAAAAGGCATTTTTTTTAGACCGGTTAGTGTAGAACCGGTTTAAACAATATTTTTTAGACCAATTAATATAATAACCGGTCTCCCAACTCATTTATAATTATGAAAATGCCACCGCGCATTTCTTTTAGACCTCATCCACTACAACCGGTCTAAATGTGCCGGTCTAAAACACCTTTTTTGTACTAGTGATGGGAGGATTCCCTCTATAACACTTAGACAATTGTCACACTTCTTAATCTCCTATGTTACTAACGAGTTTTCTCTTTAGTAACTGACTAATTGGTCCATAACTTTGCTTTTTTCCATTTTGCCCCTGATTATGGCAATTCCTACTGAATCACCACTAAACACATTTTATTATTCCATTTCACCATAGGATGCGCCCTCCCTCTATTTTAACTCAATTTAGATATTAATCCATAATTGAACTTAAATACAAGGTTTTGGCACTAATTATTACGCATTCAGATCATAATTCAAATCACATTCTCCAAAAGTGTTTGTTTATCAATAATTACATTCCCTTTTGAAGTTCTTAACTCTTAATCACTTTTTGGGGTATTACATCAATGATGAGTTGTAAGGTTGCTTGAATATTAGAGCTTTAGTAAGATCACTACATTTAATACTCAAAGAATACTACAAATCAAAGAGGAAGATGGGGAAGAAATAATTCACCAGAATTGCTTTGCTAGTAATGACATATTTACCAATAAAGCCGGCCTTACACACCAAGTCCACCTTCCTCAACAGGCAAAAAAAAAAAGTTTCTCCTTCCTAATCAGATGGATTAATTCCTCTCTCCTAATGATCCCCAAAAGAAATTCAAACATATGGAGTCAATCTTGTCACATAAATGTTGATAATCATCATGTTGATTATCATGTCATGATGAAGTTATATGACAATCATAGATTAGTACTTAGAAACAATGTACTATTTTAGGGATAATTTTGTAAATTCATATTCTAACTCAGATGTTTTAATTTTAAGAAAAATTGTATGTTCAAATGTGCTTGTTTGATTGGTTTAGAATAATGACCAAGGCCATCCTTTTCTAATTTGTTCAGAATGACGAAATTGTAAGCTATGTTGCGGATGAAATAGTATGAACTTGGAGCCTTACTCCTCTGATCCTATTTTTAGGGTAGCGAGAGTGCGTTTTTTGGTCTTATTTATAGGGCATGCATAAATTTTTACATGAATGTATAATTTTATTCTTTATTTATTATCATGTAGATTGTTTTTTTCTTGGATAGTGTGTAGTTTAATGGGGTATAGTTGAAAAGTTATTGACTTTTAAGGTAGAGTTAATGAAGTTCAAGTTTTTTTTTTTTTATTTTGTCTATGTGAAATATGCTTGAAGTATCTTATAAATAGGATAGGAGGAGTAACTCTTAAGGATATCACTTCTGTTTACACACAACATGCTTTTGTTGATGATGGAAGGCAAGTAGTGATCCAGCCGGAAATCCTCTGCAAATGATGCCAGACTTGTAACAAAGTTTGTATCTGAAATGTTTCAAAATACTAAACGAGTCACATGCATTTGAAACAGACTATGACATCATACAGACATAACAACTTAATTTTCAGCTAAATATGATTCAAATAGGACGACAAATCCTGAACTATCTCATGACGCAATAACCTAAAGATAATTTAGATCCTTTGTACATCTTGAGCACAAACCATTCAAATATGATTTGGATTGTCATGACCTTTTTCCTTTCCTTTTCTTTTTCTAATGTCTTTTATTTTTTCAAAAATGAAAATTTTACAAAACATAAAACAATCGAAAAGAGAGTTCCATTTGATGCACATCTCCCTCAAAGTGGTGAGCATCAACAGTCAACCTTTGATTGGTCAAGGCAAACTGCTTCAGTGTCAAAGGGACCAAGAACAACAAATAGCTTCGGTAAAATAATTTCATAACAAAAACACACATACACACAGAGGCACAAAAAATACACATGCATTTTAGACCAAATTAAAATCATGAATATTTAGACAAAATAAATTACCTTACAGTATCCTTTCACCACTTGTGTGCCCCTGACTTTCATTATGCCCTTTGAACAAGGTGGAAGAACTTCACCAGTTCAAGAATTGATAATTGTGAACTCCCCATGTTGGAAAATCCGATAACCTTCAAAATATTGCATCTATAACATTTCAGATAAAAGAACCACTCTTTGAAGGAGCAAATATTGTTAAGAAAAAAACTTTGGCATGGATAAAAGATTACAGTCATTGTAATTTCGATGTTCTAGAAAGAGACATGAGAAAAAAGCTATCAAATTGAGTACAACATGTTAAAATGCTGCTTCAAGTCACTTAGCCTGCCACCTTCATAAAGAAATTGGCCAAAAAATTATCAAGTCATTTGGAAGAGCAAGAACTCTCAAAATGGCATGAAGTTTACTGATTATGTGTAAAGTCAATTTAAAACTTTCATACATTCATGCTTCTTCTTCTTCTATTTACTTATTTATTTATTTATTTATTTATTTATTTAGTTTAAGCCACAATGAAAACCATCAATCGTGCACTTAAAGCTAATTGACATCGGCAAGACAAGTTCAAGTTACGTAACCATGTAACAGTTAAAAGCACAACAATCATAATTTGGTTGGTTGGGAAGAACAGTAATCCTTGATATTAGATAAGGAAAATTAGAAATTTTCATAATACTCCCTCCGGTCCTTAATGTAAGACATAATTACCTAATTTGATTATATTAAGGAAGTTAGTTTAGTTAGTTTATCTTTTTAAACAAGAAAAATGATATTAAATAAGAAATGTTTTACATATTACATACAGTAAGAGACCTTACTGAAGAGGTAAAAGAAAGACAAAAGCATTTGTAAGAAATCGTCTAAATACCAAGGAGATTAAAACCATATAATAGAGAGAGTATTTCTTGCTAAGTGATGCTAGTCGATCAAATGAGCAGAATCAGCTGGAAATTGCAAGAAATCTCTATTAACATAATAGACAGAGAGAGGAGGCTTGAATCCATATATTAGTTTAGTTAGTTGATATGACATATTGTTTCTAAAATACCCTAATCATCTTCCTTAATTCCCTTCATCTCGCTCTTACTTGATTATTGTTGAAAGAACATCAATAGAAGTAAATTAGGAAAAAATTAACAAATATATTATGAGAAATAGGTGTTACATTTAGAATCAAGATCAACTTCCTAATTAGGTCCTATATTAAGTACCAGACAAGTAGAAAGACAATGAGGTTATTCTACTTTTGCATGGGACCAACCCAAGTTTAACACGAAGTATAAAAAGAATTTACCAAGACGAAAGAAGAATACCAAGCAAAAGGATCCTCAATATTCATTGCACTATTACCTTTCTAAAGTGAACTACAGCACAAATTGGTCTGACAATATCAATAAAGTTAAAAAAAATGTTTTTTATTTTCCATAAGGCCATGCAATTTATAAACTTCATCATTATATGTATAGTGCACAACCATTTACAACTCGTCGGAAAAGAGTTCACTTCTATATGCTTCGTAATATACAGGAACTGATAAAGTTGGCCTAGCAATGCAAAGCCCACTAGATTCCTTTGGGTCTTAAGTTCGAGCCCCAATTGAGACACCCGCAGTAGGAGAACAGTCACGAACCCCAAAAATAGAGTAATCGGTTTGTCAAATATCCGATAATATGATCTAAAAAAAGCACAGGATACTGGTATAAAAAACATGTATAAAGGTACACAACGTGAATGACGTGGCCGATAGCTTACCAAGTCATCCTATGGGGAAAAATTAAAAAGATATTGACACATACATACATTGTCCTTCATCATGTGTAGAAGGAAAATCAGGATCTGACTATGGTTTCAACACAAGACAACAATACAAATTGCAGCAGATCAAATCAATAAAAATTCTTTATGTCGTTGTTTAATTCTCACGCATGTACCACTTAAATGCATAAACTTCACTCTGTACATACATGAACCTCTTTTAATTGATAAAGCAATGAATATGCATGTACCCTTTTAATCATTAACAAATTTCATGTTGTAGTTCATTGGATGAATGTATACACTACACAATACTCCCTCTCATATAAAATATAAACCTTCTTAAAGAAATCATTGGTTCATAATATAAATCATTTTGAGAGTTATTAATTACTCCACCAGTCTTAAATATAGGAATTGAACTAGTTTCTAATGTAATTTTCACTACATGCTATGTCCTACATTTAAGGCTGGAGGCAGTACCATTTTTTAATCTTACGCCACCTATTATTGGTTATACAAATTGAATATCAAAAAAAAAAAGGAGAGAAATGTGACACATTTAAATAGGAAAAAAGTTGAGAATTTAACAAGTTAATTGCCCTTCTTTTAATTCAGGTACGGTGATTAACATGAACTTATATTTTGAACCTGTATATGGAACTAGTTTCAGAGTACTAATAGCAATAATGAGCATTAAGATCGAGCTCATCACAGTGGTGAAATCTACAACGTTCAAATAGAATTTCAATTGCCCAAATTTTGTGAAAATTACAAAATAATGAAGGAAAGGGACAGTGTAATATTACAGATAAAACCCAAAAATTTCAGAAATTATGATTGGACCTACCAAAGTTTCAAAAATGTACATGGTAGTCCCTCAAAGAAAGGTTTCAAAGTTGCCATTTTGGTCCCTTGGTCAAAACACGTCGTTTTGACCAAGGGATCCGATACCCCTGACCGTGGACCCGACTTGGTTGGCTAGTGGACATGGGATTCGGATATCGGAAGACCCGACAGAGAGCAGCTAAGAGCTGAGAGCAGAGGGAGTTAAGGATAGCGCCGCGCAGCTGGGGTTGATCACATCTCATCACTCGCATTACATCTAACCTCACTGGCGACCTTTACTCCCTTTTCCTCCATTCTTTCCGTCGCCGGTGAGGTTCAGATTCGGAGAACCAGAAACAGAGAGAAGAGACGCAAGCTGAGGAACCAGAGACAGTGGGAGCGCCACGCAAGCTTGATCTGGGAACCACCGCCGTCTTCTTCTTTCATCTACCAACTTCGCCCAAAGTTTCAGAGAGAGAGAGGGAGCTCGTCTTCACCACTACCGACGTTCACAACGTCCCCGCCTTGAACAGAGTAGGAGACGAGACCATCGTCCCTGCTCATCACACCAAAACAGACCAACACCAGCGTTTGTTTCGAAGAACACAGTCCGTGAGCACAGAGGGATCTAGGAGCTTGGTGTGCCGCAAGAGGAGAGTCAGCGCCACCACACCACCACCGGAAACCACCTTCACAGTGACGACCTCCGTTCTTCCAGACCAAAGCACCACAGTCAACCACCATCCCTCTTCACCATTCCACTACTTCCTCTGTTCTGAGTTTTGTCACCTGCATCTTCGCCAGCAACACTCGGATTACCTCTGCCTCTTCTTTCCTCAACCAACTTGACAGACCCACTTTTCTCCAATCATGGTGTCGGTTCTTCATATTTTTTTATGGATCTTCGTTGTCTTGCTGAACCAGTTGGTGCCAAAATTGAAGTTATGTGTGGCTGATTTTCTTGCTTAATGGAGATGGATCAAGTGGCTGTAGTTCCAAAGCTTCAACCAGGGGAGTTTCTAGTTTAATTCATTTTCTCATTTCTGTGTTATCATTTCCTAGTTGAATGTCATTTTATGGCTTGAGATTGAGTTGCCGTTCGACTTTCTCTGTAGATTGAACTTTTGTAATTAAATTGGATTTTGTGATTTGGAGTTTTATCTTGATATATTTTTTTTATACATTAGCTAACATGTTATTGTTTTGTTAATATAATCAAGTTGTGTTTTAGAGTGTCTCGTTTGAGCATTCTTTCTTAGAGGAATCAAATTATATTTATTCATTTTTAATTACACTGTAAATGGTTTTTAATAGTACCTTAAGGAATAGTTATTAGCTGCGTTTGTGGGAGTAACTATTAATTAAAAACACTAAACCCAAGTATTTGTTTGGGGTTTTGCTTTCAAGACTTGGAGAGAATTAACTCCCAGAATTCTATTTGATTTATGATAGTCATTCATCCATTTCGAAGAGCATCCATATCATTCATTAAAGACTCATTTCCTTATATCCATCCCATATTTTTTATAAAATACCAAAAATAATAGCTTAGCTTGTAATAAATTTGCATTATTCCTTTAGTTTATTAATTTGAAAAACCCAAAACCATTTTCCCCTTATTTCATTGCATTGTATGACATTTAGATTACTTATGATTCAATAAAATACTCCTCGAGAAGAGAGAACAACCCCTAGTTGTTTACATTATATTGTATTTAATTTATGGTAATTTGTAATTTGGCCCCGAGGCGGTTAAGGTTGTGCCAAATCACAAATGTAAACAGTGTATATATCTCAAAGCTCATTGAAGTTACAATGAACATCCAGATGTCATATAAAATTTATAATAAGTTGTACTACATATTTATAAATTTTATTACAATTTAATTTCAAATTTCATAAAAAAAATTAGGCTTTTTTATCAATATGCTATTAACAGGGGGAAAAATACTGAAATGTTTGACCCCAAAAAATACTGAAATGTTATATCGTAGGAAGAATTTACTAAAATGCTGCAGTAAAACTCGTTCTTAAAGTCAACGATTTATAAAATCAATGCATTGAACAATGATTTTTTAAAAACATCATGTATACGAAGTTATGTAAGTGAAGTGATGCAAAATAATTGCTTTATGGGGCAATTTCTCAATAGTTCCACCGCCTTCTTCTCTCCTCATAAATGAAAATGATATGATTTGGATAATGATTTAGTAATCAAATTTTAATGAAAAATCACGACTAAATTAATTTTTTTTCCCGATGAAATAGCAAATATGCATTAGCAAGTAAAAGAAAAACTTACAAAGCTTTGTAGCATATTACATATATCTTGTAGAATATAAGAAAGGTTCCATGGCACTTTTCTAGTTGTGGTTATAATTTTAACATGTGATTTCTTTACTAGTCTGCACAATAAAGGAAAGGATTGCGGTTGCTGAACATGTTGTTATATGAAGAAAGCCAGTGCATCTCTCAACGCCACCAACTGTAATTGCAACCTCCCCAACTTTATCGGAGGGGTAATGGTCCACTCATTGAACTTTGTCTGATTGAAACATATACGAATGCCAATACTGCGCCTTCCATAGGTATACTTTTTAATCTTGAAACCTGAAGACCAGTGGGCACTATTTTGCCAGAGGAAGGATTGCTAAAGGAAAAGATCATCTGATCTTTCACCACTAGAAACAATATTAGCTTCATCCTGCTGTTAGAGATGTGTAATGTTAGCAATTGCCCTAGCTTGTGCCATTTGGATTACCTATTGAGGATAAAGCCATTTTCATGCATGGAAAATGTTGTTACATGCAAACCACAAAAACTCCGATTGAAAAGGTAAATATGAAATAAAATTACCAATGTCTTTATGGTCCTGCAACCATATATATAATAATACAATGTGACAAGGGTCGAGCAGGATAATAATCAATTCTAAGTCCCAAATTAATCCCAAAGCACAAGTTCCAGAAAAGGAGCAGTAAAGAAATAAATGATCAAAAGATTCATTATTTGAGCCACAGAAGGAGCATACTTCTACCCACTTCAGATGCCTAAATTTTAGTTGTTTAGAAGTGGGTAAAATACGTCTAGCAATCCTCCAAATTAACATCTTATAGCAATTCTAAGACCCAAATTATTCCCAAACCAACAAGCTCTAGAAAAGGAGCAGTAAAGAAATAAATGATCAAAAGATTCATTATTTGAGCCACAGAAGGAGCATATTGTTGAAAATTGTGCCTTACGGGCCAATCATTATACTTTGAACATTATTATTCAATCAACTTCTTCATTTTGTTATCATATTATTTGCATGGTCACTGTGATAACTATTCTTGGATAAATCATAATGATTGTCCTAAATGTTCATAGTCGATCATCTATACAGGAGCAAAGATGAAATAAGATCAGTATGACTTTGAAGAGGTATGGAGATACAAATCAAAATCCTAGGCACTTGTAAGAGTACAAGGTACTGGACCGACCTGCTATGAGAAAGCTGTATAGATCAAGTTATAAGCTTGTTTCATGGATAACCACATCACTATACCCTTTTGACATGAGATCATCATGGATTCCTACATGAGAGTCGCTGGGTTAGTACAGTCATAGGCCCACTGTCAACTTTATATAGGCCTACAGGTCGCACACAAAATAGCCCCACACAAGCTATAATGTCCAGATTCAATGAATATAAGATATGTCTGGATTTAATAAATGTAATGGTTAATCTAGGGTGAACGAATATATATACATATATATATATATATTCGAAAAAGAAAATTAATAATATTATATATACTATTTTCAAAATACATATATCTATATATATTATATGATAATATTATTATATTGTGTTAGTTTTAAATTTAATTTTATCTGATAAATTAAATTTAATAACTAACACGACAAAGATATAATATCTCGGATTAAATTTATAAAAATAAATTAAATCTATTTTCATTGGTTCTTTATTCAAATTAAATAAATATTTTAAATTAAAGTTGATGAACAGATTTAATTAAACCATATTTATTTAATTTTCTTATCAAAAGATAATTAAGTTTTAATTGATATGACTTGGATTTCAAAATTAATTAAGATTAATTTTAAAAATCCAATATCCATCATAAAATAGAAAACCCTAACTAGTTATTTAAAAGGGGTGAGCTAGGGTTTTCTACGAGTGATGAAAGATAGATAAAGAGTCGTGAGAAAAGAAAACTCTAGAGAGGGATAATAAGTAAAATATTTGCACATTTATTTTTCCTTTTACGATGATTTTGTGGATGATATTTGAGCCCAATTTAATGAATTTGGGTGTAATTAATAAATAAATAATGATTTTGGCATAAAATAGAATTTCTTGAAAAAATACTAAATCAGATCTTTTTTTAGTTTTCAGGCAATATTTGGAGCTGTAGATGTCGGATTAGAACATTCTTTATATGGATAAAAAGCTAAGAAAGAGCTCTACAACTTTTATGTTAAGACCAAAACCCAGTTCTATCTCCAAAGGTTTCGAATTTTGCTTAAAATTTGAGAGCAAGAATCATCTACCATTCCACCAACCATTCCATCTACCATTCCACCAACCATTCCATCTACCATTTCACCAACTACATTTCTTCTACCACTTCATTTTCCTTTTCACCTACTATTTCATCTACCATTTCATCTTCCTTTTCACCTACTACTTCATCTACTATTTCATCTACTTCATTCTTCCCTATATACATAGCCATCCTCTCCCTCACATTTAACACACACCATTTCATATCCATTTCTTTCCTCTCCTCTCCACATACAACATTTTAGAGATAATTTTATGCATTGTATTTACTTCTTGCATGCCTCATACATGGAAGGCTTAGGTAGTCCTCCTTTATGGATGGTATAGGTTGCCACCTACATGGAAGGTTTTACCTCCTAAAGGGATGGCTAGATTTTCTCCATTTTCATGCATCTAGTTGTTGTATATTTATGTTTTAGAGTTTTACATTCAAGTTTTATGCAATGCTTATGAAGTTTTCAATTTATTTTTAATTTTATCATGAGCTAAATTTCCATTTTCCTAGGGTGATGATGTAGCTTACTAATGATGGATTGAATCTTAACTTATTAAATCTAGTTTGAATTTCTCCTTCATGATTGATTTGTAATTATTGTTCTTAATGATTTTGATTGATTGGCCACCTTTTTAAATGATTTCAATATACATGTTGAGACCGGAAGTAGATGCATGTGCATAGATCCTATAAATAAAACCATAACTTGCATATGAAATAGGAATATATTTATATAAGTTGTGTAGTCTTACTGAGTTCTATAAATCTTAATGCATAATTAATTGCTTAAATTCATATAGGAATATATTGAATTAGCAATTAATTATAGAATTGCTTGACCTTGGAAAAGGCTAGTAATTAAATTATGGAAACTTGACTATCAATCATGTGAAATAATCTGGGCTAGAATAGATAGGTGATTCAATCCGGAATTTGCTAAATGAAATATGACCCCTAGGGCTTTTTCTCATATTTGCTTTCATATTATTTGCACGCATATTTAATCATTTTATTTTGTTCTCTCAATCACCAATCGATCAACTAAATAGAATCAAAATTACCCATTTTCATACTTAGTGATCAATCCTCGTGAGAACGATACTTTGCTCACTTCTGTATTACTTGATTACGATAGTGTACACTTGCACTATTTAATGGATCATTTACACTCGCAACCAGTTTTTGACGCCGTTGCCAGGGATTGTTGTCATTAATATCAATACCAAGTAATTTTAATACTAATTTATTCTTCATGTACAAATTTTTAAAAAAATGGATTATTCACAGCATTCATTTGGTTTAATCAATGATAAATTTTCATATCTTGGTTCTTTTTCTAGAATGCATGTGGATGGAATGAGAAAAGAAAATATAAATGTTGGTTGGACTGAAAATTCTTCTCCTTATAATTTTTTTTCTGGTGCTTATTATGGAAAGTGTCATTCCTATGAGCATTATCCATATAGCACTACCAGTCATTATGTGAGAAATAATTTCACTATGAACCAAACTTGTTTTGATCATTCCTTTTATCCTGATGGAATTTTGGAACAACAAGAGTCTTGGGATCCAAATGTCAGGTATTGTCCTAATCCTCTTTTCTACTCTTATTCACATATTGAAGAACAAACCCTTGAGTATAAGGAAAATTCTGATTTAGAAAGATTATGTGAGGAGTATATGGAATCAACAGAGAGATTTAGTAGAGAGCAAAAGGAAATTGCCACTAGAGTTGAGTCAAGTGTCCTAAATATTGGAATATATGCGAATCGAATTATTTCGTCACTTGAAACTTTGAGGCAAGATAATTCTTCAAGCATGATAATCACTTCTTGTGTTGATGATGAATTTTGTGAGGAAGTTGAGGATATGGAATTGAATGAAACTTTAGCTCTTGTGGAATGTGATAAGGAACTTGAAATCACTTTTGGAGAGATAGTGGGTGTAGACTAGAAGAGGTTTTGGTTGTGGAACCTAATTCCTGTCATTTTGATGTTGAAACTAATGTGGATGTTCCAAATGTTGTTGTTCATGTCTCTCCTATTCAAGTGTTGACTCTTACTGATGAGAGTCAAGTGGATTTTGTGGGATGCTCTAAATTTTTGGAAGCTTCTAAATCTGTTTGCAAATATATGCATGTTGTACTTTATTTAAATTCAATAAATACTTGTACACTAAAATTTTCTATGATTGAAGAAGTACAATTAATTACTTTGAATAATCATTTCTTGTGTTTGAACCATTGTTGCTTAAAAAGAAATGAAGACAAGGTAATCCTAGTGTTTGATGCTTTTAATTAGTAGTTTGTTTTGAGAAGTCTGGCTGAAGAATATAAATTTAGCATTGCTTGGGAGGCATCCCAAGGTTTAGTTTGATGTTTTTTTATGATTTTGCAGGACTTCTGGTAGCCCCTGATAATGTATTCCACTTTGGTGGTTACAATCAAGAACATTTAAAGGAGTATAATGACGGTATACCCAATACTTTGATAACTGTCATCACATTTAAGAAACCAATAGATAAGTTCTCTTTCTCATAAAATTAAAAAAAAGAATTAAAAAGAAAAAAAAATTGGTTTGGTTTTTGTTTAGTTAAAGCCGTTAAAGAAGGGTAGCTATTTAAGAGGCAACCCAAAACTTCTACTCTCTCATTTTTCTTTCTTACTCACTAAAACACATTGCACTGCATTGAGAATTTTAATTTTTATCAGTTTCATTTTAAGTTACCATGGAGGAATCTCTTGTAAAGCTTAAGAACATGTTCCCTACTCTTCCCAAAGATGTGCTAAGGAAGATCTATAGATGTCACTAGAAAGGATGAAGATATTCTAGCATTTGGGCCTTCCTGAGGACGTATGCTGGATCATTGAAGCTAAGGTACATTTAGTAGGTGAGATTCATAAGTCAATTATTAACCTTTTTCCAGGAATGGGAAAAAGTTCTTACTCTAAAGAAAAAAGAAAAGCTAAAAGAATGAATGTCTGCTATAAATGTGCAAGATGGACATGTGATCAGCGTTGTAGGAGCAAAGGTATGGTTTATATAAATCAAGAAGATAAAATTAAATTTATAAAGGATAGACTGAGTAAGGAGTCACTAGATGATATCATTCAAACTCTTGAGACGCATCTGAGTAGTGATGTTCATCGTATTCTTCTTGATTTAGTGGACGTATTCAACTAAGAAAAATGGTGCTAATGTCTTGGGAATCTGACGTTAAAAGACCCTGTTTGCTAGTTTATAAGAAAACACCATAGGAAGCATATCCCTGATTCATAGAAAGTGTTTAAGCTGTTACTGGATGTAAATCCAGAGGAAGATGTGAGCCAAAATCACAACTATTGTACATAATCATGCTTTTGTCTAATCTTTCTTATCTTTTCAGTAACTTTTGACTTTCTTTATTTTTTTTATTTAATTTCTTCATGCAACGGCCTACCAGTCATTCGTGTCTGAAATTTTTCAAACTTCTTTGAAAAATGCCTGATTTGCATGATCTTGTTGTCGTTGTTTTATTAGTAGTAATATGTACTTTTTCATTTGTAAATATGCACTTTCCACTTATAAATATGTACTCTTCAACTTGTAAACACAAATGGTCCAAGAGAAAAGAAGAGAAAAAGAGTATCACACAAAAATGTAGATTTACATCTATATGCATTTTTGGCGAAACTGATTTGGGCAAGGATGGAGAGTTTCTAACTGCAACAAAAGAACTTGGAATCGCATTAGCTACCAGGAAGATCAACTTTGTATATGGGGGAGGCATCCAGGGCCTAAGGGGAAGTATGGCCATTTCTGCATCCATTAATGGAAACAAGGGCTTGAGTGTAAGGGTGAAGGAGTTGGAAGATCACGCCTTTTCCTTAGGACAAGAGTTATAGGTTTCAAGCTTGCCTGAACGAATGGGATGAATATTCTACCAAGCTCAAGCTTTTTTCGCTCTACCAAGTGGTTTGGAGACGTTGGATGAGATTTCTAGCGTTACATATTGTGTTAAGTTAAACTTTAACAAAAAGCCAATAGGATTGTTAAATCTTAATGGTTTTTATGATGATCTGTTGTCTTTTTTGATCATGCTGTGCAAACAGGATTCATACCCCAAGCGACTCACTATTCCATAATTTCTGCACCAACTGCTGATTAGCTACTCAATCAACTGCAAACCTATGAACCTTACCTAGATCTATTAGTCAAGCAAACAAGTGGGCAATCTTCAGATAGCAGTCAGAAGCAAAATCCAAATACCACTTTTCGATTGTAACTCTCCTTAATCTTTTGGTTTTACTTTTAGCATTTTGGTTTATTATGTGTTTATGTTAAAAAAACTTTCTCTAAACTTTAGAAGATATTGAGGACAATGTCTAATTTAGGTTGGGGGAGGAATTGTTAAAAAAAATTAGTTAGTAAGTAAAAACCATTAGATACATGGGGTGTGAAAAAAATGGTAGAGTAAGAAGTTATTCTTAACTCCTGAGACACATTTTATTAGTTGCATGTTTTTTCCTTCTTAAAAAAAAAGGAGTAAAAGTTAAAAAAAATCATCCTGTCCAAGTGCTTTATAATGATCTTAAGAAGTATATAAGTTTTGAGTATGGATCAATTGAATTTAGAGATTTCATAGCATGAACGAACAACTGATTGTTGCAATTGGTGATAAATTTTAAGATTGAATGAGCTGAGTTTGAAAGCCTCTAACCATGAGCTTTTAAGCCTATAATGATTATTTCTCTTGTATGTGATATTCACCTATTAAGTTGTCACTCTAGAACTTGCTTTAAATCTGGTTAAGATTACATTTCACATGCACATTTAAAGATGATAAAGGCATTAATTTTGTTTAGTCAGAGCCAAATAGCCAACCTTGCAATTATACCATTGATAAGCCCCTTTGAGCCTAATTGATTGTTTTTTTATTCTCAACCCATTAACATGTGTTTTAATGATATATCAAGTGCTTTTACCTAAGTCAGAAAATTAGCAGAGCATTTGAATTTTTGTGAAATGGGCTTTTAATAAGTGTGGAGATGTATATATCATCAACTTTAGAGTTACAAAATTATGCAAAAAAAATTCTCTACACCCTAGAAGACATTGGGGACAATGTCTAATTTAAGTTGGGGGAGGAGTAGCAAAAAAAAACCAAAAAGAAAAAAATGAAGGAAAAAAAATAAGTATTGTAGGTTGTTGTGATAACATAAATTTATTCAAAAGTAGCTCATTTTTCAAGTTTTCTATTTCTTTAGCCGTTCATATCATGTTTTACATTCCTTTTACCTTAACTCCATTATAACTATCAATAAGTCCTTTTAATTTGAATTATGCATGTGAATTAGATAGTAGAGATTGAGCTTTTTAGCAAGCCTATGGTAGTGCAATTTTTTTTTTGTTGAATTTGAGCGAAACACTTGCCCTTAAACACTTGAGAGATTGAGAGAATGAGTTACAATTACGTACTAAGTTCATTCATTTTCAAATAAAATTATGAGTTTATATTTTTGTTGATTCATGAATACTATGACCTCTTTATCCTTCAATTGTGTTATTACTTATAACTTGCACTTCTAATTTTGTTGGGAGCACTTATTGGTCACACCTTGTCTGAGGACGTCTAAGACCTAAGTGTGGGAGAATTTGATAAGTAAAATATTTACATATTTATTTTCCCTTATATGATGATTTTGTGGATGATATTTGAGCCCAATTTAATGAATTTGGGTGTAATTAATAAATAAATAATGATTTTGGTGTAAAATAGAATTTATTGAAAAAATACTAAATCAGATCCTTTTTCAGTTTTTAGGTAATATCTGGAGTTCTAGATGTTGGATTGGGACATTCTTTATATGGATAAAAGGTTAAGAAAGAGCTCTACAACTTTTATATTAAGGCTAAAACTTAATTCTATCTCCAAGGGTTTCGAATTTTGCTTGGAAGTTGAGAGCGGGAATTATCTACCATTCCACTAATCATTTCATCTACCTCATTCCATCTACCATTTCACCAACTCCATTTCATCTACCACTTCATTTGTCTTTTCACCTACTATTTCATCTACCACTTCATCTTCCTTTCCGCCTACTACTTCATCTACCACTGCACCATCCTTTTAACTTACTACTTCATCTACCATTTCACCAACTTCATTCTTCCCTATATATATAGACATCCTCTCCCTCACATTTAACACACCACACCATTTCATATCCATTTCTTTCCTCTCCTCTCCACATACAATATTTTAGAGTTAAATTATACATTGTATTTGCTTCTTGCATGCCTCTTACATTGAAGGCATAGGTAGTCCTCCTTTAAGGATGGTATAGGTTGCCGCCTACATGGAAGGTTTTACCTCCTAAAGGGACAGCTAGATTTTCTCCATTTTCATGCATCTAGTTGTTGTATATTTATCTTGTACAATTTGATATTCAAGTTTTATGCAATGTTTATGGAGTTTTCAATTTATATTGATTTTATTTTTAATTTCATAATGAACTAAATTTTCATTTTCCTAGGGTGATTGTCAACTCTTGTTTCCATTTCAATAATCGGAGAGTAATAAAGACAGAATTCAATAGGTATACAGAAAGTATAATTATACTAATAAAAATATTCCTTTACAATACCAATATCATTCGTCAACGAAAAACAGAAAATATAGCGGAAACTTAATGTTTACAGGACAATCCAAAATATCTAAGGCATGAGCTAATTATAACCACTATCTTACCCTCGTCTTGAGACATAAGCTAATTACTTCTCGGCGTCCACGTCTTTTCCCTTTGATCCACTAGCATCAGCTGAGATATTTGTTTATAAAAAAGGGTGAGATTCCAAAGAATCCCCGTAGAGACATACGATTGACATATAAAATGTGAAAATTAAATATGCAATGCACTATATTAGGCAAAAATGAAAGTTCAATTCGATTCATATATATTTACCTCAGCCAAGTCACCGACTACATCCAGGATTTCCGATAATATACCTCAACTAAGTCATCGACCACAGCTAGGATTTTCCGATATACCGTTGTTGGGTAGCGAACCACAACTAGGTAGTGTGCCTCTAGCACGCAATCATATCATGAAATATAGTAACAAATACATATAATTATTCACGTAGTGTATGAAAGATGGTAGTCCCTACCTCGAAGTTTGTTAAACCCCTTTTTTAGTGTGCCTCGTAATACATGTCGTTTCCGGCGGCTGACTCGGTCCTAAAATATTAAATGTACTAGAAATAGGTCATAACCTATCCAAGTATCATTTTAGACTTTTCTATAGTGTTTCTTGTGGTTATATTAGTCTATGGTGAAATTTTACCAAACTGCCCCCAGGACCCCGACCCGGCCCCACCGTACCTGCCCGGTGGCACGTTTTCCCAAAATTTTTACTAAGGCTATTCTGATGTATTTTCACCCAAGGAATCCATTTACAAGCTCAAAATTACCAAATTCACTGTCAAATTATGAAAATACCCCTGACAGCCCCTATTTAGGGATTTCAATGGCGTTTTCGTAATTTTGCTTTTTCAGCCTCTACCGAAAAAGTGCCCAACTGTAACCCCACCTATTTTTGCCCACTGAGTCCAATGGAACCATTTATTTCATGAAAATCCAACTCCTACCCCTTGGAATAGTGCTGGCCGAAATATGGAAGAAAAAGGAAAAAATAGTTTTGTGTTTTATCTTCCAATACTTGTACTCTTCCACTTCTAATCCTTGATTAACTCACTTAAACACTTCTAATCCTTAGGGTTATAGCTTTTCAAATTTGAAAAACCAACAACAAACTACCAAACAACTCAAGAATCACATCAACAACATCAATACACTAAGAAGTTTGTTTGAGGTTTTGGAGATTACCTCTTGATTCTTGGTGTTTCTCTCTCTAGGGCGTTCCCCCTCTCTTCTCCTTAACCTTGAGATTAGCTTCCTAACATGGTGATTCATTGAGAAAAAGAGATTAGAGAAGCTATTATGCAAGTGAGGGAGCTTGAACACAATAAAAACAATACTTACCTTAGATTTCTTCCTCCTTGAGCTCTCCTCTTCTCTCTATTTCTCAAGCTCTCTCTTCTCTCTTTTTGCCTATGACTTGGCCGAAATATGTCTTGAAAGAGGAAGGAGATTGTGTTTAATAAATTGGTCTTCTTCCTTCCTAGCCATTGATTTAATTAAGAGGCCAAAATGTGACACTTGTCACAATCCCTTCTTCCCTCATAATTACTCCACTTAATTTCCATTAAATTGAATCAATTTCTTTCCCTTATTTTGGCAAGAAACTGTCCCCCACCCCTCTCCTCTTACAAGACAAGAAAGCTCTCTTCCATGCAATCAAGTTTGCCTATTCCTGTACTCAAGCTTGTTCCATCATGCATTACACCATCCTTCCATGTTGTGTACACTCCATCTTGATCATCATTGAAATGTCATGTAGCATAGCCATCATGACCTCTTCATGTATTAGTTAGGCATGCTCTTGGAATTAAATATTTTTTCCTCATTCTTCATGGTTGGACGAAAATAATGAGAGGAAGGGAAGGAAAATTGTTTTTCACTCATTCCATAATTCACATAATTGATTTATGTATAATTCCCCCCAATTTCACAATTCTTGATTTATTCCACCAAGAATAATCCCATTATGCATTTTCCTTTATTTTCCTTGATTAATTGAATTTAACTCCAATAAATTGGAAAATAATTAATCTTGGGCTAAATTGGCAAAATTATGATTTTTCTATCACCTTTGTAATTTAATTCATTTCTTGAATTTATTTGCCCATTTCCTTGTGAATATGAATATTTCAAAATTCACAAGATCCAATTTTCATGAATATTCACCATTTTATGAATTTCTCAAATAATTACAATGTATATTTGGTGAATAAAATTTGGAGTGTTACAGTGATAATGTAGCTTACTAATAACATATTGAATTTTAACTTATTAAATCTAGTTTGAATTTCTCCTTCATGATTGAGTTTTAATTATTGTTCTTAATGTTTTTGATTGATTGTCCAACTTTTGAATGATTTCAATATGCATGTTGATACTGGAAGGAGATGCATGTGTATAGATCCTATAATTAAAACTATGACTTGCATATGAAATAGGAATATATTCATATAAGTTGTGTAGTCTTACTGAGTTCCATGAATCTTAATACATAATTAATTGCTTAAATTCATATAGGAATATATTGGATTAGCAATTAATTATAGAATTGCTTGACCTTGGAAGAGACTAGTAATTAAATTAGGGAAACTTGACTGTTAATCATATGGAATAATTTGGGCTACAATAGATAGATGATTCAATTCGGAATTTGCTAAGTGAAATATGACCCATAGCGCTTTTTCTCATATTTGCTTTCATATTATTTGCACACATATTTAATCATTTTATTTTGTTCTCTCAATCACCAATCGATGAACTAAATAGAATTAAAATTACCTATTTTTGTACTTAGTGATCAATCCTCATGGGAACGATATTTTACTCACTTCTTTATTACTTGATTATGACAGTATACACATACACTATTTAATGGATCATTTACACTCATAATAGGGGACGTTGGTGGAACTAGCACGCTATTCATGTTACATTCGATCCTATTCATGTGGGTACCAATAGAGGGAGCTGATCCAAGTTGTTAGCTCATTGAGATCTAAAAGAAAGATTGAACACATAGGAAATGTATGTTTCTCTACTACTCAATTTAAATGTTTTTGACAGATATGCAGTCAAGATTAGAAAATTTTTTTGAATTTTAATTTTCTGCTATGCCTACTATCTCAACAATGGGATTATAGTTAGGTCAATTATGTGTTAAAGTTGAGTTTGAGGTTTCGTCTCAATTATAAATTATATATGTGATATATTGCTTTAGATTCGATTGATAGTGATGATTAATCAAGAAGGATAAGAGACCAAGGAAAACCTGGCCTAGATTTGGTACTCTTATGCTATGGGGTTGTTAAATTCAACATCTCATGGGTAGCATGTTGAGTAGAAACATGTGGGGATTTCTTACATGAAATGTTAAGGATGAATAGATTAAGAAGATTCATAACTGTTCTTGGAGACATGTGATGCCTCTCTGCTAGTGTCAAAAAGCTTGAAAATCAAGCAAAATATGAGAAAGCTAGTATTATAGATGCCAACCATACTAAATTAGCATACCTCACCATTCTAGTACTGGTAGGGTCATTCTCATTAAAAGTCTAAGAAATCCCACATTTGGTGATTGATAGAAACAGTAAATGAAAAGAAGTTATTGATAATTAAAAGGGTTAAGGTGCAAATTGTAACCCCCTTCAATAATCAGGCCGAGATTAAGCGTTTAAACACGTTTAATATTTGGATAAGAAATCCGGGATAATTAAAACTTTTATAAAATAGCTTTAAAATTAGATCTCCATTCAGTTCACAATAAAATCATTTGGCCTATTTGGTCAGTCACATATACAATATCAGAGTATCAACACCATTCCCGACATACTCCCGGGATAAGAACATTAATCCAAAAGTTTATACAAGGCATCAATGCCTATCTCAGAATCCATACTGGGGATTACACAAAACTATAATACTATTATCTATTCAATATGTACATTCATCCCCAAAATGATAACCATTTCAATATAAAAACCAAAATATCTAACTAAGACTACCGCTAGCAATCCTAATCGCCCTTATCTACTTGCTTGTTCCTCGATCTACTTGCCCTGTCTAAAAATGTTATTTGGAAAGAATGATATTCTAGAGAATCCCAGTAGCAGCAATTTACGAATATGATGCATATATACAAAGTAAGTAAACATATATCACAATGTAGCAATCAATATTCGAGGCCGGGCACACTGCCACGTCCCCTTTACTGTATACGAGGCCAGGCTCTCGCCACGTCCCCTCACTGTCTTCAAGGCCGGGCTTTTGCCACGTCCTATCAACTGTATCTGTATTCGAGATCGGGCTTACGCAACGTTCCCTATACTGTATCTGTATTCAAGATCGGGCTTACGCCACATTCCCTTCACTGTATTCAATGATTAATGCAAACAAGCAATGCAATATACATGATATAGGATAAAGTGTCACTACCTTTGTCTTTCCATTCTTGAGCGGGCATGAGCCTTTTACGTTCCGGGCAACTATCGAATCCTAAAGTCATAATTAAGGACGATTCATTACCACTTATTCCAATACTTAATAACTTCACAATACTTAATTTAGTTATCATTACGGTCTCTTTAACACTCATATATACCTCAAATAAAAACCCTAAAGGGTTAGAAAAACTACCCCAGGGATCCCCTTTTAGAAGCACAAATACTAACACTTTTCACTGCTTCACTCGAGCAAGGATGGCCTCACTCGAGTGATGAGGCACTGATGCTCGAGTGAAGACGGCCTTACTCGAGCAGTGGTACGGTCTGCACTTGGACAACTGAAAGTGAAGGAGAGCGAGTGAACACCCGAGAGCATAAGAACTTTTCAGAGACAGGGACACTCGAGCACGCTGGACTTTACTCAAGTGATAGCCAAATTCCTCACTCGAGTACTAGCGAGTGAAGTCCAGGAGGTGAGAACCAGAGAGCAACCAGAAGTTTCACAACAGAAAAGCACTCAAGCACTGGCCTTTATACTCGAGTGATACTGAATGCTTGTGAGTGATAAGACACACTCTTGCACTTATTCCGCTAGTGACAACCTGAGAGGCAAGCTTAGGGCATCAAATACAACCTCACTCGAGTGAAAGAAAGCTCACTCAAGCAATGTTCTTCACTCACTCGCAAGTGGAGTAACACTCTTGCCTCACACCCGGAAGCACAACATGAACTAGAAGCAGAAAAAAATGGAAAGTTGCACTACCGTACTCCAGCAGGCTCACCCTCACCCAAGTGATGTTCATCCTGCACTTCAGTAGACCCCAGACTACTCGAGTCATTCTATCAGAAACCAGAAAATGTAAACATAATGACAGTTTTCCAGAATTCACACCAAAGGCTACCAATGAACCCAAAACCTCTACCAAAGCCACTCCCACATAAAATCACTCAAGGAATCCAATAAAACCATCAGAATATCCAAATTCGTACTCCATTATCATGCTTTGGTCTTGGCAACAATAAACACTAAATTCCCAACTTTTCCCAACTCAACCATTCATTTTACAATCAATCTTATCTATTCATACACACTTCAAATACACCATGTCCATACCAATCACATGCCAAAAGCCCAATAACACTCATTTTCGGATTTTAGTCTAAAATTTCCAGAAATTTAAAACCAATCCAAATGGCACAAAACTTAGATAGATAAGTTGATTTCACTTACCTCTTCAACTTTTTCAAAGGGACTTCTGATTCTTCCCACTTTCAAAATCCTTGAGATCACAAATCAATACCAATAGACAAACTACAACCATAGAAATATAGCTCATGACTCAAGGAATATATTTAATGAATGGAGATTAAGTATTAGAGATCATTCTTCTTACCCTTTTCAAAGCTTTCTTCCTTCTCCTTGGGACAACAATGGCGCCGGATGGAGGAAAAAAGAGAGAGATAGAGTGTGGAGGAAGAAGAAGGAAATGATCACTCTTTGCCCTCCTATCCCCATATCAGCCGAAAGAAAGAGGGAAGAGGAGAGAGAGAAACATTTAAAATTCCCCCCTTTGACTTTTCTCCTATCCCACATTTCCTCTCTCTTTGACACATGTCCATTTATCATTGGTTCTCTTAAAGTAGACACCTAATTAACTTATCTAATGCATTCATTAGCCATTTAACCACACATTTCATTTCCTCTTAGTTAGTAATTAATTTCCCTATTAATCATCAACTTATGGCCAATAACTCCATTCTATAAATTTTCTATTAATTATGACAAATTATATAATAATGTCACAAATACACATTAATCCCTCATTAAAATCTCAATAACCCCTATTAGCCCTTAATCAAAATTTGGGGTGTTACACAAATATACTAATGAAGTTTTGTCTGAGGAGCGTCTGGTATAAATATCTTTTAGAAGGGGCAAAAATACCAATGAACAATTAAAAAGGGGCATCTACCACAAAAACCGTTAATCCATACTAACTGCGTTAAATTATAAGAGAAGAAAACCCCTAACAGCGTTAGTACGGATTTAAGGGTTTTTGTGGTGGATGCCCCTTTTTAATTGTTCATTGATATTTTTGCCCCTTATTAATTGTTCATTGGTATTTTTGCCCCTTCTAAAAGATATTTGTGTCAGACGCTCCTCGAACAAAACTTCATTGGTAAATTTGCACCTTAACCCTAATTAAAAATTAGATAAGAGTTAGAGAAAAGAAAGTTGAAAGAATATAAGGGAAATTTAAAAACTTATCAATTTTCTCCTTTAATCATATGGTTAGTTACTAATATGGGGGAAAGCTCAGAGATACCCTTCCCTTGGGATTAAGATCATCTAAACTATCCTTTAAACCACTCCCCATCTTCTTATTTTCCTTCCTCTTTTCTTAAAGGAGGACTGAGGAGCATAGGTTCAGTAGCGGGACCGTTGTGGCTAACTATTTATAGTGCAATATAATCATAACATTTATTGCTTTTTATATTGTATGAATTGTTATTTGTTGTGGTTTTAATTTCTAAAATTGTTTGGGCGTGGTGAACAATATGGCTCTAGTTTTACAAGGGTTGTAAATTTTTTTAAATACGGCCTGCGTGCCGTGCCTTCCTCTACATAGTCTGGATGTTCATTTTCTTCTCATCTCACTTCCCTCGTACATTTAAACGAGATTTCTTAATGTATTTTCTTTTCTTATTAGAGAGGTTCTCTCATTAGCTTGAGAGGATTTAGGTCAGGTAAGCCATATTGTGTCATATTTAAACTATGTTTCTTTTGATTAGATCATTACATGCATATTTTACATATATATATATATATGTATATATATATATATATATGTATATTTATATAAGATACAACTGCGATATATGTATTCATATAATCGAAATAATTAATTAAACCCTCCAAATGAAATCTTAAGTCATAATGCTGTCAATTAATGAATACTTGTCAAAACCTAGATCGCTCAATTGTAAGTTCCACCAAAGTGGATGCATTTGAGTTATCTTGGTGAGACAAGCGTGAGTAATAGTACTACTCACAAAGATTCATTATTATTTTGACTTAATTGAGATTAATAAAATGGTTTTGGATCTTAAGGCATTAGATGGGATTAAACATGACGGATCATATAATGATCATATCCCATAAAGATCTAAGAGTTACATGTGATATAATTGGTAGATATGTTACCTACCTAAATAACTTGATTTAAGCGTCTTGCCAAAGCAAGCTTAAATTTATGCTAGATATGGATCTTAACCCACTAATTATTACATTGAGGGTTGTTAATATAGTAGGAGATTACTAACCAACTTTGCATCTTTTATTGTAGAATCATGTTGACTAGTAATACTGCTACATTATCATTGTGATCAGTCCTTGAGAAGGACAAACTCAATGAGATAAAATTTCTTGACTGGTTTATGAACATTGTTCTCAAATAGGAAAGAAAAGCATATGTCCTAGATCAACCCATTCCTGAAGATCCAGCAACCAATGCTCCAATAGCTTAGAAAGATGCTACACGAAGCATAAGGAAGACTTTGTAGATGTAGGTGCTTGATGCTTGCACTATAGTTCCAAAATTCCAAAGAGATCTGGAACTTATAAAGGCTCATGAGATGATTATGCATCTCAAGGAAATGTTCCAACAACAGGCAAGGCAAGAAAGGTATGAGACCACAAAAGCCTTACATTCCTACAAGATGGCTGAAGATGCATCACTTAGTACTCACATGTTAAAGATAAAAGGCTATGTCGATCACCTTGAGGGGCTTGGATTTCCTGTGAGCCAAGAATTAGCTACAGATTTGATCTTGAACTTACTCCCAAAAAGTTATGACTAGCTTGTTACGAACTATAACATGAACAACATGGAGAAATCAATTTCTGAACTGCATAGGATGCTTAAAACTGCTGAGCAAAACATTAAGAAAAATCCTACCACTATTTTGATGGTTCAAAAAGAAAAGGCAAGGGCAAGGGGAAGGGTAAAGGCTCAGGTGGTAAGACCAAAGAGTCAAACAAGCCTGAAACCAAGCCTGAACCCAATAAGTCAAAGCCTCCAAAAGAAGAAGTATGCTTATTGTACAATGAACCCGGTCATTGGAAGAGGAATTGCAAACTCTACCTCAAAGATATGAAAAGAACAAGAAGGATAATGGAGCTATCTCTTTAGGTATTTATGTTATAGACATTCATCTTTCTACTTCCTTTACATGGGTATTAGATACTGTGTGTGGTTCTCACATTTGTACAAATGAGCACGTTCTTCCCGTGCGTTGCATAGTGAGATTGTAATACAATTAGGTTTACAAAAATCATGAATAGAAATAAAATAAATTTCCATAAGAGTTAGGACAATGTCTTGTACATAAGAAGAACAAACATCTGACCTTGTAGTATGAGAACATAAAGTATGAAAGAGAACATAGGCATTTGTTTAGTTCTTGAAATCACAATTGTAAAACTATACATGTATATTTCTAAGTACTTCTTGGTACACAACATTCTTTGTAGTGTTAATTGATATAGAATTTTCATCTCCTACAACAATCTTGAGCCCATCCATACTTCTAACTCTAGAGAGGGCAATATATAACTGTCCATGAGTGAAAACAGGTTTTGACAAATACAACCAAACATGCCACAATGATTATCCTTAGCTTTTGTTGATTATCATTGCAAATGAAAGTATAACAGGAAATTGTCTCCTTTGTATCCAAAATGGCCATCTAGACTCAGAAGGATTCATATTCATTCTATGTATTATAACCTTGACAATTGGATGAGAACCATTTAGAGTAACAGCCTCAATGACTTTATGGCCCAATATTGTAACACGCAAACGTGTTCCATTACATAACCCAGCTACTTGATCAATATTCCTTAACAGCATTATAGGTGCTCCAACTTTAAAGACAAGTTTATGTGGTGGCAAACCAGAAGAATTGATAGTGTTCAGGAATTCAGTTGTGTATAAGTTGTCAAAAGAGTCAGCATCTTGTGTTGACGTGCATACTGAGTCACAACTTAAGAATTCATATTTCTCACCTGGAAGCAACGAACACATGTGATCATTTATCTTTCTAACCATTTAAATGGTTGGTGCAAGGATCGCTCTATCATTGAAGTATTCATTAGAAGTTAGATTGTTTAGAAGTTGGTCATAGGTTGATTGAACAATTGCATTAATTGGATCATCGCAACCTGGGATGAGGAATTCTTTTCATTGCACGCTTCATTTCATTTAATGTAGCAGTATACGTTTTGATTCAATCCAAACAAACAAATTAAGTCCCCATATATTGATGGATGAACACAGTGATATGTCTTGAAACCACATAATACAACCGAAAGCACAAATTATGAAGGCAAATAAAAAAATGTAGAACTGGGGTATTTATATTTTCTAGTATGCTTAAAATTTTCTGAATGTATGCATATAGTTGCAAGGTTCTCACCAAAATTCCTGAAGGTCTAGTTTTCTTCAATGGTATAATTTTATGATAAGAGCCATCATATTTAAATAGAGATGTATCATTCTTAGGCATACTAATAAATGTAAAAAACATAAAGTAAAAAAAAAGAATGAGGTCAGGAATTAATGGACCATGATAAACTAAAAATATTTGAACTAATGAAGTAATTGTATGTGTGATGGTATTGAAGTGAATTTATTAAGTAGTTAAAAGGATAGTTGCATTATTATGTGAGGTGGGAAGAGACATAAGTTGTGAACACTATAATAAAGAGATTTGCAAAAAAAGTAACTTGCCAAGCAAACCCTTCGGATTATGAACATGTGTACCTTGTTTACTTAATGGAGTGTTCTTATTTTGTATGTGTGCTGAAGATCTATCATACAAATCTAAACCTCTAAGCCTAGCACTCTTCTATTTTGGCAAATAATTCAAAGTACACTCATTATCATCATTGTGCTCTGAACATTATGGAATTTGACAACAAAACATCAGAACATGTCAAAACTGGTTTAAAAAATATTATGTGCTACAGTAGAAGTACTTTGACCTTGAAATAATGTTGTCATGTTTGACTGCACATTGTAATATCCATTAAAGCTCTGGATCTTCTTGTTAGTGCAAGCATTTCACCTAAGAGGGGGTGAATTGGGTGATACCAGAAATTTCGTTGCATATAAGAAAATTAACACAATATTTAAAGTAGTTGAAAGCAAAGAGAAATATCATCGAAGTGTACACCGTGAGTTATACTAGTTCGGCCATACCACTTTGACCTATGTCCAATCCTCATAGCGTCTCTGAGAGTTTCACTATATTCTCCAAGATTCAGTGGGTTCTTGGCACCTCAATACACAGCAAGTTCCTTCAGTCGGACACTCGCTCCCCCTTAAATGTTGTAATCAAATCCCAACTCAAGGTTCTACAACCTTAAGTTATCTCAACAATAAATATTGAGTTTGTAATGAAAAACTATCTCACAGGGTAAATATATAATCAATAAAGTATAATGAATGAGTGTAAGAAAACAAAACACAAAGAGTGTATTGATCGATGTGTGATTGCTTGTTTTCAGTTGTTTTTTTTCTCTTTGAATGCTCCATATATATATAAATGATTTGTAGTGTCCGTTGGAAGTAATTCAATCATGTCCGTTAGAGTCACGCAGCAACGGTTGACCATTCTTCTAATTTGAAAACTATCTGTTTGCAATAGGTAGCAGTAGGTGAGCGTTCGGACCTTTATTTGACTTTTCACTTATGGCGTGATCTTTTCATTGTTTATCTGTAAATGCACTTAGAATGCTAATACAATGAAAGGTTAATCATATATATAACAAAATAATAAACATACAATTAAAGTCAAGCTTTCTGGACTGCCTTACTCGAGTGGCTACTCGAGTGATCATGCTCATTACTCAAGTAGTCCCTCGAGTAAGTTTATAAAAAATATGACTGTGAGTAATTGAACATTTTCATAAGATATTACCTGGGTAAGACATGGAGTAAGATATATCACAAACCTTGAAAATACCTAATTACTCGAGTGGCCATATCTTCTCTTCACAAGTTACTCAAGTGAGCCCTCAAGTAAATTTCAAATAACTCAGCAAATTACTCATTACTCCCTCAAGTAATTGCATCAAATTCTTGGTCGAGAGTTTGCTTACTGATTACTCGAGTAACCCCTCGAGTAATGATTCAAATAACTCTGCAGATTACTCGAGTGGTCCCTCGAGTAATGCCTTTTTCTCACCTAGTTACTCGAGTGGCTACTCAAGTAAAGTGTTGCATTTCTTGGCCGAGAGCTACTGGAAAGATTTTTGACTTGGTTACTCGAGTGGTGCCTTTGCAAATAATGTTACTCGAGTGGCTACTTGAGTAATGTTCTATAAAACTTTGTAGATTACTCGAGTAGTCCCTTAGGTAACTTCTTCCAAATTTTGGCAGTGGTTCTTTGGATGAAATTCTCCAAGATTACTCAAGTGCTTACTTGAGTAACAGCTTCCCTTACTCGAGTGGTCACTCAAGTAAGCCATTACTAAATGTGCTCATTACTCCAGTGCTTAATTCAAGTAATGCTTTACAACTTTATTCAAATCCATTTGTTTGTAATCAAATCCTTTTATATCATTGATCCAATCTTTATTATGATCAAAACATATGGGATTTAACATTCTCCCTCTTTTTGATGATGACAAAACTTGGTGATTTTGAACAAAGTTTTTAAAAAATGAGTTTTCAAATATATGCTTCTTAAATAGTTTTCATATAAAATCTTTTGTTCAGTTTAAACTTGAAAACTCTTTTGAAATAGCTTAGTAAAGATCTTTTCAAAGTTTTTGTTCTTATTTACTTGTTCACCTTCCATACACAATAAAAAACTCATTAGTCCCACAAGGCAATATAATTTCAATGAAATTTAACTTTAATGGCATAAAGAAA
The DNA here is from genome assembly GCA_963242795.1 of Inga leiocalycina. Taxonomy (NCBI): domain Eukaryota; kingdom Viridiplantae; phylum Streptophyta; class Magnoliopsida; order Fabales; family Fabaceae; genus Inga; species Inga leiocalycina. Next base: position 36,317,148 of record OY725321.1, on the reverse strand, counting down.
CAAATTGCATAAAGAAGAATTCATTACATAACCAAACTTAGAATTTAAAGTTAAAAATTAAAAACTAGTTAAAAGCTCCCAAAAGCCCTGTACACCCATATTCCCAATACATTAACTCAGTTATTGATCACAAAATCACACTCAGGCTCTTCTCCCCTTTTTTGTCGTCATCATAAAGGTGGAATCAATCATGAGGAGGAGTATATGGTTTGGCTGCTGAGATAGGAGTAATAGTAAATGCTAAAGATTCATGTGAACCATCTGAACTAGAAGGATCTGAAGATGATGGTTCAGGGTCAGGAAGGTTCACTGGGGGTTTCTAAAGATCCTCTGGAGGATTCACTGGAGATGATGGGTAAGGGACCAGAGAAGTAATTTCTACTTCCTCTGTACCAATAGGTGAAGACAGAAGCACCTCCTTGGTGCGTGTAGGTGAGGCAATGGGAGTAGATATGGGCTCTGGCTGAACAGGCTGAGATGGATCATTAGTGGTAATATGGATTTACTTGGATGTGTCAGGGTCAGACATAGAGAACAGGAGATTACTGGGTCCAATCACAGTAGTTCTATGCTCAATAGGTATAGAAGGTCTAAGTTCAGGGACTGGTACTAGTTTAGGAGTAACAGAAGGACCAGGAATAGGGGAACCAGATGCCATAGCAACAAGTCTAGAAACAATGGATCTCAGAAGCTCACCCTGGGCACATTGTTCAGCTAACAACTCTTTATGCCTCTTGTTCATTCTCTCCATAAGTTGTCTCATCTTCTCATTTGTATGGGTTACTAATTCTGCATTTATAATGGCAATGTCGATATGGAAACCCTTTAGAATGTTCTCCATGAATGTTTTCATTGTAGCCCCAAAGAAAGAAGGAGTGGATGAGTTGGCTGGAGTAGAAGACTGTGTGTCATCCATTCGACTAGTTGCGGTTTCAGTCTTCTTCTTCTTCTTGGGACTTGCTTCTAGAGGAGTCTTCAGAGGAATCTCAATGTTTAACTTTCCAATTTGATTCCTCCCAACTGGTGTTATCCTCTCAATCAGCTCCTTACTCTCCAAGTACCAAATCTTATTCTTTTTTAGGAACAAGGAAATAAGTTGAGGATAAGGCATTGGAGTAGTAGGTTTTCCTTCATACCTATATCTCTTGATCTCATTAAAGATATATTCTCCCAAGTCCTTTTGTTCTTTGAGAATTAATTAGGCAAATTTTCTAAAATCCATCTCAATGAAATGTGTGAAGTTGTTGGATTTGTTCACTATGGCTCTAGAATAGATATACCATAGGACTCGATGAAAATCACTCATATCACTGGGATTGAAATTTAGAAGTCACACTATCTCACCAGGTCTTAGGATAGAGAATATCTGGTTTGAGTCATAATTAAGATAATCATCATCAGGAGGGTTCTCTATTCCTAACCAGGTATTGATTCTGGAAGGTGAGATTAGAATTCTCTGTCCTCTGACCTTGGAAGTCATTTCTTCTTCCACAGACTTCCTAATAGGGTCATTTATAGGTTCAAGGTTACAGTAAAAATGCCTCATGACTTTGGTGCAAAATGGGAGTTTAACAGATAGCCAAGGCATATAGGAATCAAGATAGGGACTTGGGTCAAATTTCAATACCTCTTGAAGAACCTTGTAGTTAATGTAGTGCATCTTGCACACATTTCTCCTTACAAAGTGACTCAGGTACTTTTGTGATTCCTCAAGCTTGCTTACATTGAATCCCTTTGGAGGAAAAGTGATTTCTTCATCCCTCTCTTCTAGTTGCCTTGAAGATTGCCCTTTCTTTGCTTCCTTAGATTGAAAGGCTTCTTCAAGCATGCCGACCATGACTTTGGTAAGCTTCTCATCAATCTTGGGTTTTTTTAGAGCCTTTGGAGAAAATGTGGGAGTGTCGTATTAATTTGAAGGAGGGAAAGATGGCTCTTTTGTTCCTTTGCCTCTTCCTGGAGTTGAACTCTTCTTGGTTTGACCTCTTATGACTACTGGTTCCTTAATCACAACCCCTTTCACCTTAGGCTTAGGTTGCAGCTTAGACTTTGGTTTTAGTTTGGGAGAAAATTTTCTTTTCTTGGTAGGAGGAGAGAAAAGTGAATCAGAGGGTTGATATGGTTTAGAGGACTTAAAAGGAGTGCTAAGATTAGGAGATTTAGTCCTTACCATCTTGATTTGAGAAAGACAATGATTTCTGGAAGAATAGAGTCGATAGTCACGAGAAATAGAGCAGAAGATTCAGTGAAATATGAGAGGTTTTTGTAAGTAAAAATCAATGGGTTTTGACGGTTATGGGAAGAGAAAATGATTGTGAGAGAACTAGGAGAATCACTCGAGGCGATTTTATAAGAAATGACTGAGATCGACTGAAATAACCCTAAATCCCGACATCACTCGAGGGTTTACTCAAGTGATCATCAGTTTCACTCGAGTAACTACTCAAGTGATCATACCAGAAATTTTAAAATGCAATGAATTCAAGTATGTACCTGGCATGAATAATATTGTAATTACCCATTTATATTCCCTCGATCATTTGATGGCTCTTTAGGACAAATTTGAGCTGAAACTCAGCAAACTTGAGATCTGCACCCAGGTTCACTCAAGTAACTTTGAACTTCACTCGAGGCCTCCCTCGGGTAATCTGTCTCTTCACCTTCTGACTGTTCATTTCTAACTATTGTGCTGTTTCATTTGAAATTAATGCTTCACTAGCACATTTCCAAGTTCATTAATCGAGTGACTATTCAAATAACCCATTCAATTACTTCAAGGTTCACTCCAGTTATGCTCGTTACTTGAAGTTGTCCCTCTAGTAATTTTATGCTCTGTTAACCTCTGCTTTTCATACTCTAAAATAGAATATCATGATCCTGCAAAACAAATTGCTAAAAACTCTGATGCTTAAGTTAGTAATCATCAAAAACATCAATAAATAATATCATCTAACATTTTGTAAACACTAAATAACTTACAATTCGTTGGGATTTACCATTCCCAATTCTTGTTTAATATACAAAAATTGATCTTTTGCAAGAGGTTTTGTGAAGATATCAGCTAGTTGAAGATGATTTGGAATGAATATCACTTTGATATCTTTCTTTTGGACATGATCTCTGATGAAGTGATGTCTAACATCAATATGCTTGGTTCTGGAATGTTGAACAGGATTCTTTGCCAAGCTTATCGTGCTAGTGTTGTCACAGTATATTGGTATCTCCTTCAAATAAATGACAAGATCCTGGAGTTATTGCTTTAGCCATATTACTTGTGCACAACAACTTGATGCTGCAACATACTCAGCTTCCGTTGACGAAAGAGACACTGTAGTTTATTTCTTGCTAAACCATGACACAAGTGAGCCTCCAAGAAACTGACTTTGTCCACGGGTACACTTTCTGTCTATCTTATATCCTCCATGATCAGAGTCTGAGTATACAACTAGATATTCACTTCTTCCTTTGGGATACCAAAGACCCAATTCTGCCGTGTCAGCAAGATATCGGAAGATACAATTTATGGTTTCAGCGTGTGACTCCTTTGGAGCTGATTGATATCTTGTACACATACCCATAATGAATTGAATATCAGGCCTACTTGCAGTGAGATAGAGTAATGATCCAATCATTCCTCTATATTTTCTGATGTTGTAATCTTTTCCCTTGACATCCGCATCAAGCAATGTGGTTGAGCTTATGGGTATGTCCATTCCATTTGCTTCATCCAATGCATACTTCTTCAATAGCTCTTTCAGATACTTTGTTTGAGAGATGAGAATTCCATTCTTTCTTTGTTTGATTTGTAAACTGAGAAAGAAATCCAATTCTCCCATCATTGACATCTCAAACTCCCCCTGCATTATCTCAGAAAATTCTTTGCATATAGTTTCCTTAGTAGCACCGAAAACTATATCATCAACATATATTTGCATAATTAAGATATCATCACATTTTTGTTTTGTAAAAAGTGTTGTATCAACTTTTCCTCATACAAAACCTTGATCAATAAGAAATTTACTGAGGCTTTCATACCATGCTCTAGGAGCTTGTTTTAAACTGTATAAAGCCTTTTTGAGTTTGAAAACAAGGTCAGGTTTGGTTACATCTTCAAAACCTGGGGGTTCATCTACATATACTTTTTCTATAATGTAACCATTTAGAAATGCACTCTTTACATCCATTTGATAGAGTTTGAATCTTTTGATGAATGCAAAGGCTAAGAGTACTCGTATAGCTTCCAATCTAGCCACTGGAGCATACATTTCCTCATAATCAATTCCTTCTTCATGATTATAGCCTTTGGCCACCAATCTTGCCTTGTTTCTGACATTGATTGTAGATTCATCAAGTTTGTTCTTGAATACCTATTTAGTGCCAATGATTGGATGATCCTTAGGACAGAGTACCAACTCCAAAACTTGATTTCTTTCAAATTGGTTTAGTTCTTCTTACATTGCTATAACCCAATCATTTTCTGATAGGGCTTCATCAATGTTAGAAGGTTCAATGTCAAAAATAAAAGTAGAGAAACTAACTTCATTGAAGATTCTATTTCTAGTTTTGACTTCTACATTCACATCTCCTATGACTTGATCTAAGGGATGACTTTTATTGTATTTTCAGGCTCTAGGCTGTCCTAGTGACTGATCATCCTTAGTTTGATCAACTTCTGGAATGAGAGATTTAGAAATAGATTGACCATTTTCTTGATTTAAAACAACTTCCTGCTCATCATCAATGGTTTTGTCAAAGGATTCAAATTCAACAAATACAACATGAATTGATTCTTCAACAACACATGTTCTTTTATTGAAAATTCTGTATGCTTTACTTTGGTTAGAATAGCCTAAGAAAATTCCTTCATCTGTTCTAGAATCAAATTTCCTAAGTTATCTTTACCATTATTATGAATGAAACACTTACAACCGAAGATGTGTAAATGACCAAGGTTTAGTTTCCTTCCTTTGTATAGCTCGTATAGTGTCTTTCCAAGCTTTGTTCTAATGTAGGCTCTATTTGAAATATAGCATGTTGTGCTCATTGCATCAGCCCAAAAAAGTTGAGACACATTCTTTTCATTCAACATTGCTCTAGCCATTTCTGTGAGCACTCTATTCTTTCGTTCCACGACTCCATTTTGTTGAGGTGTCCTTAGAGCAGAAAAATTGTGATCTATGCCATTAGTATCACAATATTCTTCAAAGGCTTGATTTTCAAATTCTCCACCATGATCTGTCCTCATACCTGTAATGGACATACCTTTCTCATTTTGTACTTTCTTGGCAAAAACAATAAATTCTCCAAAGGTATCATCCTTTGATGATAGAAAAATGGTCCATATAAATCTAGAGAAATCATCAACAATAACCAATGAATATAAGTTGCCACCAAGGCTTTTAACTCTTACTGGACCAACTAAATCCATATGTAATAATTGAAGTGGTCTATTGGTTGATATCTCATTTTTCAATTTGAAAGAAGATTTAGTTTGTTTACCCTTTTAACATGCATCACAAATCAAATCATTTTTGAAATTTACTTTAGGTAATCCAATCACTAAATCCTTTTTAATTAACTTGCCTAGTTGGTGCATGTTGACATGAGCTAGCCTCTTATGCCATAACCAACTTTCATCAGCATTACTTACAAAATAATTTTTAGAGCCATTTTTACTGATATCAAGAGTATAGCAGTTACCTTCTCTTTTTGCTCTGAGCTTTGCCTTGATATTTTTCTTATCAAGTTGTAAGTCTTTCTTGTTGATAATTAGACATTCCTCTGAATCAAATATTACCTAGTTGTCTTTATCTGCACTTTGACTTACGCTCAGGAAATTATGACATAAGCCTTCAACATAATATACATCTTTGACTTGTATTCCTTTGTCATTTTTGATTTCACCAATTCCTGCTATCTTTTCAGATTGATTTCCTCCAAATTTTACCTTTCCACCTTCCTTAGGTTGCAATGTGGTAAAACTTTCAAAATCACCGGTCATATGTCTGGAGCATCCACTGTCTATATACTATTTGTTATTTTTGTATATTTTAAGACATATCTACAATCAAATAATATTAAGTCTTAGGTACCCACTTCTTTTTGGGTCCTTTTGAGTTAGTACAAAAGACTTTCAGAACATATGAACCTTTAGGTACCCATTTATAGGTTCCTATCGTTCCTTTCTTCTTATGAATGCATGATGAAGTATAATGACCTTTTCTATTACAATAATTACAGTATGAAAAAGGATTTGATGTATGCACAGAATGCTGAAAATAGTTCAAATATGATTTACCTGCAGCTTTCTTTCTTCCTTTCCTTCTATCTGATTTTGGATCATATCCAATTCCAGATCGATCATTTACAAATCGTTGAGCTTTTAAAATTACATTTAGCATCTCACTTCCTTTAGTGAATTTTTCAAGAGATTTAGTAAGATCAATGTTTTTCTTTTTCAAAGAAGTACAGTTTTCACAATCCTTTTCAAAATTCTCTTTAAATTCTATTTCAAGAGCTTTGTTTTTCTTTTTGAAAACTACTAGTTCTTTAATTACTTTGATGAATTCATAATGTAAAGCATTATATTCGAAAATTAATTCATCATAGGTAGGATCGGAAACAGTTACCTCTTCTTCTATTTCTTCTTGAGCAACTAGACAGATATTGGCTACTTCCTTTTCATCGCTTTCTTCGTGAGCAGAGCTATCTCCCCATATGGCAGATACAAAGGCTTTCTTCTTGTTGTAGAATTTGCCTTTTCTCTTTTCTTTATTCTTCTGAATCAGTTCTTGACATTCTGATTTGAAATGTCATGGCTTTCCACATTCATAGCAGATGATGTGTTCTTTATTACTTGTTCCTCCTTTCTGAAAGTTTTTGAATCCTTGGCCTTTCTTGTAAAACTATCTGAATCATTTTATGATTAGGCCCATTTCAGCATTGTCTAGCTCTTCATCTTCATTTTGTTCTTCTTCTTTTGCTTTCAGTGCTCGACCTCGTTTCTTCTTTTCATCAATATCATCTAGTTCTTGTTTGAACTTTAATTTACTTTTATATTCAGAAAGACTTCCGAATAGAGAAGCAACCGATCGCATTGACTCACCTTTTGCTTCCTCAATTGCAGTGACTTTTGCCTCCCAGTTTTTAGAAAGAATATTTAGAATCTTTCGTACTCGGGTATGTTGATCATAAACTTTTCCAAGTACTACAAGTTGATTAACAAGGTGAGTATATCTAAGTTCAAATTCAGCTATCGACTCACCTGATTTCATTCAAAGTAAATCAAATTCAGTAACTAGAGTATTGATCCAGTTTTCTTTTATTCCCGAAGTCCCTTCGTGAGCTATTTCCAAGGCTTCCCATATTTCTTTAGTTGTTGGAAGTGTGCAGATTCTGAAGTACTCATTTTGACTTAAGGTACTTTGAATCATCAGAATTGCCTTACTGTTGAGTGTAATGAGTTTCTTGTCATTCTCATCATATTCTGCTGGTGTCTTGGGAACTCTCTGTGAATCTACAATCTTTTTAGATTTGTAGTTTCCACTCTCAATCACATCCCATAGTCCATATTCAGTAGCCATTACGAAGACTCTGAACTTAGCTTTCCAGAATAAGAAGTATTCACTATTGAAACCCAGAGGTCTTGTGATAGAAGCTCTGTCAGGAAGAATTCCTTCACCCATACCTGCCATTGGATCCTTCTTAGGCTGTTAAACCTTAACAAGAAAACTTACGCTCTGATACCAAATGTTAGTGCAAGCGTTTCACCCAAGAGGGGGTGAATTGGGAGATACCATAAATTTCATTACGTATAAGAAAATTAACACAATATTTAAAGTAGTTGAAAGCAAAGAGAAATATCACCGAAGTGTACACCGTCAGTTATACTGGTTCAGCCACAACCACTTTGACCTACATCCAGTCCTTAGTGTGTCTTTGAGAGTTTCACTATATTATCCAAGATTTAGTGGGTTCTTGGCACCTCAGTACACAGCAAGTTCCTTTATTCGAACACTCGCTCCCCCTTACATGTGTAATCAAATCCCAACTCAAGATTCCACAACCTTAAGTTATCTCAATAACAAATATTGAGTTTGTAATGAAAAACTCTCTCACAGAGTAAATATATAATCATTGAAGTACAATGAATGAGTGCAAGAAAACAAAGCACAAAGAGTGTATTGATCGATGTGTGATTGCTTATTTTCAGTTGTTGTTTTTTTCTCTTTGAATGCTCAATATATATATAGATGATTTGTAGTGTCCATTGGAAGCAATTCAAACATGTCCGTTAGAGTCACGCAGCAACGGTTGACCATTCTTCTAATTTGAAAACTATCCGTTTGCGGTAGGTAGCGGCAGGTGAGCGTTCGGACCTTTATTTGACTTTTCACTTCTGGCATGATCTTTTCATTATTTCTCTCTAAATGCACTTAGAATGCTAATACAATAAAAGGTTAATCATATATATAAAAAAATAATAAATATACGATTAAAGTCAAGCTTTCTGGACTGCCTTACTTGAGTGGCTACTCGAGTGATCATGCTCATTACTCGAGTAGTCCCTCGAGTAAGCTTATCAAAAATATGGTCGTGAGTAATTCAATATTTTTTATAAGATATTACTCAGGTAAGACATGGAGTAAGATATATCACAAACCTTGAAAATACCTGATTACTCGAGTGGCCATGTCTTCTCTCCACAAGTTACTCGAGTGAGCCCTTAAGTAAATTTCAAATAACTTTGCAGACTACTCGATTACTCCCTTGAGTAATTGCCTCAAATTGTTGGCTGAGAGTTTGCTTACTGTAATACCCCAAATTTTGAGACTCAAGGCTAGAGAATAAGCCTAAAATTAGTGGATTTCTAAGCCCCAGTTTAGCAAGATCCCAAATTATGATTAAGGGTTAATGGCTTCAAAAGTGGATGTGGTTAGTGATAAATAACCCTTTTGGAGAATATGATGTGATTTGGCACTCGAAGTGATTCATGTGTGTTGTGAGCAGCGCCGAAACCCTGTATTTAAGTTCAATTATGGATTAACATCCAAATTGACTTAGAATAGAGGGAAGAATTGAATGGGGTATTATGTTGGAAATGGTGTCATAGTGTGTTTTGATGTCATTGAAATTGGTTTGGAACTTTGGAATGGAAATGTTGCAATGTTAGGTTTTGAAATGTGAATTGTGTTGACATGTTGAGATTGTTGTGAAAATGTATCAATGAGATGTGAATTTGATTTATTTGGTATTTCCAATGGATTCCTTGTGAAAATTTATGTGGGAATGATGTTTGGTATGAAAATGGAACCATTGGAAGCAAAGATGCAAAATCTGAAATTCTGTCCAGTGAAACTCTATTCTAGGCAGTCTTCTCGTGTAGATGTTTTGACTAGGCAAATGATGTCAGAAAATTATAAAACTTTCCAGTCTTAAATTTTACATCCCAAGATTCAAAATTGACATATAATTTGTGCCATTTCACTTTGGGAACTAGGAGATATCATTGTCCAAAGTTTGAGGTAGAAAATGGACTCTGTTTTGGGGCAGTGATGAAATTTGTGTAATTCTGGCATTTTGTGGTGATTTCTGGTAATGGCGCATATTTTTTCAATTAAGAGGACTTAAATACCTTTCATTTGGCTTTGGAATCACCTCATTTTTATTTTTCTAGAATTAGTTATGATTTTACAAAGTTTGGGCAGAAATCTGCCAAAAATCCAAAAATTAAGAATTATGACATCATCATGTTACATTGATGACATAAGCATGGGATATGTTATTAAACCGTTTTCTCCTTCTTCCTCCTCATTTCTGACGCTGAGAATAGCTGAAATAGAGAGAGAGCATATGGGATCTTTAGAGACAGAAAGAGGGAGAATCTCGCAAGGTAAGCTGATTTTTCCGACGATCTAGCTCCTAGCGCGTATAACCTTGCTTCTAAGCTTCTCTTTCATGTTCTTTAAGGTGTTGGAAGCTTAATTTTCATGGTTTAAAAGGGCTAGGGTTCAGCCATATTGAGTATAAGCCAGAAGGAGCTTAAGGTAACCTCCGAAACTTCAATCTTTGATTGTTCTGGCTGCTGTGGTTGATTTAATCAGTGAAATTTCACCGAATTGTCTTTGTTTGTAAATTTGGAAAATGGGTTAGCCTAGGTGTTATGCTACCCAAATTGATACTAAATTGTAGTTCTAACCCAATGTAATGGTCAATAAAGTGGTTAGGAGTAGAAAGGAACGCGTTTACGGAGCCGAAACCGAAAAACCCCAATTTTTCCCGGGGAATTGAGAATTTTAGTGAAGCCTAGTTTGGAGGGGTTAGAAATTGATTTTCAATAATTTGATGATTCCATTGAGTTTAGGAGCGAAAATTAGGTGGGGTTACAGTTAGTCACTTTTTCGGAAAAGGCCAAAAAAGCATAATTACGAAAATGCCCCTGAAACCCTTAAAGTAGGGTTGCCAAGGGTAAATTTGTAAATTGACATTGAATTTGATAATTCTGAGTCAGGAAATGGATTCCTTGGGCGAAAATATGTAAGAATAGCCCATGTCAAAGTTTCAAGAAAAGTACAGCCGGACCGGGTACGGCGGGGCCAGGTCAGGTCCCCGGGGGTATTTTAGTAAATTTTAAATATAGCCTCATATAACCCTCAGAAACACTATAGAAGTGTCTAAATAGTACATTTGACATTGTAGGATCGAATGTGAAGCCCCGAGTTGCTGGTACGCAAATCGAGGAGAAAAGACTGGAGGTAGGGGACTTACCTTACTTGCATGTATTGATATCTTTGCTTTTGTAGTGATCTATGTGATTGCTTTACTTGATTGTGTAGAGCATATTTGAATAAATGAAGCTCTGTTTCTGTTTTGCTGTGGCCGTAGTTTTGTTACATGAAACATTGAGCATGTAGAAATGTCATTATAGGGCATACATCTAGATAAAGCTAACATGGCATACACATAGCATCTATCATACATGCATTATGGTATTTGTTTCCTACTGAGATTCTCTCGAATCTCACCCTCCCCTACCAACAATTCAGACAGGAGAAGACAGAAGATAAGCAAACAACAATGCAGAGTACCGTACAAGGGGATTACAGTAGTGGAATGAAGACGGGAAGAAGTTTCTGTTTCACTGGGATGAGTTTAGACACCTTAGTAGCCTTATACAGCTACCTTAATCGTAAGTATCATGTATGAACCCCTATGGGGAATATATGTAATCATGCACATATTATCAGTATAGTTATGCTATTCCTGTGTTGCCTACCGAACCGCATGTTGTTTTCTGTAAATACTCTGGAAAAGGTTGAAATTGAGATAAGGGCGTGACACTTACTGATTACTCGAGTGACCCCTCGAGTAATGCTTCAAATAAATCTGCAAATTACTCGAGTTGTCCCTCGAGTAATGCCTTTTTCTCACCTAGTTACTCGAGTGGCTACTCGAGTTAAGTGTTGCATTTCTTGGCCGAGAGCTACTGGAAGATTTTTGACTTAGTTACTTGAGTGGTTACTCGAGTATGCCTTTGTAAATGATGTTACTCGAGTGGCTACTCGAGTAATATTCTATATAACTTTGCAGATTACTCGACTGGTCCCTCGGGTAACTTCTTCCAAATTTTTGCAGTGGTTCTCTGGATGAAATTCTCTAAGATTACTCGAGTGCTTACTCGAGTAACAGCTTCCCTTACTCAAGTAATCACTCGAGTAAGCCATTACAAAATGTTCTCATTACTCCAGTGCCTACTTCAAGTAATACTTTACCACTTTGTTTGAATTCATTTGTTTGTTATCAAATCCTTTTATATCATTGATCCAATCTTTGTTATCATCAAAACATATGGGATCTAACACTTCTTGCTCTTCGTCTACCAGTATGACCATTGAGAAAAGGTTGCAACTGGGATAGGGGTGGTTGTTTAAATGGAGAAGCAGAAGATGCTGCCATTTTAGATTCAAAATTCTACATTGACTGAAATAGAGAGTTAGTCTGTGTACTCATTTTTGCTGCTTCATGCGCTCTATGGAAGACCATGACTTTAAAAGGATATAATGTTAAAATACTACTCGTATGGAGCAAAGAACAAAAAAACAGATACTGACAATGGGAGGTGGTTTATGAACACTGATGACGTTTAATTTTATGTCAAAGGAAAAGCAGAAGTATTATATTTACAAACACTGCCACAATGTACACAAGTTAAGACGTTATAATCTTGACGTCGATGTATTATTTGTAAAATGTAAACCACAGGTACATATGTATATTCGGTTTGTAAATTGGAAGAATAAATGAAAGTGGTGAGCATTTAAATACCAAAAATGAAGTAGCACTCACGCATTTTAATAGGTTGCCACATCATTACATGATAAGGAAGAGAATAACTCATCTCTGTTGTCACATTATATGGTATAGCATGCATCTAAACTAAGTTCACAAACTGATTGAATAATATGTAGATGTCTACAGAAGTTAAGGAAGACATAAGAAATTTTTTTTGTAAAGTAATTGGAGCTCTTTTATATGCTGAGGAAAGATTGAAGGATAGGAAAAAAAGTAGAAGGAGGAAGAGATAAGAACGCAAATTACCTATAGTGGTGGCAGCTGACACGCAAAAATAGTCAAGGTTGTGTATAAGGTGTGTCTTGAGTCACAAATGATGAAAGAAGAAAGTGGTAGAATGTCATATGATAATGTAAGAGAAAGTAGGTGGTGGTAAGTGTTAACAGCTGAAAGGGATAAAAGTAGCTGCTTGTAAGGAAGGAGAAACTTATGTTTAAATAGAGGCTTTCAACATATGAGCTGGAAACATGAAATTCCAAAGGATTTTTCCCTAATATTTTGATGATGTTACTGTGGCCAGAAGTAGCAGGTCTTTTCTTTAAAGCACAATTTTGCATTGTGGTTTGATAAAAATGCACATAAGGTTGACTTTGTGTTGATAGGTCTCTATAGGTGTGATCAATTGACATGATTTTGGATATCTTTGTCTAGGTAATAGTGAAGGAGAGGGTAGAAGGCCCAGAAACAGTATACATTTTAATTCTTGGATATTTTTCTTCATTTCATTGTATGTTTCTAGTAATAATGGCAATTTTATGTCTGCCGTAGTTGTAAGCAGTCACGGTTATGCTGCTAAGAAAGTAGCATAAAGAATGAGGAAAAAAATGCAGCATAAGAAGATCAAGTGTGGTGAGTGACAGGCACTTTGAATGTGATGTAATTATCCTATGTCTCTCTATGGAGTCTTAACCACATGTCAGAAAATGGATTGGATCACCTTCAGCAACACATTTTGGACTTTAGTTTTGGAGGTCACATAACTGGTATTTTATATAATGGGAAGTGGGCTTTCATATGATGAGTTGGCGCAACAACATAGAAATGTTAGTTATTTTACTGTCAATGAAAGTAGTTGTAACCAAAGGCATACGTTATTTTTGCTCTGCACATGTAATAATATTCCTCATGGTTTTCTGACCACTACAGCCGAACTGAGCATGAACTAATTAAGAGGATTGAAGAAAAACTGTGGAGGAGTTAAGGAGTGGAACACAACGTAAAATAGCAAATTTTATTTAATGTAAGATAAGTTGCAGCTGCTACTTGAATACAAACACATGAACACAACTAAATAGCACAACAACAACATTGAAATTGGAAGTGCTTAAAGGTACAAGAAAGCATACATGCGGACAACTCTCAAGAGTAATAACAAAGGCTATACTTAGAAAAGGAAATGACATGCAGGAAGTGAAGACTAAAAGATTCATAATGATACCGCTTGAAGGTAGTCTATTTTTCTTGCTTGATATTCTTAATCAATTTGGCTTCAGTAATTGGGCTGGCTGATGGTTGAGTTTCTTTAAAAGGTTCAGCAGCATTGATTGTTCTCTTGCTGTAGTTTTTTCATTTTCCTTTATTTGGTGCTTATGGTACGTGGTGGGAGAGAATGGCCAGGGTGTCATCTTCTAGAGTTATTGCATCTTTGACAACTGAATCTGAGAATAGGACGTGAACATCACTGAACACACCATGCGTATTTGGAGGAGACTCAATTGCAAGTTTCTTTTCCTATTTAAAGGATCAATGCATTTCCCAATCAGTTACCAAAGAACCATAAGTAATTAATAAGAGCAAGTGATGCACTCATACAAAATAACATATGAACTTCTTAAATGGTATAACCTAGTCTAGATGAATATCAGATAATCCAACGTCCTGTAAAAGGATGTTAACAAAACATGTCAGTATGCACTTAGGTGAGCAGTAGTAGATAATGAGTATATATTAAAAGTAGCTATGATTCCAACCTCATCATAGGCGGCATTGAACTAGTTGAGTAAGTCTTCACACACTGTAAATGAGATGGCGCTTATACTGGATCCTAGATGCTGGCTATTGTAAACATTTAGTTTGAGCTTACATAGTATCCTCTTCCCAACTTCAGCTTCAAGTCCTTTAGAGAAACCATCCTTCATTTATCCTGTAAACAAATAAGAGGAATATATTAGCAAATACATTACTAACACATTAATGACTTGTAATGGGACAATATGGGACATGTAGAAAATTTGTGCCTCTTGTAGAGTCATCCTCAGTTGTAATGTAGTCTTGTCCAACAATTGCACGGCAAGCTTGTCTCAAAAGATAACTGAAGTTGTACCGGATTCATCTTTAACAATATAATGCAATTTCATTCTATGTAGAATTGTAAGTGTACATTAATAATTTGCAAAGTTAAAAAAGAATGTTGTAAGTTTGTTGGAGTAATAATGGTATAAAAGTTGGAAAATGTGTTAAGTTTGATTACTTAGCCTCAAAATTCTGAGCTACATTGGAATGAGCTGGTGGTTTACATGTAGGTGTAGGGCAGATGAGGGGACTGTTGGGATCATTTTCATCTTTATGTTTTCCCTTGCAAGAACACTTAGAGCAGCCTTAATAAGTCCAGCCATGTTTGGATTCAAACTTCACAATCTCACAATCGATGACAAATGAAGTTCCCTATGGGATAAAGGGAAAAATGTTAATAGATCATATAATAATACACTTGTATTTAAGTTATGTAGCAACGCACTGGTGTCAAGTCTTTAATGTCTGCTATCTTCAGCTTAGTTTCATTAATAAGTGAAGATCCAGTAGAAGGACGGCTAAGCTATGTAAGCATTGATTGAGACATCGCTTCCAAAAAAGGGGATGCTTGATATTTAGATCTAAACCAATGAAAGGGAATATGAAAAAGATGTGGTAAGGTACAAAACATAATGTTTGTAGGCGGAATATATTTATGACACAGACCTTGCATACACGTGTGTTAATAAATATTGCAGTTTGGCAACATTTGTGTAGATAATGTATATTACAAACACAAATCTTGCTTATAAATTGTAAGAAGATATGTAGGATAGAAATAAGAGTAGATGTGACAACAATCAGAAATAAGGATGTAGTAATTAATTAGGTATAGTGAATAAAAGTAACGTAGATAAAAGTACTGCTTAAAATGCCTGTAGTGGTAATTTCAACCTTTGAAGTATATCCTGAACTTCTTTGACCTTATGATTGAAGTAAACTCTAGTGGCATTGAAAGAGCTAGACAACTGGCATTTTTCTGATATGCATTAAAGGTGTAGTGCATAGGTTAGTCTGATATGAAATTGTAGGAGAAAATATGTTGACCATTATATTAATGATAGTAGAGTATGAGTTAGGAAAATACTATCTTGAGTCCAACTTAGTTTAGCCAAGTGTAACAGGACCACAATTGGCGTTTTCATGTTTTGAAGATGATCCATATAGGCATCAGTTGCATATTCATCAAACAAAACACATTCAATCTCGTGATCCCTGGTAAGAGGCAACTTTATTGTAAGTAAATGAACTGAGAACACATAAAAGTCATATGATTGGGCATATAGATGTGGTTTATACTCAATGTCAGCTATTATCATCCGGAGCTAATGCTTAGTATAATCTGATTTACGTTCTTTCTCAGGGGTGCCAATGGTGACGAATCTAACAACATCTGTATTGGAACATAAAATTTTGCTAATAAAATGAAAAATGTTAAAAGTTGTAACGAAATAAAATAATGAGAAAGTATAATAGTAGTATGTACCGAAGAGATAATCAATATCTTCTTCCTCAAGGAGGCAGAGTATATCAGATATTGTTTTCAATGAGTAACTTGTATTTAGGATAACAGCTTCTAAAGGTGAGAAAGATGTGTAAGTAGGGAAGGTTAACTTGAACTGATATGTTGTTGGTTGATATTTGAAATGGTTTGGTGAGACAAGGAAGTTAGAAAATTCATAAGTTTGTCCTTCCTTAATGGATAAGCACAACGTGGTATGTAAAGCTTTTGAAATCATACTTGCTTGAATCAGCATGCCCTGCAACAGATTGAGGAAAATTAGCATGGTTAGAACAGCAGGAGTAATTACGAAGCACATGTTATAGGAGGAAGGAAGATGCATATAGTGTCAGCTTATATATACCTCTGCATCACATAATAGAATGAAACAAAGAAGAGATCATTTGGGGAATTTTTTTGGAACACATTTCATTTCCTTAAAACCCGCACAACTATTGTCCACAGGTCAGATAGATCATGGAGCTGAGATAGTAATGTGTAATCAAACATGTTAAGCCGTGAGCAGTGTTGGGGGAGTCGTAGGACAAAGTGTTTACGAAAGAAGGAAGAGTGGATGAAAATAGGCTAGTTGGGTTGTTTAAAAAGGCACCTTTAATGTAAGAGCAAACCCGAGGAGCCTTTAATGGGAAAAGGATGTATGGAAAATGGTAATAGAAATCAATGTGATAGCAAGAAACGAAAGAAAAGTCAAGAAGGTTGAAATGAAAGTTATGAGAAACACATCTAACTGCAGAGGAAGTCATCTACTATATCAGCATTTTTGTATAGCTGACCAAGTGTATAAACATGATAAGCAAAAATCTACCTTCGAGAGTAGGACAAAAAAACCTATCACTTCACCGCTTTGAATTATGCAGAATTGATGAGAAGGACATATTTAATTACCGAGAGAAAAGAGTAGAAAAGTTGTAGCTATTTACAGTCATGGTTTAAACTCTTTGCTAGACACAAAAGGTAAAGGACAGATGGCATAAGAACAGAAAGGCTACCCTTCTGTTAGTATTTCTACCTTTCAAAGGCATAGATATATGCAAGATTGGGATACATCTTTAAGTAAATGGTTTTCAACTTTAGTTCATTTATTAAAAGGGAGTCAGGGAATGATTGTTCAAAGGCACTTGATATGACAATAATTTTCCAAAGCCAACTCATTGGACAACTTGACACGTCAAATGATAATGACGGTCTTTGTGTCACATGTCTTGTAAGGTAGGGAGATTTAAAAAGACACTAACAAAAAAAAGAACATGTTGGACATTATAATATCATCACCGAGTAGAGACCATAAAAGTACAGTAATAGGATAAGGTATTTGGTGCAGTTAGAGGATTCTGGCAGAATAATAAATAGGATGTAGTATTTTTGGGTAAAATAGCAACCAAACAATTGTAATGAAGTAAATTAAGTGATACCATATGTAACACATGAGCATATAGAAGTAACTGGAGGAAGATCCCCAACACCGGAAGGATAAGATGATAACCTAGTCCACATGCTATAGTACGTGTAGTGTGAGGATTGCGATGGAGATGAACTATGGTTGAAATATGGCTTTCATGGAGGAGCAGTTGTGATAAGGTAACCGATACCAGTTTGAACAGTTGACTAAGAGTGTCTGAACATATGAAAAAAAATTATATGTTCATTTATACAGCTGAACCATAGCAGCTAATTGTAGTGGTTGGACAGAGGTGAAGGGAAAAAGCTGATAAATTGAACCTTTCTATTTCAAATGCAAGAGGAGGGGTAATTAAAATTGAAAATGAGGAGCAATAACATGTAGGGAAAGAAGAAGAACATAAAGCGCGGCAGATGGAAATAAGGAAGTATCACCTACTAATTAACTCCACATATGGAAATTATGCACCTATGGAAATGGTGCACTGACATTTAAATGAACCTGTAGCAAATTTTATGAAGGTTGATAGATGGAAGTGGTGCACAGATAGACATGGTTCACTGACAATGAAAGGAAAAAGGTATGGTTGGGTGGATTTGATAAACTGATGTGAATGGCAGATTAATTTAATAGAAGATGATATACTGAGTTATGCTAGTCATTGCTTATGTGGCAATAGCACTCTATTTATTTTTGTCAGTTAGTGATCATGAAGCTAAAGAGGCAGTGTAAGGGAGGGGAAATAGGAGGGAAAAGTCAAACATAAGTATGCAGGAATGAAAAACATAACAGTAACAACATAGCACGGGTTGTAAGAGGTGTATTAGATTGTTCAATTTTTTAAAAAAGGAGGAGACGTTGCCTTATATATTAGTTAAATAACTTAAGGCATATTTATTACCATTTAAGTGTGATATAGGGAGTGAAGATATCAGATAAAAGCATATGTGCCAGTCATAGAGTGAGGGCTGTTGACTGAGTGATAAATGACTATTAAGATAATGAGATATGAACTAATCTACCTGGTAAAGGAACGAATAGAATAAAGTGTTGAGCATAGGCAGAGAACTGGACAGCAGGTCAAGACTATATTATAGCAAAGATTAACAATAAAACTGATGGCAGAAATGTAAGGGAAAAAAGTGAAGCGAAAGTAACTTACAATTTATGTAGCGACCTTGCCTAAAACAGTGGAAGGGAAAAGATAGGTCAGACAATAACATAAGGAAATGAAGTAGAAGGGCTAAAGCAGAGAAAGACTTTTGCCATCTGCACTATAAGTAATAAGCATTTATGTGCAAGTCAAGCACCTCAAGTCCTACAACTAAATACTTGTGGAGGTCTAAAAGCATATCAGGGGCGAATGGTTTGGTTCCATATCCAAGGCACAATATACAAAAATCAAATGGCTCATAGCCAGGAAAGCAAAATTAACAGTCAACAGTTGCTTGGTATTGAAAGTCAAGAGTGATAGGAGCGGGTGCTAGCAAAAGGTAAGGAAAAGAAGAAGACCAAAAAGCGCAATTGGGGAAGGCCTATGTTGGACACAAGTTCCAAGACAAAAAGGAAAGCACCAGGCAACAGATCATAGGGGAATGGCATGGTTTCCAATTGTGGACTTAATTTGACAATGGAAGAGATTTTAGTAAGGAAAAGAGTTAGTACTCTACATTGCAAGCGTAGCACTGGAAGTAGTAGAACTACACATACATGCTCAATAATTATAGTGCATAGGGGAAAAGAATTTGTCAGCTTGAATGGTAAAAGAAGATCGTGGGGGAATGGCATGCTTTCACATCCAAGCCAGAAGACACAGAAATCAAAATGTTGAGGGCCAGCTAGGAAGAATGAACAGGGAAAAAGATATTGCTAATTACATTCAAGAGTGATAAGAGCATTTGACACAGATAGGTAGAATAAAGCAGAAGACCATTAAGCGCCAAAGTGTAAAGTCTATGTTATAGAGAACCTCCATCACAATGATGCATGCACCAGCTACCATCAGATGTCTTGAAGATCTGAAAAAATGATCAATAGTAAAATTAAAATGAAATGACACTATAGGGACTGGAAGGCAGCTACATAAATGTTGAAAGAGCAATTTTGATAATGAAGGCACAATTAATATGAAAATGAAAGATATTTTATTCAGATCAAGAGTAAGTCTCTAATTTTCGATGGCAGGACATGAAGTAGTAGAGGTGCAGGTGTAACCCCCTCAGTAATTATATCCGAAATACACGATTAAAATGAAATAGAGACCAATAATAATCAAATAACATTTACTAACCCATCACATGATGGGGTTTTCAAAAATACCTTTCGAAATCATTTATAAACTTGGTCTCATATTCACATTTCGAATACAATTACTACGCGAAGATAAATCACATTCATATAAATATCAGAGTGCACAACATAATCATCCCGGCAATCTCGGGTACATACCTTCGCTAAAGATATACAGGGCATAATTGCCCATTACAATTCTTCAAATGGGGATTACACAATCTCATCTCGAATGAGTCCTGCCGCTCCCTCCACGAGCCACTTGCCCTGTCTAAATTATTGGTAAGGGAGGGTGAGATTCGAGAGAATCTCAGTAGGGAAACATTATCAATATGCAGGCAAGATAAGTGTTTAATGCATCACATAACTCATGCACACATACAATGACAAATCTATAAGCTCAATGCTTCGAACGATACACATATGGCCATAGCATATATTGAAACATAGCTTCAAATCATTCATACATGTTCCACATAATCAAGCAAAGCAATAACATGCATCAACACATTAATACAGTTATCAAAGCATGCAGGAGAGATAAGTTCCCTACCTCCAGTCTTTTCTCCTCGATTTGCGTGCCAGCAACTCGGGGCTTCACATTCGATCCTACAATGTCAAATGTACTATTTAGATACTTCCATAGTGTTTCTGAGGGTCATATGAAGCTATATTGAAAATTTGCTAAAATGCCCCCGGGGACCCGGTCCGGCCCCACCGTACCCAGTCTGGCTGTACTTTTCTTGAAATTTTGACATGGGCTATTCTAACATATTTTCGCCCAAGGAATCCATTTCCAGACTCGGAATTATCAAATTCAATGTCAATTACAAAATTACCCTTGACAGCCCTACTTTAAGGGTTTTAAGGGCGTTTTCGTAATTATGTTTTTTCGGCCTTTTCTGAAAAAGTGCCCAACTGTAACCCCACCTAATTTTTGCTCCTGAACTCAATGGAATCATCAAATCATTGAAAATCCAACTCTAAGACCCATTTATAGCCTTGGCCGAAATATACATGTACTCCGTGAAAAATTGGGGTTTTTCGGTTTCGGCTCCGTAAACGCGTTCCTTTCTACTCCTAACCGCTTTATTGACTATTCCATTAGGTTACAACTACCATTTAGTATCAATTTGGGCAGCATAACCCCTAGGGAAACCCATTTTCCATTTTTACAACCAATGGCAATCCGGCGAAATTTCACCGATTAAATTGCCCACAGCAGCCAGAATAGTCAATATACAAGAGTTTGGAAGTTACCTCAAGCTCCCAATAGCTTTTCCTTGACTTGAATGAAAACCCTAGGTGTTTTAACACCAAAAGAGGAGCTTCCAAACCTTAAAGAACATAAAGGAGTAGCTTAGGATCGGAGTTATACACGTTAGGAGCTAGATCGTCGGAGAAATCGGCTTACCTAGCGAGTTCTCTTCTCCTTTTCTCCCAAAACCCTCTCAACTCCTTTTCTTTACTTTGGTTGCAGAATGGCGTCGGAATGCTGAAGGAGAAAGATGAATAAAAAGTGTTTTAACATTAGGATGATGTCATGTTTTATTATGCTGATGTCATAAATCCCATTTTCGGATTTTATGACAGTTTTTCTGCCCAAACTTTGAAAAATCATAACTAATTCTAGAAAATTCGAAATGAGGTGATTCCAAAGCCAAATGAAAGCTATTTAAGTCCTCTTTATAGGAAAAATATTACCACTACTAGAAATCACCACACAATTCCAGAATTACACAAATTTCATCACTGCCCCAAAACAGAGTCCATTTTCGACCTCAAACTTTGGACAGTCATATCTCTCAGTTCCCAACATGAAATGGCACAAATTATATGTCCATTTTGAAGCTTGAGATATGAACTATAAGACTGGAAAGTTTCATAATTTTTAGACACCATTTGGTCATTCAAAACGTTCACACAAACTGACAGCCCAGAATAGAGTTTCACTGGACAGCATTTCCAGTTTTGCAACCAATGTGTCCAATCCAATTTAAAACAATTCCAATTATTAAATACCACAACATGACACCATTTCCATCACAATACACCATTCAATTCTTCCCTCTATTCTAAGTCAATTTGGATGTTAATCCACAATTGAACTCGAATACAGGGTTTTGGCGTTGCTCATAACACAAGCGACTACAATCCTCTTTATATTCTCTAAAAGGGTTCATTAATCACTAACCACGTCCACTTTTGTAGTCATTAACCCCTAATCACAATTTGGGATCTTGCTAAACCAGGGCTTAGCAATCCACTAATCTCAGGCTTATTCTCTATCCTTGAGTCTCAAAATTCGGGGTATTACAGCAGGTACATGGTTACTCATTATAGTGCAGAGGGAAAAATGTTGTCTTAGATTCAGGCATAAAAGTATATCATGGGCGATTGCTATGCTATCACATCCAAGACACAACATAAAAAAATTAGTCATTGCAACTCACACATGGTCAACATACGAGAGTATGTTCACTGTTTTATGGCGACACATTGAACCTGATATAACTAAACTGATAGGAACACAGGTTGGTTGTTTTAGGGACTAAGTGATAATGATAAGTGACCTGAACTCACAAAATGGTAAGCAGTAATGAAAGAACATATGCATATTATAAATGGAACTGTTGGGAGTAGAGATATAGGATTGAGAGTCTGAGAGCAGTTGTCATATTTGAAGATAAGCAAGGACATGTTTTCATTAGTTAACACGAAAGTTTAGCAAACAACAGTTGAGCAAATGGCATACGATGAGTAAGATAAATGTAGCAGAAAGAGCGATGTACCTGTAAGTGAAGAATGTGTTAATTTGGGAGAGCAAGGGGAGTATAGAGAAGACAATAATTGAAAAAAAAACTGTACATGCGTAAATTCTAAGGCAGTAACACGTGATTTATAATTGGAGGTTAGAGGACTATTTTTTATCATTGTATCACTTGTGACATAAGTGGTTCAAGGTCAAAGTTGGTGTTTTTTGTGCAAATCTTTTTATGACGTATGGTTGTTGTGGTGTCACAAAGACCAACATCATTTCTAATAACAAGTTATTATAGCAATAACCTCATTAAGCAGCAAGATTTCACAACAATATGACACCATTGTATAATTTAAGGCCTTTACTACTACGGGAACATATATATTAATATAGCAACTAAGGGAACTAATACGAAGGATGGCTCTGGATAGTGACAATCTGCAGTCCTATAAAGTCAACCATGAAATATGTGATTTTGACAAGTGAAAATGACAATGTGAAGTCCATAAATACTGTTTTCAGCAAAACACATGGAAACCCCTCCTCAAGATAAGTTCGGATTTAGTGACCACTCTGGAAACTTTGTATTCCGTCTCCTTTATGGTCGTCGCACACACTTATGTAGACTGTGAATTTCAGCGTTTCCTCAAGCACTGGAGAAAGTTGGGATTCCACATAGTAAGCATCAAGTGTAAACTCCTTTACTACGAACAGTGCGTGCGTGTAGAACCTACAGTAGAGGAAGTGGCGATATACACCGAAGATGGCATGGTTGCAATCGTCCCGATCACCAACTACAGGCTATTGCCAGGAATTGAATCCTCAGAAGGCAGGTCAATAAGCATGCGGTCCACAAGATAGAGTGAAAGCCGGTACTACTTATTCAGGTACTTCTACTCCATACTTAAGGATGAAGGATTCACCAACACCATGTAGGAAAGAATGTATGATCACACTTCAGTGAACATTATCGTTCTATGATAGATGGATCACAGTCCCTTTCAGCTGTGTTCTACCTAGACCAAATACTTGAGCCAATAACCATACATGACCTTAGGAGGCGTGCGTTCATGAGGATAACGCCTGTGAATTTGCGGGTACACCATCCGAGGTAAATGTCAGTAATCACCGAAGACCAGAATGAACACGATCTCCAGCTAAGTAATGATGGAAATGCTGATACCTCAATTAATGAAATCCTACTAGCTGCTTCCGAAATAGGAGCTAAGTTAGGATTTGTATCGGACTGCAAAATAATCCCAACACCGCCAATCGAGTGAGTTTATTGATATCGGTGTTGTCGGATTTGTAGAAAGTGTAGGCTTATGAGTGAGTTCGGACGCGTTATTAGGGTTCCTTTGTCTTTACGGGTTTCTTTGTCTTTAACGGTCAGCCTGTTTTGTGCAAGTGAGCAACTGTGGTCTATGAATGAGTGGGTTACCTTAAATGTAGTTCAGGCTTAATGTAATTTAATAGTTAAGTGAATCCATTCGACGTGTATTAAGAAACTCTTGTACTGGTGATAATGGGTAGGGGAAATTTTTATTACAACACATAATTAATTGCGTATACTTGGTTAAATCTTGATGAGCAAACATTAAAAAAAAAGGAACTAATTTTCACTCAAGTGTCAATGAAGGGAAGAATATAGAGTGCTGGAGTTAAAACTGCAGCACAAAATCAGGCCAATGTTGCTTCACAAGATAACTTTGGAAACTGGAAACATTTTAATATAGGGCATGAACCTCTTATTGCGACAACTATAAAGCAGGTTACCTAATCTGACAATGTATTGTAAGGCAAGAGAAATTGAGGTGATTGATGTATATATATTTTTTTAATATGAAGAATTCAAACAAAGTACAGATAAATTTCAATATTCATGGTACATTTGGGGTGATATGACGGTATTAGCTGGCCCCCTTAAATGACTTTCATGTCTACATTTCTCTGAGTCATGGTAATGTGACAGCTCAAACGTGGGAAAATATGTCTGAAAAAATAAATAAATAAATTGTGTTAAGAAATATTTAAATATAACATAATAGCAATATAAGCCACATCTAGTATGAGGAGATATTATCACATTTCATTTTCATAGGTAAGAACTCACCAAAGAATTAAATATTTAGTGTTATAATAGTAGAGTCTGACAAAGAACATAAAGTAATTCCTGCTTTCCTTTGACCCGTAGCACAATAATACTTGGTACATATATGATTATCTTGATGCTTACATATCTACTTGTTAATAGCACAAACATTATATTTACTAATTTTCCCTTATGGCATTACACATAAGGAAATAAAGGCTTTCTTTCTGTTTGTACATTCTGCTCTTGCATATAAAACTATTACCCATCAAAGCCGTGTTGCAAGAACATATATTTTCACAATAGGGCAGCACTGTCTTGCGGTCTTGATACACCATTTTTCATCTCATCATGACAATCATGGACTACATTGTCATTTATTGTTTCAAGTCTTTGAGGTCTAACAGGGTCCTTCAGCTCTCTTCTTGACAATAACTCTTCATATTGCTATGCCATAGTCCATATAAACTGAAAGCGAACAACAAATCCAGGGTTGAAACATATTCAACCAATTCAACTTTGTTTAAATCTGCATGTCAGGATCAACAATGCGAGCAACACTGTCAGTTGAAATACTCTTATTAGTGCTCACCTACTTGAAGAAGCATGTGTCCATACAACGAAAACAATGAATGGCTAACCTTGCCAGGGAGTCACTCATATTTTCTACGTCAACATCATGGCTGGTGAAACAAGTGGCACGCCTTCCTGCAACGGGAGAGCAGCAACATGAATGAAGACTAATTTACTTTGCCAATGACAAAAGTGAACAATGGCCCTCACTAACAATGACTGAGGAGCTTCCTTGTGGTTGAGGAAATAGAGCATCTGCTATGCTCTACTTGGTTAGTGGCATGCACTCCAACTTTTGTCGTCAAGCTCATCCCTGGTGAAGAAGCTCCAACCAAGATCTGCAACGGGAGTAGGGAAAATAGCATGATAAATTGTTTCCAAAGAGAATTACGAAGGTGAAAATTCCATAAAAAAAAAAGTAAAATAGTACTATCTTAAATATGCTTGCATAATGGTCAACCACGCTGTGGAGATAGATTTCTGATGTTGTTCAGTGTGGTTGTGGTTCATCTGCCTCTTGCTGGTGCATACAGGGACATACTTTATATAGAGGATGCAAAAAAAGTAAATGCAAATTAACTGACCCTTCATGCCAACACTTTTCCCTCCTTCCATCGACCTACTCGACTAAGATTTGGTGATGAAAAAACAAAGAAATGTCAAAAATATGATGGACCTGTATGGAGCCCGAGGAAGTCGGCTAGCCTAATAAGATGTTAAGGATTCGGCTTATGAACGGTGGTTCTCCATCTTTGTGAAAGTGAACACAATTTGATAATATATTGATGTGTAGGGTCTTAAGGATAGTAAAAAGCTGAAGAAGGGAAAAGTGGACTTACTAGTTGGAAATAGAGCAAGAGTTGTTGCTTTAGCTGTAGGCACTCATGAATTAGTTCTTCCCAGTGGGCTTTCATTAATTTTGAACAATTGCTATTATTTTTCTACTTTGAGTAGTAACATTGTCTCTCTTTCTTATTTGGATAAGGAAGGTTATACCTCCATTATTGGGAATGGTAAATATTCTATTTATCGTAATGACATTTTCTATGCTAATGATGATTTTCATGTTGGTCACTACATATTAAATTTGGAACATCCTCATAGTGGAAATATCTATAATGTAACTACCAAAAGGATTAAGTCAAATGATTTGAATCTGACCTACCTATGGCATTATCGTCTATGCCATATAAATGAGAAACACATTTATAAACTCCATCAAGATGGATTTCTTAACTCATTTGGTTTTGAATCATATGATACATGCGAATCTTGCTTATTAGAAAAGATGACAAAGGCACCTTTTACTGGGCGTAGTGAGAGGGCCACTGATTTATTGGGCCTCATACAGACAGATATGTAGACCACTAAATACAGCTGCCAGAGGAGGTTATATGTACCTCATTACATTTATAGACAACTTTAGTAGATATGGATATATCTATCTAATGAAACATAAATATGAATCTTTTAAAAAGTTCAAAATATTCCAAAATGAAGTACAAAACCAACTTAGCAAGATGATTAAAGCACTTTGATCTGATCGAGTTGGTAAATATTTGAGCCAAGAGTTCATTAACTATCTTAGGAGTTATAGGATAATCTCACAATTAACTCCTTTAGAAACACCACAATAGAATGGTGTTTCTGAACGGAAGAATCACACACTTTTAGATATGGTTCGATCTATGATGAGTCAAACAAATCTTCCACCATCCTTTTGGGGCTATGCCCTAAAGACAGCTGCGTTCACATTAAATTATGTTCCATCTAAGGCAGTTGAATTAGCAATTGGAAAGAAACTTAGTTTATCTTTTCTCAAAATTTGGAGATGTACGGTATATGTTAAGCAACAAGCCTCAGATAAATTAACACCTAGATCTTCAAAATGCCTTTTTGTGGGGTATCCTTAGAAAATAAAGGGATACTATGTCTACAATCCCACCGATAATAAAGTATTTGTTATTCAAAATGGTATGTCTCTAGAAAGAGAGTTTATCTGTAAAAGAACAAGTAGGAGTAAGGTACATCTCGAAGAAGTTCAAGAGTCACAAGATAGCACAAAACCATATAAAGAAAACAAAGAAGACTCACAACAAGTTATTGAGCCTCCTCAAGTAACATAAGATCCTCACATATCTAATAGGACATAGCATCAGTCTTAGAGATATGGATTTCTGATTACTGAAAGTCGTGATGTGCTGCTTATTAAGCAAACTGAGCCGACTATCTTTTGAGAAGCCATAGTGGGACCAAACTCCAAGAAATGGCTAAATGCCATGAAGTCTAAAATGCAATCCATGTATGACAATCTGGTATGGACCTTAGTCAATCCACCTAAAGGTGTAAAAACCATCAGGTGCAAATGGGTTTTTAAGGAGAAAATTAATAGCATGGATGGCAATGTAAATGTCTTCAAGGCAAGACTGGTTACAAAAAGGATTCACTCAAACTCATGGTGTAGACTATAATGAAACCTTTTCCCTAATTGCATGGCCAAATCAATCAGAATCCTTCTTGCCATTGTAGCATTTTATGACTATGAAATATGATAGATAGATGTCAAAATAGCCTTCCTTAATGGAAAGCTGCTTAAGGATGTGTACATGACACAACCTAAAGGCGTTGTGTGGTTAAAGGAATCTAGTAAAGTGTGCAAGCTTCAAAGATCCATTTATGGATTGAAGCAAGCATCCCAGAGTTAAAATCATCATTTTGATGAAGTAGTCAAAGAGCTCAGATTCATTCAAAACATCGATGAACCTTGTGTTTACAAGAAGGTTAGTAGGATGCAAAGCACAGTTGTATTTCTAATACTTTATGTAGATGACATCCTACTCATTGGAAATGACATTCCTACCTTGCAAAGTGTCAAGTCTTGGTTAGCAAAGTCTTTCACGATGAAAGATTTAGGTGAAGCCACCTACATCCTAGGGATTATATCTATAGAATAGATCCAAGAGACTAATAGGCCTAAGTCAGAGCCCATACATAGACAAGATACTGCATATGCTCAATATGCAGGATTAAAAAAGGGGTTACTTTCCCATGTCTTATGGCATCTATCTTAGTAAGGATATGTGTCCTAGTACACCTCATTAGCGAGATTGCATAGCAAGATTCCATATGCCTCGACCATTGGATCTATCATATATGTCATGTTATGTACTCGACCGGATGTATTAGTTTCCTTAAGTATGCCCATGTCTCATGGCATCCATCTTAGCAAGGATATGTGTCCTAGTACACCTTATTAGCAAGATTGCATGAGCAAGGTTCCATATGCCTCGGCTATTGGATCCATCATGTATGTCATGTTATGTACTCGACCAGATGTATCATTTTCCTTAAGTATAACCAATAGATATCAACAAGATCTTGGTGAGGGTCATTGGACTACTATCAAGAATATCCTGAAGTACTTAAGAAGGACTAAGGAATTATTCTTGGTATACGGTGGATTGGATTATTAGCTCTGTGTAACCATTTACACAGATGCAAGTTCCCAAACTAACCAAGATAACATTAAATCATAATCTAGATACATATTCCTCCTAGATAGTGGAGTAATAACCTGGAAGAGCTCCAAGCAGAGCACTATAGCAGATTATACAATAAAAGCTGAGTATATAATAGCATAAGATGCAGCCAAGGAAGCCGTGTGGATCAAAAAGTTCATTACTAAACTAGGGGTGGTGCCTACCATCTCAAATCTAATATATTTGTTCTGTGACAACAGTAGTGCTATTGCACAGGTTAAGGAGCCTGGGTCACATCAAAGAACCAAGCATATACTCAGGTGATTTAATCTCATTAGAGAAATTAATGATAGAGGTGATATAAAAATATGCAAAGTAGCAGGAGAAGATAATGTTACTGATCCTTTTACCAAGCCGCTTGCATAGGTAAAGTATGAGCGTCATATTTGGATAATGGGAATTAGGCAAATTAATGATTGTACCTAGTGCAAGTAGGAGGACGTTGGAAATTGTACTCTAGGGGCCAATCATTGTACTTTGAACATTATTATTCAATCAACTTCTCCATTTTGTTATCATATTATTTGCATGTTCACTATGATAACTATCCTTGGATAAATCATAATGATTGTCCTAAATGTCCGTGGTCGGTCATCTATGCGAGAGCAAAGATGAAATTAGACCCGTATGACTTTGAAGAGGTATGGAGACACAAATCAAAGTCTTAGGCACTTGTAAAAGTACAAAGTGCTGGATCAACCTGCTATGAGAAATCTGCAAAGATTAAGTCATAAGCTTGTTTAGCTCATGTATAACCATGTCACTATACCCTTTTGACCTGAGATCATCATGGATTCCTACATGAGAGTCAATCACTTTGACCTAGTCAATAGTCACCTTTAACGAGGTGATGATAAAGGCTATGTTGGGGCTTAGCGGTTTTTATGCAGAGGAATGTGAATGGTCAAGATGGAATTTGTCTCTTATATTAGTAGAAAGATATTACTGGGCCGCTCGATGAGTGAGTCTAAGAAATGTATGGCCATACTACAATGGAAAGGAGTTTTTATTTATATAGTCAGACTACTCAAGGATCAAGAAAGTAATAGTCAGAAATAGGAGGATGACATTCTCCATACATCATCCTTGACTGAAATATCGAGTGACAAAAGGGACGTGATATGGTTGTATGACAGGTTGCATCGGTTTATCAATCCTCATATGAATTGAGTAGTCGTAATGTCTTACTAGAAGCCGCTTTCGACTTATGGGTTAGTATAATCATTAGCCCACTACTAACTTCATCTAGGCCTACAGGGCTACACACAAAGTAGCCCAACACGAGCTATAATATCCAGATTCATTAAATCTAAAATATGTCTAGATTTAATGAATGTAATGGTTAATCTAAGGTGGATGAATATATATATATATATATATATATATATATATTCAAAAAAGAAAATTAATAATATTATATATACATATATGTATTTTTGAAATACATATATCTATATATATTATATGATAATATTAATATATTGTGTTAGTTTTAAATTTAGTTTTATCTGATAAATTAAATTTCATAACTAACATAATATCTAATATTTAATTTATAAAGATAAATTAAATCTATTTTCAATGGCTCTTTGTTCAGATTAAATAAATAGGTTAAATTAAAACTGTTAGACAGATTTAATTAAACCATATTTATTTAATTTGCTTATCAAAAAATAATTAAGTGTTAATTGATATGATATAGATTTCGAAATTAATTAAGATTAATTTTAAAAATTCAATATCTATCATAAAATAGAAGCCCTGACTAGTTATTTAAAAGGGTTGAGCTAGGGTTTTCTATGGGTGATAAAAGATAGATAGAGAGCCATGAGAAAAGAAAACTCTAGAGAGTGACGTTGGTGGCGTTAGCACACTGTTCATTTTGGATTTCTATTCGTGTGGAAACCGGTAGAAAGAGCTTATCTGAGTTGTTATCTCCTTGAGATCGAAAAGAAAGACTAAATACATAAAAAAGGTGTGTTTCTCTACTACTCAATTTAAACACCGTTGACAAATCCACAATCGGTATTGGAAAAAAATTTTGAATTTTAATTTTCCGCTATATCTACCAATCCCAACACATTCTTCTACCAACTTCATATGCCAAAATTTTAGTAGTCGAGAAGTGGGTAAAATACCTCTAGCAATCCTCCAAATTAACATCTTCAATCTCAGAGGAAGTTTAGATTTCCAAATCATTTCACATACCATATTTGCAGATTCAACAGCCTAACCCTCCAAGGTTTGCAAAAAAACGATATCTATCATGCACAGTATGTTCTCCATATTGGCTACCCTTCCATTTGATGGCATCTAGATACTGGGACATTGGTATAGAAAACAAGGAAAACTATTGCAGCACCTACCTGAGATAAAGGAAAGATGATAAGTAAAATATTTGCATATTTATTTGCCCTTGTATGATAATTTTGTGGACAATATTTGAGCTTAATATAATAAATTTGGGTGTAATTGATAAATAAATAATGTTTTTGGAATAAATATTGCTAATATTATAATATAGTATTTTCTTGTTTTTCTTTTGACAGCAAGAACAACACCATGTTAAGGAGAAAAGAGAAGAAAGGAGACCGAAAAATAGACTCAAGACAAAGACGCGAAGCTTCAAAAAAATAAATATAAAATAAAATAAAAAATAAAAAAAATATAGAAGTATTGTAGCCACGGAAGTACTGTAGCTAACAATTATTGTAGCGGACAGAAGTGACTACTGTTGTGAACGAAAAGCACTGTAGTAACGCACTTTTCAAACGCATTTTAGTGTAGCAAATCCGTTTTTGAGCCTATAAAGAGAGATCTTGGGCCAAGCTTCTAGGAATGAAGAGAGAGAAGTAGAGGGTTCCTTCTCTGACATCTAGAAGTCCTTCTCTGACAGGAAGAGGTCTTTTCTCTGACAATTCTATATAAATTGTGTTATTTTTTAGAGTTAATTTCATACATTGTATTACTTTTTGCATGCCTCCATCTTGGAAGGCTTAGGTAGACCTCCTATATGGATGGTATAGGTAGTTCTCCTATATGGATGGTATAGGTTACCACCTACATAAAAGGTTTTACTTCCTACAAGGAAGGCTAGATTTCTCCATTTTTCATGCATCTTTTGTTGTATATTTATGTTTTAGAATTTAATATTCAAGTTTTATGCAGTATTTATGAGGTTTTCATTCTAGTTTTATGTAATGTTAATTTATTTTTATTTTGTTTTAATTTCATCATGAGCTAAATTTCTATTTTCCTAGGGTGATGATGTAGCTTATTAGTGACGGATCGAATCTTAACTTATTAAATCTAGTTTTAATTTTCTCCCTCAAGATTGAGTTTTAATTATTGTTTTTAATGCTTTCAATTGATTGGCCACCTTTTGAATGATTTCAATATGTATGTTGAGACTGGAAGGAGATGCATGTGTGTAGACCCTATAATTAAAACCATAATTTGTATATGAAATGGGAATATATTCATATGAGTTGTGCAGTTTTAATGAGTTCCATAAATATTAATGCAATTGCTTAAATTCATATAGGAATATATTATATTAGCAATTAATTATAAAATTGCTTGACCTTGAAATAGGCTAGTAATTAAATGAGGGAACTCAACTATCAATCATGTGAAATAAATTGGGCTAGAATATATAAGTGATTCAATCCGAAATTAGCTAAGTGAAATCTAATCCCTAAGGCTTTTTATCATAGTTACTTTCATGTTATTTGCACTCATATTTAATCATTTTATTTTATACTCTCAATCATTAACTAATTGATCGGCTAAATAGAATTAAAATTACTCATTTTGGCACTAGTGATCAATCCTCGTGGGAATGATACTTTACTCACTTCTATATTACTTGATTACGACAGTGTATACTTGCACGATCATTTACACCTATAACAGAAGACAAAATCGAAAGTTCCATGCCGCTCTCGACCGCAATATAAAGTCTACTAACCTCATTGAAAGGCACACCAAACTCGACTGCTGCAACGGCCACCAAAGCCTATTATTTAATGGTATAGTAGATCCATCCCTTACTTGCTAGGTAAGGTGTTTTGAAACTAATGAGCCTGCTTTAGTGATATGACTCCATAATGATGAACTATTGTATACTGGTTTAAAAATGAAGCTCTGATCACAATCAAGATATTTTGTCAGCATAATCCTACTAAGCAGCGATCTCTGATCCGAAATGATTCTCCACATATGCTTTGCCAAAAGTACATTGTTAAAGCTTTCTAAATGCATAATTTGCAGACCACCCTTGCTTCTAGGAAGGCATAAATCTTCCCATTGTAGAAAATGAATTTTATTTGAGTATACGGACCAACCCCAGAAGAATTGAGCCATTTTCATGGCAATTTTATGACATAACTGTTGAGAGAACTTCATACAAGAAAAGGGGTAGACTAACAAGGAAATCGGTGGTGCAAGACCAGACCGAGTCTAGTGTACAAGAAAAGGGGTAGACCAGACCGAGTCTAGTGGACTACATACTAGTCCAGGTAGTCCAAGACCTAAATTTAATATTTTTGTATTTTTGTTTTTTCACCTTCGAAGGCAAAATTTGAACCTATTAAACACAATTAGGACAACAAAAATACTTATAATAATATAAAACATGTCACCAAAAATTAAAACATCATAAATCTATAAGAATATCCAACAACATTCAACAACAATTAAAAAAAATGTTGAGAAAAAATAATAAAACATGATAAATATAATTAAGATAATAAAAATACCTATAATCATATAAAAATAATCATAAAAAATAAAACTTAATTATAAATCCTTAAAAAAACTCTAACAACATTAAATAAAAAATAACATCTAAATTATAAAAATATTTTTTAAGAAATTGACCACCAGACCAGACTAGTCCAGGTGGTCTGGTCCCCTGGTCTAGAACCCAGTCCAACCCGACCGGTCAATCTGATCTAGTCTGGTCCGATTTCATTATATTGCTCATTTGGACTGGACCAAATTGGACCGGACCAGTTCAAGTTGGACTAAACTAGACTAGACCACCGGGTTTTTGCTCACCCCTACCACAGAATAAATAATGATTAAGTTTATATGAATTTATAATAATTTACTTGTCTAAATTGGGGGTGCGTACTGGGTAGACAAGTAACCGTTAGAGGACGAAGAATGCTGTTACTTTTTTATCCCCCTTTTTGGCTAGGAAGATTTTCAAACTTCAATTTTATGTATTTAACTCCTAGTTGGAAAAAAATCTTATGCATTTA
Organism: Inga leiocalycina; assembly: GCA_963242795.1. Classification (NCBI taxonomy): domain Eukaryota; kingdom Viridiplantae; phylum Streptophyta; class Magnoliopsida; order Fabales; family Fabaceae; genus Inga; species Inga leiocalycina. Next base: position 36,283,066 of record OY725321.1, on the reverse strand, counting down.
TCAAACAAAAGCATGGATTTAGATATAGAGGAAAAGAATTAAAAGTTGATAGAAAGGGAATACATTGTACATACTTTATTTGTTATGGGGGGGGGGGGGAATTAATCCGCAAGTTCTTATAAAGCTTGATCCATTATATACATTCATGATTGACAGTAAAACAAAAAATTTTAATGTATAAAATTTCTTGAACTTTTATGAAATTTTCTTAGTTTGATTTAACCACGTTTTTAACATTTATGCATTTTTATAAACGAAATTTTAGAACAGACATAAATTAAAATTATAACATCAAACAATAAAGGCTTAGTTTAAATAAAATAAACTATATGAATCATATTTAAAATTAAGGCAAAACTATATAGACATGTGAATTAACGTTTTTTTGGATACATTGGAAAATATGTTTACGTCATTCTTCTAATTCCAATTTTTGTAGTTGTATTGAACATGCCTGGATGAGGCGCACTAGGATTCTCAAATACGTGTAATGTGAATTATTGTTAAATTTGTGAATTAACTCTCGAGTTTAATTTTTTTATATTTCTAATTTACAAAAGTGTATCAAATTACTCTTAAACTTATATTAATTGTAAACTTAATTAAACCATGGGTTTACACTCGAGTTTACTATTTTTACATTTCTATTTTATAAAATCATATTAGCACACTCTTAAATATTTTCTTTTTTTTTTATTTGATAATATTTATTGGCTTTATATATGAATTTTACAGAAATTCATTTGTTAAGTATGATAAATTATAAATGTTGATCGATTTAATTTCAATAATTTGGATTTAAAATATATTTAACTCAAATTATTGTCATTTTTACATTTTAATTATTTAATTATACACTATTAATATATATATATATTTATATTTATATTTATGGATAAATGTAAACTCTTACAAGATTACCATTCGAGTTCACAATACAATTTTATGTCACTGTTATAAGTTAGCTCAAACTTGTGAATTTGACAACCTTGCGCACATGCTAGGAAGAAAGAAAAAAATTGGGACCAAATCCATGCACATAAATATTTAAGCTATGTTTGGCATAGCGTTTTTTAGGAAAATAAGTGCTTATTACATAAGTCGAGATAAAACTCCTCTCACATACTTACCTCGTATACTGTAAATTACGATTCATAAGCACTTATAAATAAAAAATAAATTATCCCAAACTAGCACTTAATCAATATCATTAATAATATTACTTAGTGTTTATTTTCATTCTTGAATTAAAGGAAAAATATTTGACTTGTAATTATATACATTTAAAGCAAAGCTAATACGGTAAACTCTTAAATGCTAATAATTGACACTAGTACAAAATTTCCTTTTTAGACCGCTATATTTAGACCGGTTATAACAGATAAGGTTTAAAAAATTTGACCGGTGGCATTTTTGTAATTATATATAATTTCTAAGACCGGTTCTCAAAAAAATCATTCTTAAAAAAATTATTTAGACTGGTTATAAATAAAACTAGTCTGAAAATATCAAAATATTTAAAAAATTAAAAATTTTAAACTTTTTAAACCGGTTATTAATAATAACCGGTCTTAAATATCAAACATTTCATACCGATTTTAATAAAAACCGGTCTTAAATATGAAAAATTTAAAAATTATTTTTTTTCACCCTTTTAAGACCGGTTTTATAAATACCAGGTCTAAAAAATCGACCCTAATTGTTTGAATCTCCTTTTTGTAGCGCCTAAATTTCGCTCTCTAAATCTGAAACCTCGCTTCTTGGTGCGATTACTCTGTGAGCTCAGTCATCTTCGCTCGATCTCATTCTCATGTTTGTTGCTGCGGTGCTCTCACCCTTGCACTGAATGAGTTTATCGCTGCCACAACCTCGCTTGCTCTTATTTCCTTCGTCGCGACTTTTCTCTTTCCCGGTGACATCCATCCTTCATCGCAATCTACCTTGGCAGCCTCACTTCTTTGTTGCCATGAGCTGCTTGCTCCTTTGCTTTGACCCAGAGATGCGTGAAAAAGATGCAACTGATGTTATGAAGTTTGAATAAACTTTTCTTTTAAACGCTTAATTAATTTGTAAACTAATTTTTGAGTATCTACTGCAAGGTGGCGATAGATGAAAGAGGAAGAAGAAGGTGCAAAGCAAAGCGCCTTGCTTAAAACAATTCCTCGTCTACTTTTTTTACCAGAGGAACAAGGGTCACGAAGAGAAGAGAGATCCTATTTGGATTTTTTTTTTTTTAGGGTTTTATTATAAGTATAAATGGTATACATACTGATATATACCAAGTTAGTGTGTGATCGGTCTTTGGGGGATCCTATCTGTGAAATTGCTCTGTTTGGTTTTTTTAATTTTGTCTCTGGTTTTCTTCTTCCTTATGGTTGTGCCAAAATAGGTTCATAGTTTCAACTAAGAAACTGAATATGAATATAAAGTTAAACTTATGGGTGTGCCTGAATTTTGTTACAAGAGCTGCTCATTATCTTTCTACGTTGTTTGATGTTCTTAGTGAACGATACAGGAATTCAGGTTTTTAGAAATTTTAGCAGCAGGATTCATAGGGAAGGTGTTTTTGTAAAATCTGATGGTGGTAATTTGCTTGGAAGTATCCGCAATCGATTTTTCATTGTAATCCCTTCTACTCATCTGTACGTTTGACTACAAAAAAAAGCCCTATTTTTTTTTTAAAAAAAAGTATCACTTTTAAGACCGGTTATTAAAATAACCGGTCTTAAAAGTCTTGAAAAAAAAAGTTTTTAGACTGGTTTTTAAACAACTGGTCTAAAAAGTTTAGACTTTTTAGAACTAGTCTTCGAGTAACCGGTCTAAAAAAGTGATTTTTAAGACCGGTTTACTAAAAAATAGCAAACTTTTAAGATCGGTTGTATCAAGACCGGATCCAAAACCGGTAGACTTTTTAGACCTGGTCTTCAAGCAACCGGTCTAAAAAAGTGATTTTTAAGACCGGTTTACTAAAAAATAGTAGACTTTTAAGACCGGCTATATCAAGACCGGATCCAAAACCGGTCTAAAATGTCGTTTTTAACCGGTTTTAAAAGTGATTTTTCTACTAGTTTGAGGGTGTAAATATTTTTTTTTTTTGACCGAGAAGTGTAAATATTATATTGTTTGGCTTTTGAAAGTGAAAACAAAATATTTATCTATGAATATATTGAACTAAATAAATAGTGCCCATTTTATTTAATTTTTTATTATGCGTATAAATTTTGAATTATTTAGGCACCTTTTTCTAGTCATATACATTTATAATAAACAAAATAACAGGCAAATAGCAAATATACAGCATATAATTGTTAATTATTTATTTAATTTTCCAATTATAGGAGGACACCATATTTATGATTAATTAACGAATACATCCAATGATTTACGAATTCTGCATCCGAACGTGTAAAACTTCTGTTTTCAAAAAATTCAAATATGGGAACACCGCAATCTAGGCTGAAAGATCAAAGGCAAAAATTAAATATATAGGGATATTCATATGAGAAATCAACGAAAATTCATAAATGTCATAAATAATTAATTATATGCGTCTTCTTCCTCAAGACTATATAAACCCAGGTGGTTTTCTCACTTGAACCCACAAACCAAACAGTTAGATTTATGCAAAATATTGGTGTGTTTTGAGTTCTAAATGAATATGCAAGGCCTATTATTTGCTGTTCTCTTGTTGGGTTGTTTTGTTGCTTCACAAGCTGATCCTATTTTTAATGTCCTCAAGTATGGTGCTTCAGGCAGTGGCCACACTGATGATTCCCAGGTTAGTAATATGCAAATTTTAGGATTCTCATCATTTTCATTTGACTACTTTTTTTTTTTCTGGTTTCTTGCAAGGTGTCTGAATACTTGTTTTGTCCTGTTTATAAGGTAAAGAAAGTTTTTTTGTCTTTAATATGAGTCAACTCATTAAATTTATTATATAAATGTATAATTTTATGTTGCCTAATTTATTGTTCTTAAACTTTTTAGTTTTCTCAAATTCTTTGTAGTATACTGTATTAAATAGGAACAAAGTTGGAAAGTCATTAAATTTTAATAAAGTTAATGAAATTTAATGTCTTTATTATAGGGCACTTTCAACTATTTTATATGAACCAAGGAATGATAATTAAATATGTCTTAAATTAATAAAATTTTCGAACTTTACCCTATTAATTAGGTTCTAAAGGACAGATAAAAATATAATGCCACAAGATGAAATATGGAATGAAGAAGAATTATGATTTACTTATATCTTTCGGATATTTGGATTTATTTGACTTTCTCAGTATTTTATTATTTTACGATTTACTAGGATTAGTTATTATTGTTGTTATTGTTATTGTTATTAGTAGTAGTATAAATAGTTTTAGGATTTCATTTGTACCTAGACTTGAACGATTGAATTTCATATTGCAGTTTCCTTTCTCTAGTTTCTCTCTTCTCTGAGTTCTCTCCTTCCCTTCCTTTCCCTTCTCCCCTCTTTCTCATCTCTTTCCCTTTTCCCTTCTGTATTTTACATCACCACATTTAAACATTAATTGCATGGGTAAGATTGAAAAATAAATATTAACAACTCTTACGCTATATTTGGATGAAAAGAAAATTAAGGGTAAAGAAAACTAGGAGTGAAAACTCCTAAAAATAATAAATTGTTTTACCATTTTTAAAAATTTTCCTTCCAGATATCCTCTATCCCTATTTTCCCCTCACTTTTCTCTCCATCCAAAAACTACGTTAAAGTGACTTATGTCAATTTTACCCAAAAAAAAAGAGACTTATATCAAGGACAAAAAAATTTCTTCCTGGGGACCCAAGGAGTAATCGTTGTTCATAGTATTTAACAATGTTAAGACTGAATTACATCTTATTTCTCAAATTTGTGCAATGCACGAGAGAATATGAAGATCATTAAACTTTTTTTTTTTTGGTCATTATGTTGGTTATTAATTAAGTGTATTTTATTGGGTAATTAATTTTCGGTGCATTTTGGAATACGTGGAAAGGCTTTTGTGAAAGCATGGGAAGATGCATGCAAAGCAAGAAATGGCCGTCCAACACTTCTGGCGCCCAAGGGACGAACCTTTGTGTTGCAACCTACGATTTTCCAAGGTCCATGCAAGAACCCATCCATTAATTTTAAGGTAATTCATCGATTCATTCATTAAATTTTCTCAAATGTGTAGAAAATTTGCGGAATCTCAAAAAAATTATATTCATTCTGTTGCTTTTTATATATGACAAATTGTTGATATAATATGCTCCCCTTTCTAAGAGACATTCGTAGATTATCTTAAATTTATTTTTGTTGATTTCCCATTTTACCCTCATTTAATTACTCATATCATCCATATCATTGTATTTAATTCCCACAAATTCTCCTTCCACCAACCATTCTCTATTCTGTGTAAATAAGGGTATTTTTGGCATGTTATGATTCTTCTAGAAGGTGCCCTAAATTTAAGACTGAAGTCTGAAGGTAGCAAATGATATATGTATTCAGAAGATTATACTAGAGCATCTTTCTAGTCCTATATGTACAAGAGAAATTTTTTTTTTTTAGGGATAGCATCTTACTAGACACTAATAGCCTGTCCGAAATTTTTAGCATCAGTTTTTATTTCTCTCATTAATTATGAATTAATCTCAATATATTAATTAGCCACACTCTTTGTCGCTCACTCACCCTCTCTTCAAAAATAAAAGTGCTTCTAAAAAATTAAGTTACAATTTCTTACATAATTATTACTTTTAAGCAATTTTAACCAAATTTTTAGTACACGTAATTTGATTCTTGTATTGTGTAAAAATAAAAGACCAGAGTGATGAATAATCAATATATATATATATATATATATTAAAAAAAATAGAGAAGATGATTATATATGGGTTGGCAGGTTCGAGGAACTCTAAAGGCTCCTAAAAACGTCAATGCTTGGAAATGGCCAAGCAGTAAGAAAGAAACATGGCTCCAATTTTCATACATAAAAGGACTTGTTTTGGATGGTAGAGGCCTTTATGATGGCCAAGGCGCACCTTGGTGGTCCTGTTTCAAAAAATCCCAATGTCACGGCCGGCCACGTGTAAGTTCCAAATCCTACTCCTTCAATATTTCAAATTAAATTAATATATTTAAAAGTGTTAACAAATCCTTTTTTTTTTCAATTATGAATGTGGGTAATTTATGCAGGCTATATCATTTCATAATTGTGAGGGGCTTAAAATTAACAAGGTGAGAGTGATTAATACCCCAGGAGGTCACTTATCCATAAACGGTTGCAATCGCTCTGTTATCTCCAACATCCACCTCCGTGCTCCTGATGATAGCCCTAACACCGACGGGATTGGAATCTCCGGGTCATCCCATGTCACAATCCGAGATTCTGTCCTCGAAGTTGGTAATTACCAAACTAACTAATCACTTGAGAAAAAACACAACTCTTTTCTCATTTACAAATCATTATAACTCTTTCGGGGAGGATTCTCTCTAGATGCAGGAAGATCCATGGGGAGAGAAAAAGAAAAAGAAATTGGTCGATCCCACGTGTCAAGTTGGGCCACGAATCTTTTTTTCTTTCTACTTGGAGTCCTCCAAGGTTCACCTAAAAAGAATCAAGACTTTGATGACCTCCGTTCTATCTTGTAAAATTCACTACTACCAGCTAATCTTAGATTCAAACACATTAGATTCAGGAAGGAGAGAAACTCTCACTTTAAGAAAATAGAGTCACTTCTTACCCTAATCATATTTCATTCTCATTTGGGTCTTCTGAGTTCTGATCATTGTGTTCGACTCTTGCTGAAGGCGATGACTGCGTGGCCATTAATGGAGGTTCCCATCTGAACATTACTCGCATCTTCTGCGGACCTGGTCATGGCATAAGGTGATCTCACATCATAATCCTTCCCATAACAAGAAATTTACATGTGTTCAATGAATAATCTTTAAAAGTCTTTGTGGTGTGTGTGTGTTGGTGAATATGCATGTTTAGCATTGGAAGCCTGGGAATTGGTGGAACTTATGGCGCAGTGGAAGAGGTCCATGTCAAAAATTGCACCTTCACCAAAACTTCAAATGGAGCAAGAATCAAGACTTGGGAGGTAAAACACACACACCCAAAAAGAGTACAATAAAATTATTTTTTAACTACAAACTTCATACCAATGACTTGGAAATTCTAATTTTAAAACAAAATACTTGAGAGAGAAACTCAAGAAAATGACTTAGAGAAGAGTTCACTTAATCATGCACATGAAGTTTATAAAGAAATTTACAAGAGTGGAGAGAATTCATACACATGTATGCTTAATAATTACGAGAGTTGAGAATATATACGCACATATTCTAGAAAGAAATTTTGAAACTGTTTTAGCTTAATATTCTCATTCAATCAAGTTTTGACCAATTTACAATCATGTTACGCTGTCCATAACCAGGGAGGATATGGTTATGTCAGAAAGGTCACATTTGAGGACATAATCATGAAAGACGTTCAGCACCCAGTGCTCATTGACCAATACTACACAGCTTTTCGTGCAAATGGAAACATAAAGGCTATAAAAATCAGTGACATCACATTTAGGAATTTCCGAGGAACTTCAGCTTTACCGGAAGCAGTGAAATTGATGTGTGACAAAGCTGTAGGATGCACCAACCTTCGGTTGGACAATATCAAAATTACATCGTCCGATCCTAAAATGAAGACCAAAGCCACCTGCTCCAATGCTCATGGCACAAGTTCTGCCTCCAACATTCCTCAAGTTTCATGCCTTCAAAAGTGATCCTTTTCTTCAGCGTTCATTTTGAACTTAATTTGTTTTTGAGATTGAATGCCAGGTTGTTGACAAATACAAGAGCTTCGAGTCTTAAGGATATCACTTCTGTTTACTAGCAGATTAGCAACTACTTATGGTTATGTTCATGTTCTCAAAAGCAAAATTCAAAAATAACCAAGCTATACGGTTATATATAGATGAGGGAACTCACACATTAATATTAATAATTAACTAAAATCTTCTTGTTCTTAAAAAAATCTAAAGATGTACGAGAATAAGATGACAAAATTTATACAAAGGTGAGGAAAGGGGTGCAATAAATACTAAATCACACATGATGAAGAAAAAAGTAGGTATGGTGGAAAGTGGACAGATTCATGCCAGAAATGGGTACAAACAGCAACATTTTTATATTGATGATGGAGAGTCACCGAGGCAAGAAAACCTCCAAAAATGATGCCGAACTTGTAACAAAGATTGTATCTGAAATGTTTCAAACGCTAATCCCGGTCACATACACCTCTGTCAGTCATAAGTCATTACAGAAGGAAATTTGTATTTGAAACAGCCTATGACAGATATAACAACGTAATTTTCAGCAAAATAATGAATGATTCACAAAGAACAACCAATCTTGATCTATCTCATGACACAGTAACCTCAAGATAATTTGGATTCTCTGTACATTAGAAGCACAAACCATTAAAATCTAATTTGGATGGTCACAGCCTTCTTTCTTTTCTTTTCTTTTTTAAGTTTGCTTTTAAAAAGAAAAAAAGAAAAGTTGAAAAACATAAAATGAAAACAATAAAATCTAGGCCATTCAAATTAGACTTAGACAGTAAAGGTAAAACAAAAATCAGATTAGACAGTGAAAAGAGTGTTCCACGTGATGAACATCTCTCTCAAGAAAGAGAAGCAGGGCGTTCTACTTTTGCATGTGGACCAACCCAAGTTACATGCCAACTACAAGAAGAATTTACCAAGACAGAAGAAGAATATCAAACAGAAGGATCCTCGATCTTCCTTACACTATTACCTTTTAAGTCGAAGCACAACCAAAATTGTTATGATAGAAAGAACCACGTCAATAAAATTTAAAATTAAGAAAAAAGGTTTTTCATTTTTCATAAGGCCGTGCAATTTATAAACTTAATCATCAACAGTGCACAACCATATACAACTTGTTGGAAAAGAGTTTACCTGTACGTATCATAATCTAAAGGAACATAATGCAAGTGATGCGTCTGATATATGGCTTACCAAATCATCCTGCGGGGAAAATTGTAAAGATATAGACACATGTTGTCCTTCATCATGAATAATAAAACAGAAATACCTTCAGGTTTCCCAAAGTCGTGCATGCTTGCTCAAATCCATGCAACAAATTGCATTAATTTTCTCGTAATAAAAATTCTCAGAATGTAATGTCTTCCTGATTTGTGGATGCATAGTTGACAAGCATTTCAGTGGTAGCAGCATCTGCAACAAAACCTTTCTCTTTCATTATTGTAAGGTATTTCATTGTCTTTGAACTCTCCCTTTTAAAAAGTAATCCTTGAACAAATACATTGTAAGTGCAACTATTAGGCAGGCAACCATTCTCTTCCATATTTGTCAATAAGTTTTCAGCCTCATCCACAAGTCCTTCTTTACAGAGACCTTTAATCATTATGGTATAAGCATAAACATTCATTTGCAATCCTTTAGCAGGCAAACTAGAAAAAAGCTCCCGTGCAGTGTTCAGTTTTCCAGCACTGCACATCGCATCGAGCACAATACAGTAGATCACAATATTAAGATCCATATTACCCTTTTCCATTGCAGCAAATAATGATATTGCCTCAGAATGAAGTTGGCATTTGCAAAGTCCATCCAATATTATGGCACAAGTCTGGAGATTGGGAATTTGGCCATATCTATGCATACTAAAAAACAGTTGTTTAGCTGCAAGTGGTCTTCCTACTTGGCTTAACCCACCTATAAGAGTCGTCCATGTGACAACATCAGGAATAAATCCTTTGCTAACCATTTCATCCAAGAGATGCATAGAAGTATCAATGCTTCGTACTTTACACCATCCATGGATCAATGAAGTATAAGTTACAACATCTGGTAAACAGCCCTGGCTAACCATTAAATGAAATACTTTTGTGGCCTCATTCATTTGATTTTGCAAACAATATCCATCAATCAATGAATTATAAGTGAAAACATCAGGCTTCTCCCCCATCTGAATCATAAAGCCCATTATGCTTTTAGCACCCATAATCATTCCCTCTTTACTTAAGGCATCCGCTAAAATATTAAAAGTTGTAACATCCGGCATGACACCCCTTTGCCTCATCTCATTCAGTACTGCACTAGCTTCCTTCCATCTACAAGAATTACATAGACCTTGAATTAGGCAAGTGTAAGTGACAACATTAGGCTGAATACCTTTGCTAGTCATTTCAGAACACAAACTTAAAGCCTCAGATACCAAACCATCCTTGCACAAACTATTGATAATCATGCTATAAACTACAACATTTGGCTTCCAAATTCTTTCCTCCAGCTTCCTTAGGCACTTAATTGCAGCAGTTGTGTCACCAATACTGCACAATCCGTTTATTATCACCCCAAAGGTGCAAATGTCGGATTGATACCCCACATTTTCTGTATGTTCAAGCAACCTTATTGCTTGAACCAAGTTTCCTTCTACACAAAAACCATTAATAAGAGTGGTAAAAGTCACTACAGTAGGCTCCAAACCAACTTTGAACATAGTCCCCAAAATTGAGAACCCGTAATCTGTCCGCTTTAAATGGCATAGACAATTTATCACAATATTAAGAGTATACACATCAGATTTTATACCCAATGAAGACATTTCTCTAATAAATGAAATCGCTGTTGTATAATGCTTCAGCTTCACAGTCACCCCCAACAATAACGTGAAGTCTAACACAGATGGCAAAGGTTTCATCCTAACCATCATATGAAAAAAGTTTATGGCATCATCAACATTTTTCAATCTTCCAGACCTGCATTGATTCCTCATAAAATTTAAGAACTGGGAGTCGATTTCTGTAGAACCAACTGCGGTACAAATTGGAGAACAAGAAGACATGACAGCACAAGGAAAGTAACGCGATAGAATGACAAGAGGAGTTCTGGAACGAGCAGTAAAACCAGTCTCTTGAAGAAGAATAAGAGGAAACCCAGAAAATGAAGCTATTCTTCGTAGCATAGGATTAGACAAGCGGGTATCACACCATCACAATCAACATAGCAAATAGCTTTCTCTAATTTTTAATCTAATAGTGGAAAGTTGATAAACCAAATGAAGGAGGAAGAGGAGGACTTTACCAAGAGGATTGAAACATTGAAGCTTCCAATTTCGCCGAAAACGCAGCAACACACCAAGTTCTCTTCGGAGGAAAGGATGTCGGGAAGACTATATAGAGTTTGGGAGTTGTTTTGCACGAGGGAGCACTTCACATCTCTCAGTCCCTTTGCTGCGAAGCAGAGTCTTGAACCTGAGCTCTCTGGTTCGTTTCGCTATGAGGAGGGGAAAAGAAGGGAGAGCTTGATTTTTTTTTTTTTTTTTTGGTAGCGGAAAACCAGTAATTACGTTTTTTTTCAATAAAACACGGGATTAATTCTTTTTACAGGAAAAAAAATTAAAAAAAAACTTTGAAATTATAAAAACCTAAATCAGGTTTACTATCAAGAGTTGATAAAAGAAAGACGAAATTTACTAAGCAATTCACAACTCATTTTTTAAAAAATATCTGATTTAAAATTTAGCAAATTTAAAGTTCCGCCCTTTTTTGGGAAAAAAATCAGAAAAAAAAACTTTAAAATTATAAAATTATTAATTAGGATTGTTACCTAGAGTTAATAAGAAAATGACAGAACTTAACAATCAACTCACAACTCATGTTTTAAGAAATACCTGATTTAGAATTTTATAATTTAAAAATTTTTTAAAGTCCGTTTTCCTTTTTATTTCCTTTAATAAAATGATCAAATATTATATAGAAGGAATTAAATGTTCAGAGATGCTCGTAAAAAGAAGCAGGACGCATGCAAGGACAAGAAACTGGGGGACCGGGGATTAAAGTTACAGACTTTAAATGAGGCAAATTTGAACAAAAAGCAAAGGATATCCTTGACGATGATGCTTGAGCTGTCCGTCATGGAGACTATCAAGCTGTTGAAGTAAATAGTGGAACTCCAAATCTGGAGGGTTTCTAGATCCTCTTGAAAGAAAGAGTGACTTATAATCCAGAGAAGCGCAATTGTAATTTCTTGGACCATTAAAGATTCTCCATCCTGATGTAATTGGAGAAGAGAGGATTTTATCCAATTTTGCAAATCCTGAAGGCTTTGGAAGTCCATTCTTATCGATAGGCAAGCAAACCAAAGAGATTTAGAAAAAGCACACTCACTGAAGATATGGAGAAGGGATTCTTCATCAGGATATCCAAAGGGGCATGATCCATTCACATTATATTCATGATTCATGTGTTGTTTCCTTAGAATGTCCATGGAAGGTGTTAGAAGTCATAACGGTGGCATGATATTGTTGAAGAAGAGATATGGTGGTTCACCTACCTTCACCTACACATTGAAAATACCTTTCGTCAATCACGCACTCGGTCTCCGTTTTGTGTATATATATGTATTGTAATCCTCTCATTTGATTGTGTGTGTAAATATAGTTTTATAGATGTTCTTTAGTTTACATGGTACCAGAGCCTTCTCGTTCCTTCAGTTTTTCCGTTGAAAAACATTTAGATCTCCTCTCGTCGGAATCTCATCAAGACGCACGCGCAAGTTCTTCAGTCTTTCCGGCCTCCGATCGGTGTAAACCTACGACAGCGCCTCGTTCCGATCAGGCGTTTGTCTTCACACGCAGACGTTCCCTTCACCTTCCGATACATGCGCCGGCGCGTGAGCTTGTTTCCGGCGACCTTTCCGACAGGCCACCACAGATTCCTAATCGACTTCTCTTCGGTAGTTTCGTGATCTCATTGTTTGTAGCATTTTGCTTATATTTGTTCCTTAAAAAAAAATCTGAATTGGCGCATTGTGACTTGCTCGTGGACCATTCTGTCATTTTTGGTAATTCAGAGGATCATTCTGTCATTTTGGTAATTCGGACGATCATTCTGTTATTTTTCTAATTTGAAGGACTATTTTGTCATTTTACAAATTCGGAGGACCATTCTGTCAGTTTTCTAATTTGAAGGACCATTCTGCCATTGTTTAAATTCATAGGACTATTCTGTCATTTTCTATGCTATGACTCTTGTGGCCCTTTTACTTCCATTTTGTGATTGAGTGTCTGTTGGACTCTTGTGGCTAGCCTCTGATTGAGTATTAATATTATACTCTTTGATTCCTTTGATTTAATACTTCGTGCTCCTCTGATTTTTTATACTTATTTCTTTTCTTAAACAAAATTTGTGACTTCCACTTGATTGTCATTATGGCTAACTCTAAGCACTCTGATATGTTGCCTATGTCTGCTAAGATTACTGCTTTACAGTTAAACTGAACAAATTATAGTGATTGGAATCAAACTGTTAGAGTATATATTTTGGGCATTGAAATGGAAAGTCATTTAACTGAGGATCCTCCTTCTAGTGATGAAACAAAACTTTTGGCCTGGCAAAGAGTAGATGCTCGGATTCTGTTTCAAATTCGAAATTCTATTGAATCACGGATTCTATCTTCTGTTAGCCATTGTAAAACTGTCAAAGAACTCATGAATTATCTTGAATTTATGTTTTCTAGAAAAGGAAATATTACTCGTATTCATGAGGTTTGCAAAGGTTTTTATCGTTCTCAATAACAAGATCGTTCATTGAAAGATTTCTTCTTAGATTTCAAGAGGATGTATGAGGAAATGAAAGTACTAATGTCTCTGCAAGCCGATCTGTCGACTCGTATCAAGAATTTGGAACTTCAGGCTATCATAAGTTTTCTTGAAGCTCTCAACCCATCTTATGAAACTATTTGTTCCTAAATTTTATCTAGTCAAGAGCTTCCTTCTCTTGAAGATGTTTTCTCACAGGTTCTTCGTGCTGATAATATGATTCATTCTTCTGCTAATCCAAATGCAAGTGCCCTAGCTGGGTGTGGTCCCTTTGAATCTAGGAATTATGGGTATAAACAAAGCACCACTTCTCCGACAATGAATTCTGGTAGTATTATCTGCAATTATTGCAAAGAACCGGGCCACATTAAGAAATATTGTCGAAAATTGCAAAATAAACAGCAGCGTGATCAACAGCGTGGACGTGCTCATATTGCCCAGACACCCCGTCTCTTTGATTCTGGATCTGGATCTTCTTCTGCAGGGGCTCTAGCCACAGGTACTTTGTTCTCTGGTCTTACTATAGCTGCCACTAAGTAGGTCATTGATTCTGGTGCCACCGACTACATGACAGGTAATCATCACTTGTTCTCTTCATATGTACCCTATGACAACCCTTCATCCATATTTGTCGCCAACGGTTCTCCAGTCCGTGTTAATGGCTCAGGCACTGTTAAACCCACTACATCTCTCTCATTATCCTCTGTTCTTAATGTTCCTGATCTAACCTTTAACCTTTTATCTCCAAGTAAACTCACTCGTCATTTGAACTGCTTTATCTCACACTTCTCTGACTATTGTTTAATTTGGGATCTATCGACGAAGCAGATTATTGGAGAGGTTATGAATCCGGGGGACATTACATCCTTGATGATCAGGTCCCATGCTCTATTGCTTGTTCTAGTGTGTCGTCTCTATTTGAAGTTCATTGTCGTCTAGGTCATATATTGCTATCGTCTCTTCGAAAATTGTATCCTCAGTATTCTTCTGTGTCTACTTTAGATTGTGAGTCATGTCAGTTTGCCAAACACCATCGTGTTCATTTGGCACCTCAAGTAAATAAACAAGTTGCGTCCCCCTTTGAGTTAGTACATTCTGATGTTTGGGGTCCTTGTTCAATTCTGTCCCAAACTGATTATCGTTATTTTGTCACTTTTGTTGATGATTTTTCCCGAACCACTTGGCTTTATTTAATGAAACAACGTTCTGAATTATTTACTCATTTTCGCAATTTCTGTGCTGAAATTCAAACCCAATTTAACACTCTTGTGAAAATCTTATGAAGTGATAATGCAAAAGAATATTTTTCTGCCCCATTCACCGATTACATGCAAAATCTTGGTATTCTTCACCAATCCTCTTGTGTTGATACCCATATTTAAAACGGTGTTGCTGAAAGAAAGAACAGGCATCTCTTAGAAATTGCCCGAGCCCTCTTGTTTCACTTCTCAGTACCTAAGCATTTTTGGGCTAATGCTGTATCTACTGCCTGTTTTCTTATCAATCGCATGCCTTCAGATGTTCTTAGTGGAGATATTCCATATTCCATTCTGTTTCCTACCACTAAGCTGTTTCCTATTTCTCCTAAAATATTTGGTTGTGTCTGCTTTGTTCAGGATGTCCGTCCTAGTGTTAGTAAACTTGATCCCAAGTCCCTACGATATGTTTTTCTAGGCTATTCTCAAGTCTAGAAAGGTTATCGATGTTATTCTCCTGATCTTCATCGTTACCTTGTCTCCACTGATGTGACCTTTCATGAGTCTTCGCTTTTCTTCACATCTTCGATCTTCTCTGACTCTCCATCCATTATTGCTGAGTCTGATGATGTCCTAGTTTATCGTGTCCCTTCATCACCAGTATAGGCTGCTTTACCAGAACCTGATGTCATCAATGATGCTGATGTTCCACGTGTTTTGCCATCACCAATCACTACTTCACCGACGGATTCTGGTCCAAACTCCCAAGATTCTTCTATTGATCTTCCTGACCCAGTTAACCCTACTTTTGCTATTGATCCCCTTCCTAACCTGCCTATTGCCCTCCGAAAAGGTACCCGTCATCGTTGTCCTCCCAGAAGATATGTTGAATGTACTTATCCTATATCTTCCTTTGTCTCTTACCAGAACTTGTCCTCTTCTTCATCTTCACTTGTGGCCACCCTTGATTCCATCTCTACCCCTACTACCCTTCACTAAGCTCTGACTCATCCTGGTTGGCGTACAGCAAAGGAAGAAGAACTCATGGCCCTTGACAGAGCTGGTACATGGACTCTTGTTGATCTACCTCCTGGGAAGAAAGCCATTGGATGTAAATGGGTGTTTGTTGTTAAAACCAAGGCTTATGGTTCTTTAGAATGGTTAAAGCTCGGCTTGTTGCCAAAGGATATGCACAAACTTATGGTATTGATTATTCTGAAACTTTCTCTCCTGTGGCTAAGCTATCCTCCGTTCGTCTTCTTATCTCCTTAGCTGCCACCTATCACTAGGATTTGCATTAATTAGATGTTAAAAATGCCTTTCTGAATGGTGATCTCCTAAAAGAAGTTTATATGGAGCAACCACCTGGGTTCGTTGCTCAGGGGGAGAATCGGAAGGTGTGCTATCTCCAAAAATAATTGTATGATCTAAAGCAAAGCCCTCGTGCCTAGTTTGAGTGATTTTGTGACGTAGTCAAGCAATTTGGATTAAGTCAAAGCAAGTGTGTTCACTCTGTATTCTACCAGTAATCTGATACATGCATGATTCTTTTAGTAGTATATGTTGAAGATATTGTAATTACAAGGAGTAACATTTCTGGAATCTCATAACTTAAAGTATTCCTAAATTCTCATTTCCAGACAAAAGGTTTAGGGTCATTAAGATACTTTCTTGGTATTGAAGTTTTGAGAAGCAAGAAAGGTATTCTTTTGACTCAAAGGAAGTATGTTCTTGATCTTTTAAAGGAGACTAGAAAACTTGGAGCTGCGCCAAGTAACATTCCTATGATTTCAAATCCATTCCTCGATCTTAATGCTAATATGTTTGATAAACTTCCTGATGATTTAAAGAAGATTGATCCAGAAAAATTGAAGCCGTTCCCATTTCCTGAGAGATATAAAAGACTCATTGGGAAGCTCAATTATCTAACAGTAACTCGTCCTGATATAACCTTCTCAGTCAGTAGGTCAGCCAATTCATGGCATCACCAACGGTTGCACAATGGGAAGCTTTAGAACATATCTTGCATTATTTGAAAGGTTCTCCAAGACTTGGTATTCTTTATAAAAATTATGGGTATACTAAAATTGAGTGTTTCTATGATGCGGATCATGCAGGATCTAATACCACAAGACGCTCCACTACAGGTTACTGTGTGTTTGTTGGTGGAAATTTGATATCCTGGAGAAATAAGAAACAAGGAATTGTGTCAAAGTCAAGTGCAGAAGCGGAATACAGAGCCATGTCACAGTCAGTACAAGAAATTGTGTGGGTATTTCAACTCTTGAAGGAAATTGGCATTACCATGACATTACCTGCAAAACTATGGTGTGACAATAAAGCAGCATTTCATATAGCATCAAACTCTGTGTTTTATGAACGAACGAAACATATTGAGATTGACTGTCATTTTATTCGTGATAAGATCTAAGAAAATATTATATCTACAGGATACATTCGATCTGACGATCAACTGGCAGATCTTCTAACAAAAGCCTTTCATGGGACACAAGTTAAATATCTTTGTAACAAGTTGGGTATGATCAATATATATGCTCCAACTTGAGGGGGAGTGTTAGGAGTCATAACGGTGGCATGATATTGTTGAAGAAGAGATATGGTGGTTCACCCACCTTCACCTACACATTGAAAACACCTTCCGTCAATCACGCACTCGGTCTTCGTTTTGTGTATATATATGTATTGTAATCCTCTCATTTGATTGTGTGTGTAAATATAGTTTTATAGATGTTCTTTAGCTTACAGAAGGTAAAGCATTGTTTAGAAGTTTCCATAGAAGAAGGAGGAGTTTGACAGGGCGTCGTATTGACCAAAAAAATTTCTAGAATCTATCCTTTTGCTGCGTAACTAGATGGCTCAGGCATAGATTAAAACCATCTTTAACTTTGTAGAAACCTTCATGCTTACCTGTCCAAATTAATTGATCTTCCTGATTTGTGAAGGATATAGGAGAATTGAGAATAGATGAGGCCTCCTGCTGATCATAAATTGACAGAATAACATGTTGATTCCACACAGGAGGGGTCCAGTTGTCTTAATTATGCAGTGAGAAGAATACTCTTGTTCTAACTCAGGTTGCATGGGCCACCACAAAGGGTGGTTGAGGGGGATTGATTTACCATTTCCGATTCTCCACTTGAGATGATTTCAGATCAGATCAGATTGATTGAGAATGTCTTTCCAGAGCCAAGAAGAATTGCAAGGGTTTCTGAATATGGAGGAATTTTGAACATCCATGTACTTGACCTTTAGAGTATTTCCAAGCAAGGAGTTTGGAGAGGATGAAAAGACTCTCTATGCTTGTTTTAGCAAGCATTGCTTGGTTAACAATATCTGCTGGTTTGAATCCCAAACCTCCTTCATCAATGGGAAGAGACAAAGTGGAATTGTTGAGAAGCTGGATTTTATTTTTTCTCCAGAAGATCCCCAGAAGAAGTTAATGCGTCTTGAATCTATCGTCACATATTGATTGAGGCAAATTGATGCATGTCATTATGTGAAGTTCCAAAGAAGATAGAACCAACTTGATCAGCAGTAGTCTGGATGCTTGTGATAGCAATTTGGCTTTCCAAGATGAAGTTCTACTGTCAATAACCTTAAAGACATGATTATAAATTATAGATTTCTTCCTTCCAAGGTCAATCCAACAATAACAACAACAACAAAGCCTTTATCTCACTAAGTGGGGTCGGCTACATGGATCGTATGACGCCATTGTGCTCTGTCGAAAACCATATTTTTTAGTATATTATTAATCCAAGTGCCCAAATGTTTGCCACGCCTTCCAGAGAAAGGGATTTGCAGGAGGTTTGCAAAATGAATTTTCATAGCATGATTGACGTTGGGGCTGAAAATTAGAGTTGACTTTCATCTATTAATGTATTGACCAGACCAAGAGCTATATTTTTTCGAGGAGTGTTTAACATTTCTGACACAATCTTCAGTAGCTTCAAAGCATAGGAGGGAGTCATCAACATAAAGAAGATGAGACATTAGTGAGGCTGAATTGCATATCTTGATGCCTAAACCCGGGATTCCTTGGTTGAGAAGAAGTATTTTATTCTTTAAATATAAGGCACTTATTAAATTTAGGGTTAAACACGTGCTTATTATAACTTTTTAATGGTTTTTGTTTTCCATCCATACATGCCAAACCCATAACAGTGCTCATAAGGGCTATTATTTGTGTGTGAGACTATGTCGTGGCATTAACACTATTAAATAGCTAGGCTGACTTACATTGCTAACTAAAATTGAGGTGGCTTATATGAAAAGATTAAAATCAAAACTCTTTAAAAGTAAAGATATTTGTGGCCATTGTTGAGACAGTCATTGTAAAAATAGTCATGTCTTAATTATATAAATAATATTTAATTTTGGGAAAAT
Source organism: Inga leiocalycina (assembly GCA_963242795.1). Classification (NCBI taxonomy): domain Eukaryota; kingdom Viridiplantae; phylum Streptophyta; class Magnoliopsida; order Fabales; family Fabaceae; genus Inga; species Inga leiocalycina. Next base: position 36,263,821 of record OY725321.1, on the reverse strand, counting down.
CCTTTAAAAATAACTTTAAAAATGTCAAAAGACAAAAAGATGTTCCAAATATTCATAATGTCAAAGGGATGTTATTCGTCTTTTTTAAAATTAAAAAGAAATGACAGAATTGTCCCTCGGAGTTTAATTTTCACTTTAACAGGATTAATTGTGAAAGTATTATCTGAAATAGTAAAACCTTGATTATAATTTGTGAAACGCTAGTCTGATCTTATGAATTTTGATTTGCAACTTATGAAATTCTTTAAGGGATTTGTAAAATTCTTTTGAAAACTTGTGAAAACTTTACCTGAATTTGTGAAAACCTTTATCAGAATTTGTAAAACCCTTATCAGATCTTATGAATCAAAATTTGCAACTTGTGAAAGTTTTTAATGAAGTTGTAAAATTCTTTTGAGAACTTATGAATGACATATCCAAATTGTGAAACCCTTAATAGATCTTATGAATTTTAATTCGTAACTTGTGAAATTCATATGAAAAATTTTAAAAACCTTATATAAACTTTTGAAAACTTTTATCAGAACTTGTGAAATCACGTCATCCTCTCTGTTCTTAATTTTAAACTAACAAGTCTGTCGTTTCCTTTTAATTTTGAAAAAGACAAATCAAACTCTAACATCTCTTTAGTATTATGAATATTCAGAATACGTTTTTTCTTTTGACATTTTAAAGATCTTTTTAAGGGATTTTCCCTTTAATCTTTGAATGGACACCAGGTTCTACTTGTATATTGAAATTCTTTCACATTTTTATTTTTTTTTTCTTTCTTTTCTTTTAGCACCTTGAAGTATTTTTTTTCAAGTAAATTCAGTGTTCTAAAGTATTTTGTGGTGCATTCAGTATACTAAAGTATTTATTAAATGTGTTCATCACTCTAAAGTAGTTTTTATGTGTATCCAACACCTTAAATTATTTTTTGATGAATCCAATTCTCAAAATAACCTATATTATTAAGTGCAAATTTGCATAAAAAAGTACTTTAGGGTGATGGACACATCTGAAAAAAAAATACTTCATGGTGTTGAATACACCATAAAATACTTTAAAATATGGGTTACACATTAAAAAATACTTCATAATATTGGATGCACTCTTCGACAGTAACCCTTTCTTTCTTATTCTCTTCCCACACAAGGTATTAAAACCCGGATCGGGTATTGAACCAGTCAGGGTACTGGGTTAAGGGTCAGTGGGTCAGACAAAGGCCAAACCGGAGTTAAACCGAGACCAAACCGGTGAGAAATTGAAAATTTTAGATTTATAGTATGAAATTCTAAAGAAAAAATTAAAAAAAAAATTTTAAAAATGGTAACCCGGACCGGACCGGTTTACCGGCCTGTTTTTGGGGTCCGTCCGGCCCGGTCTGAGTTACATAACATTGTTCCCACATGACTGTTAAATTATTTCATCTTTCTATTTTTTTAAAGTTAAAATACAAAAATACCCACATGATTCTCATCAAAATGCGTCTAACGTTAAATGTTTTTTAGGGACAAAAATGACTGTGAAGTAACTATGAGCTCCCACGATAGAAGCAAAAGTACCTATTTCTCGTTAGTTTGACTTCTCTTTCTCTTAGGGAGAGCGCTTTTTTACTAGAAACTCTGATGTGGATGGAAAGATGGCGAGGAGCTGCTGCTATCGACGGAAGATAGGATGGGAAGATGATGAAGAACGACTATGCTTTGGTGACTTGGACACCAGCGCTGACCACGTCACAAATTTCAGTCAAATTAAGTCTCATTAAAAGTCAAATTAAGTCTTAATACCAATGTTTGTGAAACCAAACCGGACCGGCCGGTTTGGCCTACGAATCGGCCAACTGGTAATCCAATCAGTCTAATCCGGAGGTTGAATCGTACGGACTGGGTCAACCTTTTTTTAATTTTAAAAAAATAATTTAAATTTTTTAATTAATTTTATTTAGAATTTCATATAAATAAACTTAAAATCTTTATTTTCTCACCATTCTAACCCCGATTTAGTTCCGGTTTGACTCCGATCTGACCCACTAACCCTTGACCCAGTACTCCGATCAGTTCAATATCTAGTCCGATTTTCAATAGCCTGCTTAATACCCACGTCACCCTCTATATCATCACTTTTAGTACAAAATAAGTTAAACTAACGGTCAATGGGTACTTTTGCACTATTTTGAAAGCTCATTATCTCTTTTGCCCATCAAAAAAGCATTTGTCATTGGACACGCTTTCGAAAAAATCACATATGTGTTTTTGCACCTTAACTCTTTTTTTATTTCCTCTCTTTTCTTGTTCATTGTCTACCCTGCATGTGATTGGATTAGGATTAGGATTATCTCATTTACCCTTTCGATCCGCTTCTATCCTTTGCCCCAAAACTACATAGTTTTGGGGTAAAAACAAGCTAGCGAAGTTTTTTTTTTTTTTTTGAAAAAAAGTCAACCATTAATGTGGAATATTTTTTCAATAGCCTTTAGTATCCTATATTAATTTTTAGTACACTTAGCACCCTAAAATATTTTTCGGTGGTACCCAATATCCAGCACCCATTACCTAGAAGTATTTTTTTAATAGCACCTATTATCCTAAAATAATTTTTAGTTCATGTTTTTAGCATTTAGGATACTAGATGCTACTAAAAAAAATACTTCAGATGTTAACTATTGGTTGCCACAAAAAATATATTTTAGGATAGTGTGTGTATTAAAAATTAATTTTAAATACTGATTGCTACCGAAAAAAATATTTCACAGATGAATTTTTTTTACAAAAAAAAAAAAGGCTTCCCTAACCCAGTTTTTGGGTAAAAGATGGGAGCAGATAGGATGGAAAAATGAGAGAATCCTGACTTCACTCTTTCCTCTCTTCCAACATGCAATGTAAGACTTGATTAGACTCCTTCCTTTCCCAATGTGCCGCAGCCTCCACTAACGAGTGATCAGTATTCACATCGCTCCCATCTTCTCAACGCTTGAACTTTCATGAATAGACTTTACGAATGTATATTAACTCAAACCAACATTTATAAATGCATGTTAAAAAATTAAAAGAATTAAATTAATGGCGACTCTTGATTTGACTCTTGAAGATTATAAATAAAGGCCAATATTAAATATTATGATGTACTCCTCAAACACAAGTAAATAAACTTGATTCCCATTATCCTTTCAAACTTTTCTCTTTTTTTGATCTTTTCTTTTATCTTAGCTTTTATTTACTTTTATAATACATTATCAACACGAGTTTCTAATGTTGTCTTAATGATTTCCTCTATCTTCTTTTACCGTGTCTCTATCTAATCTATTTGAAATAATTTGAGTTATCACATGGAATCAAAAAAAAATATTTTTATCGATTACTTTATACATAGGGTTTCATGATAAAAATTGAAGATTATTTTTGCTTTCCTATTTCACTATAATCTCATTCACAAATTTTTTTCAGGTTTATTTATTATTTTCAAGGGATCTTTATTTATAAAACATTTATATTTCTTTATTTTATATTCTCTCGTTGCTTTATTTTATTTACGTTTCTATTATTATATTATTTTATTTTATTTACATTTCAATTATTTATTTACATTCCAATTGTGATATTATGTTACTTTATTTACGATCGAGTTGTTTATTTACATTTTAGTTGTTATATTATATTATTTTATTTTATTAATATTTTAGTTGTTTATTTATGTTCCCGTTGTAACATTATTTACGTTCCCGCTATTTACGTACGTTTCAATTGTGATGTTATGTTACTTTATTTTATTATACTCCAGTTGTTTATTTACATATTTAACATTTATATTTCTTTATTTCATTTATTAATTTTATGTTATATTCTATTAGTTATATTTCTTTCTTTTATGTTAGTTATTTCATTTTATTTTATTGTTATTTTATTTACATTTCATTTATTTATATTGTTATATTATATTATTTCATTTTATTTAGCCATTTCATTTGTTTATTTTTTATAATATTTTATTATTCATTTGTATTATTTTTATATTATTTATTTTACATTTTTTATTTTATTTCATCACCACAGTTATAATTCTATTTTTTATTTATATTATTAATTTATTTATTCTTTTTATTTAATATTTAATTGCCATTTTACTCTTATTATTACTATTTTTATGTCAAATTTTGTTATTTTATTTTTTTACATTTACTATATATATTATTATTTAAATTCATTTGATATTGTTTATCACCTATTATTGTCATTTTTATTAAATCATTTTATTATATGACTATGTAATGTGATCTATATAATCATGAGTTTATCTTTTATTTATATTTGATTATGAGCTTGTATTTATTTAATTATTTCTTTACTGTATTATCTTATTCTTGGTTAAAATTTCTGCACATATAAATATATATTTATAAACACACATACACTTTAAAATTCTCTCTTGAGGGGTACTTCAACAATACTTTACTAATAACAATATGGGACATGAAGATAAAACCTATCAAAGACTATATATGTTATGAACTTTTATATTGGTTTATGTTTTATTTGTATTATTACAATTTACTCCCACTTTATACCTATTTATATTCTCTTTGCCTTTCCCCTTTTTATACGTTGTTATATTGTTTATCTTCATACATGTATATTTATTCATGATTTTCTGATTTTAATGTTTATTTATGAATATATGACTTGTGAATTTTGATATGATACTTTATGTTTCATCAATTTTACCATGATTCTAATTAATATCATTATTTTTAGTTTGAATCATGGCCAACCTTACCAAACTTGAGTTTATTGCTCTTGATATCACGGGAAAGAATTATCTATCTTGGGTCTTTGATGCTAAGATCCACCTAGATGCTAAGGGTCTAGGAAATGCTATTTTACAAGCAAATGATGCCACTAGTCAAGAATAAGGCCACGGTCATGATTTTCCTTCGCCACCATCTCCATGAAAGCTAAATACCTAATGGTAAAAGATCCATTAGAATTATGGACAAATTTGAGGAAAGGTATGATCATAAAAAAAACAGTGTTTTTGCCTAGAGCTCGTTGCGAATGGATACATTTCAAGCTATAAGATTTTAAGACTATGAGTGAATATAATTCAGCAGTTTTCAAAATAAGTTCTCAATTGAAATTATGTGGTGAGAAAAGCACTAATGGGGACTTACTAGAGAAAACCTTTTCCACTTTTTATGCTTCAAATATGATCCAGTAGCAGCAATATATCGAGAGAAAGATTTTAAGAAGTATTCTGAATTAATCTCATGTCTTTTGGTAGCTAAACAAAATAATGAGCTATTGATGAAAAATCATGAAATTCATCCCACTGGATCTCCTCTATTCCCTGAAGTGCATATGAGTGTACGCAGTAATCATCATGTTCAAGGTCGCGATCGTAGCCATGGTCGTGGCAGGGGACGTGGTAATTACTATTATCATGGTGGTAGAAGTAATTATTATAATCCTAATACCCACCAAAAGAAAAAAATATAATGACAGGCTGAAAAAGGACAAAAGTGGTCATTCAAAAGTTGTTGAGAATCAATGTCATTGGTGTGGTATGAAGGGACATTGGCCATGTTTGTGTCGTATACCTGAGCATTTAGCAAAACTTTATCAAGCCTCCATAAAAAAGAGTATGAATAATGCGGAAGCAAATTGAGTTTTTCCATATGTTGATGCTGAGAAACGCAAGAATGATGATATTCATGAACTAGATGATATTAGTGGCCTTGATGCTATGGGACACTTGAAGGTGGCTGACTTTTTTGAAAATTATGGTTGATGAGTTTGGTTGGAAGAATAATAACAATGTTTAGTTTATGTTTAATTATGTTTTTCAATTCTAGTTTATGCTTTACTTTCATTTTCCTTGTTCAATATGCAATGAAGGCATTATTGATCATCATATATGTTGACTTTGTTTTAATACTTTTTTTTTCTTTTGGTGAAAATTATGGATGTTTCAATCATTAGACACAAGAATGAAGATATATGTCTAATAGATAGTGCTACAACACATACCATACATAGACATAAAAAATATTTATTACATCTAACAATTAGTAGAGCTAGCATCAATACCATTGCAGGTAATACAAAACTAATTGAAGGCTCTGGAAGTGCAATTATAATATTACCTAAATGGACAAAATTTGTTATTAATGATGCTTTATATTCCTCCAAGTCTCAAAGAAATTTATTGAGTTTTAAGGACATCCGCCGAAATGGGTATCACATTGAGACTATAAGTGAGAAGAATATGGAATATTTGCAAATTACAATTGTTAGATTTGGAGAAAAATATGTCCTGGAAAAATTCCCAACCTTATCTTTTGGTTTGTACTATACATACATACATACATACATACATACATACATACATACATACATACATACATACATACATATTAGTATAATTGAACCAAATGCTACAATAAATCAAAAGTTTGTTGATAAAAATATATTTATTGTTTGGCATGATCAGTTAGGCCATCCTAGATCAACTATAATGCGAAAAATTATTGAAAATTCACATGGACACCTATTGAAGAGCCAAAAGATTCATCAATTTAAGGATTTCTCATGTGCTACTTGTTCTCAAGGAAAATTAATTACAAGACCTTCTTTGCCAAAAGTTGGACTTGAATTCCTTCCTTTTCTAGAGCATATCCAAGGGGACATATGTAGGCCTATTCATCCACCATGTAGACCATTTAGATATTTTATGGTGTTAATAGATGCATATACAAGATAGTCATATGTGTATTTATTGTCAACACATAATTTAGCATTTGTTAGATTACTAGCTCAAATAATTCAGTTAAGAGCACAATTTCCAGATCATGCAATTAAGATAATTCGTCTTGATAATGTGAGTAAGTTTTCATCTCAAGCTTTTAATGACTACTGCATGGCAACTGGAATAATAGTAGAAAAATCTATTGCTCATGTCCACACTCAAAATGATCTAGTAAAATCATTCATTAAATGCCTCCAATTGATTGCTAGACCAATGATTTTGAGAACAAAACTTCCCATCTCAGCTTGGGGTCATGGAATTTTACATGCAGCAGTAATTATACGTATCAACCCAACAAGTTATCATGAAATCTTCCCATTATAATTGGCTTTTGGTCAAGAGACAAATATTTCCCATATTAGAATTTTTGGATGTCGATATATGTTCCTATTGCTCCACCAAAACGCACAAAGATGGGACCTCAAAGGAGGTTAGAAATATATGTTGGTTATAAATCTCCTTCTATAATCAAGTATTTAGAGCCATTAACTAGAGATTTATTTACAACTCATTTTGATGATTGCCATTTTGATTAGACAATTTTCCCAATATTAGGGGGAGATAATAAGTAGCTAGATAAAGAAATTACATGGAAAACATTGTCACTCTCACATCTAGATCCTTGTACACAACAATGTGTGTTTGAAATTCAAAAAATAATTCATTTGCAAACATATTGCAAATCAACTGTTAAATGCATTCACTAACCTTAAAAAAATTACCAACTCCCATATTTCAACTGAAAATGCTCCAATTAGAATTAATACCCAAGTTGGACAACCAACAATTGCAAACAAGACTAAGCCACGGTTGAAGCATGGTAGGCCAATCGGTTCTAAAGATAAAAATTCTATAAAGAAAAAAGGAGCAAACACTAAAAATGGTCAAGTTGAAGAGGCTAGTTTTATAGGAGAGGCCCAAGACATAACTAATCAAAAGACCGTAGAAGAGGTCCAAGTACATGAAAATAATGAAGAGATCTCGATGAGTTATGTCACTACATGAAAAAGATGGAACCGAGAAAGTATAGTTGTCAACAACACATTTTCATATAATGTTGTTGTTGAGATAATTAATCAGAATGAAGATTTTGAACCAAGATCAGTTGAAGAATGTAGACATAAAAGTGATTGGGCAAAATGGAAAGACGCAATTTAGGTAGAGTTAAATTCAATCTCAAAAAAGTGAAGTTTTTGAGCCTGTAATCCAAATACCAAATGGTGTACAACCCGTTGGGTATAGATAGGTATTTGTTCGTAAACGAAATGAGAAAAATAAGGTCGTGAGATATAAAGCAAGACTGATAGCATAAGGTTTTTCACAAAGATCTAAAATTGATTATGAAGAGACATATTCTCCTGTGGCTGATGCAATCACTTTAAGATATTTAATTAGTATGGCAGTAAGCAGGAAACTTGATATGCGTCTAATGGATATTATTATAGTCTACTTATATGGTGGATTAGATATTGAAATTTATATGAAAATTCCTAAAGGATATAAATTGTCAGAAACATGTAAGAATTCTCAAGAAAATTGTGCAATTCGTTTGCATATATCCTTATATGGATTGAAACAATATGGAAGAATATGGTATAATCATCTTAGTGAATATTTGTTAAAAGAATGTTATAAAATGATCCAATTTGCTCATGTGTTTTCATAAAAGGAGTTGGATCAAAGTTTGTGATAATCATTGTATATATAGATGATTTGCATATAATTGGAACTTCTGAAAAACTTCAAAAAGTTGATAATTGTTTAAAAAGAGAATTTGAAATGAAGGATCTTAGAGGAATAAAGTTGTGTCTTGGCTTACAAATTAAGCTCTTAGTAAAAGGAGTTCTCTTTCATCAATCAACTTATGTTGAAAAAATATTAAAGCGATTTTATATGTATAAAGCACATCCATTACCTACTCCAATGGTTGTAAGATCGCTTGATAAACAAAAGGATCCTTTTCGTCCTCAAGAGAAGGGAAGAACTTCTTGGTCCAAAAAACCATATCTTAGTGCTATAGGTGCACTAATATATCTTAATAATTCAACACTACCTGATATTGCATTTGCTGTAAACTTATTAGCAAGATTTAGCTCTTCTCTAATAAGAAGTCATTGGAATGAAATTAAACATATCTTTCAATATCTTCGAGGAACCAATGATATGGGGTGATTTTATTCTAACGACTCTGGATCACAATTGATTAGTTATGTAGATACAGGGTTTTGATCAGATCCACATAATGGTTTATCTCAACCATGATACTTATTTACTTTTGGTTGTATAGTTGCATCTTGGCGTTCAGCAAAACAAACTTTATCAACTACCTCATCAAATCATGCAGAAATAATTGCAGTTCATGAGGCAAGTCAAGAATATGTTTGGCTAGAGTCAATGCCTCAACATATCCAATCATCATGTGGTCTATTTCTTGAATAAAAGATTCCAACAATACTATATGAAGATAATACAACATGCATGACTCAACTGAAAGGAGGATACATTAAAGGAGATAGAACAAAATATATTTCTCCAAAATTCTTTTTCACTCATGATCTTATGCAGAGTGATGACATAGACATTCAGCAAATTTGTTATTGTGACAATCTTGCAGATTTGTTTACCAAGACACTGCCAACTAGAACATTTTAGAAGTTAGTATGTGGTATTGGAATGCATAGACTTAAAAACATAAAGTGATGTCATCAGGGGAGTAAACATTGTGTACTCTTTTCCTTAACTAGGTTTTTGTCCCAATGGATTTTTCCTAATAAGATTTTAATGAGGCACATTCATTTTGAACATCCAAGGGGGAGTGTTATGAATATTGACTTTATGGATATCCATTAACTTATATCCCAATCAACATTCATAAATATGTGTTGAAAAATTAAAAGGGTTAAATTAATGGTGACTCTTGATTTAACCCTTGAAGATTATAAATAAAGGTTAGTACTAAACATTGTGATGTATCTCCTGAAACACAAGTGAATAAACTTGCTCCCCGTTTTCCTCTCAAACTTCATATCTTCTCTTGGTCTTTTCTCTTACCCTAGCTTGCATTTACTTCCCAGCTTTTTCTGTTTTACTTTCTTTCTTTTCTTCTCTCTTCATCCTCTTCCCTCTTCTGCGTCATTTTTTTCCTTTCGTTTTATTACCTCTGGTCAATAAACCTTGCCATGAAAGATTACCTTCAAATAAAGGTAAACATAAACAAATTGTAATTTAAAACCTATTAACTAACTTATTAGAGGATAAATCTCTTAAAAGCATGGTAACAGAACCCAAACCAGAAACCGGCCAACTGGCCGGCAGATTGATCAAGATTTTTTTGTTATTTTTTTTAAAATTGATTTTTTTAATTTTTTTCTTTAGAATTTTATATTGATAAACTTAAAATCTTCAATTTCTCATCGGTTTGGTCCCAGGTTAGTTCCGATTTGCCTCTTGTTTGCCCACTGACCCTTGACCTAATACCTCGAACGGTTTAATGACTAGTCTGGATTTAATTACCTTGCTTAAAAGTGTTTTATAAAATGAAGAAGGGCCTGTTTGGTTGGAGGGGAGGGGAGGGGATGAGAGGGGATGAATACTGAACTCACCTCCTTATTTGGTATGAAAAATTAGAGAGAATGAGTCCCAAAGAAAGGGCTTCAAATCATTCACATCCCCTCATTTTTGTTCCTTCTAAATTGGAGGGTTTTGGAGGGGATGAAAAATAAGCCCTTCTCCTTCCATCCCCTTCCTTTAAACCAAACATGTCCTAAGTGTTTCGACATGAATATCTTATTGCAAATAAGTTTTTTTTTACCTTGAAAATAATTACGTTTCTCTGTTTTTTATTTTTCTTTAAAAGTAAAATCACATTAAATGGATGGAAATCACATACCATTTTTCTATTTTTCTTACGCATCTCTTTCTATTTTATTTTTATCTCTAGTCTAATCAATAAGCCTTTTCAGACCAGACAAGGGCTTCTTCAAATAAAAGAAAACGTTTGATTAACAAAAATAATTAAGAGTTTATTTTATGATAGACTGAGTTTACGAGTTCTTAACTATTATTAATAATATTAATAATAGTTGTCCGTTAAATGTCTCTTTCTCTCTCACTACCTACTACCGAACGTATAAATGATATACAAGTCGCTCTGATCACTCAGTCTCACTCTGCAATTTCACTTTCGCTCAAGAATTCGGTTTCTCAGTCGAACGATCAAAGAAGAAAACGAGAGAAATATCTCCGAGGAATTTTCTTCAGAATCAAGAATGGCTCTTCATGTTCAAGAGCCTACAGATTTTCTGATTCCTAACGAGCCACCCCAAGAAGATCTCACTGAGTCCGCCAGCAGGTTCTCGATGCTCCACCTTAATAACGCCAATCATTCACCCTCCCCCACCTCCCCCGACGTCGCCGGCGGCGGATGCGGCCACCTCCTCCACCATCCTCCATGCATGACATGCGGCTGTCAGGGCTTCAATCCCATGAAGCGTCGATCACCGGAGTCCGAGTTGGAATCCTCGCGCCCTAAGAAGCATTCTTGCGAGCAAGAAGACCAGACACAACCTTCTGGGTACTCGGCCGTTTCGCTTCCTCTCAGTCTCGAAAACCTCGCTGCTATTCACAACACAAGATCCGCCATTCCCGTTTTTCGCCGATGCTTTTCCGATCCTTACACTGTACCTTCTGCCGCCGGAGCTCCGTCGACTCCGAATACTTCGCCAGAGAATACTCCCTCGGCCTCCCGTTTGCCTCCCAGGCCTCCGAGTCTGAAGCGGTGCGTTTCCGATCCTTCCTCTACTCCTTCTAAACCGACTTGTCAGGATTCTTGTTTGGAGGATACCGGAATGGGAGTGGATTTGACCAAGGAAGAGAACTCGGATTTAATGGTATGTGATTTTGTTTTTGGGGTCATTTCTAAATTCAATTCTGTTGCAGTTTATGGTGAGTCTTGACTTTTGAGAACATAATGAGATGAGATGGAATTTGAATTTGTAGAGAATGAGAAGAATGAAAGACCGGTTGAGGGAGATGAAGAAATGGTGGGATGAGGTTATGCAGGAGGAGGAGGAGAACCAAGTGGATGAGGGCGATAAAGCCATGTCTGTCTCTCAAGTTGACGAAGGCCATAAAGCCGTGTCTGTTTCTCAGGTGTGTTTTTTTGTTTTCTTGATCATGTATTAGTATCTTTTTTTTTTTTTAATCGTTGGACGAATATCTTAAGATTCCCAAGGTGGAATAGATTAAAATGATAAAGTGAGAATGTGGTTAGGCTTTTTATAGAAAAAGACAAGAAGAAAATCCTTAGATATAGTTGTTTATGCCTTTGCTAGTTCCGGCTTGTAAAAGAATTGTTTATCAGAAATCAATTGTGCACTTGATCCTAAATTGTTGTGAACCTTAGAGTGAGTGTTTAAGACAAATGCTTGTTTCAAAATCCTTCACCATGATATAGAAGATGCATTATGCAACTTTTATTTTTGCTGTCCAAGCTCTAGATTGTATTTAATTTCGCTAATAATTTTACAATATTCTGGCTTTTGAAAAGCTATTTGTTGCAACATTCTTCTATCTTGGCAATGCTGGCTTTTATTTATGTATGCTGATATTGATCATACATTTAAAATACAAACAGAAAAAATATTAGATGTATACGTTGTGTATGCCCTTGATAACATAGTTTATTAAGTCAGGCTTTCAATTGTACTGACTTGTAAATCAGTTTTTTTAATCAGAAGTCAATAGTGCATTGCCGAACTTAAAACCATTCACATGCTGTAGTATATAATTCAAGAGACTTAAACAATGGCTTATATTGATCCTACACTGTTTTGAACCTAAGAGCAAGCATTTAAGGGGAAAAAGGATACATTATTCATATAGGACATGTTCTTCCCATGATTGTTTTATCACTGTTCTCAATCACAATAGAGAACTTGGAAAGATTGATGTTTCATGCTTGTGTAAAAACCATTACCAGGACAACAAGTTGCACCATGCATCTTGTCTTTGCTGTACAAGCTCCAAACTTTATGTTATTTCGATAATGATTTTACAACATATTGGCTCTTAGAAAATTATTCTTCTGAAGTACATTGTTTAGGTGCAAGGAGTCAATGAAGTTATTATGGTCAGATGATAGGGTCACTAACATCCTAATATCTTCAGCATATCGTATTTAGAAGAATTTAAGTACATTTTCCGCAACATGGGTGGGTCCTTAGGCTAAAGCTCCAAGTTTCTCATGTTGAACTAGGTTAAAGTGATAAAGTGAGAATGCGGCCCAGATTTTTATAGAATTACTCTTTCTAAGAGACAAAATGAATTATGTGGTTGCTGGTATAGTTCTAAATTTATATAATGACTTCTGAAAAGAATTTTTGAATAAGTCAATAATGCATTGCTGAATTTAAAAACTAGTCACATGTTATGTTTTATTATTAATCTAGAGCTGCTAAAAGAGACTTGGACCATGGTTTATATCGATTCTAATTTGTCAAGAACTCAAAAGTCAGTATTTAAAGAAAAAAGGAATGCACTATATATATGGACATGTTATGTCTTAAGATTTGTTTCATCGCTGTTCTCACATACCGCAGAGAACTTGAAAAAATTGAGGAGTCCTGCTTGTGTAGTCAAAATCCATCATCAGGACATAAGGTTGCATTATGCTGCTGTTCCTTTGTCTTGCCGTCCAAACTGTAATTCCTTTCACTAACGATTATATATCATATTGGCTTTTGAAAAGTTAATCTTTACTGCGCTCACTGGGTGCAGGGAGGTAATGAAATTAGTATGTCAGATTATGGGCCTGCTTTCGATAACATACTGATATTACAAGCGTGCTGCCTTTTTAAGGACATGAACCAATTAGTATATGAAGCTGGATGGAATTAAAATTTTTAATAAAATAACTTTTAGACAAAAAAAGAGACTTGTGCCTTTAAAGAAAAAGTAACAAAAATAGATAAATAATAATGCAGAAATGAATTTGTTCAATTGAGTCAAGTGTATTTTCCGAACTGCGAGATCCTTTGAGATCACATACATATTTTATTCACTCTATCTGGGGAATGGTATGATGCCTTTGCTTGACTTTTTCCCCCAGCTGAATGCTCTTGCTTTTATCATCGCTTTTCATTGGCTGCACTGTTTCCATTTCTTTTTTTGGTTTTGTTTTTGGATTTGTGTTTAATTCGAATTCAAATGCTTATTGCAGGATGATTCTGGAATGGAAGATGCTGCAGAAGAATTCGTGAGTGTAGAGTGGGTTGAGAAGAGCCTGTGCGTCAATTTCAATTGCCCTTGTGGTAAGGGATACCAGATCCTTCTCTCAGGCAACAAATGTTACTACAAGCTTGTGTAATAGAGAGATGCAAATGCATTGAGAAAAGTTTCATCTTTGTTCATGGGATTCTCTCTTTTTTTTCCCCCTTTCCTGGCCAATGTTCATATATAGGATCATTCATCTTTCCATCAGGACTTTTTTCCTGGCCAGTGTTCATATATAGGATCATACAGCTTTCCATCACTTTCCATTGAAACTGTTAGGAATTGAATGAGGCTACATGCAAATGCTTTGAGAAAAGTTTCATCTTTGTTCATAGGATTTTGTTTTTTTCTGGCCAGTGTTCATATATAGGATCATACAGCTTTTCATCACTTGCCATTGAAACTGAGGAATTGAATAAATCTACTGTGTTCAAAGTTGTATAACATGACAGTGGGTGTTGTATCAATTGTTTTTTTTTGACTTGTGTAATGGATTGTTCAAATGAGGTGAATAATGACGATAGTTCTTATTTGGTTTGCCAAAGCTTGCTAGTTGGTTTATTCTGAAAGGTGAAAGAAATTTACCAGAACTTGAAAAAAATCATCTGCCGATCTTTGTAGAAGAAAAAGATATACTGATAATATCACTTTTGGCGTTACATAACTGAAAAACAAAATACAACATCATACTTAAGGAATTAGCAGATCAAACTCTATTATTTTGAAATTAAGAAGAAGAATATATATATCTTCAGTTAAGGCAGCACCAAAGGGATGGTTCTGCTCACTCATCAATCTAGAAAAAATATAGACGGTGATGACGTAATTGAGCTTCTCTTCATCAAAACAAAACCTTCAATTCCTTTCCTTATAATGTAAGAGCTATCAAACATGCTGAATTCAACGCCTTGTTTAACAAAATTATATATACAGGAGTATATGCAATGTTTTTAAATATATGTTCTTAAAATATATTTTTTTAATATGAATTCGAACAGCGGGATAAAACAACAGAAATATAAATGAAATTTAAAAAGTAAATTTGATATGATAAGATAAGAAATTTGAACAACAATATTTAGGGATTGCGATTTGTTTTAGAAAGACATAGGATCAAAAAGACATTTTGTGGAAGGAGCATTGGGAAAAAATCACTAATGCATCAGAAAGAGATATTAACAGTGGTGGATAAACGTAAACCCACTTCACAAGTTGATCCTGATCCTCATTTATCAGATAACGGTGAGCCTAGTTCAACTCCCAGAGCAAGGCATGCTTGCAAGAAGAATAGAGCTGACAACATTACCGGTGTTGTGGCGAACCTAAATACAAAACTAGACTCTGCATCACTATCAGGTATTTCGTCCACCTTTTTTTTTTTGAAGCTATTTTTAGTATTTGTCACAAGTTATGCTAAAACATGTTCATGTTACAATATAGATGATGATGATGATGATGGAGATCATGATTCGGATGCTGAATGTTTAGAAGTACATGACAGTACCATAGGTAATTTAACTCTGATTATATCGATGAAGGCGATCCAGTGTATGAGTGCCAATTCTGTGGTGCACTCTTCTGGTCTAATGAGAGGGTGAAAAGGTCTCCATCTTCTGCGTATCCTTTGTTTTCCTTTTGCTGCTGCCATGGGAAGGTTTTGATCCCCTTTTTTGAGCCACCACCTGAGAAAATGAGAATAGAATTGCAAATAGAATTGTAGCAGTCAGGTAACTACTTTTTTTTACATGATTACTGTTGTGGATTGCTTTTTGCCATTTAAACTAGTATCTAATTTCCATCTGATAATTTTGAACTGTGTAGTCGACATGCTGGTAACTCTAGTCTTGATAGTCACATTGCACAAGAAATCAAGTAAAGTCTGGACGAGAGTAACTCTTCAGTGAAGAAATACAGGGTGGCAGCTGAAATACTTGGACGATATAAGCATGCTGATGTCAAGATATGCCTAATTAGGCAACCTGATTCAAATAACCAAGGGAATAACCTTCCTTCAGCGTCAGAAATCGCTGCACTAATAGTAGGTGACTTTGATAAGTCATATTTCAAGAGGGACGTAATAATTGAAAAACGAGGTGGGGTACTCAAACGGGTAGGCGAGTTACACAGAGCATATCTACGTCTTCAATATCCCATTATATTTCATTATGGCTATAATGGATATGTTCCTTCTACTGAACATGAGCAGACAACTCTTGCAACTACAAAGAAGAAGAGGCTTTTCACAATACGTGAATATCTAGCTTTTAGATTGATGGACAGGAATAGTGAGAAATCGACTTTGCTACACTAAAAAAGGTTACTTCAGCAGTTCATAGTTGATGGTTACTCCATGGTTGAAAGTGAAAAACTTGATTACATTAGGAATCATTTGAAAGAATTGAGAGTTGATCTATATCAAGGCCTAATTGATGCAATATCCAGAGGAGTGACGGATCCGACATTGACAGGGAAAAAGATAATACTGCCCTCATCATTTACTGGTGGCACAAGATATAAGATCCAAGATTATCAGGATGCAATGACAACATGCAAATGTGCAAGCTATCCTGACATATTTTTAACATTAACAAGCAATCCCGCTTGGCTAGAGATAAGACGTTTTTGCAGGAAGAATAAATTTGACCCATCTGATCGTCCAGACATTCTGTGCAGGATTTTTAAGCTTAATCTTGAAGCATTGATGAAGACTATTAAAGAACAAAAAATTTTTGGGAGAGTCAAAGCAGGTACACAATATTGTTCTCCCTATATATATCCTTCCATTATAGTTATCGTTTATCATTTTAAGAAAGATAATTGAAGTACAAAAATGTGAAGTGCAAAATTTTAATACCCCATTTACATTTTCCTTCCTCTTTCTAGATTGAAGTACACTTGCATAATTAATTGTTATTGTGTTCATACTTTTCAAATAGAGATATACACCATTGAGTTTCAGAAGAGAGGTATGCCTCATGCACATATTGTATTATTCCTAAAGGCATCTGACAAGCCCAAAATGCCTGAAGTTGTTGACAAGATTATATCAGCTGAGATTCCAAGCAAAAAGGAAGATCCATTGTTGTACAAGTTGGTCAGTAGTTTCCTGATTCATGGGCCCTGTGGCAAGTCAAATATGAGATCTTCTTGCATGAAGGATGGTAGGTGCTTAAAATATTTCCCGAAGAGATATGTCAAATGTACAATTGTAGATGAAGATGGCTATCCTACTTATCGTAGAAGGAATGATCGGAGAACCTTTGATAAGAAAGGCATGCCAGTGGAGAACAGATATGTGGTTCCCTACAATCCCAAGTTGTTGAAGTTATTTCAGGCACATCTAAATGTGGAGAAGACAAATCAATCCAGTGCAATTAAATGTTTATTCAAACATATAAGCAAAGTCAATGATGGGGTTGTTGCTACAATTTATAATGACAATGAATCAAATTGTCCAGATCAAGCAGTTGATGAGATTTCCCATTACCTTAATTGTAGATACATATCTTCAAGTGCAAGCGCTTGGAGGATTCTCTCATTTGATGTACATCACATATCTCCTTCTGTTGAGAGACTTAGTTTTCATTTGCTGAATCAACAAGAAGTTATTTGTTCTAGCGCCAATGAGATGCCTTCACTGATTGAGAAGCAAAGGGCTAAGGAGTCAATGTTCATTGCATGGATGGCCAAAAATAAAGATGATCCATTTGCTAGAACATTAACATATTCTGAATTTCCCTTGTCATTATACTTTTGACAAACAAAAAAGAATATGGAAGTCAAGGCAAAGAGGGTTCTCAATCGGAAGACTAGCTAATGCTTCACCTTCTCAGGGTGAGTTATATTACCTATGATGCTCACCCAGGTCAAAGGACCATCAAGTTACAAACTATTAACAACAGTTGACAATGTTGTCCATCCAACCTTCAAGGCAGCATGTTATGCAATAGGTTTACTTGATGGAGACCCAAAGTTCATTGATGCCATAAACATTGTTTGTCATGTTGTTATCCACATGTGCAAGTGGATATGTTCTTCGAAAATTCTTTGTCAGCATGTTGTTATCTCATTGTTTGTCATGTCCACTATCGGTTTGGGAAGCTACTAAAGTACAGTTATACAAAGACCTGTTGCATATACCATAGTCTGAACATTGTTTCTCAGGTGATATATGCTGACAAATGTTTGCTTATTTCTTCTTTAGATTTTTTTTTTCTTTTTCTCTATTCTTCATAATTTATTATTAAATATGTTCTAACTTCATAACACTTGTGTGCACATTTTGACACTAATGTTGGCCTTTTGATTTAGATGTTCTGTTTGTCAATACCAAGGTAATCAAACCCAGACCAGACTGGCCGGTTCGGCCCGAAAACTGGCGAACCGGTCAGAAAATCAGTCAGGTTCAGGCATTGACTCGGTCACTTCTTTAGAATTTCATATTAATAACCTTGAAATCTTCACTTTCTCACCAGTTTGGTCCCGGGTTAGCTTCGGTTTGACTCCAGTGTGACCCACTGACCCTTAACCCAATATCCCGACCGGTTTAATGACCGGTCTGGATTTAATTACCTTGGTCAATACACACTCATTTCACAATCTGTTCTTATTCTCCAAATCTAACTATGCCTGATGCGGCTGAACAACATGCATGTTTGATTGAGATTGATAAGCTTTGGCTTAATAATAGGAAATCTTTGCAAGACTATCCCACAATCCCTAAACCATCTTCTTATGAATCATTGGATACAACAAATCACTTGATTATGCAAGAGTTAAATTTCAATAAGGAACAATGCCAAATGGAGGCTAATAGATTGGAGAGATGCCTGACAAATGAACAAAGGAAAATATTTCAGGAGATAATGGAATCAGTGAAATTATCCACAGGACGTTTCTTTTTCGTATATGGATTTGGAGGTATTGGAAACACATTCCTTTGGAATGCTTTAACATTGGCTGTCAGAGTGAATAACGAGATTGTGTTGAATGTTGCATCAAGTGGCATAGCTTCTACTTACTCCCTTCTGGTCGTACTGCACACTCTAGGTTTGCAATCCCAACTGAGAAAAATGAAGACTCTATATGCAACATATCTCAAGGCTCACTGTTGGCAAATCTCTTGAAAAATATCAAATTAATTATATTGGATGAAGCTCCAATGATTAGAAGATTCTGCATTGAGGTTATTGATCAAACTATGAAGGATATATTTAAGCGTAATTTGCCATTTGCTGGGAAGTGTGTATGGCTATGGGTGAAGATTTTAGGCAAATACTTCTGGTGATACCAAATGGTGCACGTGGTGACATTGTTAATGTGTCAATAAATTCATCTCACTTGTGGTCCCAATGCAAGTTGTTTCATCTTTCTAAAAACATGCGCCTTCAATCAAAAACTACCCCACATGAGCAACTGAAGATCAATGATTTTTCTGAATGGTTGTTGCCAATCGGTGAAGGCAGGATTGGATTGTTAACATTGAAATACCAGAAAATTTGCTCATCAGAAGCTGTGTAAATCCTATCCAATCCATAGTTAATTTAACTTATCCAGATTTCATTAATCATTCATCTAATCCATAATACCTTACCAATAGGGCTATTCTAGCACCAACGGCAGAATTTGTTGACCAGCTGAATGATTACATGTAATCTCAACTACTCGGAGAATTCGTTGAATATTTCAGTTCAGATTCCATATGTAAGAAAGATCAAGACAATGCTACATTTGGAGAAATATATGATATAAAGTTCCTCAACACTATCATTTGCTCTGGAATGCCCCCCACAGGCTAAGACTGAAGGTTGGAGTTCCAATTATTCTCCTAAGGAATATAGATCAATGGCACAAGGCTCCTAACAGCATTTCTAGGGAAGCATTTATTAAAGCTGTAGAGTTGAATGGAACCAGCATAGGGCAAGAAGTTTTAATCTACCGGGTGGACATGAATCAATTCTCAATCGAGATTGACATCTATAATGACTAGAAGATACTTTCCAATCATTATCTCGTTTGCAGTGACTCTCAACAAAAGTCAAGGTCAATCAATTACTAATGTAGGATTAGTCTTGCCTAGTCAGTGTAATCACATAGTCGATTATATGAGGTTATGTCAAGAATCAGGTATTCGGATGGACCGAAGATACTTGTCCTTAACTCTAAGAAAAAAAAACCCACCAATGAGGCCACAAAATGTAGTGTATCTAGAAGTTTTACAATATGTGAATCAATCTTGATGTTTGTTCAATATCCAATAAACAGTTTTTGAATAATGACTTTTGTTTTCTGTCAATACTCATAATTTATGCATGACAAATAATATTTTAGGGTGTGTTTAGTTTCGTGTTTTTAAAACAGTTCTTTTAAATAAAAATAATAAAATATGTTTGAAAATCATTTTCACGCTTTATCAGCTATGTATTCTAAAAAAAATAAAATTTGTTATTAAAAAAATCAAATATATTTTGTATGTTTTCTAACCTTTTGTTCTACAAATTATTCTTTTACAGTTAACTTCATCATATTATATACATTTTTAAAATAATAATTCAAAATTTTTTTAAAATTTTTGTTCCTAATTCTGTTCTAAATAATTACTTTACATAATTATTCTAAAAACATAAAAAAAATTCTTGCAATATTCTTACATTGCGTTCCCTCTCATTAATAGTTTGCCTTTTTTTTTCAGGCCAGCTTAATAGTTTGCTTTCTATCATCACTCAACAATAGGAAAAAATAAATTATTTTGATTCAATATTATAACAATTTTATATGCCAAAAATCCTACTAAATGATTTTTTAAATACCCAAATCTTGAATTAGACATCTAAATTTAACAAATTCTAATTAAGGATAAACAACTCAACTAAAAATGTCAAAAGTAAGTGCTCGTTTGGGATAACTTATTTTTGGGCAATAAATGCTTATAAATCATGATTTACGGTATACGATGTAAGTATGTGAGAGGAGTTTTGTCTTGACTTACATAATAAGTACTTATTTCCCAGGAATAAGCTATTCCAAACACTCACTAAGTGACTTTACCTGTATACCCTCGCGTTCTTCGTCCTCCGTTTCTGAAATCTCAATTTCTCCTCATATCTTAGCTTGATTCTAACGAATCAATATTTTTTGTTTTTATTTTGATTCATTTTCTTCTTTGCTCTTTCTTTCTCTTCCATTCCCCATTTAGAATTCTAAATTAGGTTAAAGTTTGTTAAATTTAGAGGTCTAATTTAGAATTAGATTAAAATTTGTTAAAAATTTAAAGTGAGAAAGATTTTTATAATTCTATTTATAAGTCATATTATTAAATTTTTTTATATGAATATATAAATATTATAGTTTCACTTTTATTCATTATTGTGTAAACTTTATTACATATAAGAGTGAAGTTTGAAAGTTGTGAAATATTTTAAAATGGGAAAACTCATTCATAGATACCTATACTTTCACTCAATTTTCAATTTAATATTTGTATGCTTTATTCCTTAATTAAATCATTAATTAATTTTACTCTGCTAACATCATTACCATCTATATCTTTGATCTATTAACACTGTTAGCCTCTATATAAGAGTTAATGATACTAACGGAGAAAAAATTAAAACATTTAGGGTTAAGAGGTATAAATAGCTATGAACTATGATTAAAAGTATAAAAATAACCATGAATTATTTTTTATAGCAAAAATGGTCATGAATTATGTAAAATTGAGCAAAACCGTTAACACCGTTAACAGTCAACGCATGGTCAACGTTATTATTTAACGGTTTTGCTCTATTTTACATAGTTCATGGTTGCTTTCGCTATCAAAAATAGTTCATGGTTACTTTTACATTTTTGACCATAGTTCATGACTATTTAGGCACCTTAACTCAAAATTTAATTAGCAAAAAACACACAAGTATCAAATTAAAAATTGAATGACACGTTTAAAAAAGTTTTCTCATTTAAAATTAAAGGGTTAAGGTGCAAATTTACCAATGAATTTTTGTCCGATGAACTTCTGGCACAAATATCTTTTAGAAGGAGCAAAAATACCAATGAACAATTAAAAAGGGGCATCCACCACAAAAACCGTTAAATCCGTACTAACGCCATTAGGGGTTTTCTTTTCTTATAATTTAACGCCGTTAGTACGGATTTAACGGTTTTTGTGGTGGATACTCCTTTTTAATTGTTCATTGATATTTTTACCCCTTTTAAAAGATATTTGTATCAGACACTCATTAGACAAAATTTCATTAATAAATTTACACCTTAACCCAAAATTAAAGCACAAACGCTCTTTCCGAGTTTCCTCATTTCACTAATAACTTGTTTGGCATGCAGGAATTTTAAAAAAGGAAATGGGATTGAAACTTCGAACGGATTCCTTGTCTGCGTTTGGTGTAACTGATATCTGATTCTGCTGCGGCGCGGAGGGAACGGCCAATTCTTTCCCACTCTCTCACCTACTTCAGTGGCCAAGCTGAAGCGTTCAACGATTCTTCGGCTTACCGCATTTCCTTTTCAAGGTTGAGCTTGTTCAATTGAAGCTTATGCTATATGGAACTCTGGCTTCTTTGCTAAGAGAGGCTTCTCGCAGCAATCGATTCCTTACCTCTGAACGGCCATTGTGAAAAAATAATAGGTTTTTATTCGGTCAATAAATAGGAATCATTTTTCCGGTCCGGGGCTAACCTGACCGCTGAGCCCACTCCGGCGGCCCCTGGAGTTTCGAGCTGGATCTGCCATTTCGTTCGCTTTTCAGATTCACTCCTTTGTCACTTCAATATTTACTTTACTCACTAACTTCTTCGAATCCGGATTCATTATAACTTTCTTATTATAGAGTGGGTTTATGGGTTACCGGTGAGTTGTGTTTCAGGTGGTGGAAGGATTCTGGTCCGACGGCGCTAGTTAAGGTGGAGGTCAAAGACGCTTCCACGCATGAGAGAGAGAGAGAGAGAGTTGCGAGTAATGTGATTTGCCTAGCGATATTTGACTGTATCTATTGATTATGATAGAATATCACAAACCTTTGGTACTTTTGTTCACGGTACTGGAGAAGTTGAAAAAGACGTTGGTTTTCTCATGAGTATCGGTACTACAATTTTTTTTTTCCTTTGCTGCTGTTTTTTACTTCAAGATGCCTCTAGTGACTAGTGAGTCTTTGGAGTTAGAAGTTTCTGAAATCTGCTAAGAATTGCAAGTTGGGGATCATGGGCAGTAAAACTTTGATGAAATGGCCGAAACAAATTACCACTAGTCTGGTTGAGCAGCTAATAAAAGCAGCAAGGGACATACATAAAGCTCTTATGATATTTGATTCGGCAACCGCTGAATATAAAAATGGGTTCCGTCATGATCACAATACTTTTGGTCTCATGATCTCTAGGTTAGCCTCTGCAAACCAATTCAGATCAGCCGAAGGGATGCTTCACAGAATGAAGGAAGAAAATTGTAATGTCACAGAAGACATATTATTAACCATTTGCAGAGCTTATGGACGTGTTCATAGACCCCTTGATGCCATCAGGATTTTCCGTAGGATGGTAGACTTTCAGTTAAGTCCCACCCAAAAATCCTATATTACAATATTTGATATCCTAGTAGAGGAAAACCATCTAAAAATGGCCCTTGGTATTTATAGGGAGATGAGAGAAATAGGAATTCCAAGAAGTGTTGTTTCTCTAAATATTTTGATCAAAGCCCTTTGCAAGAACAATGGAACAATTGATTCTGCTTTACAGATATTTCTTGAGATGCCAGATCGAGGATTCCCCCCAGACTCTTATACATACGGTACTTTGATTAATGGGCTATGTAGACAGGGAGAAATCAACCAGGCAATGGAATTATTCCATGAGATGAGGAAGAAAGGTCTTGCACCTTCTGTCGTTACCTATACTTGTTTGATACATGGAATGTGTCAGTCTAATAATTTGGATGAAGCTATGAAATTGTTTGAGGAGATGAAAAGAATTGACATTGAGCCGAATGTGTTTACTTACAGTTCTCTAATGGATGGTTTATGTAAAGGTGGTCAGTCTTCTCAAGCAAAGGAACTATTAGATATCATGGTCAAAAAACATCATTTGCCTAACATGGTTACTTATAGCACATTGATTCATGGACTGTGCAGCGAAGGAAAGCTTAGTGAAGCAGTGGAGATTCTTGACAGGATGAGGCTTCAAGGTTTAAAGCCAGATGCAGGGTTGTATGGGAAAATCATAAGTGGCTTCTGTGCTGCAGGCAGCTATCAGGAAGCTGCAAACTTCATTGATGAGATGGTGCTTGGTGGTGTCTCACCTAACCGAGTAACTTGGGCCCGTCATGTGAAAATCCATAACATGGTGGTCCAAGGCCTCTGCAACAATGTTGATCCAACACGTGCATTTCAGTTGTATCTCAGCATGCGCACTAGGGGTATCTCTGTTGAAGCTGGCACTTTTGAGTGTTTAATTAAATGCTATAGTATGAAAGGAGACCAGCACAAAGCTGCTCGCATTCTTGATGAGATGGTGTTAGACGGTTGTGTTCCAGATGAGGGAATCTGGAATGCAGTCATGAGTGGACTTTGGGATCGAAAAAAGGTGAGGGAAGCTACTGAGCTCCTGCTGGTTGGGCTGATGCATGAATTTGTTGAACCTCAGAGTTGAGTCTTTATAAATTTTTTGATACGTGATTATGTGCTGCATTCTTACCAAAACCTTTAGCAAAATCCTGTCGTTCCTTTCTGTTGAAAGAAAAAATCGTAGAATGACTTGATGTCAATTAAAAGGTCTGTGGAAAGTGCATGCACAGAGAGCTTGTTAATCATCTTCATGACTTGTAATATTTTCGCAAAGGCTGCTGAAGGCATTTTTGACGATCATGATGATTAAGATTGCAATTATGAACTAGTTATTTCCCTAATGCTATGATTTAGTCGTATAATCCAATTCTTTACATGCTAGGATACCTGTGGCAGTCATAAACTTTTGAAATCTCAAACAAGTGTGTATGTGTTCCTTTCTAATTATTTGATCTTGTGATTTTAAGAGATTTTTTTTTCCTTACAACACTCTTCTATCTTTAACTCGTATAATTTTGACTGGCCAAATCCCTTACGGACCCAAGCTAACTGCATGTGCTTCTTTCTTTTAGAGCATACGCTGACATCCTATTCAACTCCTATGTCTCTTTTTTCTCTTCTTCAAGGGTTGTTGTTTCCTGATGAAGTGATTATCAGAGCCTTCATGATTTATAAATAAAGCTTTGAAGTGAGGCATTGAGTGGGCAAAACTTTCAAACTGGCTCCGTTATGACCATCTCTTCCCTATAGATTTGCTCCTTTCTTTTGCTGACACTTTCTCATTTCTTTCCCAACCTCTTCTAAAACTCTGATGATGAGCCTGTTTAAAGGTAAGTGTTTGCTTCAGTTGTTGGGCGAGGTAAGCTCAATGATATGTGTGATCACTTGTTTCATTCAAACCCGTTACTTATGATTGAAGTTCTTTGTCAATGCTCTGTAAACTTGTCAGTCAGGTGCTGCAAATTTCCTAAATCAAAGCATGAGTGTTTCACCCCTGTTCTTCATTTATTCAATTTTCGCATTTGTTGAAGTTTTTTAGTTATAGATTTATATTTCTGTGTCCGAAGAGGTTTTGTTCTTTGTTTTTTTTTTGGGGGTTAAATTTAGGATTAACATGATAATTTTAAATGGTTCTTTTATATATATCCTAGAGAAAAATTGTAGAAGTCAGCTTGCTAGACAAGAACATGAATACCACTCCCCAAAGCATGACTACAATGTGCACTTTTTTTTTGGTGGGTGGTGGTTGTTTTGGGGGGGGGGGGGGGGGGATAACATGTCAAATAAAATCATAGCGCAGATTACTGTAGGACATCAACTCATGATTGTGATCCCATGATTCTAGCATGATTGTAATCCCATGATATTAGCTTTGTCACATCCCTTTGTAATCCCTCTCATTTAAGGGCTCACCACTGATTATGCTGGTTGAGTCCTATATAATGTGGTTGATATCTGATGAATAAACAAGTAGGTGAGTGTTCTCGTGCTCTCTGAGTTCAATAATTACCATATCTGTTAGTACGCTCTTCCGTTAAGTTCTTGTCATCTTCATCTCTATTGATCTACTTAACAAATGTGGATTGAGTTGTGTACTTAGGGCTAAAAGCATGAGTGCTCTCCTCACACAATCTAATGCTCACTCCACATATGGTCGATTGTCAAATCCATTCTGCTCTGCAGGCTGTCCTTAGTATTTTGAATGGTTTTCCAAAATTTATCCTTTAAACATTTTGATGGTGATTCATTTTCATCTTGTTTTCACTGTGTGAAAATAACTTTTTCCATGCCTTGCTGTTAAATTTCAAGTATGACGGAATATCTATATTGTTACTGCTAATTAGTGAGTGATTTTTTTATGTTATTGTGGTATTTAATAATGGATTATTGTAGATATATCTAAATTGTTATTATAAAATTAACTAGGCAATGGAAAGGAGAGAAAATAGCTTGCTTATGGTGATTTGCAAGCACTTTGGCCTAAAATATTACCTGTTAGTATTACTGTTTGAGGTTCACCTCCTTTCTTTACCCCCACCCCCAAAAGGTGAAAAACGTTTGTTGAAGAAAACACTCGATGGTTGAAGCTGCTATTGTGAAGGTGAAGCTCAGCTTCAATTTGAAGGAGAGTATTTATTGGTATCTGTATGTTACCTTTCATTGCCTATATTAATTTCTCATGGTAACTTACATGCTTTCGGCTTACTCAGTGCAGATGACATATCGAGCTTCTTGCTGCAGGTGATGTATTTTACTTCTTGTTGCCAAGTCATAATTTCCTCTTGCTTGACCTTAAATGCATATATCTAAGAAGGATCCTATTTATGTAAAACTTCCTTTACAATTCAACATTGATGTTTTAGTTGAAGCAGCATTTGGCATATTATTGTCTTGTTTCATACAAGTGATAGTACTTTGGTTCTATGATTAATTGGAAATTAGATAGTTTCGAAACGGGGGTCACCCTTATTTTCTGATCCTTGTCAGGATATAGAGGCCATTTGGTTTAGCTTAATATGAAGGAGGAAAGACTTCTAAAAAGGTACTTACAACTAAATAGGCGTGTTAGGATAAAACTTTTCAGAAATGGATAAGCACTTGGAAAAAGTACTTAAATTTCATATGTAAATTTTAGCTTAATATCTTTAAAGATCGTGTTAATTTATTTGTAATTTTCTCTCCTCCAATAGTTTAATCTTATACCTGTCCATGTCTCAGTTTCCCTTTGAAATTGGTAATGTTCAAACTCAAAGGATGATAGACAGAGAACATTCGGAACTTGCTTGAGGGTAGGTTCTAGTTGAATATGTGGAAGTCACTTGAGTAAAAACCATAACACGTCTCTACCTGTTTGAAATTGATACTACCTAAGTTAGGGGAAAAATTGAGAAAAATCCATTAACGAGTAGGAATTAGGGAAGATGAAAGTCATTAAAATTGAGGGAAAATTGGGATCGTGAAAGATAAGTTGGATTTGGAAGTAGGATATAAGGAGCGGGTAACCTGATAAGTATAGAAGTAGAATGACTTATAGGCAGGCAGAGATGCAGGTGGTTCCCTTTATGAACAAGTGAAGGAGAAGATTAGAAGATTAAAGAATATTATAATTATACAATCATATAAACAAAGAAATTGGTACGTGGAGGGAAAATATGTGTGGCACTTTAATATTAGTTATACTATTGAAGAAGAAACCAATTCTGGTTATATTAAAGCATTGCAGCTGATAGACATGTCATTTAAATTATGTGTTTGAAATTTACCATTTGAAGTTAAAGTTAAATTTCTACATTGATTATTTGATTGGAGTTATCAATTTGTTTTAATCATTCTTTTGTTTGGGATTTGAATTCTGTATTTAAAAGCATGAAATTCTAAGATAGGATTTGATTAAAACATAGGTTCTCCTACCATTGGTCTAGCGGTTTAAAGCCCCGCTAGATCCTTTTGGGTCTTGAATTCGAGTCCCAAAGGAGGTACTTATGTTGGGAGAGTCAGCCACGATCCCCGAACTGAATACCGGATGATAATATTAAAAAAAAAAAAAGGTTCTCCAACTTTGTAGGCATGTCATCTCTGTTGTAGTTTTCTCGAATATTCCTATGACAAGCCTTTTGAATTTGAGTAACTTAGACTTGCATGCAAATTTCAAATTTCATGAAGGTTTTAGGTTCCATTGCTTTCTTGCATAGTTAATTTGTCCACCTCACAGCTTCCATAAAATCTTCAATATCTGATACTCCATTTAATTCTTTATACAAACGAGTGTATCAGAAGGTTGAATATTCTCTACCTTATAACGTATTCTATCCTGTACAAGTTTACTGACTCATTGTGTAATTTATTCCAACATAAAAATAGATAAAAATAGCTTTTTGGATCTGACTTTAATAACCAGTCAAATTCCTGAAAGTGGCTCCAAGAACTCCGAACTGTTAATCTGTGGAAAGGGGGAAGCCAATTCCATGCCTCTGTGTAGGAAATACAACAAACAACATGCTGCAAATAACGCCAATGCCCACAGGCAATGCTGTGAGGACCTCCTGCGTCTGATTCGAGGGTTCAGGAAAGAAGCAGCCGACCACATTCTGATCAAACATCACAACTGCAGCAAATACCAATACAGACATTATTGCATGCATGAAATCTATAAACCTTAGGCAATATTTTGCCGCAAGTTCTGGTGGAAGTGTGGTCAATCCATCGATGACCCACAAGCCCCTAAAGGTGGCAAAGCCATAACATATGTTCCCGTTGTTGTCTCTGAAGCTATCAGTGAAGCATAACAGGAAGCATGAGACTCCACAGAGAGCTACAAGTCCTGCAGTCATGGTCCGGCTCACGGAGTCACAGGTTCCCAGATTCGTGAAGATTGGTGACAGAAACTGGAATGCAAGGACCGAGCCAGTTGGTAGTAGATTGGCCAAATGAGCCGAGCTCTGGAATGTCTGGTTCATGGCTTTCTGAATCAGGTTCCTCTCAGCTTCCGGCACTGTCATGTTTAGCAGAAGCGGCAGCTTTTCCTCATCATGCTCCTTGGATTCACCAGGTCTGAATTTGATCCCCATAACTTTACAAGGCCTTTTTTCTTCCCTTGTCTTTGTTCTGTTCTGATCTGATCTGGTCACCTTTATTCTGCAACATAGGTTTGTTGAAAAGGAATCTCTATATAGTTGGGGCAGAAGTGAGCAATGGAAGTAAAAGCTCTAGAGAGAGAGAGAGAGAGAGAGAGAGAGAGAGGAATGGAAGCTTGCCATGCCTTACAAGAAACAAACTGAAAACTTGATGAAATCAGCGTTCACCACAAACTTGTTTTGCGGTTCTGAGTTCTTCATCATGCCTTGCAAGCTATGTTGCTCATGTAATCATACCAGAACATGCCCGATATGATAATTTCCTAAAACTATATGGCATGGATATGATATAATATTTATTGTTTTTGTCGTTCTTTAGTTAATAACATTTAATTTAGATTCTTAAACCAAACTTTCAGCTGCCGAATTAGGAGTACGTAATATGTAACTTTTGAGTGCCCAAAAGTGTTACATTTTAGAGTACTATTATTGGCCATATGCGTAATCATGCTTCATAACTTGTGAGAAGCATGAACTGAAAATTTGTTACATGAGATTTCACCATGACGCTACAATTCTGTGGAGGCTAAAAATTAGCTGAATGAACGAACCAATAGTGCTTATTTTGCCGTATGGTGCATAAATAGTTATATACCTTTGTGTAACTAATGTTTATGCAAGATATGTGTGCGTGTAGAGAGAGAGGGTTCAATTATTAGCTTTTGAGAAATGAAGTTTGTATCTGTAAGAAATGGTTTGCTGAGACGCAATGTCTGGAAGGAATCTTGTTGCTAACGCTAACAATACCAAGATTAGATTATCTTTATTTGGCAACAATTATATAGATTTATATTTTTTATTTTTAAATAGCTACAACATAAAATGAAAAATAAATTTTAATTTTGAATTAAAAAAGGAACTCGAATTAACAATAAATTTTAAAATTCAAACTTCACTACTGAAGAGCTTTAAATTTTTTATCAATTAAAAGAAATTAGTATTTAGAAGATGGTGAAGCAAGATGTGTCTCTCATGTTATTCTTTTTCTAATCCAATCTCTTTTAAATATTTTATTTTATTGAAAATCAATATAAATTTTCGGACTCAATTTTGAAAATCCACTATTATGTCTTGCTGGATCTTCTCTTACCCGCCCAACATTAACCGGCCCAAAGAAAAGAAATAGGAAAAATTAGAAAGGACCAAAGAAAAGAAATATTTATTAATAACACTTAAAAATTAAAATATACATCTTCAATTACAAAATTGACCTGACCAAACTCGTAGGAATTTTAAATTTTAGTATTTTTTCATTTTCATGACATTCTTTTTTTTTTTTTGGATGATATGAAGGGTGCCCCTTTCTAGATTTAGAATGTAAAGGGTTTTTACCTCTCTCAATAAGTGCACTTCCTGTGATTTGAATATTTGTTCTCCTCCTTATGGAATGAGACTGCTTACTATCTCGACCAATAGCTTGCATTTGTTTAAGCTTTTTTTCCCATTAAAAATCATATATTTTTAAAAGAAATACATTATAATTTTTTTTTTTAATTTTTTGAAAATAATCAAAATTTAGAAAGAGGTAGATTTCTAATTATTTATATATGTATTAGAGAAAATATTATAAAAATATTGAGTTGCATATAGATATTTTTTTATCAAAATATACCTGGAGATATCATCAAATTTAACAACTAACTGTCAATCAGTAGGGATGGTTAATTTCGTAATTAAAATTTTATATTTTAATTTTTTGTCCTTGAAAATAATTAGAATTTTTAAGATCCTTATTAATAAATATTTTATTTCCTTGGTCCTTCTATCTAATTCTCCCAAAGAAATATATAATTATTAATTAGGCCCAATTATTAAAAGCCGTTTATGTTTGATGGGCTTTGCTCCAAAATCTTAATCTAAAAACTGGGCTCAGATTCGTGAAAATTTGATTTGGTCAAGGGGGACATTTCTAATTTTTCAATTTTTTTGCAATATCCAGTATTTTTCTTATAAAGAATGATTTTGGTGTGAAAATTAATTTTTAATTTTATTTTCTTCAATATACCAAATGAGCTATCAAGCTTGGCCATAATATCTTTTAGATTTTATTTTAGACATATCTACTGAAGAAAAGAAGCAATAGCATATCATTTAATGAGTTTAATGTTTGGGAAGACTGACCCTAGCATTATTTTTTTTCACAATAATACTTTATACTGTCCAAATTGTTTAACCTGAATAAAATCACAATTTTTTTGGGACGAATTGCTTTAATTTTTTATTTTTTTAGTTTAAAACTAGATTTCACAAGAAAAAGACTTGTTATAAAGCACATTGTCCCGCGCAGAAAAACAAACCAAAAAACAGTTATGCATGACTTTTAAAGTTGCATCCAATTTTTATTTAAGAGATTAATATAGTTTTTAATTAATGAAAGTTTCATTGATTAGAACATATTGTAAATTGACCAACATTAAGTTGGTCTAGTAGTGTAAAGCCCCGCTAGATCTCATTAGGTCTCGAGTTCAAATCCCACAAACTCTGAACCAGATACTAAATAATAATATCAAAAAAAGAATATATTGTAAATTGAAGCATTAATTGAGCGCCATTCATGCTAGCTTGATCAAAGAGCACATGGATTTGATAAATCATAAAATATAGCCCTTTTTAAAATTAAACTTACCTTCATTTGATTATTATAATTAATTAGGATATACTCATAATTCAATAATTAAAGTGACAAACTTTATGTCATTCTCTAATTTCCCAACCACCTCAGCCATACCCCCACATCTTTTAATTCAAACTGAAACTCTTTTTTTTAAAAAAAAAACGAGGATTTTTAATTGTGCATGGTAAAATATCAATGATTTGATGAAATCCGGACCAAACCGGCCTGGGAAACGATGAACCGGCATGGAACCGAACCGGACCAATTCAGTAATTTATTTTTTTAAAAAGAAATTTTTTTTAATTTTTTCTTTATAATTTCATATTAATAAATTTAAAATATTCAATTTCTCACTGGTTTGGCTCCAAGTTAGCTCTAGTTTAACTTCGGTTTGACCCACTAATCATTGACCTAGTATCTCTACCGGTCACAAGTTTCAGAACCTTGTAAAATATAGATATACATACGTAAATATATATTATTTAAAGAAACAAAAAAAAATAAGAAATAGGGTCTGTTGAGATACATTGTGGATTATTTTAAGACTAATGCAAATGATAATATCAATATTTAATATTTGG
The DNA here is from genome assembly GCA_963242795.1 of Inga leiocalycina. NCBI lineage: Eukaryota > Viridiplantae > Streptophyta > Magnoliopsida > Fabales > Fabaceae > Inga > Inga leiocalycina. The sequence continues at coordinate 36,231,373 of OY725321.1, read as the reverse complement.
AAAGTAATCATCGTTATTGAAATCATTTTCATGCTTAATTTTTTTTCATTATATGCCAAAACAAGATCATTTCAATTTTAATAATAAGACATACACTGATAATATTTAAAATTAATAGGAGAGAATAAATTGAAAACACTCATTATAAAATGCTGTATTTATCATGCATGTACCGCAAATAAAAGGCCGACCACTATAAAGTGATTTGGCAAAAATGAAAAAAAAAACTATAAATTTAATGAAATTTAGTTTTAGTTGACCTTTTTATCAATTGTCTTAATAATTCTTTAATTTTGTTGTTTTCTTTTGACTTCAAATTTTGTTTCAGGGGAATCTTGAGAAAAACAAGAACTTTTTAAGAGTGAAGAATCTGGTCCTACTATACGGGTTAGGTAGCTTTGAACAAGAGTTGGTTTTTGAATCGGAAACAATTAATGCATCCAACAATGACTAATCCAAACTCAATCAAAAAGTGATTATTTTGTAAAGAATTTCCATTCGGAGCTCTCTCCCCTAGGGCGCCTCAAAGAGGTGAATTCCTGTTAGGCCTATCAGATTGGGGGCATCAGGACTAGTCGGTTGTCGGGGGCCCATGTCGGTAAATCCGGCGTTGGCCTTCAGGTTAACGCCGGATACCTGGAAGGTGGGTGCACCGAAGGCCAAAAATGATCCATTGCATAAACCATAAAAAAAAAAGTGATTATTTTGTAAATTTATTTTAAATTCCTTATATTCACTTTCTCTCTGTTTCAGAATGATCCCTTATTTAATTAACATTACATATGATAAAATCCTAATTTGAATTATATGCTGCTACCATTACTGCAAATATGACTTTATATATTGGTTTGGAGAACATTTTACCTTGGTTTGTAAAAGGTTGTCCTTTTAGCTCTTAATATTTGACCTATTTGTCTAATTTGATTAGATTAAGAAAGTTAGTTAAGTTAGTTAATTTGAAATATTTTTTTCTAAAGCACCATAATCATCTTCTCTAATTCCTTCATCCCATCCCCTCCTTAATTATTATTGAAGAAGCATCAATAGGTATAAATTAAGAAAATGTTTACTAATATAATAAATAAGTCTTATATTTAAGACCAACATTAACTCTTCAAATAGGTGTTATATTAACGACAGGAAAAAGTAGTATATAACAGTATATAGTAAAATATCCAAAATGTCAATAACTTTATAGCCTAGTAGTATGAGAACTCTCTTTAAGTGAGTGGTATGACTACCTACCCGTTTAATTCAAAGAAATCCAAAATTTATATTGATAAAACAACCGATGAAAAAATAACTTTCTATATCAGTTATACTGTGGATTACAAAACCCAATAGCATTTTGAATTATATATCTTTCAACAATTATTGAGAGTTCAATTCAATATGAATGAATTCTTAGAATACTCTTTTAATATTTTTATGTATCACTCGAATAAGCACATCCTCCTTAGATAAACAAGATTGTAAAGCCTGTCTTTCTTACTAAAAAAATTCTTAAATGCGCCCTGATGTTAAATAAAAAAGCTTTTTTAAACATAATTTTGTTTTATGTTGTATTAAAAAGGTTCTGTTTTGAACTCTTGACCACCACACATCCCGCATCCATAATACCTAAATTAGTTTTGACTTTTTAACGTAATTTTTTCGTTAACAATTATTAAACTCAAACTTTGCCCAAATAGTATCTTTATCTTTATTATTAATAATTTCATCTAACATGCATACAAACTTATACTCATCTAGTCCTCTTTATAAGTCACTTGCAACATTTTTATTAGAAAACAAAAAGCCTTAAGTATTATTATTTGTCTTAAACTTCAACAACTTTACTATTCTACCCGAAATGTTCGAGTCCACACAACAAGAAATTAAGGAATAAAATTATATATTCATATGAAAATTTAACAATAAGGCTTAAAAAAAACATTCTTTCTCTACTTTATTATTGGACCAGAGGAGATAGTGATGTTGAGTAATCTTGTGACTTAACTTGTTGAGTTGTTGTTGAGGACATCTTCAAAAATCATTTCCTTGTCCTCATACGGTTTGGTTTGGATTTTTCGCAGTTTTAGGGAACAGTAATCTCCACAAATTAAAGTTCTTTAAACTTCTTTATGAAGCATAATTATATATATCTACGTTATTATGTTTAGTATATAGAAATTGGACCCATATATATAGCACTACTTAAGCACTTATGATTATTAATTATTATTATTATAATTAATTACTATATGACTATGAAAAGCTAGCTGTCTTCAAGACTGTCAAATTAATGGGACATAGTGACAACTAATTAATTGCAATTTAGTGCTGTTGGGGAATCCTTGCTCTTTGCTTCAAATTTAGAACATCATGTTCAAGTAAATATCAAAAATTAATTACCACTTATTATTTTGATTATGAGTGTTTGAGGAAAAAGTGTTTGTGGGTTAGGCAGTGATATATAGCCAATATAGGAGATTAGAAATCCTCTTAACATCTTTTTTTAAGAAAAATAATAATGACATATAGTAAATTTCAGACCACAGATATACAAAATAATAATTGAGTTTTTTTGCACAAAAAAATAATAATTGAGTTAATTGATGAAATTCATTCATCCCTTGAATGCCTGAATGTGAATTTCAGGTGATCCAAACTAAATCATTATGGGTTCCATTGACTGTGAAAAAGTTTAATTGGCCATTCTTTCACGTTACATACAAATTGCGTAAGCAACACACTTCATCATAAACATGCATAATGATAAAGTAATTAAGAAACCTTAAATGATAATAACTTCAATTTTGTTTGTCTTACATGACTTAAATCTTAATAATAGATGAGAGACTCATGTTCAATTTTTACTCCTATTATTATTGGTTAGGCTAATTAGGAGTTCTTCAAAATAAGTTGCTTTTTTTCCATTTGTATTGCATGCCTTTAATCATTTTTTTGTTATTTACGTAGTAATTTGATTTTTTGTATCTTATTATAAACACCTGAAGGGAGTAAATAGCAGTGATCAACATAGATTCCATATTTCAAATAATTTAAATAATGTAAGTTTTAAAAAATTGGACCATTCTTTCCCCATGAAAGCGAAGTATATTTTCCCTTGCATAATAAAATTGGCAACCAGCTGAACTTTTTGTTCAAAAGATTTTATGTGTTTGCCTTTGTGTTTTTGGTACCAATTGATTTGGTTAGAAACCCTTTTTCCCTCAAATTTAGGTCTTGTGGGGAAGCCCACATTGATTGTATGTTAGTAGTGTGCACTGCATAATCACTTCAACATTATGAGAAGCATAAATGCTTTTTATCATAATCATGCCAACCTCTTTTCTCACCTAAAAAGAAAATTAAGAATGTTTCATTTTTACACTTTAAACCCTAATAGTTAGCAACTTTCTTTAATTTCTAAATTATTTTTATTCAGAAATGTATTCCGGTTTTAGGAAAGGGGGCGAATCTTAGAAACCAAGTGGCCAAAAGAAAAAGTTTACTTTCACTTTATGAATGCATGGAATATTGAAAATAGTGTGATTTAGTTAGCATGTCAGTGTTGTTAATTATGTTATGTTTATTAATTAATCAGTTGCTTAATTTGTTTGACTATGCAACAACCTTCTAAATTCTGAATAGAAAAATTGCACAAGCAACATTTTTTGTCGATATATATATAGCTTAGACAGAGACAATTTTTTTTGACCACAAAATGTGTTAATGAAATGATGACTGAGTTGAACTATATATAATGATTGAAGTCATTTTATAAGATAAGACCAAAGATATATTAAATGTTTATTGTTCTACTCAATATATTGTTGAATAATATCAATGAAAACGTAGCATTATGTCATTATATATCTCATTATCCATAACACACAGAAAAAAGCTAAGTCCATTTTGTTTTGCGATGCATGCATGTTATTTTATAATTTCTCTTTTTTCAAGCTTTTAATTTTGAATGTCTAGATATGTAGAACACATTTAACGGGGCCAATATTAATTTATAGGTATACCAACATATAAAAAAGAAAATAAAGAAAAAAGAAGCATGGTTGAAATAGTTAAGTCAACTTAAAACAGTGGATAGCAATATACGCATCACTGAGTGTTTGTACCGAGAAGGAATAATAGAAGCAACCCATCTATATATCTTGCAGTCATATATCTTTGGCGAATTGTCAAGTAGAAATGACTTAAAGCTAAAGCCTGAAGCAACCAAAAAAATGTCCCTGCCATTTTCGTCTATATGTTTGTTACTTTATTTTTTCAATTATAACTGCTTGATTTTACTCTATATATATATATATGGAAAGTTTTATCGAATTATGACCAATAATACTATATGGTAGTGAATATTGGGCCTTAAATGGCTTTTGTATAAATAACCTATATACAGTAAAAAATAATGACTAAAATGCTAAATCATGAGAAATATTTACTAAGATGCTGCATTTAAAATCGTTCAAAGAGAGAATGAGTTTAAATTTACACAGAAGTCGTTCACTCAAAGAACAACTTCCACTATTGTCAAGTCTAACATTATTTTTTAATAAAAAAGTAAACTCGTTCAAAATGATTTTAAATTTTTAAGCAAATCTAAACTCGTTCTCTCCTTGAACAATTTTAAGTGCAGTAAATATATATTTCCCACAATGTAGCATTAATTAGTAATTTTTTTTACTGTATATAAGTTTTTGATTGAAAAAAGCCACTTTAAATGAATAATAAAAGCATAGATTAGGATAGCAAACATGAGCGTATTAAAATGGATATGTGTTCATATAAGATAAGATAAGATTCAAATTTAATATATTTAACTATGTGTTTTATTACATCTATTGATGATAAAATGATAGAAAATTGTTTGAAGTGTGGTTTAGACATGTATAAAGGAGGTCGTTAGAGGCGTCGACAAGAAAATAGGTCAAACAAAATAGAATCCTTATAAAAATTAAAGGAAGATTGAAGAGAACACTCAATAAAATTATTAAATCAAAAATTTAATTAACAATTTAGCTAAAAATTTGATTGTTGATAAAATACATTCACACGCATAATCTATATAACTTACTCCTCCAAGTAAGATAAAACTGCTTGTTGGTGTTGATCACATTTGCTTGTACTTTGAGTATATCAGGATCATTTGAATATATTTCACTTGACTTAAAATGAAAATACATTTTTGTCCAAAAAAATGAGAAGAACACATAGAAAACTAATTAAAATGTTGATTGATTTAATTTCATCTGAGTTAATGTCACTAAATCCAATTCAGTGTTCAGAATATGGACGGGGAAGAGAATAAGGAAAAGAAGGTAATTATTAATATATTAAAAATAAAATTATGTAGAAATTAAATGGCTAGATATTTTTATTCCTTAAGATGTTTGTGCAACAATGAAACCAAGCAATGTTAAAAAAATTAGAAATAAGTTTTAAATAACTTATTTTGTTTTAAAAATTTTAATTATAATGCTTTAGTATATTTAATTGATTCGAACTGATTGTGAAGAATAATATAATATTAAATTATTGATCTCCCATTTTCTTTAACTCTTTCTAACTTTGCGTTAACATTGAGAAATAATTTAGAAATCTGATAGAAAACTTATTGTTTTTTTCTTTTCATTACAAACTCTTACATAAATGATATTTTTTAACCTTCTTATAATACTTCCTTCGTTATCATATCCTCTATTAGAAACAATTTGTTAAGAGATATTTTGTTATTAAATCTAAGGAATATTACATAATTCAATAATATTTAATGCTCTGCATAATTCAATACCTCTTTATTGATTGGTAAATAGGACACATATATATAAGAAATCTTCAGGCACTCAACTATTCTAAATTGATGAGAAATCTTCAGGCACCCAATTTAGAATACATTGATATATGTAAATATATACCTGTCCCTTATATTTGATAACCAGGGAATATATTTTTCAAGAGATATATTAATTACTGCTTTCTCAAGTGTAAGAGTTGGTAAAGATATTTACTTTGATCTTAAATGTAAGAACCCAATCCACTTTATCTTTTAAATTTATTTTTTTTGTAAAATCAACTTATTAATTACACATATTAAGAAGATTTTTTTATCAGGGGATGTAATTTTTAGTATAAATGATTAAGTGATATTTTAAGGAATTCAGCATACCCTTTTTTCGATTAAGTAAAATAATTTTGTTATTCATTGTAAATTAGTTATCTAATTCATAAATTTAAAACCAGAAGAAGTATGCATAAGGGATTCTCATTATGAGGTCTTCAAAAAGGAACGTACATACCAAAAGTCTTCACAACAAGTTAATTAGCAACATGTAATAATAAGTGTCGATGTAGGAAAATAACTATATATTTATATTGCACATTTGTTATTGTTATTGAGATTTTTCAGTACTTACATTAAAGAATCTTATATATAGTGATTCTCTGAGTATAAAACTTTGGATACACACACACACACATGGTTTTGTATGAGCCTGTTTGTATTTAAGAATCGCCTTTCATATCACCACCTTCTTGTCATCCTCTGGATCACATGAGAGTCACTCAACTCACAGGAATATGATAGGATAGTTGCGATTATAAACTCCTGCGTAGCTCTGACGTATTTCTAATCTTTTTTTTCCCAATCTTTTTTCTTAAAAAAAGGAAAGAAAATTCCAGAAAAATATCATGATAAAGTCAAATTGCCAAATCAATTTTGTTTACTACACATTTCATTAGTTATACTTGATGAGCAAATAACAACACGTTTTAATAGGAATAATCACTAATTTGGAATTTTCAAATTTTGAAGGTATTTTATTAGAATATTTCCATAAAAAATTTTAGAATTCATTTTTAATACCAATAAATCTTCTCGTATATGTGAAAGAGAGGAGATATTTAAAAGGTACTGTGTGTGTGTGTATCTTTCAAGCAAATAAGTTTAGACGCCATGAATCTGATTCTGATGCATTATTGAATAATAATATTTTGATATCAAACGATCAATTTTTTTTTTTTTTTTGCATAGGCAATTATTCTGCTGCCATTTCTGGATGGAGTCTATACGTGTGATGTCGAGGTCAATATCATTCACATAGATACACATCTATCCATCTAGGACCTAAAGGTCATTTAAAGAATCCACTTTATTTTCGAATGGTCATTTGTATCTGTCATAGTGTTTTTTATCTGTCCCAAGCTGTCACTTGCTTGGCTAGTTTTGTTGTGTCTTTTAGTTTTGTATATTAGGGTTTCTTTTTATACACAGCTTGAATCTCTCAATGGTTATTTTCACCCCGTACGTACATGATTAATTGTTACTTTCTGATTTGAAGGTTCTCTGATCCAGCTAGCTCACTTTTTCACTGTGATTTTAAATGATTTGAACGTATTATTAATTGCATTTTTGGAACTGTGTATGATATATTAGGGTTTGTTGTTACGTGAGCTTAATTCTTTTTTAGATTTAAATTATAACTCTTGTTTACATTGAGATTGATCTCTCAAGTTCAATCTTTTTCCATGGTGATTTCGACCAATTTATGCTCGTATATATTTTAATCATCAAATATCCCAATTGCAAAATATTTATTGCACAACTTACCAAAAAAAAAAATTATTGCACAAAGATATCTAAGATAAGTAAGGACCACTGTTTGTGAACCCGGACCGGACAGGCCAGTCCGGCCCGGAAACCAGTGAGCCGGCCGGAAAACTGGTCCGATTCGGGATCCAGTCCGGGTCATTTTTTTTTTAAGAAAAAAATATTTTTTCTTTAGAATTTCATATTAATAAGCCTAAAATTTTCAATTTCTCATCGGTTTGGCTCCGGTTTTACCCCGATCTGACCCACTGACCCTTAACCCAGTACCCCAACTAGTTTAGTATCCGTTCCGGGTTTTAATACCTTGGTAAGTACTCATGTTTTTTTGGCTGGTCCAACTCATTTTCAGCGGATATAAATCTTTTTCAGCAGTATATAACATATTTTTAATTATGTGCCAATTTCTTTCATTTTACACATAGACAAAGAAATATTGCACAAAGCTGAAGAGTTATACCTACTAACAATATGTTGCACCTAAACGCCTCAAACAAATTTTAGGTATTTCTAACGTATGATTTGCAATTTTATCTAAAATATATAATGTAAATCATTATATTTTTGTCCAACTCATATAAATTATTATAACAATAATAATAATCCTAACTTATATCATGCATCTGGGGTCCACTCATAATCACCCACTCATTAATTGCACAACCAATGGAGGCAATTTCATTTCTATTTCTACTTTCTTTTTCACTATCCATGTGACAGATCAGAAGACTATGAAGCAGTGATGAACTATATATAGCTGCAACAATTCAATCCAATATCACACATTTTGTTCAACATGACATCAGATAGCAATTAATGTGATCCTCTATAATACATTATATGCATGTTAGCTATCATACACACGAACACTCATATATAGAAAGAGATTAAGGAATGAGATAATTAAAATAACTTAGCTTGTAAAATATCATGATGAGTTCAAACAAGACGAAGATTGATTTTTTTTTTTTTTTTATCATTAATGCTCATGCTATTGAAACCCAACCTAGGTTGGTTAGTCAAACCAACAAACCTATGAATCAATCTCCTCATATCAGCCCTATCAAGAGTCTTGAAGAGATTCATCGGGTTGAATTTTATATTGTTTTTCCCTTTCGAGTTTTAAAAAAATATTAGCAGTACGATAGATTTATTTTTTAGTATTTATGTTTTGTTGAATTATGTGTGGTTTATATACGAATGTTTCATTTACTTGTGGATTAATGTCTTTTATTTAAATATTACTCTTTTTTCAGTATTACATATAAATATTTTTTATATTTTAATTAAATTATACTATTTAAATCATGATTAGGTTGACTTTAGTTTAACTACACAGTTTGAACCACTGTCTCAAGTCTCAATTGGTTTAACCAGTTTTTAGTCCCTTGGTAATAATACTGATTGATTTATAGAAGTCATGTTAAATGGAGATAAATGGCACCAACATGAGTCTTTCACAACGTGACAAGCCAATGTTTGAATCCTCGCAGAAAAATACCTTCATATTTAGTGTTTGATAGTGACCGGAACATAATTGTTTTTAATAAGATTATACATGTGTTCATAATTAAAAAGGGGATAAATGGCCAAACACTCTAACCAACTACATACGATTGGTAAGCTTTAATATTCAATAGAGTTGCTAAATTTTTCTCTCATCAATTGCATTTCTTTTATATGGTTATTTGTCTAGGTCAAATTCGAGCATTGTTGGACTCAACTGATAGTAGCTCTCCTAGAGGTGTTTTTTATATTCACACGAACTCAAACTCGAGACCTCGTATTTAACTAGCTAAAGCCCCTGTCACTAGGATCAACGTAGGTTGGTCTCATCAATTGCATTATACACAATCCTAAAGAGGATCTATTTGTTAAATATAGTAGAACAATAGTGAGGTCACTTGGGTTGTTTTCCATTTTAACACAGATTATGATGTGCTGATTATTAGGACTCAAGCAATATTAATCTTGCCTTTGACGATTCCAAATCATAAACTTAAACCAAGATAGAATCATAGATAGCATCATCAGCGCCATGTGGAGACTTGATCTCTCAATGATTGTTATAATGAGAAAATCTATCTTTGCATATGTTGGATCACTGAATAAAGTATAATTTAAACTAAGCATTCGCTGGTTAATTAAGCCTGTAATCATTATATGATCACTTCTCTCAATAACTCACTTCAAAAGGCTCCAAAACGCGTACGTATATAGCAGATTTGCTTGTTGCGTGAGTTATATTTATATATATTCACTGATTGAATATTATATACATGCTCAAATTAATAGTTCTGGTTCATTGCTGATTTATTATGTGAAACAATGATGAAATACGCAATATCATAAAAAACAAAAAGTAATTTAATTAACTAATAAGGGTTGGTGCCAACATTATTCTTTTTCTTATTCTGCCTTTACATACTTTCCTAAACTAGTTATTCCCTTCAGTCTTAAATATAAGATCATTTTAACTAATTCATCGAACTCAAAAGAATAGTTAAGATGGTTATTTCTTTGCATTTAGTATGTAGAAAATTTGTTACACTTTTTAAAAAAGCACCCCTACCATTTAATAAATAGAATTCAATGCATAGGAATAAAATGCTCCCATAAATAGGGCTATGATTTGAAAGAAATACTTCTAAGGTTCTAAATGTAGGTATAATCACCCTACATTACAGTATAAATTAGATCCCATATTTAGGATCAGAGGTAGTAATTAATATATGAGATAAGAGGAAACTGGATCTTGTATTTAATATCAGACCAAAACTCTTAAATGACCTCTTTTTTGTTTTTGAGTAAATGATTTTATATTTAGAATCAAAGGAGGTATTGGACATTTATGAATTAGTGATGCTAGAAGAATACACACACATAGAGAGTTAAGTGTCTGATTTTGGGAATTGACTAATAAATCAGAAAAAGAAAGAGCTTTATCGAAACCAACTTGTACTGATAAACTAATCAGATTAAATAATTAATGAAGGAACATTCTTCGTCTAGGATCTTCTCCGAATCTGCCTCCACTAATCACTCCCAAAGGTGGGAAACAAGAGGCTTTGTACCAAAAAGAAAAAGTTGAGAGTGGGAACAAATAAATTGAAATTTTTCCCTTCTCACTGCAAAGTGAAAAAGTATATCCCTTTTTTAACACTTACATTTATAGAAAGAAAAGTTCAACGACAAGGATTGAACTTTGAATTTGAGTGGGGATCAAATTTATGATCATAAGATATATATGGGTAAGTTTAATATTAAAGTTTGAATTAAAATGGGATGAAATTGAAGGAGAGTATCAAGAAAAATTTAATTTTTTTTATAAAGATGAAAATTAAGAAATTAATAAATCATCAACAAATAAACTAATAAAAAATTAATTTTTTAGTTCATATAGTTTTGATGGAAAAAAAAAGTCCATATATAGTCTTGATTGAGTTGTTACTCAATCCCTAAATTTTGACTATGTACAAATCAATCTTTACTCATTTGAAATTTAATTCTTAAACTTTAACTTATTAAACTCAATCCATATAGTTTTAATCATTTAAAACTTTAGCATGAAGTATTTTAAATGGTTAAAATTGTAAAGACTGAATTACATCTAATTAAAGTTTAAGGATTGAATTGTAAGATTCAATACTATAGTATAGATTTAATCATTTAAACTTTAGCATGAAGTATTTTAAATGGTTAAAATAGTAAAGACTGAGCTGCATCTAATTAAAGTTCAAGAATAATTAAGATTCAAAACTATAGAAAATGAGTTGCACCAAATAAAAAAGTTTAAGCTCTAATTTTAATCGAGTCAAAACTATAGGCATCAAAAGATTAATCTCCCCAAAACTAATACATACATAAACAATATGGATTACTTCATACTCCATTAGTTAAATATACTAAAAATGTGTCTAGCCCTAATACAAAAATGGGCTTTAATAAGCGCATATACAGAAGCGCTTCAAATAAAAATTCTCTCATAAGCAATTAACTAAACTAAAACAATGTGATTAACTGATAAATTCGCCAATAATATCAAGTACCAATATAAAATGTGCCTCAAATAAACAAAAGAGTATAAATTAAAGCAGTGCGAAAGCTAGCAAGGTGGAGCTTGACAGAATAAGATGATAATAATTACTATGTGTTGTTTGAAACAAACTCAAATGGGTTGGATCCACCATTATTGCCTTTCATATATTAATATGAAATAATAATAGAGTCATATCCCGCACAAAGTTTATAAAAGATTTTATTGTTGACCCCACAGATCTTCAATTTTATGGTCACCCCTCTTCTTTACTTAGTGAAGCTGGCTGATTTTTTTTTTTTTATCTCTCGAAAAAGGTCTTGTACTATAATATGGTTTTGTACATTATTATATGATTGTAAGGAAGGTAGATCATCAAGGAATCACAAAACGGCTTGGTTGGGTCTGTACTTAGTTGGACCACTGGCTTTTCTCCTCCTAGTACTCTTTCAGAAGAAAATTTGACCCAAAAAAAAAAAAAACAAAGTTTAATTTTTTTTTTCCAGAAAGTTAAATTTTTTCATCCTTATAATTTCACTAAATTATCAATTAGATCTTTCGAATTTAAAATTTTGTAATTGAGCCCATGTGATTTAAATAAGTTTTAATTAATTAGTCATTGTTATATTTTCGCTATAATTAATTAAATATGTGGGATAATTAGAAATGAACCATTTTTTAATTTTAAATATTATGAGAAATTTTATAAATATAAAGGAAAAATTAAAATTTGAATAAATTATAGGAACAAATAAAGCTTAATTTTTTTTATTGTAAAATTAATATGAAGCAGATTTGAAGTCATCATTGGCATGAAGGTGCTTTAGGCCTTTACAATAGTTTATACTGTCAGAAGAGTCTGGACCACGAGTAACAAATTTGAAACTTCTATTATTTTAATTTTTCATATGTACTTTTTAAAGTTTAAAAAAACTAAAATATAAGGGAACAAGAAAAGTGTCTTTGGAGGAAACATCTGGGGAAGTAGATGTGAAATAACATAATACTTTTTTGTATTTATGTCATAATAACACAGTATTATATTATTGATGCATTAAAAATTACCAAAGGAAACCTTTCATTCTTTCGTCAATGATGCTCTTTTATGCCTTTTTGTGTTAATTCTAATTTATCAAGATTTTTTTAATTGATTTACTTTCTTTTTGTATCTTACGTGATCTCCATTTAAGTTCTATTCGGTTTATCATTCATGGAAAATGTACGTAGTCTTATAATTGAAAATAAATGTGAGTTTATATGAATATAATGAATTATTCTGTGCGCGTGTGTGTGTGTGTGTGTGTGTGTGTGTGTGTGGGTACGTATGTGCATGTGTATGTTAATTGTGGTTCTATCATACATGGACAAATTATGAAAATATTAGACTAAGATGAATAACTGAAAATGATAATTAATTATTTTTAATTTCCCTTTATCAAGAGATGATAATTAAGAAGAAAATTCAAAAGGCTTTGAAGTTCGTCAATACGAATGTTGAGAGCATGTGACGTGACTAATAATTTGTGTTATAAATTTAAAAGCATTGCCAATTGTCAATTCTCACCAAAGTTCATATTGTTTTGGAGAACATTATATTACTGTGACTCTCTTTCTATGGAATTAATAAATTAATAAGACTAGAAAAATTGAAATCCCTTTATTTGAAATTCTCACCAATTGTCAATTCTAATACATTTAATAAATTAATAAGACTAGAAAAAATTTAGATAAACTTTATATACTTCTAAAATAAAATTGAAATCCCTTGATGATTTATTATATATATCATAATAATGAGTGATGACATTGTAAGTATATTTATTCATAATTTAATAGTTTAACAAACATTATATCAATATTGCATCTACATGTGTCTTTTTGTGTTGAATTTCAAATCCTTTTAATTAATGGGTCATTTGTATCTACATAAAATATAATATGAGTTATACCATTTATGATTTGCTATCATAGTAATTTTTTAATCATTTCATTTCGTATTTATCTTTATATTGAGTATTGAGACCTTTTTTAATGCTTTTTTCATCAATAAATAATATTTTGTGGTAAAGAATTCAAATCAACATCAATGTATATCAATATACGTAATATGAATTTTATAGAATAGTTTTTACAAATTATAATGAAGTAATATAGACGAATTTATACATAACTCCTCTAAATTTTATGTTATGTATAGATCTCTTTAAGCTTTCAAATTTTACAATGAATCCCATATTCTCTTACATTTATGCAAATAAGTCACCTAAAACTTAGGAGAATTATATTATGTGCGTATGACTCAAAAGTTAATTAAGGGAATAATTATGTGTATGCACCCGCACCAAAAAAAAAAACTTAAGGGGTGTGTAATTAACTGTTGGAGTTTATTCATTCTAATGGTTAAGGGCATTATTTGTACATGATTGAAGATTCAGAAAAATTTTGTGTGATTTAGCAAATAATATATGGAAAACATTTCTAAATGTTATGCACGGAAGAAAGAAAATTACGATATTTGATAAGAATGTGGTTTTTTTTAAAAAAAATTTTATCCAAGTCCATACACACACACACAGACACAGATATAAATATATCTATATATATATATATGATGAATAATATGTGACTGAGACTATTCTAGACTGTGTGTGTGTGTGTGTGTGTGTGAGGTGAAAATCAATTATATGTACTCCCCTGAATTGATCAATCAATTTGATATTGCACAAGATTTTCCTTGTCTCTTTTTCCATGGGGTAATAATGTTATGCCTCATGCATACACACAACATAAGCATTTGCATGTGTAGAGACCACACACTAAAAAGTAATAAAGGTAATTGTAAATGAGAAAGTAAAAGCTTTTTTTTTTTTTTTGTGAGGATGGTACTATGGAGTAGTAAAATACATATTAAAATCATGTATCATATAAATTAAAAGTCATTTATCCAGAAACTAAATTTACTTATTAAAGTCTATCTATCTCAATCAAACCAGCTTCTTCCACACATTTTATTTATTTATCTAGATACTTATTAAATTACTTGAATAGTATAATTTGATATATTTTAATTTTATATTTTATATTGACAGTATGAAAAACTATATATATTTTTCATAATTTTAGAGACATACAATCACTTAAAAACATAGAATTTTTCAATCATGATTTGCAATTATTATTGAACTTACAAAAGTAGAAAAAGAATTTTAATAACAAACGTGGTCAAATGTGCATGCACTATCAAATAGCATACTTAAGCCCCGCACTCATCATTTTCAAAAAGATGCATGCGCCCATTAATTTTGAAAGCCCTAATATTTTAACCTGTCATCCCCATGATTTAGAATATCAATTTATGACTCAAAGTAATAATAATACTTGAGAGAGAGAAACACTCATGTCGTCATTCTTTTTTTTTTTTTTATAATAAAATTTTAGGAAGGGGTTTGGGCTTAACCCAATCTAAGGGCAAGGCCCCTAACTCATGATCCACTGAAGGCCTGTCCCTGTGGGCTCCTGGTTGGCAAGCCGCCCAATCCACACAGGTAGGTAGGGGACTTTCACCCCTATTTTTTCATCCCAGCTTCACTTAGCTGTAGAGATGCCTCCCCAAGCGCCGCAACTGGAGACATAACTAAATGCCACTCCCAGGGATCGAACTCATGCCAAGGGGGTCACCCAAGCACTCATTGTCCGCTCCCCTCACCAACCGAACCCACTGACAATATCACAACAAAACTTGTATATTATCCTTTACTGACAAAAATTTAGATCTCACACACACACACACACACTCATGAAAGTCAAAGTAGGTTCCATGACTTAGAAAACATGTTAAAAAAATACTTATAAAACATCCATCAACGAAATCTTTTAATCTAAAGCAAAATATGAACTGATCAGCTGTACTTGCAAAGTATAAGTTGAATCTTTTTTGAATGGATCAACCAACGTTTACATATTTTTTAACACACATTAAATCAACTTCAAATTATGTAAATTTTGGTATACCTTTGTGTAATAATACATGCCATGTGTATTTGGATAATTAAAGTTGAAGCTTCAAACTTTTCACTATATGTTTGTCTCTTTCATAATAACTTTTACCTTCTTTAGCACACCCAGCAAATTAAATGTTTTAATTTATATACACACACACTCACTTCTTCATCAACCCTTTGAGTGTTGTGTAAAGTGCAATGAAGTGTGTGGACTAGAAACAAAAAAGGAAGCAAAAAAGAAGTGTAAAAAGCATTCAGTGTGCTAGCTGTTGATAATGTATTGTTATATGTTGTACCCTTCATATATGCAAAAATGATCAGACAAAGCTTTTATATATGCTTAAGGAACAAGATATATATATATATATATATATATATATAAAAGAGAATTACGAGATTTGTTCACACAGCAAGCAGGAGTGACAAGTAACATCAAGTGTATATATAATAATACTCAATGATAAAGCAGACAAACATGAGTGCATTTGTTTGTTATAGAGACAATACATGCCAAACATCTCCCTACAATATACCTTTCTCATCTGCTTTATTTCCCACCCAAGAAGAGCCGATTTTTCTATATAATTATCCTGCATTTAATATCATCAAATTAAATTTGAGTATTGTTGGGTTTAATTGGATGTGTGAGTTTTTAAACTTTCATAAGAATGGAATTTTCTCGCTCATTTAAGAGGAATTGAATTCCCGCACAAATTGATATCATCGTTGTCTTTTTATAACAATATATTTAAATAATTTAAATTTATTTTTAGATGGTTTATATTTTATATTTTTATATATACCTTATTAGATGTTCTCCAATTAATAAATCTTTTTTTTCCATTTTTTTTTCAAGAAAACACATTGAGACATACCTCACTTTATTTGATGATATTGAAATCGATCCAAATTTATCAGTAATATAATACTCATATTAGAATAGCTAATTTAACTAGTTTTTAACATACATGCATGCATACATGCATGCATACATACATACATTAGTTATCTAATTCTTATATTAAATACTAGAAAAAATATACTTTCTCATGTCTTTTATATAAGAGTTCAAAATTTGAATTGCCCTGGTTCTTTTTATAGAAGCGCAACAAAAGTTGTCTGAATATTTAATGAGTAACTTTATTTCTTTCTCTTACTTGCCTTCATAAATAAAGGCATACTTGAAAAATAAAGTTTATTTTAGAAATACTTATTATTTTTAACTAATTATAACCATTTCTTTAAACTGCGTAATTCGATTATTGAACTCTTATAAATAAGACCGGATGGAGTATAACACGGTTGAAACCTGCACTTTAATGGCAAGTGGGAACAATAATATAAGGAGAATAGTATTTTTTTTCGACAATAAATAACAGAACAAGATATTTAATTTGCATGGCTTTTTTTTTTTTGACAATATAATTTGCATGGCCTTGGATTTTCAAAACGACATTTTCAAGAGTTTGCTTTCATGTTGTTCTGTGGGGTGACATGTCATGATTAATTATTGATCTCCCAACAGTCTTATCTATAAATTTAACCACAAATTATTTCTTGTACGCGGTTTTCTGGGGATCAAGCCTATGGATGTTTACGTTTCACTATTAACTTAAGACTTTTCAAACAATTAAGAAGGTCCCTCTCATTTCCCAAAACATTTCTTTCCATTTCACCATTGACATGACATTATCTCAAGCTACATGTTTGTGTTCGCGCGCGCCAAATAGCTAAAAGATAGTAGTATATATATATATTCTTCAAAGTCATTTATATGAATAAATAGATTTAACAAACAATTTTTTTTTTTTGTTTGAAAAAAGCCATTTCACTCATAACTATCAGTAATGTGATTTATTCATCATACTTCATATAAGAAACAAACAAAGAATATAAGAGCATTATTATTAAACTCACGAGTTAACAATCTGAGTTTAATATTTTTATGTTTTAAATTTACAAAATTGTGTTAACTTGCTTTTAAACTCATTCTAGTTGCAAGCTTATCTAAACTCTTGAGTTCACACATTGAGTCTATTGTTTTTTCATTTTTAGCTTACAAAATCGTGTTAGCTAACCCTTAAACTCATACTAACTTTTTGTATTTGATCATGTATATTCAATGACTTTATATATGAATTTCATAAAAAATATTTTCTTGATTATGATAAATTAATAATGTTGCTATATTTAATTTTTATTATTTTAATTTGAAATATAAGCTCCACCTATGTTTATAGTCGGTCTCAATCCCGGGTAAAGGAGAAGGGTTGTGTTAGGCCTCAACAGCCAACGTAAAACCCTGTCGAATCTCTTATGAACATGGATCAATGAAGAAATTGTACTAATGCTGGGTCATTGCTTGTAAGTAACACATTATATGGCTCAAGTACAATGAGAAGTGAGCGAGAGCCGCTACATCATCGCCTAGATGTAGTGTTAAATGACAAGGGTTACTGCTCTCTTCTGAACAGAGGCGGCTAAAGAAGCTAGTTCATGAGAGCAAGATCAGATTTGGCACTTGGAATGTTGGAACTTTGAATGCCAAATCTATGGAGGTGGTAGGCATAATGAATGATCGAAAGATTAATATCTTATGCCTTCAGGAAACTAAATGGGTAGGGGAAAGGTCTTAGGAAATTAATGGTTTTAATCTTTGGTACACATGAAAGGTCAATAGAAGGAATGGTGTTGGTATCATCGCTGATAATGAATAGAGAAAGAACGTGGTGGAAGTTAACAGGGTTGAGGACAAAATCATTTCTTTACAAATGGTTGTTGGGAAGGATATTATAAACATTATCAGTGCATATGCACCTTAAGTTAGGGTAGAAGCACATCTTAAGGAAAACTTCTGGGGAGTTATGGAGAGGCTAATTCAGAGTATTTCACTGACTGAAAAGTTTTTTATTGGAGGAGATCTTAATGAACATGTTGGTAAGGAGGCAAGACCTCATGCAAGGGCCTATGGGGGTTTTGGATTTGGAGTGCTCAATAACGAAGGTCAATTTATTATTGATTTCTTACTCACATATAACCTTAAGATTGTCAACACTTGCTTTAAGAGGAGGGAGGAGCATTTAATAACATACAAGAGCGGAGTTGCCAAGACACAAATTGACTTCTTTTTTATAAGGAATTCTGATAAAAAACTTGTACTAACTATAAAGGGATCCCTAGGGGCGTGACAACACAACATTGGGTTTTGGTTCTTGATGTGAATGTTGAGTGTGTAAAACAAAAGTGCCGGCAAGTTTTAAATCCAAGGGTCAAGTTGTGGCAATTTAAGGGGGAGAAGCGGGAGATTTTTCAGAGAACTCTTTTGGAGGAGGGGGAGTGGAAGTTACAAGGAAGTGCTAACATAATGTGGGAGAATATGTCTAAAAAGATATAGGAGGTTGCTAAAATAATTTTGGGAGAATCAAAAGGTTTTGGTCGGTGTCACACTCTCATCTTATTTTCACCTATTTTAGAGTATTTGTGAAAAACGATACGTAGTTCAGTAGGCAACACAGGAATAACATAGATATACTGATATTATGTTCACGATTACGGAAATTCCCCATAGGAGTTCGTACTTGATAATTACAATTAACATAGCCTCACAGCGCTACGTGGGTGTCTAAATCCATATCAATGAAATGGAGACATCTTCCCATCATCATTCCACCACTGCAATCCCCTCATACGATTCTCTTGTTTATTCTCAGCATACGTACTGTCTTCTCCTGTCAAAATTGTTGGTAGGGGAGGGTGAGATTCTGGGGAATCTTAATAGGAAAGCAATACTAATATGCATGCAAGATAAATGCTTAATGCATGACGTGCTTGTATTACATAACTCATGCTCACATAATGACATATCTACATGCTCAATGTTTCAAATAACATACGTAGGGCCATAGCATAAACAGAAACAGAGCTTCAATTATTTATATATGTTTCACAAAATCAAGCAAAGCAATAACATGCATCAATACACCAGCATAAATATCAAATACATACAGGAGAGGTAAGTTCTCTACCTTAATCGCCCTTCCCTAATCTTCGAATAACGTGCCCCAATTTGCGTGCCAATCCCTCTGGCTCTCTACTCGGTCTTAGAACGTCAAATGTACAATTTAGACACTTCCATAGTGTTTCTGGTGGTTATATTAGTATATGGTGAAAATTTACCAAAATGCCCCCGGGACCTCAGCCCTGCCATACCCGACCTGATGGCACGTTTTTTCAAAATTTTGACTAAGGCTATTCTAACTTATTTTCACCCAAGGAATCCATTTCTGGGGTCAAAATCACCAAATTTACAGTCAAATTATGAAAACACCCTTGACAGCCTCGATTTAGGGATTTCATGGGCGTTTTCGTAATTATGCTTTTTCAGCCTCTGCTGTAACACCCCAACTTTTATTCACCAAAAATATATTATAATTATTTGAATAATTCAATAAAATGGTGAATATTCATAAATTTGGATCTTGTGAATTATGAAATATTCATATTCATAAGGAAATGGGCAAATTAATTCAAAAATTGAATTAAATTACTAAGAGGATAGCAAAATCATAATTTTGCCAATTTAGCCCAAGATTAATTATTTTCCAATTAATTGGAGTTAATCTCAATTAATTAAGGAAAATACAAGAAAATGCATAAATGAGATTATTATTGGTAGAAAAATCAAGAATTTGGGAAATTAGGGGGAATTATGCATTGGTCAATTATATGAATTATGGAATATAGGAAAAACATTTTTTTTCTCCTCTACCTTCCCTAAAATTCGTCCAATACATAGAAAAATAAGGAAAAAAATTAGTCAAACCCAATTGGACCTAAATGATGACAAGGGAGGTATGGCAAGGTTGAGTGCACACAAAAAAAAGGGAAGCATGGCAAGGTTGAGTGCACACAAAAGGGAAGCATGGCAAGGTTGAGTGTACACAAAAATGGAATGATAGTGTACATGAAAGGTGGAGAAATCCTAACCTTTGGTTAGATCAAGGGCTAGGATGAAACATGAAGAGAAAAGGTGAGATAATTTATAAGGCCACTTCCTTCATCTTTCCTTGCTATTTTCGTTCAAGGCTAAAGAAAGAAGAGAGAGAGTGAGTTTGTGAAGCTTCATGCTCTAGAGAGAAGGAAGAAGAGAAAGACTAAAGTAAGTTATGATTTCTTAATGTTCTTCTTTTAATCTTCCATAAATCTCTTCTCTAATATCTTCCTTTCCATAAACTCCATGGATTAGCAAGCTAATCTTCAAGGTTGAGGAGAGAGAGAGGACGTCTTAGAGAGAGAAACACCAAGGATCAAGAGGTAATCTCCAAAATCTCAACTTCTTTGTGTATTGAAGTTGTTGTTGGTGGTGATTGTTGTTTGGTTTATGTGATTTTTGGTTAAGTTGTAAAATTGGAAAAGTCATAATCCTAAAGGGTTATGCTGCCTAAAATCCTTTAAATCATGATTATGAAGTGTTTAAATGAATTAATCAAGGATTAGAAGTGGAAAAGTACAAATTTTGGAAGCTAAAACAAAAGCTACATTTTTCTATTTTCCCTTTAATATTTCGGTCAGACCAGAAATGGTAGTAGGATTTGGATTTTCATAAAACAAATGGTTCCATTGGACTCAGTGGGAAAAAATAGGTGGGGTTACAGTTGGACACTTTTTCGGTAGAGGCCCAAAAAGTATAATTACGAAAACGCCATTGGAATCCCTAAATAGGGGCTGTCAAGGGCATTTTCATAATTTGATAGTGAATTTGATAATTTTGAGCCAAAAAATGGATTCCTTGGGTGAAAATAAGTCAGAATAGCCTTAGCCAAAATTTTGGGAAAACGTGCCATCGGGTCGAGTAGGCGGGGCCGGGCCGGGTTCCGGGGGCATTTTTGTAAATTTTCACCATAGACTAATATAACCACAATAAACACTATGGAAGAGTCTAAAATGATACTTGGATAGGTTATGACCTATTTCTGGTACATTTAATTTTTAGGACCGATTTGAAGGCCGGATACGACACGTTCGTCGAGACACATTTAAAAAGGGGATATTAAAGCTTTGAGGTAGGGACATTATCCTTCATACATTATGCCATAAGTTATGTGATTGTGTGGATGCCAATGTTTGTAAATGCGCTTTATTAATTAACATGATTTGCCCAGAGAGGGGCCATAAGTGTCAGAGGCACTTACACTGGAGTTGGTGAAAACCCAACCGGTACAGAATAGTGGGGCTGGGCCCTACTCATTTATACATGCAGATGATATGTTTATAATGTTCATTAATTGGTGCATACATGGCATATATCATATTTACTTTTCGCATTTTCTATGAACGATAGCATGTTTCTACTGGGGTTCTCCAGAATCTCACCCTATTTTTAAATAAACACCTCAGCAGGTACTAGTGGGGCAAAGGGAAAAGACATAGACGCCGGAAAGTGAACGGCACGCGTTTCGAGGCAAGGGCAAGAACGTGGTCATAATTAGTCTCTTTTGTGATATTTTGGTGAAATTTGTAAATATTAAAACTTCCGCTGTATTTTCTGTTTTCGTCGACGAACGATATCAAAATTGTAAATGAATACTATTATCAGTATAATTGTACTTTTCTGTATGCCCATTGAATTCCGTCTTTATTACTCTTCGATTATCGAAATAGAAACGGATGTTGACATCTGCCGAAAAAGTGATCAACTGTAAACCCACCTATTTTTGCCCACTGAATTTAATGGAACCATTTATTTCATGAAAATCTAGCTCCTTCCCTCAGATATGGTCTTGGCCAAAATATTGGTCAAAGAAATGGAAAAAATGGAGTTTTTGTGTTTTAGCTTCCAAAACTTGTACTTTTCCATTTCTAATCATTTATTAACTTATTTAAAAACATATTAACCATGATTCAAAGAAATTTGGCCAGCATAACGCCTTAGGATTAGGACTTTCCAAATTTACAAACTTGACAAAAATCACCAAAACCAAACACAAACCTTAACAACAACACTATGCTAGTTTAGATCTAAGATTTGTGAGGTTACCTCTTGAGATCTTGAATCCTCTCTCTCTTCTTGAGCCCAAAATGTGTCTTCAAAATCATGGATTCCATGAAGAAAAAAGGTTTAGAGAAGGTTTCTAAGCAAAATCACAAGAAAACTCTTAAGAAATCATACTTACCTTAAACATCTTCTTCCTTCTCTCTAGAACTTGAGAGCTCTTCAAGGTTTTCTCCAAGCTCTCTCTCTCTCTCTCTCTCTCTCCTTCTCTTTGGTTTGGCCTAAATGTTGCATGAAAAGGGAAGAGAATGTGTTTTATTAATTTTCTCTTCTTTCCTCCTAGCCATTGATCTCATCAAGGATTGACATGGTGACACATGTCTTCCACCATCCCTCCCTCCATGCTTCCACCATACCTCTTCACTTTATGTCAGACTTCCTTCATCATTTGACTTACTTGCTCCTTTACCATCAACCATCATGATCACCATGCCCATACCTTCATGTAATGCACACCTTACCATTGTCATCATTACTATCTTCATGTAGCATTTTGACATGTGCTCATGAAATTAAATCTTCATTTAATCTCCTCTTCATATGATAATGGTACTTAGCATGTTTAACCCCCAAGATTACTTTTCCCTCCATTTTCCTTGTGTTGGACAAAATTATCAAGGAAAAAGGGAAATAAATATGTGTTTCAATAATTCAATTAAATGAATTATGTATAATTTCCTCTAATTTCACAATTCTTGATTTATTCCATCAAGAATAATCCAATTTTATATTTTCCTTTATTTTCCTTGATTAATTGAAATTAACTCCAATTAATTGAAAAATAATTAATCTTGGGCTAAATTGGAAAAATTATGATTTTGCTATCACCTTTGTAATTTAATTCTTTCCTTGAATTAATTTGCCCATTTCCTCATGAATATGAATATTTCAAAATTCATAAGATCCAAATTCATGGATATTCACCATTTTATTGAATTTATCAATTAATTACAATATATTTTTTGTGAATATAAAATTTGGGGTGTTACAGTCGGCAAGATAAAAAGACTTGGTGGTGGGATGATACGTAAATATTGCCTGGTTGTGGTTAAGTGCCCAGCCGAGGTACATGAACATTACCTAGTTGTGGTTAGGTGTTCAGCTGAGGCACACGTAGGAGATTTAAACTGTCGTTTGGCCCTGAGCTGGGTGTATACACACAATTGATATGATTTTCATTTTACACTATATAGTGTATTGCATATTTAATTCTCGCATTTTATATGATTGATTGTATGTTGCTATTGGGATTCCCCGGAATCTCACCCCTTTTTCTAAACTAAAATGTCTCAGCGGGTGCCAGCGACTCGATAGGCAAGTATGTAGTAGGGAACTAAAGGGCACGTTTCCTGAGATGAGGATTGTAGTTATATATAGTCTTTAATTTTGAATATTTTGAGAAATTATATATATTACCTAACCTTGAAGGAAATTCCTCAATATAATCATGTACTATATATCGGTATTTTTACGCTATTCCTGTTTTACTCATCGAACTGCGCGCAAGCACTCTGAAAATATGGAAAATAAGATAAAGATCTGACAAAGATAATATAAAAAGTGGGATCCTATTATAGAAGTATATTTTTTTAATTTATTTAAGTTTTAGGAAAGATTAATTGTTTAGTCTTTATAGTTTTGACTTGACTGTATTAAGTTTCTAAATTTTAATTCGATGTAACTCATTTTCTATAATTTTAACTTGGTGGAAATCTAGTCCACGATCTTTGACTCGTTGCAACTCTATTCCTATAATTTTAGTCATTTAATTTTATTTTATAAATGGAAGAACTAAAAATTTTAAATGGTTAAAATTATAGAAACTAAATGCATCTAGTCAAAATTCATGAACTAATAGGTTTCAACTAAGTTAAAACTATATAACTTGAGTTGTACAAAGTTAAAGTTCATGGATTGGATTACAATTAAATAAAAAATATATAAACTAAATGATTAATTTCCCCCAACTTCTCATATTATTTTCAATGACCAAATCCTTACCGGTTGTTGCAGTGTGCCATCCTTGAGGCAAAACATTTGTTAACGGAATTCAGTTTAACAGATAAAACGGTATTTTATAAAATTAATGGATCAAAGTAAAATTTTACATGTCAAGTTAAATAAATAAAGGCGTACTTTTGACCTATGCGATATAATAGATTTAAAGAGAAAACTACATGATTTTTTCTCATATTATATTTGATGGTAGAATTCGCACAAAATTTCCCTTGAATGATTAAATTGCATAAATCTCTTCATTATTATCAAAGCATTATATAAACCTTCCCTTTAAATTTTTTTTAATGAAATACAAAGTTATTAAAAAAACGATACAGACTTCACTCTCAGATTTTACCAAAATTACTAGACCTTTTTCTATTTATAAGTGATATATATTCGGACATATTTTGAAAACTTTAATAAATACCGCATACAAGTCCAGAACCCTTATTTTAAAATTTATTTACTTAGAAAATAATTTACTTATATATATATATTTTTATAAAATTTATTTTAGAACAATCTATGAGCATAATAACAATCAAAATTTTTCAAATATCCTGTAAGAAATAAATTACAATTGCTGTTCTTACATTTAATGAAGAAACTGAGAAAGTACTCAATAATTAGTCTGTTTTTGCTTACACGTACTCTACAATTAGTTACATCTCCAGAAGCAATCGACAAATTAGTTATCTCAAGAATTATTTTGAATCTACCATAATAATGCATAATTAATGTTATTGTTCTGACTATCCACCCAACTTTAAATACGTAGAAAATCTTCAAAGAAATAGATCTGGAGGTGGTGGTGGGTGCTATTATTTAATGTTTGTTTATCAGACATATTATTTAATGTTTTTGGTGGTGCCTTTAAAAAAATATAACAAACCAGCAGAAACCATGATTTAAAAGAATTTAATTATCATCAATACCATACATAGTACTACTAAATTTTGGAATCTCACAACTTTTATATTAGATGGACATTAATGCATTTTCCATCAACTCCACTGCATCTCACTTCAATTTGGAAATTCCATTTAGTCCACTTGTAAATAAGAAGTTGTTGTTGTTGTTATGAGATGCGAACCCCACATGTAATTATATATAAAGTTGGATGATATTTTACATTCATATATCCATACTGATATAAATATAAAAAATTTCTATGTATATCGGGTTTACATATCGTAATTATACTGATTAAAAATCTTTTTTTGTTTCAGTTCCCTATCTCCCTGAACGTACCATATATTATTTTTGTAAATATAAAAAAGTTAGATCGTAAAGTCTCATTCTTTTATGATCTTTTATGCGTCTATTCTTGAATATGACCCGACGTAATTTAATATTGCTTTTGTAGTACACCACCGGAAATTATTTTATTTTTTTTTGGATTTCATCTTTTTTTTCTTAAACAAATACATGAAAAATGCAAACGAGTTACTCCTTCGGATTCATTATATTTATCCTTTAAAATTATTGTGCACAAATTAAGTAGTTCAATAAATATGTAAAAAATATTCTCACTCCTATGTAAAATATAAGTCACTTATCACTTCGTCCGAACTAAGAAAGAGTAATTAACTCATTGATTCTTTCTTCAAAACTAAGAAATAGTAGTTAATCATTAAATCTGTCCTAAATTGAAAAAACTAAATCTAATTTTAAATCTGTCTAATTTTTTCTCTACCTTATAAATAGATAAGAGGAGTGGTCACAAATTTACCAAATAAACTATGTTATTGTTTTGTAGAATCCATACACATCTGATTCATGGTTAATGGCCATAAAAACATATAAGGGTTAATAAACAAATTTATCAATAAAATGTTAAGGAATGAGCGTTTGACACAGTTATATTTTAAATGGGGCAAAAATATATATAAGGAATTAAAAGTAAAGTATCCAGCACAAAATAGTTAAATTTGATCTAGCGGCGTTAAATTATAAAAGAAGAAAACCATTAACGGCGTTAGGTTAAATTTAACGGTTTTGTGCTGAATACTCCATTTTTAATTCCTTATATTTTTTTTTTTACTTCCTGTAAAATATAATTGTGTTAGACGATATTTCTTTAAAATTTTATTGATAAATTTACTCCTAAACCCAAAATATAACCGTATACAGAGAGATGCATTAAAACATAAGAGTAAAGATAGGCAGGAGAAGTAAGTGGTGACCACTGAACACGCCTACTCAAGTGGGGGAGGGAATTGAAGCAATTTAATGAGAGTCACGGGCGAATTTAAACTTGGAATAACCAACCTCTGCGATATGTGACCATTTGAATTTTAAACTTTGTCATACTAGTTACTTAAATATTTATACCAAAACAAACAAAACTTGGTGGGCCCCTTATTTTATTTATTCCCCTCTAACTACTTTGTGTGAATTTGCTATTTCTCATTCATAACTCACTCCTCTCCTTACTTTCTCAAATCCTAAATAAATTTTCTATAAAATATTCCTGATTCAAGATATAAGTCGCCTGATTAGGTTATTGACGAACTTTTTTCTGAATATTATGCCCATTACAATTTACTAATAAGTTTAATGTAATGTTTTATATACTCTAAAATATGGAGCAATGTTTGAAAATGCATTTTTAAACAAAGTTAATGAATCAACTACCTCTCATTGATTCGGATAAAATGGTCAGAAAACAATATATAACGTCAGCCAGAGAGAATTTAAGATTTTATAAAGGTATGGATTTTGTTGTTAATATAACACTTTATAATTTTTATTCATCACATTAATTATTTTTTCTTAAATTATCCCAGTATGTAATGGGCTAATTTTTTTTTCCAAATTTAAATGAATGAAATCAATAGTCAGTTGAAAAAAAAAGGTCAATAGTCTAATAAATAATAAGGGGTATTTTAGAAAAGCTATTATAAATTTTTGACACGTTAAATACAAAAATTAGCGTAATTTATTCTTTAATAATTTTGAATTAGGTAATTAGGATGTGATAAGAGAAACTACTATAATTCACTAATTAATTTAAATTTGGTTGAACACAAATATATACAGTAACACTTCTTACATGTGTGACTGCCAAATACTAGTTCTTTTTTTCAAGCTTTTCTTGATCCAAGAAATATAAGTCCCATTTAGTAATATCTATGGTATTAATTTTTTTTGGTTAAGGGGCATTTTTATCTTGAAAGTTTTCATTAAGGGGCAATTTTCCCCCGAAAGTATAAAAAATAGAGCAATTTTGCCCCGGTCATAATCTCAGTTAATTTTGACTATTAGTTAACCAAATATGCTGAACTGATAGTTCACATATCATCCACGTCATTTTTATTAAGATACAAATTTGCCCGGATGTTTTAGATCTAACTTTGAAAAAAGATAAAGTAGATCACACATAGATTTCTGATGCAAATTTGCACATTAATAAAAATGGCGTAGATGCCATATGAACTGCCAGTTCAGTATATTTAGTCAATTAATGATAAAAATTAACTGGAACAACAGCAAGGACAATATTACTCCCCAAAAAAATTTTAGAATAAAATTGTCCCTTAACACCCCGAGCTGGTGGCTTACACTTATTTCTAATCTTTTTCTTTAAAAATTAATGTTACTTATGAATTTAATATGGCTAGTTGTAGAAAGTACTATAATTTTTTTCACAAATATAATGAATAAATTTTCACTTAGCTTCGAGCCTATTTGAGTTGGTATTTAAGAAGTATGTTCATACAAGTCGAAATAAAATTGCTCTCACATACTTATTTCATATACCGTAAATCATGTTATAAAAACAGCTTTTACAACTAACTCAAACAAGCACTTCCTCCATCAAATTTTATGCAAGTGGGTACGTAATTTAAAGGCTTATATTTTGAATTAGAGGAGCATTAATTCTTATTACATATTTAAATGAAATAACACATAGAACATAGAATTAAATCTTTTATATTAAAACAGCAAGGTTAACGAACTCAGACCGGACAGGCCAGTCCGGCCCGAAAATCGGCGAATCGGCCTGTAAACTGGTCTGATTCTTAGTCTGGTTCGGGTTCCTATTTTTAAATTTTTTTTTATAATTTTATATTAATAAGCCTAAAATCTTTAATTTCTCACTGGTTTGCCCCCCATCTAACCTATTGACCCATAACCCAGTATCTCGACCGATTCAGTACCCCATCCGAATTCATGAACCTTGTAAAACAGAACAATTAATATAAAATAAATTATAAACATCACAAATAGTCTTATTATTGTTTGTTACTTTCTCATTATATATATATATATATATATATATATATCAATGAAAATTATAAAAAGTTCTAACCTCAAATAAGGAGTACTGGCGTCTTAAAGGTTTTTCAGCTAGATTTTCACATAATAATTATTTTTTATTAATAATTTAATGGTTTGAGTGATATACATGTGGTCTGAAACCCTGGATGCGCGTGATTGAAAAAACTTATCTATAAAAATATTTAAATAAATGTAACATTTTTATTTTTTAAAAACACAAACCTCGAATTTGGGAATCTTCATGTGCTTTTGTGATTGTAAGTGTGATGTGCTATTTTAGCATTATATCCATTGGAAACTGCAAAAATGTACTTTGTGCTGTCTCTTCTACAAGGAATCATGTTCATATTATGCCCTTCACTCCACCACCTGTGGACCAAATGTTTCCAATGACACTTTCGCCCCTTTCAATTTCTTATTGAAAAATTAATTTGCGCATATTTTATTTTACTTCAATTTTAAATTGAATTTCTATAGCTAATTATGTTTAAATTGAATCCTTATAATTTGATCTATTGTAGGAATTTGCCATTTATTTCGCAAATCGTTAATTTTAATTGATAAGATTTTTTATAGGGTAAATAATCTCCTTTATTTTATTCCACACCATTTTAGCACACGATGATTTCTATAAATGAAATTTTATAAAGTCCATAAATTAAAATTAATGGGTCAAACAATAAGAGCCAAATTCTAATAAAATAAACTATATCAATTTGATTTTAAAATGACGTACACTATAATGGCTTGCAGATTAATATTTTTTATTTTAAAAATATTGTAGAGTAATTATTTTTCTAAAATATATAGAATAAAAATGTTGCACAGAATTAATAAAATATGGGGAAAAAGAAATGTGGGGAGAATAGAAAAAAGTTATGTGATGCTAAAAAATTACACTACTCATGATTCATGCATATCGTAGTGCCTATCTAATTGCCTACAGCTTTTATATCTTAAATATATTGATTATAAAGAAATTTTGAAATTAATATAAATAAAAATATTAAACTTATAATAAGATGTATTTTTAATCAATTATGAAGGAGAGCCAAGAATTTGAATTTACTAAAAACTAAAGTATAATACTATTAATATCTTTCCCCTAATTCTTTTATTCCTGAACAGTTTATCTTATTTTTCAATTTCTAATTGAATTATAAGAAAAAATAGATCTAATTTATGTTATGTTCCATCATAAAACCATAATAGTTGAAATAATACAAATGAAAGTTGATTCAATTGATAAAAATATAATTGTAGTTTGTAAAAATATGAGTTTAAATCTCATTACCAAAATAACTACTTTATTAATGGATATTTTTGCCAACAAATTAATGGATATATTTATAAGTATTAGTGTTTTTAAAGTCTTCAAACATATCATAACCCTAGTTGCCTAATAAAAATTTAGGGAAATTATCCATTTAAAAATTAAAAAAAATATTTTGATTATGCATCAAAAAATATATTCTCAAATTAGCCAATCACATGTGATTATAATAAAAAAGAATATTAAATAATAGAACATGATCAAGGCTAACATGCAAGAAAATCACAACAGTTGATCGTATCATATAGACTAAGAACGGAAAATAAATGAAAAAGGTTTTTTTTTTGGGTCGAAAATGAGCAAGATTAGACTTAAGAGAAAAACACAATGACCATTAGCATATTTGGGATCACGATTTCTTAAAAAATAAGTCCTTATTATGCAAGTCAAGATAAAACTCTTCTCACATACTTATCTCATATATTGTGAATCACGATTTATAAGCACTTATTACCCAAAAATAAACTATTCCAAACATATTAATAAAACTCCGAATTCAAAGTGTGTTTTTTTTTTTGGGCGTGTGCTACTTTTGGCATCCCAAAGTGGTCTCTTTCTTCACCCTAAAAGATATGAACGAAACACAAGACATCAATTAGAACGCTAATTTTACTTTCATTGAACCAAGTTCTTATTAATTGCAACATTTTGGGGTTTTGAGCTATGTCAAATCTCGTATAAATAATGAACTTTTTTTCTTTTAATATTTCTAAGTTGAATTTTTTTTCTTTTAATATTCCCAAATTGAATTATTTTTCATCACCCTCATCAAGAAATGTTATGTATATTCCACTGGCTCTACAATATAAGCTATTGAGAGTAATTAATACTACCTCCGATATTAAAAGCTAAATAAATAATTTGGATTTGTTTAAAGAAATAGTTATATTAGTTATTTGTATCACATATGGATTGATTTTTTTAGAATATCATGTTTTATTATGATCATCTTAATATGAAAACTTCTTAATGTGTGCAATTAGTATGGATCATTTGAAAATATATATATATATATACACAAATGTGAAAGATAAAATGGATTGAGGTATTATATTTAAGATTAAATCTAATCTTCTAATTAATTCTTATGTTAAGGATCAGAAGTAATATTTATTTATCAATTTTTCCTTATAAATAATGCTTCAATATGTTTTTTTTGTATCTTCCGATCTAATTGATGCTTCAATATGACTCTTTATATCTTTTTTTCTACTTCAAAATCTAATTTAATATAGGTAAAATTGAAAAAGAAAAAAAGATTTAATGAGTAAACTGTCATTTTTTTAATTCTATTAAATTTGTTGAAGTGACATATGTTGTTAATCAAATGGAGTAATTGTCTTGCATTTGCAAAATACTTAAAATTGGACCTATCATCAAATTGGTCAAGCTAGTGGTTGAACCGTGGATGAACCTAGTCAACTCAAATAAGATTAAAATGGTATAATTTAATTAATTATTTTTAAAATTCATATATAACTTTAAAATGATTACTATTTAAATAAAAAATGCATCAATTCACAAGTAAATAGGGCATTTATATATAAATCACACATAATCAACAAAAAGAGAGTTCCTAAAGCATAAACCTAAATGGATACTATTTTTTTAAAAATAATGTTATTTTAGTCTCAGCAACGAAAAAAATATATATAAAATTCAATCTAATCAACCCACCCAAAATTCTTAACCAACCTCTTCATCAAGAGACATGATCATTGATTCATTGATCTAGCTTGTAACCTGGATTGAGCTTTACTACCATGTTTATTAGACCCTATATCATCTGAAATATCAAGCAAGCCTTATAAGTGAGCCTCATTTTGCCTTTGCAATTATATTGCTTCTGCTTCAATTAGAATAATGGATAATTTTTACCGGTTTATATTTTGCTTTCTACTATTAAGTTTCGCCAAAAATACGAACTGTGTGTTTTCTTTTTTACAAAAAGAAATTAACTCGATAGAGATTATTGTAATAAATATAGCTTGGTGGCTATATGCCTATATGTGTACGTTTTTTTAATGTAGAGAGTATTTTTGCTCAAATGATTTTATATTTAATCTTTTTTTTTAAAAAAAAATATATTTAAATAAAAATTATAAAATTTCACTTAAAAATTGTGTTCATTTGAAGCTACCCTTAACCACGATCTTCGGCTGAACCTTCTGGATGGTCAACGATATGTCGCAATATAGGTCAAATCTCAATTATGTCGCATTCTAGTCTTCTTCTCCAAATTTCTTTTTTTTTTTGCCAGTAACTTCTTCTCCAAATTTCATTCTTTAGTTTTGCCCTTTTCTTCTTTCATTTGACCAGTTATGAAAAATAATGTTATATTATTGCGTGTAACTGATGATAACTCTAGAGTAGGGGTGAGCATGGTGTCCAGTAGTCCGGTGCGCCCACCCTGGCCCTGCAAAAAATTGCCCAACCCAGCCCTAAAAAAGTGGCCCAAAAAAATTTTGGACAGCTTTGGGCGGGCTAATAATCGGGCAGGGCCGGGCATCGGGCAAAGGGTGCTGCCCTGCCCATTTGGCCCTGCCCTGAAAATTATTTTCATTTATTTAAAATATAAAATTTCATATCAATTAAATATTATTTCATATATTTTTTTTATTTAAAATATATATTGTCTATTGTATAATACTATTCTAATCCTCTCTTTTTTGCCCTAACCACTAAACACTATTTACAAGTAGATTTCTTCCTTTCTTCTTTACTTTATGCTGTATTAAATTATACTTGCTTTTTATTTTCTTTCCAGATGCTTCATCATTTGATCAACTTTTGGGACATTGAATTGATGCAAACTACTTTGACTTCACGGTTTTAATTAAATCATTTTTTTTCTTATTTATAATGGATTATGGATGTTGTTTAATTTTTAAAGTATGAATATTTGCTAAGACATATGGTATTTTTAAATTTCAAGACTCTAAGTTGTAGACTTATTTTAAAATATCTTAAGATGTGAAATCATCGAATGTATTTGAAGTTTATATTACTTAGGGTGAAGTTAAGACATATATGGTATTAGTAACTACAGGAATGTTATGAAATTCATAAGGAATTATTTTTTTCATAAGTGGACAAGATAAGGCGTTATCACTTGGGCAGGGAAGCCCACCCTGCCCAGCCCACCCTTGCCCAGCCCAAATAGTTAGGGCTTTTAACGGGCAGGGCCGAGCATCGGGCTGTAAAATGCAGCCCGTTCATCCCTTGGGCAGGGCATCGGGCAGGGGTCTTGCCCTGCCCAGCCCTGCCCACGCCCACCCCTACTCTAGAGTTGGGAAAATAGGTCGAGTTCGTCGGGCCGTTTCTTTTAGGCCCTGACCTTTCAAAGGTCGGGCTTACAAATTATAGCCTCAAAAGGAAGTCGGGCCTAAGAGGGTCGACCCTATAGGGTCTTAGGCTTAAAAGGGCCAGCCTTGGAGGGCCTCAGGCCGGCCCTTTAAGCCCATTTATTTTTTATTTTTTTTGTTTGGAAAGGAATCATGTTACATTTTTGAATTGTCTTATTAAATTTATATATCACTCTGTCCTCATATTGTATAGAGTAAGATTTTTGAGTATATTATTTTGTCTAATTAAATCATATTGTGATTTTTGAATATGATTTTTGAGTATATTGTTCTGCTTATTTAGAATAAAATCATATTATATACTATTCTGCCTGATAGAGTATGATTTTTGATGGAGGTTGTGATTATTTGATTATTTGAACCTACTACTCAAAGTGAAACACAATCAAATGTCATTGAAATTGATGATAGTGACGAAGAAGGTGAAAATGATAGTCGTCATACTCATGTTGTTTAGAGGTTAGAATATTTAGCTTCTTGCCTTTTTATACTTTGGCCTTTGTGTGAGTTATTTATGAACATGGTTTTACCTTTGATTATACATTAGTAATTATGTTTGTTTGTTGCAAGAGACATGTTATTTAATACATAAATGTTGACAATATTTATGTATTAAATTAGAACTTTAATTGTTGTTATTTACTAATTATATCTCTCTGGGAAAAATACGTAGGAAAAATAGTTAAATATTGTGAAAAGGACTTCCCAACCCTGCAGGCCAGCCCTAGTCCTGATGCTCTCAGGCCGGGCCTTGAAAAATTGTAATTTTTCTAACCTCGAACCCTTTAGGGCCGGCCCTGTTAGGCTTTGGCCCGTCAAGAGCCGACCCTAATTCCCGGCTCTAGATAACTCTCTCTATATTATTATTTATCTTTAAAATTTAAATATTTAATTTATTTAAGTAAAATTGAATGTGTTCCGCTTAAATTAATAGATGTTATTTAATATTTTTTCCATGTTTATACATTTTTTCACTTTTTTTTTAAAAAATAATTTAGAAAGAAATGCACAAATGACCTGAAGTCACGGATGAGAGAGATAAAAGAAGTAACTTCTCACTTATCAAAAAGCTTTCATACTAGTAACTCACAAATTCAAGGCTGTTTTCATTTATTTTTAGAAACTCGCTGAATCTATTTTTTTAAGTTCTCTCTCCATCTAATAAAGTGTGTGAAATATTAGGAAGTGAATATTAATGTTTTGTTCGGTACGAGGGATTTTTTGGGAAATTTTTGTGAGTTAAATTTTAAAACATTAAAAAAATGATGTTACAAAATTTTAATAAAAAGTAGATGGAAGATAAAAAAAATAAAAATTAATAAAAAACTTTTAACCACATTTCCCTTTTTTTGTTTTAATATAACTAAAAAAAATTGTCCTGTACTTACTTTTCCTTCCTACTCCTGATACCAAACAAGGCATAAGGATTTTTTTGTAAGGTGTACTACTTGCTCTTTTTTTTTTTGCCTGCGAGTGTACTACTTGCTCTTATTCTACTTGTTCTTAAAGTGTTTGGGTTTTGGATTCAGGTCGTAGGACGGTTATAGTACTTGTGCCTAAATCTTTTATGTTGAGTCTTGTACACTTTCTTATAAAAATACCGTTTTATTTATATATATTTCATCATTTTGTTGAGAGAGAGAGAGAGAGGATTAGGAAGTAGTAATGATAAAAAAAATAAATTAGAAAACGAAAAAAAAGGCAGCATGAAGCAATATGTTTGACTGCGACTGGGCAATACTCATGTCATGATCCCCTTTAAGTTTGTTACTCCACTCAAAGTCTATGAAGAACATGTCGTTTTTCTTGTGAAAAAGAAACATCAATAATAACAATAATAATAATTTCTAGACTTTTTTTATCTGCAAAATACATTTTTGCAAAATTTTAATGTGCTCTCTCCGTTTATGGTGCTGTTAAAGTTAAACCGCAGATAACCCACTAAATTTTTTGAAAAAAAAAAATCAAGAAAAAGATATATTGATTGTACTCACTAGTCACAAGATAAGGGATTTTCTTATCCTGAGCGAGAGGAGTGAAGTTTGCAATACCCAAAAAAAAAAAAAAAAAGATTAGAGAAAAATATAAGAAAATATCATGTGAAGTTTAAAATTCTAAATTAGTGGTTTCATAAAATAAGTTGTCAATTACTATACAAGTTTAATTAATGGCTATACTCTTGTAAGCAATAATAATGATGTGAGATTTGAAGTTTAAATGAAATTTTCTTATTTTTTTTCTAAAAATTTAGCATGTTATTTTTTTTTCCAGAAATGTGAAAATAATCAAGTGGTAGCATCTGATTGGCTCATTTGATCTAATTAACCTAAATCACTTTATCTAAGTTTTGTGCTTAAAAGTATTAGGCATTTTCGTGTTGTACAATATTCGTTCAGTTCTAAATATAAGGTAGAATTGATTTTTTTAAGAGATTAAAAAAGTTAAATAAATTACTTAATCATATAATATGTTGTGTAGTTTTAGTTTGACAAAATAATTGAAAGAAAAAAATGATAAATATAAATATTTTAAAGTAATTTAATTAGCTTCTTTAATATTTCTAAAAAATTCAACCCTATCTTATATTTAGGTCTGCAGAGAGTTAATGAGATTTTTTTTTTCAAAAGTATTTTTAAATGGATATTTGAAATTAAGTAGATGTTCATAATAGTTACTAAAGCCTTATGGCTTAACTTAATCCTGATATTTTGTATTGGTAATATTGATAAAATATTTTTTCATTTTTTAAAAAAATGAAGAGAAAGAAGGAGAACCTGTGCTCGTTTGGAATAACTTATTTTTGGGCAATAAGTACTTATAAATCGTGATTCATGGTATACGAAGTAAGTATGTGAGAGAAATTTTATCTCAGCTTGCGTAATAAGGACTTATTCTCTAAAATTAAGTGATCCCAAACACAGCTAGAATCTTTTTTTTTAGTAGTTTTTACAAGGCTGAACCAGAGGAAATCAAAACCACCATTACTTTTAACTAGGGGTGTTCAAATCTGGGACCGAGACCGAGATCCACCACTCCCGGTCCTGGTCCCAGTTTTTGGCCGAGATGCAAATTGCATTCCGGTCCCGGTAATCCCGGGCGGGACCGGGATCAAACCGGGAATTCTCGGATTTTTTAAAAAAAAATTAAATTTAAAAAATATTATTATTTTAGTTAAATTTTCTATAATCTAGTATTTAAAGTAATTATTTAACATCTAATAAGGCCATAATAATCACACAAATTGATCTAGAATTGAAGAATAGCATTTTATTATTATTATGATCACTTTCATCATTTTTGTTATTATTTTTATACATTATATAATAGGATTAGTATCACGATATATATAGTTTAACTCCAGCTAAGCATGTAATACACATTTTATCAAATAGTAACTTAAATTATGGGATAAAAAAATACAAAAATAAAACAATAACTTAATTTTTAAGAAAAATTTTTTTAAAAAAATAAAAAAACCGGGACCGGGATCACAACATGTGTGACCGGTCCCGAGTTCCATAGATCCCGGTCCCGATTTTTTCGATCCAGATCCCAACCGGAACAGGAAATTCCTGAAATCAAAATGTCCGCAACCGAATAAGGACACTTTAAACCCCCTACTTTTAACTGATAAGAAATCCAAATGCAGAGATGAAGACCATAGACACAAGTTATTTACAGTTTTCTGAAAAAAAAGAAGAAGGCATTATGATTATGTCAACGATTTTCACTATCCTTCTCTTCCCTCTCTCACTCTCTCTGTCTTTCCCTTCCCCTCCCTTTGGGTGCGTGCAGTGAAACTACTCATGCCACCTTCTCTCTCTCTCTGCTTCTGTCTTCAGATAAATTCTCCCCCAAAACCCCACACTCTCCTCACTCTTCTTCCCTCACTCTCTTCTCTCTAGAAGCAGAGCCACCATGTCCACCATTCTTCTTCTTCCTGCTCTGTCTCTCCTTTTCCTCCTCCTTCTACCCTCCATTCTCTCTCTCAACCAGGAGGGTCTTTACCTTTACCAGTTCAAGCAATCTCTCGACGACCCTGACGCCTCTCTCTCCTCTTGGAACCCCCGTGACGTCAATCCATGTGCCTGGTCCGGCGTCACCTGCGGCGGCGCTTCCAACTCCTCCGTCACTCGCCTTGACCTCTCCAACACCAACATCGCCGGCCCATTATCCGCCTCCATCCTCTGCCGCCTTCCCAACCTCTCCTTCGTCTCCTTCTTCAATAACTCTGTCAACCAAACCCTCCCTTCAGAAATCTCCTCTTGTCGCTCCCTCGTTCACCTAGACCTTTCCCAGAATCTCCTCACAGGTGAACTCCCACATACACTGTCTCTGCTTCCCAATCTCAGATACCTGGACTTGAGCGGAAACAATTTCTCTGGTCGTATTCCTGACTCATTTGGGAGCTTCCGGAAGCTAGAGGTTATTTCTCTTGTGTCTAATCTTCTAGAAGGTACCATTCCCGCTTCTCTGGGTAATATTTCAACATTGAAGATGCTCAATCTTTCGTACAACCCGTTTTATCCGGGTCGGATCGCGCCGGAGATCGGAAACCTTAGTAATCTGGAGGTGCTTTGGTTAACGCAATGTAACTTGGTTGGAACGATTCCCGACGACCTGGGGAAATTGAAGAAGCTGAAGGATTTGGACCTGGCGTTCAATAATTTGTACGGGTCGATTCCAAGTTCGCTCATGGAGATGACGAGTTTGAACCAGATTGAACTGTACAATAACTCATTGTCCGGTGAGTTGCCTCGGGGGTGGTCGAACCTCACTGCATTGAGGCTGCTCGACGCGTCGATGAACGACTTGACGGGGACGATTCCCGATGACTTGTGTCATTTGCCACTGGAAAGCCTCAATCTCTATGAAAATCGTTTAGAGGGTGAGTTACCGGAGAGCATAGCGGACTCTCCGAATCTCTATGAGCTGAGATTGTTCGAGAATAGGCTCACGGGGAAGCTTCCGGCGAGTCTTGGCAAAAATTCGCCATTACGGTGGATCGACCTGTCGACCAACCAGTTCTGGGGAGATATTCCGGCTAGTTTGTGTGACCAAGGGCAGTTGGAGGAGCTTCTGATGATATTCAATTTGTTTTCTGGTGAGATCCCGGCGAGTCTGGGGATGTGCCAGAGCTTGACACGAGTCAGACTCGGTTACAATCGGTTGTCCGGCGAAGTTCCGGCAGGTATATGGGGGCTTCCGCATGTATATCTTCTGGAGCTTGTTGATAACTCTTTTTCGGGTCCAATTTCTTCAACGATCGCTGGGGCTGGGAATCTGTCGTTATTGGTTCTATCCAAGAACAATTTCAGTGGAGCGATCCCTGATGAGATTGGATGGTTGGAAAATCTTGAGCAATTTTCTGGGAGTGATAACAACTTTACTGGGTCGCTGCCTGATAGTATTGTAAATCTTGGGCAACTTGGAATTCTTGATCTTCACAACAATAAACTCTCTGGCCAGCTTCCGAAGGGTGTGCGATCTTTGAAGAAACTCAATGAGTTGAATTTGGCCAACAATGAGATTAATGGCAAAATTCCTGATGAACTTGGCAGTTTGTCCGTGCTTAATTTTCTTGATCTTTCCCACAATCAACTTTCCGGGAAAGTTCCTCATGGGTTACCGAATTTGAAGCTGAACCAACTGAATTTGTCGTATAATCGACTTTCTGGAGAACTTCCCCCTCAGTTGGCTAAGGATATGTACAGGACTAGCTTTTTGGGTAATCCTGGTTTGTGTGGGGATCTGAAAGGTCTATGTGATGGTAGAAATGATGCTAAAAATGCAGGTTATATTTGGTTGCTACGAGCTATGTTCATCATTGCCACTTTGGTGCTTCTCATTGGTGTGGTCTGGTTCTATTTCAAGTACAGGAACTTCAAGAACGCAAGAAGAGCTGTTGATAAATCAAAATGGACTCTGATGTCGTTCCATAAACTGGGTTTTGGCGAAGATGAGATTCTGAACTGCCTTGATGATGACAATGTGATAGGAAGTGGATCATCAGGGAAAGTTTACAAGGTTGTACTTAGCAATGGGGAGACGGTTGCTGTGAAGAAACTATGGGGAGGTATCACAAAGGACATAGAGAGTGGTGATTTTGAGAAGGGCCAGGTTCAAGACAATGCTTTTGATGCAGAGGTTGAGACTCTAGGCAAAATTAGGCATAAGAACATTGTTAAGTTGTGGTGTTGCTGTACTACTAGGGACCGCAAGCTCTTGGTTTACGAGTACATGCCTAATGGTAGTCTTGGAGACTTGCTACATAGTAGTAAAGGCGGATTGTTGGATTGGCCGACGAGGTATAAGATAGCAGTTAATGCTGCAGAAGGTCTCTCTTATTTGCATCATGACTGTGTCCCGCCAATTGTTCATAGAGATGTAAAATCCAACAATATCTTGTTGGATGGTGACTTTGGTGCGAGGGTGGCTGATTTTGGAGTTGCTAAGGTTGTTGAAACCACTGCAAAGGGAGTTAAATCCATGTCTACCATAGCTGGGTCATGTGGGTACATTGCACCAGGTTAGTTAATAACAGAAGTTTCATGTTAGGGCTTTTTGAATAGTTTTTGTACATGGTTTGTTGGATCCAAATGTTATAAATATGTTTAGTACATGGCTTATCAAAACTTGATTTGTGTTTGCATTACTTAGAACTTGAACTTCTTGTTATGTGTCCGTTGACTAATTATAATTAGCACACTTTATTATGTTTGCATGATTTGTCACAATCTGGAATCTGAAATTGTCTTTGTTTTGAAACAGAATATGCATACACGCTCAGAGTGAATGAGAAGAGCGACATATATAGTTTCGGGGTTGTCTTACTCGAGTTAGTTACTAGAAGGCGTCCGGTAGACCCGGAATTTGGGGAAAAAGACTTGGTTAAGTGGGTATGCACCACCATAGATCAGAAAGGTGTGGATCATGTACTTGACTCCAGTCTTGATTCTTGTTTCAAAGAAGAGATCTGCAAGGTCCTCAACATTGGCCTCATGTGCACGAGCCCTCTTCCGATCAACCGCCCTGCCATGAGAAGAGTGGTGAAGATGTTGCAAGAAGTAGGCGCAGACAGCAACCAAACGAAGGCATTTAAGAAAGACGGCAAGTTGTCGCCATATTACTACGACGACGGCTCTGATCATGGAAGTGTAGCTTAGTTCAACTTCTTGGCAAGTGTTATTTTGGTCTTGAAGGAGAGAAAAGTAAGCTGCAAGCCTTTTCTTTTACTCGTAGAGCCTATCCTCCCAAGTTTTTTCCCACTCACTGGTTTGCCTCACAGAAATTTGAAGGAAAAAAAAACAGATCTGAAACTTGTTTTTATTGGGAGGGGGTCAGTTATCTTACTTTCTTGGATTTTCTTGCTCTCACACTGTAAAATAGGTCCACATCAAGTATGTTGTCTCCAAATTCAAATGGGTGTTTGCATTAGTACTACTGCTAGAAATGATATATAATATATAAAAAAAAAAAATATTTGTACTGTTGGGAAGATTCAATGTGTCTGACTCTGTTCACTAGGTCCTCAAACTGTGGAACCATTTGGCTCAAAATAGGATCTTCACTATACAAAACTTGAGTTACCTTCACGTACTAGAGAATCCTCCCAGAATAGTAACGAACTTGCAGATGATTAATCATGCATGCTCTAGGAACTTCCTTCGGTCCTTCCCCACATAAATGCTTTTGACTGTTCTGTGGTTGAGAGGATTTAACCTTTCACGGAGGTTGCTTCAGGTATGTGCTGGGTACAGCTAATATTAACTGATTTAATGGTTGTTTGGTGGGCTCATTCCCACATGACATGGCCCCCTCTCATCAAATTGCAAGTACCATCCGTTTGTGCGGATTTAAACCTTTGTCTGAGATCTCTGTTTCTCTCTCTCCCCCTCTCCCCCTCACTCTCTCACCTCTAGTTTTATTTACAAGATGTTTTCGGTATGTTTTACATGAATCAATAAAAATCTTAAAATTTCAAACGAGCACTGATTCATGTCTTAAAATTCAATAATTTTTTTTAACTTTCTCTTTATTTAACTGCATAATTTTCAAGAAAATAACTATTCTTTCCGGTCCTATTTATAAGTAATTTTTTCTTTGATTGCACAAAACGAATTGGTAGTTAAAAGTAACAAGTGTGTCAATAATACCATGTTTTTTTTTCATATATACCCCTATTTATGAAAAGAGTATAGAAGAGACTAAGAGAGAATATATAAAAAGTATGACAGATAATGAGTATTTAATAAGGGTAAAATAGGAAAAAGAAACTTACATTTTCAAACAAAAAATAAAAGTTGCTTATAAAAAATACCAGTCCTATAAGAGAGAAAGTTGTTTATAAATAGGACCGGAAAGAATATTTACATAACAATAAATTAAGGGTAAAGTTGTGCGTCAATATGGAAAATTTCTATCTGCCATATAGATAGGATCAAAAGGTTTATTTTTTCTTTATCTTATAAATAGGATCGGAAGATTATATATTACCTTTAATTTTTAATATAAGAGCCAGTTGGGGATTATATTTGGTTAAAAATACAAGGCCCTAATCTACTTTGCCTCCAAAATGTTTTTTTTTTCAAAGTATCTTTATTGATTGCACATATTAAAAAGTTTTAACTAAGGGTAATCATGATAAAAGATGTTATTTTAGGAAAATCAATCTATATTTGTTACAAATAACTAATATAACTAACTTTCTTAGTCTACCCAAATTAGTCAACTAAGTTATAATTTAAGTGCTGAAGGTAGATTTTAGATATATATATATATATATATCTATATATATAAAGACACACTTGGACAATGACTTTTGGGGGTAATGGTACTGATACTTTTTGATTCTTGTTTGAAAAGCCTTTTGGGTTAAGACCCGGAAATGGAATCTGGCCAATTTTGTTCTTATCTTGGTTAATGGTTGTTTTTG
Organism: Inga leiocalycina; assembly: GCA_963242795.1. NCBI lineage: Eukaryota > Viridiplantae > Streptophyta > Magnoliopsida > Fabales > Fabaceae > Inga > Inga leiocalycina. The sequence goes on along the minus strand of OY725321.1, from coordinate 36,188,764 downwards.
CACTACTACTTCGGCCTGAGAAGAAAGGTGAAGGGAATTTATTTTAAACGAGGATGGAATATGGGGTTTGGGTGATGCTATTTTGGCAGAGTACTGGGCAGTTGTGCTAACGAACAATATATGATATGGCACTCTTGTTTTGATTCTGATCCTCGTGGGTGTATTTGTCTTTTTTTTTACCACTCATGCGATTCTTTTGTCTGATATATTATTCTTAAAGTTTTTATATACTATTCCTAACAGCTTTACTACTTGACGTAAATTAAGAAAATTATTTAAAATCAGATATTCTAAAAAATTTATTTTAAGAATTATTCTTAATCAATTTATAAAGTGAAATTGCACTATTAAGTGATTATATCAACTGGCTATGAGTTATTCCAACTTCACTAATGATCTTATGTTTCATCCCACCAGAGGATTAATCCAAAAAAAAAAGAAGTGAAAATGCTTAAAATTAATAAATAATAAATATTTAAGAGATTACACGGATATATATTTATTGACAAGGGAAACTGAATTTGAATTTTGGCGTACCCATCTTTTTCTGCGTTTTATTAGTTTACTAAGGAAAAAGGGGATGCGAAAACAATTATTATAAGCTCAAGCTGATTGAAAAACTATAGGTATTTTAGAAATTTTATTTTATGAAAAATATTTTATTAAATTTTGTTAAAAATTATGCTGGTTTTATGGACTAGGGGAAAACATAAATTATTTTTATGTCCATATTTGGTGATGTAATTCCCGATCGGAGCAAGTAAATCTCCCTAATGTGTTTCAACTAGGGATGAGCAAAAACCCGATGGTCCGGTCTAGTCTGGTCCAGTTCAAATAAATAATATAATGAAATCGGACCAGACTGGACCAGACTAATTGGTCGGGTTGGACCGGGTTCCAGACTAGGGGACCAGACCACCTAGACTGGTTTGGTCTGGTCCAGGTTAATTTCTTAAAAAATATTTTAATAATTTAGATATTATTTTTTATTTTTTATTTAATGTTGTTAGAGTTTTTTAAGGATTTATAATCAAGTTTTATTTTTTATGATGATTTTTATATGATTATAAGTGTTTTTATTATCTTAATTATATTTATCATGTTTAAATTTTTTTCTCAACATACTTTTTTTTATTGTTGTTGAATGTTGTTGGATATTCTTATAGATTTATTATGTTTTAATTTTTGGTGACATATTTTATATTATTATAGGTATTTTTGTGGTCCTAATTGTGTTTAATAGGTTCAAATTTTTCCTTCCAAAGAGAAAAAAATAAAAATAAAAAAAATATTAAATTTAGTTTCTGGACCAGTCCAAGTAGTCCACCAGACCCGGTCTAGTCCAGCCCGACCTCGGGTTGGTGCTGGACCAGACTAGACCACGGACTGCTTTGTGCAACCCGAGATCTTCTCAAGACCAGACCTCGGGTTGATGTTAAACCTGGTCCGGTCCGGTCCGGTCCAGTCCAGTCCATACTCATCCCTAGTTTCAACTTTCAACATTTTTTATGTACTCAATATGAACATAGGTTTAAATCCTAATTTTCAATGTAAAAACTTTGTTAATTGATAATCTACTTGTATTTTCATAAGCATTATTGGACCATATTTAATCTTGATCTTGGTGAAATTTTGAAATTTAACTCCCCGATTTTCAAAAATAGAAATTATTAAAATAAATAGAAAATTTCAAATAAAAAAAATAGATAATAACAGATGATGGCCATGTCTTATATTAATAAAAATAAACGAATATGGTGGTGTAAAAGATTTTAATGAAGAGAAAAATAAAGCGAAAGAAATATAAAAAGTATGTGGGCTTGAAGTTTATATATTTTTTAATTATCATCATTTTTTTTTATTTTAATTTTATCCTTTCAAAATGTTCTTTACTTTCTTTTTTGGGGTAAGTTTTAGAAAGGAGTGGAGCCTCTATTTCTCTATTCTTCTCTTGTTATTTATGTCAACACCCGTTTCCATTTTAATATACATAGAGTAATAGAGACCACATTTCACAGGTATACAGAAAAATATAAATATACTAATAAAAATATTTATTTACAGACCAGAATCAACCTTACAGAGTTCGATAATATTTACAAATATTACGAAATAACCAAAAGTGTTCCAAGCATAGACTATATATAATCATGACCTCCATCTCGGGAAACATACCTGTCAGCTCCCCTAATTTACGTCCTTGCCTTTTGAGCCGCTGGCACCTAGTGAGATATTTTATTTAGAAAAAGGGGTAAGATTCCATGGAATCCCAGTAGAAACATACTATCGTTCATATAAAATGCGAAAAGTAAATATGATATGTTTCATGTATGCATCAATTAATGAACAATATAACACATCATTGTCATGTATACATGAGTAGGGCTCTTCCCCCACTAATCATACACCGGTTGGATTCTTACCCAACTCTCAAGTGTAAGTGCACTTCCGACACTAACTGCCTTTAGAGTCGAGAAATAAGGCTGAGCCGGTCGGGCCGGCCTGAGCCCATCAAGGGCTAGCCCTATGATTTAGAGGCTATAAATGGAAGCAGGCCTAAAAAGGCTAGGCCTGTAGGGCCGTAAGCCTTGTAGGGTCAACTCTTTTAGGCCTGTTTAACTTCTTTTTTTAAATGGGCACAAGACAATGGGCAACAAGCATTGGTCAAAGGGTAGAGTTAACCTAACTTAACTCTCATATCAGAAACGCTTTCACACTGACTTAGACATCATTTGAAACCTCTCTTCTTTGATTTTCTTTTTTATTTTTTTGTATGTGTACGCCAAAATCCAAATAAGGTGTTCTTTTATTGCTGACATTTGAAGCTTGTAGGCTTGTTTGATTGTGGCTGTAGACTTATTTGATTGGTTGTGAACATTAATTATGGTTTGAACTTAAGTCTCAGTGTTTGTGTTCTATTAAACTTGGATAATATTTATGTTTTAAATTAGGTATTTTAGTCTTTAGGAGAATAAGAAACAAAAAAAGGCATGGTAAAAAAAAACTAAACGGGCCTAAGCCCGCGGGCTTCCCTTAAACGGGTAGGACCGCTGAAAAAAAGTAATTTTTTGGACTTGGGCCTAAACAAGTGACCGACCCGTTTTCCCAGTCCTAATTGCCTTGTCTAGGAAAATCATGTTGATTAAAAGCACAAACAATGGTATTCCAATAATCATATGAACTATGGCATGATGTATGAAAGATAATGTTCCTACCTCAAAGCTCTATCACCCCATATCGTGTGCCTGGTAAAACCTGTTAAGTTTAATCTCCCAACTTGGTCCTAAAATATTAAATGTATAAGAATTAGGTTAAAACCCATTCATGTATCATTTTAAGCACTGCCATAGTGGTTATATTAACCTATGGTGAAAATTTACCAAAATGCCCTCGGGTACCCGGCCTAACCCCGCTATACCCGACCTGATTGTACTATTATGGCATAGCCCAAGGAATCCATTTCCAGAATCAGAATTACCAAGTTCAAAGCCAAAAGACAAAATTGCCCTTGGCAACTCCGCTTTAAGGATTTTAGGGCGTTTTCATAATTTTACTTTTTCGGGCTTTTCCAAAAACGTGACCAACTGTAATCCCACCTAATTTTCCCTCCTGAACTTAATGAAACCATCAAATCATTGAAAATCCAACTCCTACCCCTAGATATAACCCTGACCAAAATTATGGAATACTCTAGAGAAAATCGGGGTTTTTCGAATCTAACTCCGCAAACGTATTCCTTTATACTCCTAACCACTTTATTAACTATTTCATTAGGTTACATCAACCATTCAATCCAAATTTTGGCAGCATAACACTTCTAATGTCACTTTTCCAAATTTTACAAACAAAAGACAATCCAGCGAAATTTCACCGATTAAATTGTCTATAGCAGCCAGAATAGTCAAAGTTTGAAGTTTCGGAAGTTACCTCAAACTCTTTCTAGCTTTTCCAACTGTTGGTCAAAACCCTAGCTTGCCATACACCAAATTTTGAGCTTCAAAACCTTAAGGAACATAGAAGAATAGCTTAGATGCAGAGTTATATGTGTTAGGAGCTAATACATCGGAGAAATCGGTTTAACTTATGAGATTTCTCCTCTTTTTCTATTTAAATTCTCTTAACATTCTCTCTCTTATTTCAGGTCTGTTTGGCGTGAAAATGGCTAAATAAGGAGGAAGGAGATGATTTAATAATATATCATATGTTTACTTTATGCATTTTACTTATTTACTTAAGTAAATTTCCAAAAATCGACCTTTCTGTACATAAATCCCTATGTACATGTAACATTGTTCATTAAACCCAACCATTAAATCATATATAAGAAGGCGAGATTTTAAAAAACTTTTATTTCACAATACTTGACAGTTCTTCATAAAGAACCGTGATGTATTCTTTAAGATTACGGTTAAAAATGATAATCGTGATATATAAGAAAGCGGGATTCTAAAAAAAGCTATTTGACAATACATGATAGTTCTTCATAAAAAACCGTTAAGTATTATTTAATATAAAAAAGGTGGGATTTTGAAAAAAAATTATTTAACAATATATTATGGTTCTTCATAAAGAACCGCTAAGTATCCTATAATATTGAAAAATTATTTGATAATATATCATGGTTTTTCACAATGAACTTTTAAGTAATCTAACAATATATTAATATATTCTTTATTTATATATTAATTAATATTATGTATAATACATTACTGTTCTTCACAAAGAATTTTTAAGTAGTTATTCATCCAAAAAGGAAAAATTATGAAAAATATCAAATATAAAGAGATGAGATTCTGAAAAATAATTTATTTGATGCAACTCTTCTAACTTTTTAACCATTTTTTTAGCTTCCCTAGTGGGTAGGTCTCATATTCTTTTTTCTATGGGTTTTGCTCCGCTACTGCAGGTTCCGTCCTCCACCACTAATATAGATCTTTACTTTGAGCTCCTTCCTTTCCTGATTCTTACTCGAGTAAGCTTTCAATTTTTTTTTCAATTAATGTTTTTAGTTTCATTTTATTTTTTTATATAACAAGAGCTCACTAGTTGAGGTTCAAGGTGACTGGATTACTAGGAAGAAGAATTGCAGACAAAACACAGTATCTAATTTCTGATGATGAGAGTTGGTTTGAAGATAAAAACAACAGACAAAAGTAGAGAGCACAAAAAAATGATGAGGTAAATGCCAAATTTTTTATTATTGTTTTATTGCCATGAAATTAATTCCGATTACACTAGATTATATAGACTAAAATCAATATGGTTTTTTCTCTCTCTAAATTTTGGAAGCTTGTTAAATTATAATCTACTTGAACGTTCACTCTCTCATGTTCCTAAACTTTAGCAAGAATGTTGAAATTAGATTTTTTGAATCAACTATGGGATTTGTTCAAGTTTTAATATTTGCTAAGTTTTGCTATCTATGTTCTGATTTTCATATTTATATTATCCTTTTGCGGTTAAACGATATGTCACTGGAACTATGGAGTACTCATATGTTATCGATAATCTATTAGAAAGGCATTAGGGGATATTGTAGAATTTTTTAATAGATTTTCTTTTAATATTAAAAAAATGATAAGAAAATGTTCTAGAATGTTTAAGTGATTAATTTTTTTTAAATGGTATAATATTTGTCAATAATGTATTGAATTTCGAGTACTATAAATAAAATTTTTTATTTAATATTATTATCTTTGTTATTATCCCTAATCATATTGCCTTTTTTATAATAAATATTAACAATAAAACTAAATAAAAATAATAATAAAAAATAACTATATATAATAAAAAAAATAAAGCCAATATATTCGATTATTAACAAATAACTATTATATATGTGCTCAATATATTACGATTTGGAATTGTTATGTATCTTACGCCGAGCATATATAACATCTACATATATAACGGTTCGGAACCATAACTTATGGTTGATAATAACTGTCATAAAAGACCTTTTTTGTAGCAGTGAATTTACATAATGCATTTAACTAATATATGTAAAACATGCATGTTACATTCGAATGCCCTCTTTGTCTTCAATAGTACGAAATAGCATTTTTTGGATTAAAATTGTTAGCTAAAATTTTATAGATAAATTCTTAAAGTTTTCATGATGAGTTTTTATTTATGGAAAGGATGTAGTTTCATTAAAAAGTTTACTATATATATAATTATATTTTTATTATAAATTCGATGGCTTCTCAATGCCGGTATATCATTATCATCTTAAAGCACCCGCTTATTATATTTTATGGTAACACATGGTTTTTTAAAAAAATTTAATAGAACATAAAAATTGTTATACTTTTTTGTTACGATAATATGGAATTTGGTACAAAACATAACATACATACCTATATATATAGATAGATATTCACTTAAAAAAAAAATAGTACTTCTAATATTTTTAGTAAATGAAGTTACTTTTTAGATATATATACATATGTATCAAATGTCAATGGGTTAAAGGTCACTTTTATCTCAGAAGTATTCGCTTAGGGCCAATTTTGGGCTGAAAGTTTTTTGAGGGCCAATTTTGCCTTGGAAGTTTTAAATTTGGAACAATTTTGCCCTTATGTTAGTTGACCGTTTGTTGACCGTTAGCCGGGGTTAGTTGACCATTAGTAGGGGCAAATTTACTCCAAATTTGAAACTTCAGAGGCAAAATTGCATCGTAACCCAATGATTGTTACTCGGGCGCATCGAACATTGCTCTTCCAGCCATTGGACCCTACCTCCGGCTGAGCCAGGGTATGCAGACTGTTAAATAGAAAAGAGAACTCTTCCCAAGGCCCCTGCCAATGTCTCCGGACTCACTAACTTTACTGTCAGCTGCCACGTCCTGATTCAGGAATTTTGACCCGACTCCCTTTCGAAGTACGGGCTTCCCTCGTCTCTTAGGATCGACTAACTCATATGCAAGTACCATTCACATGGAACATTTCCCCTCTTCAGCCTTCAAAGATCTCATTTGAATATTTGCTACTACCACCAAGATCTGCATTAATGGCTGCTCCGCCCTAGCACTGAAGTGTGCGACCTATACCTAGCCGTCGGGGGAAGCCCGTCTGATAGTAGTAGCAAATATTTAAATGAGAACTTTGAAGGCCGAAGAGAGGAAATGTTCCATGTGAACGATATTTGCACATGAGTTAGTTGATCCTAAGAGACGGGGGAAGCCCGTCAGATAGCGTGCAGCACGCGTACTTCGAAAGAAAATAGAGTCAAAATTCCTGAACCGGGACATGGCAGCTGACAGTAACGTTAGTGAGTCTAGAGACGTCGGCAGGGGCCTCGGGAAGAGTTCTCTTTTCTGTTTAACAGCTTGCACACCTTGGCTCAGTCGGAGGTAGGGTCCAGTGGCTGGAAGAGCAGTGTTCGATGTGCCCGAGTAACGGTCACTGGGTTAAGGTGCAATTTTGCCCCTGAAGTTTCAAATTTGGAGAAAATTTTCCTTGACTAACGGTCAGCTAACCCCGGCTAACGGTTAACAAACGGTCAACTAAAGTAAGGGCAAAATTGTTCAAAATTTGAAACTTTCGGGGCAAAATTAGCCCTCAAAAAACTTCCGGGCTAAAATTGGCCTTAAGCGAATACTTCCCGGGCAAAAATGACCTTTAACCCAATGTCAATTGAGGTGGATGATATATTTAAAATAAAAGGTATTATATATAATTCAACAAAATTTCAAAGGAAAGATTTTAGGGGTATTGGGTGTTCACCATTTAGCTTATCGTAAGAGCACGGGTCGCAAGTAATAGTATAGTGATAAAAAGAATGTTGTAACATCCCAAATTTTATTCACCAAATATATATTGTAATTATTTGAGTAATTCAATAAAATGATGAATATTCATGAATTTGGATCTTGTGAATTTTGAAATATTCATATTCAAAAGGAAATGGGAAAATTAATTCAAGAATTGAATTAAATTACAAAGGTGATAGCAAAATCATAATTTTGTCAATTTAGCCCAAGATTAATTATTTTCTAATTAATTGGAGTTAATTTCAATTAATCAAGAAAAATAAAAGAAAATGCATAATGAGAGTAATTCTTGGTGGAATTGTGGAAATCATTCTTTCCTTTCCTTTCCTCTTGTGATGTCGTCCAAACCCATGAAGAATGAGGGAAAAATTTTTAATTCCAAGAGCATGTCTAATTATTACATGAAGAGAGTCATGATGGCAAGACTACATGTACATGGTCAATGATGATAATGGTTGAGTGATGTGTTAGATTTAATGTTGAGTACATGATGGAGGGATAAACTCGAGTGGAGGAATGGAATACTTGATTGCTCAGAAGAGGACAAACTTGATTACATGGAAGAGAGCTTACTTGTCTTGTAAGAGGAGAGGGGGGACGAATTTTTAGGAGCAAGCAAGGGAAGGAAATGATTCAATTTAATGGCAAGATAATGAAGAAATCATGAAGGAAGAGAAGATGGTGACAAGTGTCACATTTTGGCCTCTTGATTAAATCAATGGCTAGGAAGAGAGAAGACTAAATTAATAAAACACTTCCTCATTCCTTTTTCAAGGCACAATTTGGCCAAGACAAGAGCAAAAAGAGAGAGAGTGAGCTTGTGAGTCCTTAGGAGAATTAGAGAGCAAGAGGAAGCAAGGGCTAAGGTAAGAGCTTGTTTTCAAGTGATTAAGCTTCCTATCTTGTGTAGTTCATCCTCTAATATCTTGTTCTTTATGAAAATCATGGTGAGGAGAGAGAGGGAGGACGTTCTAGAGTGAGAAACACCAAGAATCAAGAGGTAATTATATCAATCTCAACTTTATGTTAGTATGAAGTTGTTGTTGGTAATTGTTGGTTGGTTTATGTGATTTTTGGTTGAGTTATGAAATTTGAAAAGCTATAACTCTAAAAGGTTATGCTATCCAAAATCCTTTAAATCATCATTAAGAAGTGTTTAAGTGAGTTAATCAAGCATTAGAAGTGGAAGAGTACAAGTTTTAGAAGCTAAAACACAAAACCTCATTTTTCCTTTTTTCTTCATATTTTTGGCTAGAACCAGAACTGGTATCAGGAGTTGGATTTTCATAAAATAAATGGTTCCATTGGACTCAGTGGGCAAAAATAGGTGGGGTTACAGTTGGGCACTTTTTCGGTAAAGGCCAAAAAACATAATTATGAAAATGCCACTGAAATCTCTAAATGGGGACTGTCAAGGGTATTTTCATAATTTTGCAATGATTTTGGTGATTTCGAGCTCGAAAATGGATTCTTTGGGTGAAAATAAGTCAGAATAGCATTAGTCAAAATTTTGGAAAAACGTTCCATCGGACCGGGCACGGTGGGGTTAGGCCAGGGTCCCGGGGCATTTTGGTAAAATTTCACCATAGACTAATATAACTACAATAAACACTATAGAAGAGTCTAAAATGATACTTAGATAGGTTATGATCTATTTCTGGCACATTTAATATTTTAGGATCGAGTCGGACGCTGTAACGACACGTTTTTCGAGGCACACTGAAAAAGGGATTTAACAAACTTCGAGGTAGTAACTACCATTTTTTATACACTATGTGAATAATTATATGTATTTGTTACTGTGTTTCGTGATATGATTGCGTGCTAGAGGCACAGTGCCTAGTTGTGGTTTGCTATCTAACAACGGTATATCGGAAAATCCTAGCTGTGGTCGATGACTCAGTTGAAGTATATTATCGGAAATCCTAGTTGTAGTCGGTGACTCGGCTGAGGTAAATATATATGAATCGAATCGAACTTTTATTTTTTCCTAATATGGTGCATTGTATATTTAATTTTCACATTTTATATGTCGATCGTATATTTCTACGGGGATTCTTCAGAATCTCACCCTTTTTCAAAAACAAATATCTCAGCAGGTACCAGTGGGCAAAAGGGAAAGGACGTAGACACCGGAAAGTGAGCGGCACGTGTCTCGAGGCGAGGACAAGACAGTGATTATATTTAGTCTATATTTTGGATATTTTGAAGAAATTTGTAAATATTAAGTTTCCACTATATTTTTTGTATTTTGTTGACGAACGATATCGGAATTGTAGATGAATATTTCTATTAGTATAATTGTATTTTTCTGTATGCCTATTGAATTTCGTTTTTATTACTCTTCGATTATCGAAATGGAAACGGTTGTTGACAAATGTTGTTCCACAAGGACTATGACAAAAGTGAGTTAATTATTATAATCATGTTCTTAATTAGGTTGAATGAAATCATTTAAAATTGAGTAAGTCAAATAAGGAATTTTGATAAAAAAAATAAAATTGAGTAATGGAAAATTGATTCTAATTTCATGAGATTAAATGTTTAGGATTACTTCTTCTCTATTGTATTTCATGAAACTATACAGTTAAATAAGTTATGCTAGTTGAATGAATTTATATGTTAGTTAAAGATTCTAAAATCATAAACCAAGTTCTCTCAAGTCAAGATTAATTTTTAATCTTCATTAAAAATATTCAATCTCTTGTTTATAATTAATGGAAACCATCTTTCCAAAGCAATTCTTCATCAGACTATGCTAGATTGTTAGATATATTTCTATTCTAACAACAAACTATTTATTTAATCCATAAACTTTAAGTCTAACATGATTTTTCTCAAGTTCTACAACCAAAATAGCTCTCTTAAGCATCACTTAATTGAACCAATCTAATTATGTGGTGTTTAAGAACAATATAGTATTTAAATATAAAGGAAAATCAGCATCTATTCTCAATAACCAGCAAAAACAAGAAAATCTAATAGTACAATGGGAAGAAACGAGAGAAAAATTAGAAAAACCAAAGAAGACTCTTGAATCTCTTCAAAAATCTCCTTCAAGAGTCCCAAAATGCTCCAAGAGCTCTCTTCCAAATAACCTCTCTTCGTGCCAGCCTCTCTTCTATCTTAGAATATTGAATTTCGGCACCCCCTTTTAGGTCAAAAGGCCCCCATATTCATCACTTCAAAATGTAGCATCAATCTCGCAACTTCGCTTTAGCAAAGCAACAACAAACGCTGTCTGAAAGGCCTAGTTTTGGAGTGTTTTTGTTTTTGCTTCGCTACAAAGCGACTGGGAGTATCTTCAAGCTACTTCTTTAATATTTTTTTTTGAATTTTGTTCTTCTTTTCCCCACTTCCAATGATTTTTGTAAACTTCTACATCTTATCATCATCCTCCTATAAAGAGAAGTAGTTTATAAGCTTTCTAATTTCTTCTGTTTAATCAAAACTTCTTTACATTTAACTCAAAATTTGATAATTGCCAAAACATTTTCATCACATTACATTTTTCTTCATATGTATAAATTTTATGTACAAATTGAATTTAAAACCAATAAATGTATAAGAAAAATGTGATGAAATATAAGAATTTTTAGCGAATAACATTGGGTTAAGGGACAATTTTACCTTGGAAGTGTGAAAAAAAGAATTATTTTGTCATAATGGTTATTCAAGTTTAAACACTAAACAGATAAAATAATATAAGATTAAATAAACAAAAATAATAATAGATATAATTAAATGATTCATACATACTAAAATCCTTAAATTAATTCATAGTTAGTGTGGGTTCATGAACAATTGGCCACAGATTACTTTAATAAAATTCATCAGAGCCCCAACAAAAACTAATTCAGAATCCACAAAAATTAAAAGGGAAAGGAAAGAAGAGCTGAAGCATAAAACGCAGAATAGAAGAGGTTTTCTGGTTCAAACTCGCATCCTCTGGTATATAAGAATTGAAGAAACTGACACCCATAACAGCTTGCTCGCGTCTCTGAAGCTCATAACAGCTTCCTTCGTTTCTTCTGGTTCTTCAGTGATCCGATTCAGTTGCTGCGATCAAGAAGGATGAACAGTTCGAACAGCCGCCTCTTCCATTCGTGCTCGCTCTTCTCTAGCTTTCAGAAAACGGTGATCGACATCTCCTCTGTTTCAGATCGCATCGAACTCTCCTCCCCTCTCTTGTTCTGTTTTGCTCCAGCCTTCTCTCTCTGAACCAGTTCGGCGTCCAACTCGCGTTCTCACTCCACTCCGACAGAGAAGGATAAATAGAGGATAAAGACGGCACATCGGAGTTCCTTCCGTCCTCACTTCGGTTGCCGTCTATGGAGAACTCTCTCTCTCTCTCTTCAAAACGATTGCTCCTCTCTGATTTTTTCTTGTACTGGTTCCAGAAGACCAATGAAAAAGCTGATGATCAATAGTGCGGCTCCCTCTCTCCTCTGTTTTCCGAAACTTGGCTCTCTTCTCAGAACCAGTTTCGGTGCCAATTCCAAGGATAGGCAAAGAGCTTGTTCAGATGTGGTAGAACGGTCTAAATTTAATTTTTTTTTAAATAGGTGATTTTTTAATAAAAGGATTATTTTTTAAAAAATTGTTAGTTAAAAATTATCTTATCTTAAATTATGTACCTATTGAATTAATTTGTTTTTTAAAAAATAAAAAATAAAAAAAATTAAATCTAAACTGTCTAAATCTCGATGAGCCAGATTTCGCAACTCACTCCTTTCATAAGTCTTTTTTCCTCAGTTATAAAACGGTGCCATCCCATGTAACGGTTAAAGGAGTCTTCAAATTGAAAGTAGTATTCAAAGAAATTGGTTTAACCTCCCACGTGGCCACGTGCTTGCTTCAGAAAATGTGAGGAATACAAGCTAAAGTAAGATAAAATAAAAGAAGTATAATAATAATAATAATACTAATAATACCAACAATAAAAAAACAACTTGATCTCAAACTTTTCTTTTACTTCAAACTATTAATATTAATTATTTAAAACTAATTCTATTTTTATTTAAAGAAATACGATAATTATAATGACATCCCCAAATCATGCACCAAATTGAAATTGGTATCTTATCAATATCTCAAGAAATATATCAAAATTTGCCAAGATAATTCTCCAAATATGCCCAAAATATATTTTAAATATACAAAAAATGGAGAGCTATGAGTTCAACCATTAGTTGTGTAACACCCTAAATTTTATTCACCAAGAGCATATTATGATTATTTTATATATTCAATGAAATGGTGAATATTTAAGGTCAAATGAATTAAATATTGAAAATTGAAAGTTGAATAGTGTTTTTAGTGAAATCACCTGCAAGGCAGTGAGATTGTCATATGGTTTTGGAAGTACAAATGATGAGCAAAAATTATGAAATTTTATAAGATGAAAGTAGATATTCTTAGCTTTAATTTGATAGATCATATGAATCAATTGAAGCTATGTACAAAAAGATTTGAATTTTCGAAGTTAGTCTCGAAAATCTGGAAAGTCTCTAGAGTAGCAGTCAAAGAAATGAAATCTGGGAATAATATGCTTCTAGTTGGCTAAAGGTCATATTTTTCCTTGAAACTAGACTCAATAAGAGTTCCATAGCCTTTAAAATCACTCTGAAACGATGTCTACAAAATTAGTTATGATTTTTCAAAATTAGGGCAGAAACTCTGCCAGAATTGGCATTATTCCAAAAATTGAAAATAAAATGTGTTAGAAATTGATTAATGGAATTAAAGATGCCAAGTGTCATTATCCTATGGTGAATGGATTAAATTATAATTGATTTGGATGAGCACATGTCAAATTGCAATTGAATATTGCTTTTTGGACAAATAATGATGAAAAGGTACATTACCTTGAGTGCAAAGTTGGATTGACTTGAGTGTAATGTTGAGTGCAAGTTTGGTTTAGTTGGAAGAGCACTCATTTGGTTAGAAGAGCAAAAGGGGGACGGTTTTATGCTAACTAGAAGAGGAAGAAGTTAGTTCAAATCCAACTAGAAGCCTAATGGCATAGTTGGAAGAAGATGAGATCAATTACCATGTGTCAACACAAGGTTGCATCTTGAAATCAAGGGCTAGAATGAAAGGAGAGAGATTTCATAAAACACATTTCCCTTTCCTCTTCCCTTCACATTTCGGCCAAGAGACAAGAAAGAAGAGAGAGAGAGAGAGAGCTTGTAGAAGGCTTGAAGACTTAGAGAGAAGAAGGAGCTTAAGGAGGCTAGGATCAAAGGTAAGGCTTAAGATTTTACATGTTTAAGTCTTCTAAATTGTGTAGCATCTCTTCTAACCTCTTGATATTCATGGAAATTATGTGTAGTAAGCAAATATTCAAGGTTGAAGAGAGAGTGAACAGTAACTTCTAGAGAGAGAAAGTTCAAGAATCAAAGGTAACCTCAAGAACATCAAATCTTTTGGTTTAATTTTGTTACTATTGTTGTTCTTGGCTTGATTTGGTGATTTTTGTCAAGTTTGTAAATTTGAAAAAGTCCTAAACCTAAGGGGTTATGCTGCTCAAATTTCTTTGAATCATTGTTGAGATGTGTTTAAATGAGTTAATTAGGGATTAGAAGTGGAAAAGTACAAGCTTTGGAGGCTAAAAGATAAATGTTCATTTTTCTATTTTTGATCAAAGTTTCGGCCAACACCAGATCTGGGGGAAGGAGCTGGATTTTCATGAAATAGATGGTTCCATTAAGTCCAGGAGGCAAAAATAGATAGGTTTACAGTTGGTCACTTTTTCGGAAAAGGCCGAAAAAGTATAATTACGAAAACGCCACTAAAACCCTAAATCGGGGCTGTCCAGGGTATTTTTATAATTTGACACTGAATTTGGTGATTCTGAGCCTGGAAATGGATTCTTTGGGTGAAAAATAAGTCAGGATAGCCCTAGTCAAAATTTTTGGAAAATGTGCCATTAGGCCAGGTACGGCGGGGTCGGGCCGGGGTCCCGGGGGCATTTTGGTAAATTTTCACCATAGACTAATATAATAGTAAGAAACACTATGGAAGATTCTAAAATGATACTTGGATAGGTTATGACCTATTTCTTGTACATTTAATATTTTAGGATCGAGTCAGAAGCCAGAAGCGACACGTTTTACGAGGCACACTAAAAAGGGGTTGAAAGAACTTTGAGGTAGGAACATTTTCCTTCATACATCATGCCATAGTTATATGATTGTGTGGATGCCATTGTTTGCAAATGCACTTTATTAATCAACATGGTTTGCCTAGAGAGGGGCATTTAGTGTCGGGGTGCACTTATACTAGGAGTTGGTGGGAGTCCAACCGGTGTAGATTGTGGGGTTGGGTCCTACATATGTATACATGATGATGATGTGTTTATATTTTTCATTAATTGGTGCATATCTTGGCACATATCATATTTACTTTTCGCATTTTCTATGAACGATAGTATGTTTCTACTGGGATTCCTTGGAATCTCACCATTTTTTTAAATAAACATCTCAGTGGGTGTCAGTGGAACGAAAGGCAAAGGTACAGATATGGAGAAGTGATTTGCACATGTATCGAGGTAAGGTCAAGGACGGTGGTTATAATTAGTCTATTCTTAAGATATTTTGGGAATCTTGTATATATTAGAATTTCCACTGTATTTTCTGTATTTTGTTGAGGAACGACTTTAGATTGTGAACGAATACTGTTATCAGTATAATTGTACTTTTCTGTATGCCCATGAAATTTTGTCTTTATTACTCTTTGATTATCGAAATGGAAACGGGTGTTGACTAGTTGACTAAATATGCTGAGTTGATAGTCCACATGTCATCTACGTCATTTTTGTTATGGTGCAATTTGTCCCAGAAATTCATGTGTCATCTACACTTTTTTTTTCAGAGTTAGATTTAAGAGAAATACTTACATGCTCCAGAAGTATAACGTCATCTGAACTTTATCCAATGGAAACATAACAACTCAGATCATTTTAATTCTAGTTGGCTAATGACTTATCTGAAAAAATTCAAATTTTATCTTGTTTTTAAGAAACATCTTTGTTGATCGTTTTGTTGTAGTGTGTATTCAAATTTATATTTTTTTTAAAAACAAGATAAAAATTTGATTTTATTTAGATGAATAATCAACCAATTAGGGTTGAAATGATCTGAGTTGTTATGTTATTATTGGCCAGAGTTCAGATGACATGATATTCCTGGAGTATTGTAAATATTTCTCTAGATTTGAGATTTAAAACTTTCAGGACAAATTTACACCTTAACAAAGATGACGTAGATGTAATGTGGATTGTCAACTCAACATATTTGGTCAACTAACGATCAAAATTAACTGGGATAATGGCCAGGGCAAAATTGCCTCCTGAAAAACTTTTAGGGTAAAATTGCCCCGTGGGAATAACTTTCGAGGCAAAATTACCCCTTAACCCAAGATTTTATTGTCAAGTGAATATCTATAATCATTTGAGAGAACATATTTTATTGTCCGAATTAAGTATCAGATATAAATACCGTTTGTTGAACTAAGTCTTAAAAGGGATTAGTCTCAAGTTGAAATTAGTTTTTAAATCATGAATAATTTGATTCCACCTCGACCATTAACATCTAAACTATTGTTTCAATTGGTTCAATAACCTATTTGATTTTTAATACTAAGCCTATATATGTCACTTTAAGAAATCAACTACTCACAAGACGTAGCTCTTTTTATCTCATTTAGTGTATTCTCTGTAATAAGATTCCAAGAGAATTCCCTATTTATAATAACGAGAAATTTCAACAAATTATTATAGAACATAACCACCTTCCTTCAAACTTGAACTCAACATAGCTTTAAACCATTCAAAATTGTACCAATTCCACCAAATCGCAAGATGAAAAACCATATCTGGTAAGATCCTTAACCCATCTATTGTGTTTAAGTCTCTCTCTCTCTCTCTATACTCAGACACACACACACACACACGCAAGATGAGAACAAAATAATTTATGATACTCAAACTTCCTACATTTACAATTGTTTAGCTTGATAATCTATATACAACAACAACAACAACAACTGTAATACTCCAAATTTTGATTAAGGGCTAATGATAATTATTGAGAATAAATTGTGGATTAAATATTTCATTATTATGTGTTTTTGTGGCAATTTCGGTAAATGTGCCAAAAATTAGTGGGAAATTGAATGAATGGAAAATTGTCGGTCAATTAGTCAGTGATTAATGGAGAAATTAATTATTAACTAAGAGGAAAAATGAGAAATGTAACTAAATGGCTAATGGAGTGGTTAGAGTAACCAATTAGTTACTTACTTTATGAGAGCCAATGAAATGGTGACAAGTGGTAATTGAAGATGAAGAGAGAGAGAGAAAGTATGACAAAAGTCAAATAGGGATTTTAAAATGTTTCTCTCTCTCTTCCCTCCCTCCTTTTTGACTGCAATTGGTATAGGCAAGGGAGTGTTATCATTTTCTTCATCTTTTCTACTCATCTCTCTCTCATTTCTCTCTCCATATTTTTGGCAGCCATTGGAGCTTTGGAAGGAAGAAGAAAAGCTTGAAAAAGGTAAGAAAAATGACCTCAAATACCAAAACTCTTCTCTCTAAAGTTGACCCTTGGCTTGAGAGCTTCATTTTGATGGTTTTAGATTTGCCATTGGTGGTCATTTGTGGCATCAAGAAAATCTGGTAGTTGGAGAATCAAGAAATCTTTTTGGAAAAGTTGAAGAGGTAAGTGAAACAAACTTTTCTATCTATGTTTTGTGCCAAATAGTTTAGTTTGGAATTTTTGAAATTGTTGGTCTTAATTTTGAAAACGAGGGTCATTGGAAGTTTGGTATGCTATGGTTATGGAATTGGTGTTTTTTGATATGTGTTTTGGATAGATAGATTGTGTTTGAAGTTGAAATGTTAAGTTTGGTAACTTTGGAAATTGGCATTGTGTTGTGGCCTAAACCAAAGCATGATAATGGAATAGGAATTTGGTGATTTTGATGTTTCCATATGATTCCTTGGGTAAAATTATGTGGGAGTAGCTTTGGTTGAGAGTTTGAGACCATTGAAAACATCTGGGTAAAATCTGGAAAATATTGTGAACCCTATTATGAACTGGGTTCTGATAAGCATCACTTGAGTGAGGATGGGTCTCACTTGAGTGCGGTAGTGCATTTCTCTTTATGGCTTTCAGTATTTATGTTGCAATTCCGCGTGAAAGGAAAAAGTGTTGCCTCACTTGCGAGTGTTATGGGTTCTCACTCGAGTGAGCCTCCTCTCACTCGAATGCAAGTGTATCTAACACCATGAACTCTTGTCTCGGGCCGTCGCTCATTGTCAATTTTCAAGAGTGTGTCTTAACACTCGCGAGTGTTAAGCTGTCACTTGAGTGTTAGGGGTTTCCACTCAAGTGCTCCTCTTCTTTGAAAGTTTCCATTTCTCTCGGGTTAACACTTTCTGTGCTTCACTTCCTAGAACTCGAGTAAGCATTTGGCTATTACTCAAGTGTTAGCCTTTGTGCTCGAGTGCAAAGTTCCTTATCGCTCGGGTGAGGCCTTCTTCACTCGAGTGTAACAGTGAAAAATCTGTGCTTTCACTTCTAAAAGGGGATCTTTGAGATAGTTCTTCCAACCCTTTAAGGCTTTCGTTAGAGGCATTTGTAGCCTCCTAAAGGACAATTATGATAACCAATCTAAGTGTTGTGAAGTCATTTAAGTATTAGAATAGAGAATAACACTTCGTCCATAATTATGAATTATAGGATTTGACATTTACCCTATTTGGGAGAGACCTGTGCCAGAGCATGCATGGAAGGACCAAGGTAGTGACTTTTCTCTCATGTTGTGTATGATACTTGGTATGTATGATTTATCATTATGTTGTATGTGTTATCGGCCGTAGGGCATTATAACGTGAGCAGTTCAGTGTGAGTAGCGTAGGGGGTAATGGTTATCACATCTACCCCTGCTGTTGTATCTGTCGTTGTAATTGCTGAGGCTGTGATGTGGAATTGTGAATTCCTGTTTGATTATATGGATCCTAGCTATGGTGATATATGTGATATGAACATGTGAATGGGCAATACAACGTGAGCAAATGTAAGGGTGACGCACGTCATACCTGCCCTTGCTGCTGTAACTGTCGTTGTAGTTGCTATGTGTTGTGTGATGATTTGCTTTCATGCTTTGTGGTTATGCATACTATGAGTAATTTGACACTACGGGGATTCCTTAGAATCTCACTCTCCCAAAAACAATTTTTAGACAGGGCTGAAGGATCTAAAGGAAAGTGGGTGACGAAGAGTGTATAAAGCTCCGGGCTAGGAGTTATATTGGTTTTTGGTTATCATTTTGGATATTGTATATGGTATTTGTGTAATCCCCTGGATTGAGAAACTAATTATGGGCATTTGTGCCTTGTAAGCCCTTTAGTTGTTTAATAGAACCCGAGTGTGTCAGGGAATTATATTGTACTATGATATTTATGAATGAAATCGTATTGTACAGGCCAATTGTGAAATTGAAGTGTGAATATGAGACCATTGTTAAACAGGTTTAGAAAAGTTTTTGAGAATCCCGTTTTGGGTAAAAGAAACTTTCATTAAGTCCCAAATTGTGTTATGATCTCTAATTCTACATAATCACGTTTTTATGAACTTAACCTCGGCCTTGACGTGAAGGGTGTTACAACAACTACAACAACAAAGCCTTATCACATTAGGTGGAGTCGGCTGTATGGATTGCATAACGCCATTGTGCTATAATGAAAATTAGATCTTTAGATAGATTATTAACTACAAGATTTCACTCTATAACCTCAATGAGTGTTCACTTCGGTCTTCCTCTACCTCTTTTTAGAGGACTCTATATTCTTGATCAACCATCCTCACAAGTGCACTTAATGTCCTTCTTTGAATATGTTCATACTACCTTAAACGATTTTCTATCATTTTCTTTTCGATAGACGCCACTCCAACTTGTTTATGTACATGATCATTACTAATCTTATATTTTCTTGTATGACCACACATCCATCTCAATATCCTCATCTTGGCTACCCCCATTTTATGTTCATGTTGTCCCTTTAAAGCCCAACATTCACTACCATATAACATTTCCATTCTTGTAATAGTGTGATAGAACTTCTCTTTTACCTTATTAGGTACTTTTCGATTACAAATAACTCTTGTAGTTTTTCTCCCTTTATACCATCCAGCCTAAATCCTATATCTTCATCAATTTCACTATCTTGTTGTATAATTGATCCCAAATATCTAAAATTTGTCCTGTGTGAATGACTTGCCCCCCAATTTTGCTTCCACTTCATTTCTAACTTGTTTCTTATAAAAATTATAATGCATATATTCAGTTTTGCTACTACTCAGACAAAAGCCCTTCAACTCTAAAGTCCTTCTCCATATCTCAAGTTTATAATTAATTTCCTCCATGGATTCAACCAACAGAACTATATCATTAGCAAAAAAACATGCAGTTAGGGATCTCCTCTTTGATAGGCTCAGTTAGAATGTCTATCACTAGGTTAAACCAACAAAAGTTCAAAGCTAATCCCTGATATAGGCTAATCCTTATAGGAAGTCCTTTGTCTCACCTCCACACATTTTAACATTGGTTGTTACCTCATCATACTTGCCCTGAATGGCTTTGATATATGCAACACACATTCCCTTCTTTTTCAAGGCTTTCTAAAGTACATCTCTTAGTACACGGTCATACGCTTTTTCAAATCAATAAAAATCATATGCAAATCTTTTCCTTTGTTTCGATATTTTACCATTAGCCCCCTTAGTAAATAAATCACTTCTGTTGTAGACCTTCCTGACATGAATCCAAATTGTTTCTCAAAAATACCAATCTTCAACCTCAACTTGTGTTCAATCACATTTTCCCACAATTTTATTGTATGACTCATAAGCATTATTCCTCTGTAGTTTGCATAATTCTCAATATTCCCTTTATTATTATAAATAGGGATCAAAATACTTCTTCTCCAATAATCGGGCATTTTCTTGGATCGTAAAATCTCATTAAATAACTTAGTAAGCCAACACACCCTCTTCACCCAAACATTTCCAAACTTCAATAGGAATACCATTAGGTCCAGCAACTTTACCATTCTCTAATTTTTTAAGAGCTTCCTTAACCTCGCTAACTTGAATCCTACTGTAAAATGACAAATTGAGCTTACTTTCTCGGGTTGTCAAATCATCCAAATCACAAGTTAACCCTTCTCCTCCATCATCAAAAAAGTTATAAAAATAGGTTTCCCACCTATGCTTGATATCTCCATTAGTAATCAAAATTTTTCCTTCACTACTATAAAATCTCGTATATTTGACGCTCCATACTTAATAGTTTTCATGAAACCGTTTAATATAAGGAGGCAAAATTATGAAAAAGCAATATATTATTGTTATTTAAAACAACCGTTAAGTATATGGGACAATAATTAAAAAGCAGTAAATTTATTTTTATTAGAAAAATGTATCATTTACTTGATAGTTGTATATAAAAATCATTAAATATAGGCTATTAATATATCACAGTTGTTTAACAAAAAACCATGAAACTTATATATTTGATAGTTTTTTAAAATAAACCGTCAAATATAGATCTTTAAAATCCCTTTACGAAACGTATTTTGTAGCGATTTCAAAATTCCCACAATTCCTCAGCACACTCAATAGCTCTGACCACTATTTTTCGGCAATCCCCACCACTATTTTACTCTCTGTTGTTGGTGGACTTGTTATTCTCCTATATTGCGTGTTCGTTGTAGTCCATGAAGGTGTTTGTCATTCTTTGAATCTACATTTTTGAGTTGCACGTTCATAAAAGTGAGTTTTTGGTGGTCTTAATTCATTGTAAAGTTGAAATGCATACTTTAAATTGCTATTTCTAGATGATTTGTTAAGTTAGAGTACTTATGGGTCCGTTCAAGATTTTGGATTTTGGGTATGGAGCCTAAGTTCTTGAAGGTTCCTATAAGAATAATGGATTTTGCTATCAGGGTTCTGAATTTCTTGGTTAAAATCTTCCCTTCATTGGAAAATCCTGTTGAGTTTGGGAAAATTGGAAGGTATTATGCAGCTGAAAGCTTGCTAATTTTAGATCCTGAGACTAGAGAATATAGTGCTGAGGAAAGGCCTTACTATGATGAAGGAGGTCCATAAATCACAGAGAGAGAGAGAGAGAGAGAGGAGGAAACTTAATGTGAGATGGAATAAGAAAGGGTAAGTTGTAAAATCTGACAAGTTCATTAGCTACCTCAGTATGTGACAAAAACCAACATGTCTATCATTTTGAACAATTGGAAGAAGGCAACTGATACAGTGACAAAGAACATCTGGGATGAAGTGTTGGTAAGACAATATTCAACTTAGTTAATAATATCTTGCTAACATGTATGCTTAACACTAATAATGATTTGTGTGTTTTGTAGTTTAGAATTCATATTACTGAGGAGAAGAAGGATTATGTGCTCGGTAAGGCTAGCAGGATTATGCGCTTATTTTGAGGGTTTGTGATAAAGAAATATTTGTTGGAGCCTGACTTTGTAGATGAGTCAATGGTACTGACGCTGCCAAAAGGAGTTTTCAAATAGCCTGAATAGGCTACTTTTGTATGGTTACGACACTCTCTAGCTTTCAAGGTAAATTAAATTTAATGTAATGTGTAACTCTAGATATATGACTTTTGTATTAATGTAATGTGTACCTCTAACATCTTAGTTGTTTTTGTCCATAGGCATTAAGCACGGCAAGCCATGTGAGGGTAAAAAATGATGAATACCTGTACCATAGAGGCCTCACACAAACATTGAGTAGCAGTTAATAGAAAAGTAGGGGTTAGGATCGGATGTGACTATCAACAATAGAGTCTTGTGGGTTGTTGCATGGCAAAACAAAGAGGGCAACATTGACAATCCTCTCATTCAGGAGGTTGTCTCAAGAATGGTAAGGACTGATGATTTTGATTCAATTATGTTTGTGCTATCTAAAAGAGTTTTTAACCTTTCATTTTTCTATAGGACACATTGAGTTAAGAATTAGAGCTAGGCTATTTTCCTGGGGAAGAGGATGTCTTGGAATAGGTTTTGGGTCTTGACCAATGTGATCTTTTGAGGGATGTAGGCTATAAAGTTGGCAAAGAAGAATAGTTTGGGAAGCAGAAGAGGCTGACAAGGTTGTTTGATTAGAAGTTTCAACAGTATATGGAGATGACCGAGATGCTAAAGCAGACGATTGAAACACAACAAGCTGTTATTGATCAGTTAATGAGCCGAGAGATCGTGGGGAAGCAGGGAATGACTCTAACCTTAAGTGGTAAATGTACATCCTGAATTTCCGTCACCAAAATTTCTTAAATCCAAGGGAATAAAATATTGAATTAAATAGCTTATGGAATGACAAAAATAAGGCTATTAGTGGTCACACACAATGTTAATATGTGGGAACACAAGTTGTACAAGTTGATGTTTGCTACTAGTGAGTTTCCCTGTGTAGTATTCTTGTTGTGTGACATTTTTAAATAGGCAAATGAAGTCCAAAAATTATGAAATTTTACAGGATAAAAGTAGATACTCTAAGCCCTTATTTGCTAGGTCATGGTTAATTTTTGGAGCTGTATACAAAAAGTTATGAATTTTTGAATTTATCCTAGAAAAAATGTTTATTTTCTAGAACAACGTCCAAAAACTTAAATTCTCGAACTTTTGTGCTTCTATTTGTTAAAGGCTATATTTTTCTTTGGAACTAGACTCAATAACGGTTTTATAGCCTTTAGAATCATTCTAATACGATGTATACATATAAAGATGTGATTTTTCAAAGTTTGGCAAAAAATCTTCTAGAATTTGCCCCTAATCTGAAAATGAAAAAAAGGTGATGGCAATATTGTAATTATGGAGTAAACTGTGATCAGCTTATTTTGGCTTTAACTTGGGCCCTAGGCGTGAATATGGCTTACTAGAAGAGGGAAGCATTAGTTATCATCTAATTGGGCTTATGACATCTATTTTCATATAGATAAGCATATACCTCAAAAGTTAAAATTTTGGATTATTGTAAAATCATTTCCCTTCATCGCTTTCCTTCATTTCTAACTCCAAACAAGAGAGAAAGGAGAGAGAGAGAGCACTTAAGAAATCTAGAGAGAAGAAGGAGGGAAAATCCAAGGTAAGTGTGATTTTCCTTTGTGATTCGGTCTTTAGCTAGTGAAATCACTTCTCTAAGCTTTTCTTATCCATGATTGGTATGTTTAGCAAGCAAATATTGAGGTTTAAGGAGGTGTAGGGATTCAGCCAAGAGAAAAGAGGAAGAGAAGCCAAAGGTAACTTCAAAATCTTCAATCCATGGTTGTTATTGTTGTTGTTGTTGGATTTGTTGTAATTCGTAAAATTTGGGAAGCTCAAACCCTAGCTGTTATGCTACCTAAATTTAGTCTAATCGTGTTTAGAATGTGATTAAGTAGTTATTCAAGTGATTAGGAGTAAAAAGGAACAAAGATTTGAAGTTAAAAATCAAAACTTGCAATTCCTCTTTTTTTACTATGAGTTTCGGCCAAGTGCAGAAATAGGGCAAGGAGCTAGATTTTCATGAAATTGATGGTTCTATTGTGTTCAAGAGGAAAAATTAGATGGGGTTTATGTTGAACACTTTTTCAGAAAAGCCCTAAAAAGTGAAATGACCAAATCGCCCCAGAAACCCTAACTAGAGGCTGCCAAGGGTAAAACTTTCATTTGGTAGTGATTTTATGAAAACCGAGGTCAGAAATGAATTCCTTGGGCAAAAATAAGTCAGAATAGCCTGTGTCAAAATTTTTAGAAAAGTACGGTCGAACTGGGTACGATGAGGCCGAGACTAGATCTATAAGGGCATTTTGGTAATTTTTCAATGTAGACTAATATATTCACTAAAAACACTTTGGAAGTGTCTAAAGTAGTACATGAATGGGTTTTAACCTAATTCTTGTACATTTGAAATTTTAGGATTAGAGTAATAGCCCGAGCTGTAATACGAGGTTCGAGGAGCACTTGTACAAGTCAAGAAGGGGTTTACGGTAGTAACTTTATATCTCATACACTATGTGATTATTGATATGTTGTGTGTTTCTATATTTTGTGATATGAACACGTGCCTGAGGCATATTACCCAGTTGTGGTAAGGGGACTCAGGTGCGGTATATGGACATGTAGGGGAATAGTTATTTAGCCCTAAGTATTATGTACACACACGGTATTATATGAATTTTCATTTTATACTATATGGTGTATTGCATGTTTAGTTTTTGTATTTTATATGATTGATGATATGTTACTACTGAGATTCGTTTGAATCTCACCCTTTTTCAATTAAATAAATATTTCAGCGGGAACTAGTGGCTTCAAGGGCAAGGTGATAGATATGGGCAATTGAAGGGTGCGGATCCCGAGGCAAGATTTGTTTAGTTATATTAGTTTGATTTTAAATATTTTGGACAATTAGTATATATATTATGAAACCCTGAGGGGAAAACTAGTAATGTAATCAAGCCTATTATTTCAATAATATCAATATATTTCTGTTATTCCTGTGTTGCCTACTGAATCACGTATTAATATTCCATTGTAAGTGGAATCAAGTAAGGGTGTTACATTTTAGTATCAGAGCAAGGATTCTGGCTACAGAATTGTTTGCTCAGAGTATATGCGTGGTTCTGACAGCATGATAGTATACTGATATGGTCTTGATTATATTGACTGGACACATGCACGGACGAGGGTATTAAAGAAGTGAAATACTTTAGTCGGTGAACTGGCCTATGAGGATCAACGAATATTTGAAGGGCAGCAAGTGGTATAATATTGGATGAATAATGGGCTAAGGATATTGCAAAACCCGAGGAAGTGAGTACGGCTAAGCCAGTATATAGATAACACACAGTATTTAGTCAGCCGGAGGCAGTTAGCACGATGTTTGAGACAAAAGAAGTCTTAGGGTACCGATGGTTAGGAGCAGATAGAGCCGGTATCTGTGTTTTGGCATGGGCACACCAAAGTTAAGCGTGCTCAACCTAGGGAAATTTTAGGATGGGTGACCCTTTGGGATGTTAAGTTGGTAGGTCATGGAGACTTGAGGAATAGTGATTGTCTTAAGTTTTCTCCATGAGTAATAATCATCTGAATTAGGTGATTTAAATGATGTTTATAAGCATGGAGATGATGGCAATGTAAGTATTAATCTCAATTCGTACCGTTTCTATTACAGTAATTACTGCTTAGAGAAGTTCACTTGATGAGGT
This sequence comes from Inga leiocalycina, assembly GCA_963242795.1. Lineage (NCBI taxonomy): Eukaryota > Viridiplantae > Streptophyta > Magnoliopsida > Fabales > Fabaceae > Inga > Inga leiocalycina. Next base: position 36,162,708 of record OY725321.1, on the reverse strand, counting down.
TAGGGAAACTTGAGGTATAGTAATTGTTTTGAGGTTTCTCCATACTAAGTGATGATATTAGTTAGTTATGACATACATCACTATATGATGATTTTTAGTATATATGTTGGGTATGATTGAGGTAGAATGATCTTTGACTCATTGGATTTTGAGGTTATAGATCTAGAATGAAATTAAAGGATGGGTTGTAATTTAGGAATCAATGTTGAGCCTTAGGTTCGAAGAATGCTGAAATGGCTCAGAGTTGTTTGAGGCATAGAATATAGCTAAGAATGATATGCTATGATATCTGAGCAATGATTAGCAGTGATTGTACCAGATATTGAACCTGGAGATTCCGAATGGATGGTACTGAAGGATTAAGGATATGTTTGAATAGTGCTTAGGTTAAGATATAATTCAGGTTGCACTATCTTGGAACCCTGAGGATGATGTTGAACCTTCAGTGATGTTCGAGGATATTGCTTAAATACCTTGAAGGTTAGAATAGGTGCATTGATTTTGATTCTTAATGAACCTATTATGTATATTTGAGGAAAATGATTTCCAATTTGTGTGATATTGATGTTTTAGATTTCATGATGAACCTAAGATCTGGGTTAGAGACCCTAAGCTGTAAAATCTTACATGCTGGATAATGGACCTGCGTGTCCAGAGGCCCTAAGACCTAGTAGACAAGTGTGTCCTTAGCCTAATAAATTTATTTAGAATTGCGTTGGGCTAGTGATGATCTGTGGAATTGAGGAAAGTGGTTTCCTGGCTCAAATAATGTTGAGGTTCTAAGAGTTGAATTGTGATATAAGAATTAGACTCAATAGTTGAACTGATTCCTTAGGAATTTGAATTGACCTGGATGTCTGAGATACTAGAACATGGTACTATAATTTATTGAAATGTGTATGAGGTTTCTCAAGATTGCCAGTTGCTAATCTAGCATAGGGAAATATCTTGATAATAGAATATTTCCTTATTGAGTGAAAATAGTTCTTGATAGAACAAAGGGTAGCCACGAGATATGGTTTCAAGGTTGAGACAGAGAATAGAATATACGAGTAGCTTTTGGATTCCCTGTACAATATGGGTAGAGTACCCTGATGAGGGAAGTAGAGTTTCTGCGTATGCCTGGAGCTGGACCAATATTTAAAGTCCATATAAAATGGCCCAGAATGATTTAAGTTGAAATGGGCCAAGGTTTGGCATAGAGAAACATAGATTTTGGGTGCAATCAGGTATTATAGGAGGTTCCTGTGGGACACCTATTAAATCATCTTGACATTATTAAAACTTGTAGAGGAGATAGACTTTAGAGTGGGTAGTGGAAGTATGGTGAACAGTGAAACGACCTGTATAGCTGATAGTCACACAACCTATATGGTTTGTGATGACACGTATAAATAGAGATTGGGACGAGCCCTAGAGTAGTAGGGAAAAATGGGGGCGAATACTCTCTACACTGTAGCCTCTCAGAATCAAATATCCACTCATATTGACCGTAAGCCCCAATGTACATGTTTGTACAGGGCAATAATACCTAATAGGTTGTATGTCCTGAGCTTGTTAGTCTTGATATGTATTCAACAAAGATGATAAACGATATATGCTTTGGCCATAATACCTGATGGACTAGTAAGTACTTAGTCGGCAGAATGTGACGTGTACTGAGCGGAGGCTCGAAGCAGTAAGACCTGATGTGCAAATTTGCATGGGGCGGTGTCACTAGGCTATAAGACCTGTGTACTTGGTGTTGTGGTTGATGCCTAGTGCGATGACATTGGGCCAGTGTGTAGGGTATGTTTTAAAGCTAGCAAAACATTCAAACGTACAGGTTTAGCTGAGGTAGTGAGACCAGTGTAACCAAGCGCTTTGGTGTAGCTTGGGCAGTGAGGTCCAATGCTTATTATAATTGTTGCTTGGGCAGTGAGGTTTAGTGCTTGTTATGATCGTTGCCTGGGCAGTGAAGTCCAGTACATGTTATGATTGTTGGGTGAGTTAGGTCTAGTGGTTGATGTGATTGTGTGATCTGGGCAGAGTCCTGAAGAGGCAGTAAGGCCAAAGGAACCAAGCTCTGTGGGAATGGACCAGTAGGTCCTGTGTTTGATTGCACGCTACATACTACGTACGGAATGAAGGATGAATGCTGAATACTATCTGAAATATGTGATGAGAATATAGTAATTGTCTTGCATGTTCGATGAGCTTGCAGATGAAAGAGATAGATTGAATATGATCATTATGTTGCACAACTTGTGAGCCTACACATGATAAAGGAACGGGTTAAGTGATCAGGATTAATCCCCAAGTCATAGACGTTCAAATTTTGAGGGCGAAATTTATTAAATGGGAGGAGAAATGTAACATCCCAAATTTCAGTCACCAAATTTCTTAAATCTAAGGGAATAAAATGGTGAATTAAAGAGCACATGGAATGACAAAAATAAGGCAATTAGTGGTCACAAACAAGTTGTACAAATGGGAACACAAGTTGTACAAGTTCATGTTTGCTACCAGTGAGTTTCCTTGTGTAGCAGTCTTGTTATGTGACATTTTTAAATAGGCAAATGAATTCCACAAATGGTGAAATTTTATAGGATGAAAGTAGACATCCTAAGCTTTAATTTTATAGGTCATGGGTAATTTTTCGAGCTGTATACAAAGAGTTATGAATTTTTGAAGTTAGCCCAGAAAAAATATTTATTTTCTAGAACAGTGTCCAAAAACTTAAATTCTGGGAATTTTGTGCTTCCAGTTGGTTAAAGGCTATATTTTCCCTTGGAACTAGACTTAATTTGGAATCATTCCAATACGATGTCTACAAATAAAGATGTGATTTTTCAAAGTTTGGGCAGAAATTTGCCTGAATTTGCCCCTAATCCGAAAATTAAAAAAAGGTGATGGTAACATTGTAATTATAGAGTAAATTGTGATCAACTTATTTTGACTCTAACTTGGGCCCTAGACGTGAATATGGATGACTAGAAGAGGGAAGAGTTAGTTAGCATCTAATTAGGCTTATGACATCCATTTTCATGTAGATAAGCATATACCTCAAAAGTCAAAATTTTGGATTATTGTGTAATTAAATAAATAAATGGAAAATAAGATATTTTACAAAAACATTTCCCTTCATCTCTTTCCTTTATTTCCGACAAGAAACGAGAGAGAGAGAGAGAGAGAGAGAGAGCTCTTGAGAAATCTAGAGAGAAGGAGGAAGGAAAATCCAAGGTAAGTGTGATTTTCCTTTGTGATTTGGTCTTGAACTAGTGAAATCACTTCTCTAAGTTCTTTTCTCTATGATTGGTTTGTTTAGCAAGCAAATATTGAGGTTTGAGGAGGTGTAGGGATTCGGCCAAGAGAAAAGAGGAAGAGAAGCCAAAGTTAACTTCAAAATCTTCAATCCTTGGTTGTTATGGTTGTTGTTGTTGGATTTGTTGGTGGTTTTGTGGTTGATTTGTTGTGATTCGTAAAATTTGGGAAGTTCAAACCCTAGCTGTTATGCCGCCCAAACTTAGTCTAATCATGTTTAGAATGTGATTAAGTAGTTAATTAAATGATTAGGAGTAAAAAGGAATAAGTATTGGAAGTTAACAATCGAAACTTGCAATTTCCCTTTTCTTACTATGAGTTTTGGCCAAGTGCAAAAATGGGGCAAGGAGTTAGATTTTCATAAAATTGATGGTTCCATTGTGTTTAGGAGGGAAAATTAGGTGGGGTTTATGTTGAACACTTTTTCAGAAAAGTCATAGAAAGCGCATGACCAAATCGCCCCAGAAACCCTAACTAGGGGCTACCAATGGTAAAACTATTATTTGGTAGCGATTTTATGAAAACCGAGGTCAGAAATAAATTCCTTGACCGAAAATAAGTCATAATAGTCCGGGTCAAAATTTTCAGAAACGTACGGTCAGACCGGGTAGGGTGGGGCCGGGACTTGATCCTTGAGGGCATTTTGATAATTTTTCAGTGTAGACTAATATACCATTATCTTTTGAGGTTGTTAATGAAGTTTATAGTAACTATTTTCCTAACTTCTCAACTTGTTTAGAAGAAGAAGAAGAAGAAGAGCAATCTAGGAGCTCAGTTCGACCATGGTTCGGTGTCTTGTGCACGGAGGAAGACGGATGAGCCTGTGCCTATGCCTTAGCCCCCGGTTGTGCTAGTTTCCAACAAATTCCATATGGATCTTGAGGCACACGATAGCATAGTAGCCAAAACAGACCCTGAAGGAGATTACTACACCAAACAAATCCCCTTTGAGCAAGATATCTACAAGGAACAAGGCCTATTTGACGCTATTAATCGGGTGTTAGTTGAAGAGATAATCATGGGAGATATGGTTAGCTCTAGTGCTTGTAAATGTCTTCTACTATGAATGAGTACTTATCTATTCATATCATTTATATATATTGATTTGCTTGTTTTTGTATGTAAGATACCTTCACAAGGAGCACATAGCTCGCAATGGCCTATAGGATACATTCCTGTTCCTCAACCCCCACCTCTATTCAAGAATGTTAGATAAAGGCAATAAGCAAGATTTGGTGGAGAGAAAAGCAAGGGAACTCTCAGATTTGGTCTTTAAAAGGGCGACACCAAAGAAAAATGACAGTTTTTTTGGTGTTGTACTGCTAGAGGTAAGTATACTACTTCATTAAATTGGATGCTCATTATATTTATTTCTTAGTTTTGTTCTCATTATGTTTAATGAACTTAGGGGTCATTAGATGCTCATCAAGCTAAATCGCTTCAAGCAAAGGATTTGGTATTTTGATTCGGTTCGTGGGGATGTGGAAAATCTACCACAAATTGTCAATGTTTTCAATAACTAAGTTGATGAATTTGAATTTGCTACTTTTATTCAAAGTTTATTATGAATGTATTGCTTTAATTTCTTATTATGATATATCTTGTCAGACTTGTTTGCTATTACATCATGGATAAAGGCCTCGCCTGCTCCTCTTTAAAAGGCAAAGGCATTGCATCCACTTACAAATGGAAGAGAGTAGTGGTAATTTACCAATACTTGCCATTTTGTGTTAGAGTTGTCAGAGTTGATTTTTTGTGTTAGACCGATACATTTCATTTGTTTGTTTATAGTGTCCGCGACAACTAGATCAGAGCTTCTATTGTGGGTACTGTGTCATGAAGTTCATGAAGGACATAGTCACCCATAATTCTGGTTGAATTAACGCTAAGGTTTGTATATATATGCACGCATGTGTGTTTAAGTTAAATGAAAAGTAAAGTCATCTATATTGACTAGCCATACTTTGTTTTTGTGTGCAGTACTTTGAGGATAGTTATTCTAAGCAATATTCACCCAGACAAATTGAAGAAGTCAAAGAAGAGATGGCTATGACAATTTATCATCAATAGGTGGGAACATAAGTTAGTTATTATAATTTTGGTTCTTGCTATTGGTTTCTGTTTTGTTTTCTCTTTTTTTTTGCTCTAACTGATTTGCTTTTGGTTGTTGGTAATTTGGATTAGCTTTCGGTTTCTATAATGAACTATTTTGTATATGTACTTTTTGATTATGACATGAAATGGATATATATGTTTAAATGTTTCTATAATTGGTTTATGTAATTGGTTTATGTTAGATCTCTAATCAGTTTTATATGTATGTAATATGCAGATATGATCTTATCGAAAGTGAGCAACCCAATTTTTTCAAAAACTTGTCACACATACTTAATGATTATTTGCCAATAACCATCAAATATTACACACATATAACGGTTTTTTTTTTTTCAAATAACCATACCAATACTTTACCGTTTATCATTTTAACTGTTAAGTATTGTATATAATATATCACAGTTGTTATTAAACAACCGTTAAATATAGATTGTTATATTTAATAGTCATTGTCTTACAACTATTAAATATAGTGCCTATACATAAAGGTTGTTTTTGAAAAACCGTAAACTATAATGTCCAATATTTAACAGTTAAAAACCGTTATATATAAATATTTGATGATCGGATATTTAATGGTAAAAAACTATTAAATATAGGCAAATATGTAGTAGTGCTTCTTCATCCTTTATACACATCACTTGGTCCAAGTATTTTGATTTTCTCTTCTTATTCTTTGCAATATTGTAAATCTTACACTCTTCAGCCTTTGTCTCTAACTCCTTATAAAACTCCTCATACGCTTTATCACAAGTTTCACTCACTGCCTTTTTATTCCCCTTTTTAGCCAAACGATACCTCTCCCAATTTTCAGCATTAGTACACAAGTGCATGTCTTTTAAACAATATTTTTTGTTCTTGAATTTCTCTTGAACAGTCTCATTCCACTGCTAAGTTTCCTTATCTTACCGACCAAAACTTTTTGATTCTTCCAAAATTGCTTTAGCAACCTTCTAAACCTTTTTAACCATATTCTCCCATATGATATTAACATTTCCCATATGATAGATATTACCTAATTAGAGAAAAGAGAGAATGCTAAACTTAATCCGAAACTCACCTAAATGGAGTGAAGAGATGTTTTTATTTGGGATTTTGATTTATCTATAATCATTTAATTTCATCATTTTTTATTTTTTTGAGTAAATTAAAATAAAATATGATTTTATCATTTTTACAATGGAATATGAATTAATTTGGATTTTTTTAAAACAAATTAACAATAACTTGATGGGATAGTGGAGCCTAATTCAATTAGAGGAATGAATTTTGGGCCCCAACACTGTTAATATAGTTTTCAACCCAATCTGCATGTAATTACGCAATTTGGATTAACAACTAACCAACCCATACCCTCTTGGGTTGGGTATAATTTTCTTAAAAACTCGTAATGAATTGGAAGTTTTACTGAAAATTAACCCCCAAAAAAAATTCCCATTATGTTAACAATAATACAGATATAGTCCAAGTAAAATAATTTAAATGAAGTGGAATATTGTAACACCCCAAATTTTATATTCACCAAATATATTGTAATTATTTGGGAAATTTAATAAAATGGTGAATATTCATGAATTTGGAATTTATGAATTTATAAATGTTCAATTTCATGGGAAATTGGGCAAAAATAATTATGGAATTAATTTGGGTAATTTAAAAAGCCCAATATTAAGGTCCAAAAGTGAAGGAATATTAGAGAAAATATTTGGTCCAAAAATAGATGAAAATTGGTGAAAGAAAAATAAGAGAAGAAATTGGATTAGAAAGGTAATGGCAAAATCGTAATTTTGCCAAAATATCACAAAATTAATTATTTTTCAATTAATTGAATTTAATTTCAATTAATTAAGGGAAATAAAGTTTAAAAATATATTTAGAATATTTTGGTCAATTTAATATGAATTTATGGAAAATTTGAGCAAAAAGTGCAATTTTGACCAAAATTGAGACTTTACGTGTATACGTAACCGAAACAAGTTGTGAAGCCAATTGAGACCATAGGGAGGGACCCCTAGGTGTCTCCTACATGTGGCATAAAGAAGAAAATATTGGTTGGACATGATGGCATGGTTACGTGAATGTAGGAAGTTATGTACATAAAAATTGGATTTTAGCAATTTTGGAAAATTAAATAAATTATTATAATATTATGAGATATTAGAATATAAGTCATCTTCCTCATTCAGCTGCTCATTCACGCACAGCAACATGAAATAGAGAGAGAGAAGGTTGAGAGAGTTTAGAGAGAGAAATAGAAGAAAAATCACAAGGTAAGCCGATTTCTCCGGCGATTTCGCTCCTAACGCGTATAACTCCGATTCTAAACTACTCCTCTTTGTTCTTTAAGGTTTGGAAAGCTCAAATTGGGTGTTTTAAAAGTTAGGGTTTGCTGCCATTTTTGGGAAAAGCTTGTTGGAGCTTGAGGTAACTTCCAAACCTTCGTATATTAACTATTCTGGCTGCTGTGGGCAATTTAATCGGTGAAATTTCGCCGGATTGCCATTGGTTTTAAATTTTGGAAAGTTGTATATCTAAGGGTTATGCTGCCCAATTTTAGTTCAAATGGTTGTTATAACTCAATTAGATTGTTAATAAAGGGGTTAGGAGTAGAAAGGAACGTGTTTACGGAGCCGAAATCGTAAAACCCCGATTTTTCCCGGAGAACACAATTATTTCGGCCAGGGATGTTTGAGGGCCTTAGAGTTGGATTTTCAATGATTTTATGGTTCCATTGGATTCAGTGGGCGAAAATAGGTGGGGTTACAGTTGGGCACTTTTTCAGAAAAGGCTGAGAAAGCATAATTACGGGAACGCCCCTAAAACCCTAAAAGTAGGGTTGCCAAGGGCAATTTTGTAATTTGACATTGAATATGGTATTTTTGAGTCTGGAAATGGATTCCTTGGACGAAAATATGTCAAGATAGCCCTAGTCAAAAATTTGGAAAAACGTGCCATCGGGCCGGGTACGGTGGGGCCGGGGTCCCGGGGGCATTTTGGTAAATTTTCACCATAGGCTAATATAACCACAAGAAACACTATGGAAGTGTCTAAAATGATACTTGGATAGGTTATGACCTATTTCTCATATATTTGATGTTTTAGGACCGAGTTGGACGCCTTTAGTTGACACGTTTTACGGGGCGGGCCCTTTGAGACAAGAAAGAGGTTAAGGTAGGGACTACTATCTCTCATATACTATGTGACTATTTGTATGATGCGTGTTACTGTATTTTGTGATCTGAACACGTGCTGGAGGCACATTACCTAGCTGTGGTCTAGGACCTAGCTGAGGTACACTGGTCTTACCTAGCTATAGTCAAGGACTCGGCTGAGGTACATGTAGCGGTTTCAACGGGTTAGTTGGCCCTGAATTTTGTGTACACACACGGATGATATGAATTTTCATTTTACTTGATACGGTGCATTGCATATTTAATTTTCGCATTTTATATGTTGATCGTATGTTTCTACTGAGATTCCTTGGAATCTCACCCCTTTTTCTAATCCAAATGTCTCAGCGGGTGCCAGCGGTTCAAAAGGCAAGGACATAGTTCCGGGAAACTGACGGGCATGTTTCTCGAGACACAGTTGGTGGTTACATTTAGCCTGTACTTGGAATATTTTGGGATATTCTGTATATATTTGTAATTATTAGTGAATTTTGCTCTGTTAATGTCTGTCTGTAAACAAATACTTATTATCAGTATAACTGTACTTTTCTGTTTGCCTATGGAACTTGTTCATTATTGCCCTGCGCATATCAAAATGGAAACGGGTGTTGACAAATATAGAATAAAATGAAATTAAAAAAGGTATTTCACATTTGCAAAAATGTCTATTTTGTCATGAGATTACTGGTCCAAAACAAAATGACATCTAAAAAAGATTAGTTTATTAGGTTGAGAGCCTCTCACATCTATAAATAAGAGGATAACACTATATATTTATGAGGTTTCTCAATACGAGACTTGTAACATAATTTTTATGTCTCCATATTAAAAAGAAAAAGGAGAAAACAATAGTCAAGGGCATAATAAATATTACACACACATTTTATCACGAAACTAGTTTGAATTGTTTAAATAGTAGGAGTGTGTTAGGATGTGAATAGATAAGTTGAGTTTAAAATCCTTCTAATAAATTTTTTAAAAAATCACACATATTGATTTTTGTGCTATGAAAAAGAAATCTTATTCTATAGTTTATTATGGGGCCCAAGCTCAAATCATGGATGTATAATTGATAGAAATTTGATGAGAAAAAAGTGAAAAAATAAAGAGCGAATAATATTAAAGACAACTTACAAAATGATAAATCAAGAAACTTAAAAAAATGAAATTACTCACCATACACATGAAGTTGGTACTAATAGTAATTCTAAAGCCATATATATTATTCATGTTGGTTCAAGTAATCACCTAATATATTATGAATTAATATAATCAGGAGATATACCAATATTCAAATTTAAAGAATTTTACAATGCTGGACTATTTGGATGAAAAAGAAGTTAGGGTTCTTTTCCAATATCCGATCATTTCAGTATCCTTCAAGACACATTTGATAGAGAAATTAAAGAACAAGTTGGAATAACACCATTACTTTGATGATTTTATCTTACATCAAGGATTCATTTGTGCTTTGCTTTTAGCTTTTCTCTTTGGATCACAAGCTCAGACTTTTTACTTTCATCTTTTTATTGTTAGTTTTACAATGTTGACGATGATGTTTTTGTTTTCTGACTATTGTAGTCTTTTGTATTGTTTTCTACTGTAGTATTGCTTAATGTTTTTATAAGTTGTTTGAAATGCATAAATATACGGTAATTATAGGAGGTTGTTTCATCGCACACATAACAACAAGCCACCAGGAGGCAAATGTAGTGGAAAACTGGCGATTCCCCTTGTATGCAAGTAAAATATGTGGCACTTTTTATCAAATATTTTTTGAAAAAATCTAAAATTTATTTTATGAAAATGGCTTACCAGAAAAATCAAGTATTTTAGGCATTGGAATTTGATATCTTAACGCTTTAGTTACAAGGAGCATTAACTAGATTTACTTTGTTTCAACCAGCCATCATTATCAACGTTCAAATTACAGACCATTATCTTCAAATTTCTGAAACAGAACAATAAATTATTTTTATGGCCTTCAACGTTCAGAAACCACTGGTTTAATTGTGTTTATTGCCATTGATATTTTCCTAATGTTCGAGTGCATGAGAGGTGTAATGCCCCAAACTGTGTAAGGGCTCATAACCCCAAAAGTGGATGTAATTAATGTTAGACAAACACTTTCGGAAAACAAAGTGTGAATTATGACTCAAATTCGCAGCAGAAAGTGTCCAAACCTAGTATTTAAGCTTAATTATATGGAAAAGTCTATATTAGACTAAATGAGAGGGGGAGGGCACATGGCAAGAGATAAAGGGGTCAAATAATGTGTCAAGTGGCAATCTAGTTAAAATTGTCATAGTCAAGGGCAAAACGGGAAGAAAAAAATTTATCAGCCAATTAGTCAGCTACCGAAGAGAAAATTCACCATCAACTAAATGAACAAGAGGTGTAACTAAGTGACTAATTGAATTAGTTAAAGTAACTAGATAGTTACTTGCTTTTGGGAGAAACCATAGGATTATGACCACATGGACCTAGCAAGGGGTGTTGAAAAGTCAAAATAATGAATTAATTTCTCTTCCTCTCTCCTCTCAAGTCGGCTAAGTGTATGGAGGGGCTGAAAAATCTGATATTTCATCACTTTTCTCTCTCTCCTCAAGCTCTAAGTTGTCCAAGCAAGGTGAAGGACGAAAGAGAAATAAGCTTAAGGCAAGGTGAACTTTTCCTCTTGCATTTTGACCTAGAAGATGACCTTTGTTGCTATAAACCTCTTCTCTAATCTTGTTCCTCTTGATGAAAGCTTCATTTATATGATTTTAGATTTTCAAGAGGAGGTGTTTTGTATACTCAAGGGAAACTAGTGGTTGGAGAATCAAAGAACCAACTAGAGAAAGAGGAAGAGGTGAGTAAGAGCAACTCTTTGATATGTATATTGTGATCATTGGTTGAGTACTTTGGCTTGTGGAATTTGCCCTAATTTTTGTGTATATAGGGTTTTTGAGGGTTTATAGTGTTTTGATTGGGGAAATGGTGTTTTGTGTTGTGGTTTGAATAAATGGAATTGATTTGAGACTTGAATGTGAAGTTTGGAAATTTCTGGATTTTGTGTTGAATAGTGCCCAAAATAGAACATGTGAAAGGAATGTGAATTTTTTTGTTTTGATGTTTCCATTGGGTTCTATGCAAAAAAATGTGTGGGGAGTAGCCTTGATTGTAAATTTTGACCATTGGAAACATATGTTGAAAAATTGGAAGTTTTGTCAAGTGAAAATTTTGTGCATAGCAGCTTGTTTGCATGGTAGTTTTGAAAGACTAAATGGTCTCTAAAAATTCTAAAACTTTCCAATCTAATAATGCACATGCTAAGCTTTAAAATGACATAAAATGGGTGTCATTCTGATTTGTGTGCTGGAAGTTATGTATTTCCAAAATTTGAGGTTGAAACTGGAAGCTATTCTGGAACAGTATGAAATTTCATTGAAGTCTATATTTTTGTGGTGGTAGATGGTAGTGATTCATATTTTTTCCTATATAGAGGACTTAAAATCTTCAAGTAGGACTTGAAATCACTTCATTTCAATTTTTGTATATTTAGTTATGATTTTTCGAAATTCAGCCAAGAAACAGGAATTTTCTTGGTTGTTGCCAGAAGGGTCTATAATTATGCTTTTTCGGGCTTTTCCGAAAAAGTGACCAATTATAACCCCACCTATTTTGGCCTCCTTAATCCAATAGAACCATCAATTTCATGAAATTTCAACTCCTTCCCCCCAAAAATAGTGCTGGACGAAACTTGACTCAAGAAAAGGGAAAAATTGGAGTTTTGTGTTTTAATCCTTAACGCTTATGCCTTTTCACTTTTAATTGTTTATTAAGTCATTTAAACACATTCTAACCATGAATCAAAGAAATTTGGGCAGCATAACTCCTTAGGGTTAGGACTTTCCAAATTTACAAACTCAACAAAAATCACTAAATCCAACCAATCATTTCAACAACTACAACATATTAGTATGAATTTGAGTTTTGTGAAGTTACCTCTTGAGTTCTTGAGCTTTCTCTCTCTAGGCATCCTCCTCTCTCTCTCCCCTTGAGCTCAAGATGTGCTTTCTAAACCATTGATTCCATAGAGAAGAAGAGTTTAGAGAAGATTTCATGGAATGCTACAAGAAATTCTTAAGAAATCAACACTTACCTTAAGCTTTCTCTTCTTCCTTCTCTCTAGATCTTGAGATCTCTTAAACTCTCTCTCTCTCTCTCTCTTCTTTTCTCTAGTTTGGCTGAAAATGCAAGGGAAAGAGGAAGGAAGAGCTATGTAAAATATCTTCCATTTCCCTTAATTTCTTTATTCTCCAAAAGTCCATCTCATGATGACACTTGTAACTAGCCTTATCTCTTCCAAATTGGTGTCATAAAGCTCCATTAGCCTTGAACTAGTTTTCCTCCCTTTTTGGTTAGCTCAAAACCGTCCCCTCTTAAACCCTCACAAACCAAATGGGCTTCTTCCAACTAATCTAACTATGTACTCAAGTGTTGTACCATAATCATGATTACCATGTACAAGAAGCAATATTTTAACACAATTAGACATGTGCTCATCCTTAACAATTATAAACTGATCCCTTTACCATAGGATAGTGACACTTGGCATGTTTAATTCCAAGAATCATTTTTCCCTCCCATTTTCTTATGCTAGGCGAAATTTATAAGAAAAGGGAAATAGAATTTGTTCTAATATTTCCATTATTCCTTTAATTGAATTATACACAAGTCCTTCCAATTTCACAACTCTTGATTTATTCCACCAAAAATATTTCAAATATATATTCTCCTTTATTTCCCTTAATTAATTGAAATTAAATTCAATTAATAGGAAAATAATTAATCTTGTGCTAAATTGGAAAGTTACGATTTTGCCATAACCTTTATAATCTAATTTCCTTTCTTAAATGAATTTGCCCATTTTCTCATAAATATGAATATTTGTAAAATTCATAAGTTCCAAATTCATGAATATTCACCATTTTATTGAATTTCCCAAATAATTACAATTTATTTCGTGAATATAAAATTTGGGGTGTTATATAGTAAATGTAAAACATGCATGTTACTTTTGAATGCCTCCTTAGTCTTCAATAATACGAAATATCATTTTTTGAATTAAAATTTTTAGCTAAAATTTTATAGATAAATTCTTAAAGATTTCATGATGAGTTTTTATTTAAGAAAATGATATAGTTTAATTAAAAACTTTACTATATATATATATATATATAATTATATTTTTATGGGTTAAGTGTTATTTTTGTCCTGGAAGTATTCAATTAGGGGCAATTCGGTCCTGAAAGTTTTTTAAGGCGCACTTTTGCCCTGGAAGTGTCAAATTTGGAGCAATTCTGCTTTGGCCATTAGTTGACCGTTATCCATGGCAAATTTGCTCTTAAGTTAAAACTTTCAGGGCAAATTTGTACTTTAAAAAAAGTAACATGGACAACAAAATGCCCTTAAAGTTTTAACTTAAGAGCAAATATGCCTTGGATAACAGTCAACTAACGGCCAGGCAGAATTACTCCAAATTTGACACTTCTGGGGTAAAAATGTGCCTCAAAAAACTTCCGAGGCCGAATTGCCCCTAAGTGAATACTTCCAAGGCAAAAATGACACTTAACTACATTTTTATTACAAATTCTATGGCTTCTCAGATGCCAGTATCATTATCATCTTAGAGCACCCGCTTATTTTATTTTATTGTAACGCATGGTTTTTAAAAAGATTAAATAGAACTAGTGTCATTAAAAATATAAAATAGCACTAATGTCCGTTTGAGTGCCTTTATTGGTGAGGAGACAATGTTATATACACTGAGAGATTGTAAGGCAGCATACACTGTGTGGCTAGATGTGATTAACCCTATAATTATAGTACTTTTTTAGTGGTAACTTGCAGGAATGGATATTGTGGAACAACATACAAGAACCGGGTAGCAAAATAGTCAAGAAATGGCCCTGGTTGTGGATATTGGGATCTGCTTGCTGGCTAATCTTGAAGAACATATGTAGGAAGATCTTTGAAGGTGTGTGTGTTCATCCTTGTGGCATCATTCACAATTGCCTTCACCACTTAATGGAAGGCGTGGAGCAGGGAAGATTCAATCATCAGATTTACCAGGTTTTTGATAGAGAGGATGTCAAGTGGAGTGTTCCACCGGTTGGCTATGTTAGGGTGGATGTAGATGGCTCAGTTAACAATCATAAAGTTGCAGCTTGTGCCAGCATTGTTCAAGATAGCACTGGTGCTTGGATGGTAGGATTCCAACAAAGGATTGGCTTCTGCTCCACTATTGCAATAGAATTACAAGCAATCAAAGCATGTATGTAGGTTTGTAGGCAACTTGGTTCCACAAAAATTAAGATGCACTCAAGTTTCATAGAGGCTATTCGCCTATTGACATCAAAATAAGGGTCGTATCACCCATTGGCTCAAGAGATTTCTAAAATTAGATCGTTGACTTTCTTTGACTGTGATATAGAAATAATTCATTCAAACAGGGAAGCACTGAAATGTGCATATTTTTTTGGCCAAGATGACACAGGAGGCGAATGCTAAGCTAAGTTTATTTCAATTTCCACTAGCTTGTTGTTTGAATCAAATGTTAGTTAACTTACGCTAAGATTGGTTGATGTTGTATCACTCCTATTTTATCTTTGTAGGGTCGCTATGATACAATCCAAAAGGTAACTCTTGTCTTACTTATTCAAAAAAAAAAGAGTAAATAGAAATTAAAAGTTGTTATACTCTTTGTTACAATAATATGGAGTTTGGTGCAAAACATATCATATGTATATATATATACACACAGAGACTTCAAAAAATAGTACTTTTAATATTTTCAGTAAATGAAGTTAACTTTTTGGATGATATATTTAAAATAAAAAGTATTATATATAATTCAACTAAATTTCAAAGAAGGATTTTATTCTCAAGTGAATATCTATAATCATTTGAGAGAACATATTTTACTTTCTGAATCAAGGAATTAAGGATAGGATATAAATACCATTTGTTGAACTAAGTCTTAAAAGAGATTAGTCTCAAGTTCAAAATAATTTAAGATATTCTTATTAAATAAAAAAGAATAAGAACTTATACAATAATTTGTTTTAGGTGGGATCATTTAAATGCTGGCACACAACAAAACACATGATCTAACTTACATGTCGGGTAGGAAAAGAGCAAAATAGTCACATGATCTAATTAACTTACAGGCAGTGTAGGAAATAGGGAAAATAGTCACATCACTACTAAAAAAAACCTTTTAGATCGGTTAAAAATGACTATTTAGATCATTTTTAGATTAGGTTTGATATTGATCGGTTTAGAAAGTCTAGTTCCATTTACTTGTGCTTTTTTTTTTTAAAAAAAATCTGAATTTACCTTGTTTTAATGATTTTGTTTTGTTAAATTATATATGGTATATAAATGAATGTTCTATTTACCTGTGAATTAATATCTTTTTATTTAAATATTCATATATAGATTGTTTTATATTTTAATTAAATTATATTATTTCAGTCATGAATAATTTGATTCCACTTCGACCATTAACATCTGAACTATTATTTCAGTTCGTTCAATAACCGATTTGATTTTTAATACTAAGCCTAAACGTGTCACTTTAAGAAATCAACCGCTCATAAGACGTAGGTCTTTTTATCTCATTCAGTGTATTCTCTATAATAAGATTCTAGGAGAGTTCCCTATTTATAAGAATGATAAATTTCAACAAATTATCATTATAAAAAAATATGAAATTTTTGACTGAATTTGCCACAGAAATATTTTCCAAGGAATTTTTCCTGTAGCAAGAATTACCACAAAAAATATTCCATGGAAAATTCCGTCTTTTGCTACGGAATTTCTGACAGAAAAATTCTGATGGAATTGAATTCTGTTGGAGACTGCAAGGGAAATTCTGACGGACTTGAATTCTGTTGCAATTTCTGACAGAATTGAATTCCGTTGGAAATTCCCTCGCAATATCGGAAATTCCGTGGCAAAAATTTAAAATTATTATTATTAATTAATTAATATTTTTTTAATTAAATTTAATTTTAAAAATTATTTTTAACAAATTTATTATTTATTATTTTAAATTTAATTTAATTATTATTTTCTAATTTCTAAAATATTTTTAATTTACAATCATAGGTTTTGGTCCTTGTAGGGGCAAAATGGTTATATAAATGTTTATTTATAAAAAATAAAATTTATTAGTTATTATTAATAAGATTATGTATAATAAGATTATATATATAATTGTGTAATAATAGAACGCCAAAGTAGTCGAGCCCATCCGGCAAGGCATTACGCGCGTAAAGACGAGGTTGTGGGTTCGAACGAAAGGAGGGCAAGTTGAGTTGCATTTCCAGGAAAAAGTAGGTTGCGACATGTGGCGGATTGGGCGCCACAACAAGGGGGAAGCTGCCAGAGCTGCCATAGGCCGCCGCCGGCGATGAGGTGATGGCTGCCGGAGTTGCCATGTGGCTTTTTAAAGTTAAAAAAAAAATTAAGATGTAATATTTGGTCAAAAACTGCGACAGAAATCAATTCTGTCACAAATTTTATGGAAACGCCATTAGGAAATTTCGTGGGAAATTGTAAGGAAATTTCTGACGGAATTCAATTCCATTAGAAATTGTGACGGAAATCAATTCCGTAGCAAATTTTCGTCTCAAATCCTGTCGGAAATTTGTGACGGAATTAATTTTTTCAGAAATTTGCGACGGAATCTGAATTTCTTCAGAAATTTTTTTGTCATGCTATTATTAATGATGGAATCCATTCCGTCAAAAATTCTGTCGAAAATCCATTTCAGTCGAAAATTAGTCAGAAATTCCGTCGGAAACTTTGAATTCCGTCAGAAATTTAGTGTTTTTTTAGTGTATTATAGAACATAACCTTCCTTCAAACTTGAACTCAACAAAGCTTTAGACCATTAAAAATTGCTACAAAATCCACCAAAATGGCAAGATGAAAAATCAAATACATCTTAACATCCTCATCTCAGCTACCCATTTTATATTCATATTGTCTCTTTAAAGCCTAACACCCACTACCATCTAGCATATTTAATCTTATAGTAGTGCGATAAAACTTCCCTTTTACCTTATTAAGTACTTTCCAATCACAAATAACTCCAGTAGTTTTTCTCCATTTATACCATCCAACTGGAATTATATGATTAAAATCTCCATCAATTTTACCATCTTGTTGTATAACTGATCCAAAATATCTAAACTTTGTCATGTGAGGAATAACTTGCTCCTCAAGTTAACTTCCACTTCCCTCCTAACTTGCCTCTTATCGAAACCGTAATGCATGTATTCAGTTTTACTACTACTCAACAAAAGCCCTTCAACTCCAAAGTTCTTCTCTATATCTCAAGTTTAGGATTAATTTACTCCCTGAATTCAGGCAACAAAATTATATCAACAACAAAAAGCATACAATTAGGTATCTCCTTGATTGAACCATATTTTCATATGATTTTTCATAATTAAATTGGGATTTTTAATGCATTTTTCTGGGGCATTATTGCATGATTAAACACTAATTTTAATTAGGGGTATTTGTATTGAATTGAGTGTAATTAGAGGCAAAATGGTCATAATTTGTTAATTATTCATAAAAATGATTTCTTAAACTTTTGATGCTACCTTGTGCTTAATTTTGGATTGCAGGTGTTTCGAGAAGAAATTGATGATTTTGGAGGGTCAAAATTAATATTTTGAGAACTGGGCCAAATTAAAGGAAAGGGCTCAGGATTTCTGAAAATCACAAATTTATGAAAAAAAGTGGCCAGAGAATATTATAGAAAAGTACCCAAAAGTTTTAAAATTCCAATTTTGACCTATAGACATTTTAAAAAGTTACACTTAAGTCTCTCACCAAACTTTTAACTTTTTCATATTGGTCTCTGGTCAAAACTTATGTTTTGGCCAGGAACCAATAAGGTTCTTCATAGAGACCCGATAGGCAGATGAGACCTGATGGGTATTGGGAATGAGTAGCAAAGAGTTTTTAACAGAGGACGCTGTGCAAGCTTGGAGAGCACTGGACCTTCCATAGCCATTTTTCCTTGGTCACCGGCAACTTTCCTTTTTTCACCATCGTCGGTGACCCTTCTTTGTTGTCCACCGAGCAAACAGACCTGCTGGGAAGTTTCAGAGCTCAGAACCAAGAGACAGAGCTACAACACTATGTTGGGGACAGAGATTGACCGAGGGAGAGAGAGAAAGGAGGTACGACGGTAACTCAACTACCACCATCATCTTTTTTGTCACCGACTACCTTAAACCAGAGGAAAGGCACCATAGAATAGAGTTGCAGAGCTGGGAGAGACAGACGGTGAGCGTCGCTGCAGCACTATCCTCCAGTCTCACGACTGTTGGCGCCTTCTCACTACTAGAAAAAATGGTTTTAACATCCCTTTTTTTGGCCTTTTAACATCTGAAACAGAGGGACGTCTATTTGAGGGTTGTGGAAAAAAACGTTAATAACGTCCGTAAATAGGGGACGTTAAATTTGGGGGGACTTTAGACATCTCCACTTCATATTGGGGACGTCTAATGTAATATCCCAATTTGTGATTAAGGGCTAATGGCATTGAGATTTATTTTAATTTGTGTAATTAAATATTTTGAGAGAAATATGATGTGAATTTGGTGTAAATGGGTGTGGTATTAGAGATCAAGGGATGAGATGTTGCCAAGTGGCATTATGGTGGACCATAGGATGAGGCATAAGAGACAAAAACTACCTTTTTCTCTCTCCTCTCTCTCCTATGAGTTTTTGGAGGCATGGGCAAGGGAAAATTTTACTTCATTCATCATCATTCCCTATCCCTTCCATCTCTCACGTTCTCTCTCTCCCATTCTCTCTCATTTTTGTGCCCCCATTTCTGCAGAAGGAAAGAAGAAGAAGCTTGTGAAAAAGGTGTGTATTTGACCCTCTAAATGGCTTCTAATGGAAAAATGTTCTTCATTAAAGTTGATCCTTGAGTTAAGAGCTACATTTCTATGGTTGTAGCTTGTCCATTGGTTGTGGTTTGTGATCACACGAAATTTTGGAAAGTAGTGAATCAAGAACTCTCTTTGGAGAAGTTGATAAGGTGAGTGAGACATTTATCTATCTAAGTTTCATACCATTCAAAATAGTTTGAATTTTCTGGAATTTTGGGCCTATTTTCGAAAATGAGGGCCATTGGGAGTTTGGTATGTGTTTGATATGGAATTTGTATGTTTGGAATGCATTTTGGATAGATAGAATTGATTGGGTTTGAAATTGTTAAGTTTGGAGATTTTGGGAGTTTGGTGTTTAATGTTACCCAAAACCAAAGCATGATAATGGAATAGGATTTTGGTGATTTTGACATTTCCATTGGATTCCTTGAGTGATTTTGTGTGGGAATGAGCTTGGTTGTTGATTTTGGATTCATTTGGATCACTTGGGAAAAGTTGGAAATCTGTCTTGTTTGAGCTCTGTTTTTCGCTGTCAGTTTGAATAAGCATTTTGAATGACCAAATGGTGTCAGAAAATTATGAAACTTTCCAGTCTTAAATTTCACATCCCAAGCTTCAAAATGAACATATATTTTGTGTCATTTCGTTTAGTATTCTGTGAGTTATGGTGGTCCAAAGTTTGGGATTGAAACAGAACTCTGTTTTGGAGTAGTGTGTAGTTTTTGGTGATTCTGTATTAGTGTAGTGATTTCCAGTGATGGGCTATATTTTTCCTTGAAAGAGGACTTATGTAACTTTCATTTGGCTTTGGAATCACTCCGTTTCGATTTTTTTACAATTAGTTATGGTTTTTTGAAATTCAGCCAAGAATCAGGAAATTGCTTGGCCGCGGCCCATGAGTGGCTGGCCGCGGCCCATGGGTGGCTGGCCGCGGCCAGTTGCCTACTGACCATATTTTGGCCACGGCCCAAGGAAGGGCTGGCCGCGGCCAACCCCTGTGTTCCAGCACTTTGTGTTTTCGAAAAGTGACCTTCAACCTATTGTTTCCCAACCTTTTAAGGCTTTTATTAGAGGCATTTGTGGCCTCTTAAGAGTCCCAAATGATAACTAACTTAGTGTATTATGGAAATAAGTAATTGGATGAGAGATTGATCAATTGTCCCTAATTTGGTATAGGATTTGATATCTGTCGAACGCGTGAGCCCACTGTGCCAAAGATTGTCAGGAAAGATTCAGGTAGCGACTCCTCTCTTATACTTTGTGTAAATGTATTGTATGTTTGTCTGTCATTCATTGTGTGGATGCTGCTGCTATTGCTTTGTGATATCTTGTGCATTGAGATACCTTGTGGAGTTTAGTAATACATTGTGCTTTGAGATGTTTTGTGGTGCTTTGTGTTTCGTGTTGCTGCTACATAATGTTGACCGCGAAAGCGGGCGTTGTGCATAGTGATTACAGTGAAAGCTGGCATAGTGCATTGTGATTACAGTCGTGAGTGCTGTCGTATGTGGCCCGAGTCAGAGATCATTGTGAAGCTGCTGAACATGATGAACATACATGCTTTATGTTTATATATTGTATGAGCGACTTGTTGCTACTGGGATTCTTTAGAATCACACTCTTTCCATATGACTAACCTTTTCAGACAGGGCAAGTGGCTCGAAGGAGAAGCGACCAACCTTGAGTGGTTAGGATCTCTTAGGGACATTCAGGATTTTGGGATTGTTGGTTATCTATTGTAGATTTGGGATTACTGTATATAAATTGTTCATAGTGAATTTTTGATTTGTAATCGCCATTTGGAAAATAGTAAACCCATTCGATATATAGAGTAACCCGGGGTTTGCCGGGATTTTAGTTTCTGCACTCTGATATTTCTTATGTGATTTGATTTCTCAAGTAGTTATATCCGCACGTGAATGTGAGACCCGGAATTATTACGTTTTGAATTGATTTTGAAATACCTCATTCTGAGTTGAGGGATTATAAATTGTTGATTTCATTTTATTGGTATCTATTTCACTTAAATTTTGAAACCGGATGTGATTACCATGAGGGGGTTATATCTAAAGTCTGAGGTGCACTTTAGACGTCCCCTGTCCAAACTGGGGACGTCTAAAGTGACCTTTAGACGTCCCCAGAACAAACTGGGGACGTCTAAAGGTCACTTTAGACGTCCCTAATCCCTACAGGGGACGTCTAAAGTGTCACCACCCACTTTACCACATCCCTTTTTATTTAAGGACGTTGAAAGTGTTTTTTTAAAATGGCCTTTTTATATATTGCACTGTCTGGAAAATGTAAACTGCAAAAATAGGATTCCAACAACAGAATAAAACAACAGCAGTTCAGCAGAATGGAAACAACAACTTGAAACACAGTGATCAACCCAAGGCTCTACTACATCAATAATTTTAAGGAGTAGCAAACTAATTAACTAACAAACCACACAAACTACACAACAATCTATATCTAAGTCTGTTATTGCACTAAAAAGACTATATCCAACTCCCCAGTTTGTACAATAACCAAGACTAAATTCAATCTATATCCAACAACAACAACACTAATTATATGTACAATATATAGAACTATCACAAAAGTATGTCCTACAGAAACTACTAAAGACTTTACTCTGGTATACGTTGAAGAAGATGTCCAGCCAAAAAGTCTTTGATCATATTTATGTCTTCATATGAGTAGGCATCTTCATTGTCAAAAATCTGTAAATTAGAAAATAAGCTTAGATGAAATAATGAATCAAGTGAATGAATTGCCATTGAATTACAACACCAAGAATATTATCCTCTGAGAATGAAGAAGTGATTACTTGTTCAAAATCTGTCGTAATGCCACTCTGAATGATGTTAAACATATAAAGTAAGACATAGTATCCACATTCCCAGCCGCCAAGTTGTTGAGGGCACTATAAATCAAAAGCAAATGGTTAAAATGAATAAAGGCATATCTAAAACGACCATCAATCAAAAGAACTTGATTTGAAACTACATACCTTTGGAAACAACCATATCGGTTCTTTGCCACCTTTACGATCGTGTGGCCCGCCAAGCGCTCGATACGTCGTGCATGCCCTATCATTAAAATGAAAATCAACATAAATTAGAATAAATCATTTAAGCCAAGAATCAAGAAGCAATGAAATATAAAAAAAATAGCTTACGTGTTGAAGACGCTTTTAGTTTCTTTGTCTGGTCTTCTACTTAAGGAATCAAACCAGTAAACAACGTGGGATCGAGGATAGAGAACACACAAACTCCAGTGATAACTATCACAACATATACAGATTAAAAAGAAGTTAGATGGCAAGGTAAATATTTATTAAAAATCTCAACTACACAAAATTAAAATGCGTACCCTGGAACAATCGATGCTAGATAACAACGATAGTCATTCTCTCCCACTGTGAAGCCCACATAGTGCGTCCTTTTTTTTCAATGTATTCCCACTCCTTATCGTATGTGCAAAAGACAAGAATCCATATAAATCAACTCTTTAAGAGTCAATGCATATACAACGGAAGGAGCTATAATAGAATTAAAATGATGAATGTATTAGCTAGTTACAAGGGGTACTGGCCATGCACTGTGTGTGCTATTAAGAGTTTCATACGGATTGATGCCATCTGTACAAAGCCCAAGCAGAAGGTTTCTCAGCTCGCTGCCAAATTCAGGGAACATTTCATCTATTTTCTTCCACTGTGGAGAGTCGGCTGGGTGCCGAAGATATTTTTCGTCGGATATTCTATCATCCGAATGCCATTTCAACTTCTTTGCTTTTTTTGTAGTGCCAAACAAAAGCTTAAAGCACGGTATTATTGGAAGATACCACAGAACCTTTATAGGTTACCTTTTAGTTGTCCCATCACCATAACCACCATCTTTCCTCACTTTGTATCGTGCAGTTTGACACTTAGGGTACTCACTCAGACCTTCATACTCCTTTCTGTACAGTACGCAGTCATTAGGGCAAGAGTGTATCTTTTTATACTCCATACCCATCGTAGATAGGATTTTCTTGGTCTCATACATACGATTTGGAAGTACATTATCGTCTGGAAACATATCACACAACAGTTCAAGCAGCAATATGAAACTACTATCGGTCTACCCACAAGTTGCTTTTAAGTTCACCAAATGTAATGTTCCTGTTAGCCGTGTGTATTTACTCCCTGGGTACAACGGTGTCTTTGCATCACTCCGCAGGCTATCATATTCATGCGACTGCGAAAAGGATTCTACCTCAACATCGTGAATCATTCTCTCCATTCTATCTTCATCTATGACATCCACAGCTTCCTTCTTATGCGACGGACAATCAATTACTTCCTCACCATGCCATATCCACCTTGTGTATCGAAGATTTATTCCATCACAAAGTAGGTGATCCCTTATAACTTCAACATCCCGTCTTCTCTCATTTAAACAATTGACACAAGGATAAAAATACATCTCATTTCTGGCTAGAGCGTTCCTTCTGGCATATTCAATAAACTCTTCAACCCCATTCTCATATTCTTCACTTGTTCTCAAAACATTCATCTAACTATGATCCATTTTATTACCACTTACGTCATTCCCATTTATACTCAAGTTAAGAATAATTGTCAACACTAGGAATGCCATTTACTATTTTGTTTTTCAAAATTTTGGCAGATTTCCCCTTAAAAGTGAGACATCCCAAAATCAAAATAACAAACCATCTCAGCTTAATTTAAATGAAACAAAACTTTAGCTTCTACCACCAAGCACAAACATTGAAAGTGATGTTAATAGCAATTTTAGATTTCACAATATTCAGTAATTAGACGATCAAGAACATAGAAAAATTTGAGTCACAGCAAATCAAATCCACAAGGTGAATGCAGTTATACCAAGAAGTCTGAGGAAAAAGATAAGAGGTTCAAATTTGGAAAATTTCTGGCAAACAAACAATATTGCTTAAGGTGAAAATCTAGATAGGAAGCAATAATAGTTTACCGACTGAAATTATGTAGAAGAGAAAGTAGGATAAAAAACAACCAAAATATATCAGATCCAGCAAGCTAATTTGGTTTGAATGCAAAATTATCAAAAATTCCAATGGACACCAGTAATTTTGCTACAAAAGTCTTAAGAAACCTGAGTTCTAATATGATTCTATCATGCCCCAAAGTAGTAAAACGTGACCGGCATGAAGTGTACATTGACTTCATTTCATAAGCCCTTTCTAATTTAATATTTCCTTATTACAGCCAAAAAATCTACTTCATTAATATAATATAGAATGACTTTATGTTGTCTTGGTTTGTGAACCTTTATCAAACAACCACCACAAATATTGTGAACACCCTATTTTTTCTGGGCCCCACTAAAAAATACAAAAATAATTGATAATGATTGGTGTCCAAATTGGCAATCATCATTGAAAGAAAAAATAAAAAAAACTAAAATAAGAAAAAATAAGAAAATCCTCCTATTGATAATGATCGGTGTCTAAATAGGCAATCATCATTGAAAGGGAAAAATTAAAAAAAAAGAAAATTAAAATAAATCCTCTAATTGATATGATTGGCATTGTCATTCATTAAGGGAAAATAATAATAAATAAAAAAAACGAAAAAAAAAAAAAATCTCATTTATGTTGATAGGTTTAAATTAGGAAGTTACTTGTGGGGGGAGAATAATGAAAAAAAAATAAAAATGAAAAAATCTCCACTAATGGTAATTTGGTCAAGTTAGAAAGTTTTATCAATAGAAAATACAAAAAAAATAAAAAAAAATGAAAAAAAAAATCTCCATTGATAGTGATTGGGTCAAGTTAGGTAGTTCTTAACATAAAATACAAAAAAAAATCAAAAAATGAAAATTACAAAAAAAGAAAAAAGAAAAAAAGGGAGAATTTATGAAGAAAACCCTACATTGAGACTATAAATAGGAGTGCAAGGGTTGAAGCAAAGGGGACAAGAATTTTGGGAGAGCAAGAAGATAAGGTCTGTGGCTGAGTTTTCATCATTTTCTTTTATCTCACTTTGACATCTCGCTTTTTTTTTCTCTCATCTAATATCCCTTGATTCATGCTTACCTCATCATACCTCATGCTTACCTCATCATTCATGCCCTATGACTTTATCCAATATGCATTACATTGCTTTACTTTATACTATGATGTTGCTGGATGTGTTTTAGCTCATCGTGGTCTTGTGGATTTGCATTTTATTGTTCAACTGAATTATCTCATACATAGGCAAGAGGTATGTGCTGTCTTATTTTCTTATGATACTAGGTGTTATGTTTAATAAATATAGATAATATGATTGTACTTGTCTCTTGTTTATTATGTGGTTCTATCACCCTATCTCTTATTGTAGCGGGTTCAAAGAATAAAAGGTATGCATAAATCTCCTCACTTTTGACTTCTTTTTTGTTTAACTTGTGCTACTTTTTTTTTCTTAATCCCTTTCTTAGGTCCTCTTTCAAAAAAAAAACAAAAGAAAAAAAACATTTTAACACATTTTGATAAATAAAAATAAAATGGAAAAACTCTCTTTTACAAGAAGATAAAAAAAACATTTTTTTGAAAAAAAAAGTAAAAAACACAAACCCAACAAAAAAAAGAAAGATATTTTTCTCAAATAAATTAAATAAACATTTTTCTAAAAATCACCAACCAAGTGACATGCTTTTCTACCCCCCGAACTACGTGGGCTTTGATCCCTCTAAAGGGTACGTAGCCCCTAGGTTTTCATCCTAGATCAAGTCCAATTTTGTAAATAAATATATTTTTTCTTCTTTTCTTATTGTAAATAAATATTTTTTTTAAATAAGTATATTTTTCCTTATTGTAAATAAGTGTTCTTTTTTTTCTCTTCTATTTCTTTCATTTCATTTAGTTTCGTAAATATTTTTTTTTATTTGGGTAATTATAATAATGTTAAAGGCCATTTTTATTTTTAAATAATTAACTTAGGGCAACCATTCTTATGAATGGGTGTTATGGGGTGCCTAACACCTTCCCCACACACAATCGACTCCCGAACCCTAAATGGTTTTTGTAGACCAGTTTCCATTTTTAAAAAGGTTTCCAAAATTATCCTTTTTCTAAAATTTTGGTGGCGGCTCCATGTTTTTCTAAATTCCGGGCGCTACAGCTTGGCGACTCCACTGGGGACAGTTTGAGAGTCAAACCCATTTAAGTTAAATGTTTAAAAATAATTTGGCCTTAATTTTATTTTAATTACCCTTTTCTTATTATTATTTTTTTGGTGAATATTTGTTTTTATTTATTAAATTCCTTATTCATCTATTTTTTTGTTTTTTTTCTCCTTTTTTCTATCTATCTTGTGATCTGCTTAGCAGATGAGGGTTGGGTAGAACCTAGGCCCATTAGTTGGTATGCTCTCCACACACACTAAACACATACACTATTCTCCTCACACATATTTTGGGCCCTATACCCGGGTCTGTGAGTTCCTTAGGTGAGTGGAAGTTTCTAGCGGTCTCCCTGTGGGGTTTTAAGAACCCCCTGAGGTTACTATGAAGACTTCATCCTAGCTGTTACTCATTTGGTGAGGTTGATCCCTGTGGGATTTTCAGAACCCCCTGAAGGTCAACTTCATCAAATGGGGTCTTCATCTTTACGATGGGGGCAGTTAGGAGACCTTTATCTGTGAGAATTAGAACCACCTTAAAACCATTACACCTATTTGTGGAAATTATCGACCTACCCAATTAATTAGTACATGCCTTTCTTAGGATAGATACCACTAACCTAGGGTCATTCCTAAAATAGGACACTGGAGGGCATATATTTATTTATTGTTGATAATCATTATTGTCATCCATGCATTATCAATGAAACCCCTAGGATCAAGTGACTAACTGTCGCTCCACTTGAGTATGTATCTAGCATCACTTCACATAAAGATACATCACAAGGATGGTGTATGCATTAGATAGCCAACCTTAGTCTAAGGGTCCGTGACCCTAAAAGACCATCAATCATATTAGAAAACATCTCAATGAGAGATAATCCTTTAGGACTCATAAGGTATCATTATATCATTCATTAGCATTTTAGCTTCATTTGATATGGGCCTTGGACATAATCATCATTTTTTAAAACCCTTAGCCGCGTGATGGCTTGGGCCATTCGCAGGTTAATGGGCTCTTCATTCTCCCTATGAGGTAATAGATCTCTTGAGGAGGTGAAGTTCTTTTTCTTAATGTCCATCACCCATATCAAAACTTGAAGTATAAGTCATCACTCTTTCATATCTCATGAGATATCCTTGTATTATCCATTGGCATTTAGCTTCATTTGATATGGGCCTTAGACATAATAAACATTTAACAAAACCCTTAGCCGCGTAATAGCTTGGGCCGTTCGCAGGTTAATGGGCACTTCATCCTCCCTATGGGGTATTGGATCTCTTGAGGAGGTGAAGTTCTTTTTCTTAATGTCCATCACCCATATCAAAACTTGGAGTATAAGTCATCACTCTTTTATGTCTCATGAGGTATCCTTGCATCATCGATTGGCATTTAGCTTCATTTGATATGGGCCTTGGACATAATCATCATTTTTGAAAACCCTTAGCCGCGTGATGGCTTGGGCCATTCGCAGGTTAATGGGCACTTTATTCTCCCTATGAGGTAATAGATCTCTTGAGGAGGTGAAGTTCTTTTTCTTAATGTCCATCACCCATATCGAAACTTGAAGTATAAGTCATCACTCTTTCATATCTAATGAGATATCCTTGTATCATCCATTGGCATTTAGCTTCATTTGATATGGGCATTAGACATAATAAACATTTAACAAAACCCTTAGCCGCGTAATAGCTTGGGCCATTCGCAGGTTAATGGGCACTTCATCTTCCCTATAGGGTATTGGATCCCTTGAGGAGGTGAAGTTCTTTTTCTTAATGCCCATCACCCATATCAAAACTTGGAGTATAAGTCATCACTCTTTCATGTCTCATGAGGTATCCTTGCATCATCTATTGACATTTAGCTTCATTTGATATGGGCCTTGGACATAATAAACATTTAACAAAGCCCTTAGCTGCATAATAGCCTGGGCCGTTTGTAGGTTAATGGGTACTTCACCCTCCCTATGGGGTATTGGATCTCTTGAGGAGGTGAAGTTCTTTTTCTCAATGTCCATTACCTATATCAAGGCTAGAAAGCACATGTAATTATCTGCATAGCATGCATTCAGAAATACTTTCTGACTCTTCCTGCTATTTTCTTTAATAAAGGACAAGCAAGTTATCTGGCAACTAAAAATTTGGCACAAAGGTTAAACGACACAAGAACCAGGTTTAAATCAAGTTCATATAGGAAAGGTGTATTACATTCTTATCACTATGGTTAATGACAAGATCTTGGCTAGGATAGGATTCAAGGTCCCTCCTATATAATGATCAACTCTAGTTCTCCCTGTGGAATAACAGATTCCCTGAGGAAGTTAGAGGATGCTTGTGCCGGAATACCTTTATGCCAATACACCATGGATAACTCGTTATGCCTGCTTGAAATTATGAGTTCAAATAAGCTAATGATATTTTGTTCCTTTATAAGCAAGTGACACAATATTGCTCCATCTAGATGTCCTAACCAGTTACCCCATACGCGTTCATACAACACACACTCACGTAGTCGTCAGATGGCAGCCAGCAGTGCAAATAAAGCCGAATCTAATATGAATCATTGGATAGGAAGGGAAGATTAGCACTCTGAAAATCCCCATATAAGGAAGAAATTCCTGATGTTCTCTAAAGTGCTAAACAAGCTTACTGTTGCAATGGTTTCAACAATAAGCAAAAAGACCTGCACGTGGATTTCAGCTGGTGATTCTGGAAAGGCTCTGGAAAATTAGGAGTTTGAGGACACCTTCAATTCTATTATCTTAGAGTAACATGTCTAGTAAAAGTTGTCCTTTTATGTTTTGTATGCGCCTTTAGGCGAGCTCTTATATGAACTATGAATAAAGAATGATATGTGAATAAAATTCACTTATTTATATCCATTCCTTTTTTTTTATTTTTCCTTCTATTCATTCGTTGTTCATTTTTTGCCCTCTAGGAAATCGATTTCCTTGGAACTCTTGTCCAACGCAGAGGTTCCTGAGTCCCTGAATGATGATTCGCTTGTTGCCATTGATATGTATGATGATGATGAGATCATTCAAGTATACAAAAAAATCCTCGAATCCGATGACAATAAGATGTGCCCACATGAAGATGTAATTGAAGTGATAAATATGGGCATAGAGGAAGAAAAGAGAGAACTAAAGATAGTAGATAACCCCGAAAGAGAGCAAATGGTTGAACTCTTCAAAGAATTCATAGATGTGTTCGCATGGTCTTATCAAGACATGCCAGGCCTTGATTTAGGGATTGCTTCTCACAAGATCCCCTTATTCCCAGACACTAAGGCTAAAAAGCAGAAATTGAGGAGGCTCACTTCTGATATGTCCTTAGTGGTTCGAGAGGAGGTGATGAAACAATTAGAAGCGGGTTTCCTAGAAGTAGCTAAATACCCACAATGGATAGAAAATGTCGTTCTTGTCCCAAAGAAGGATGGTAGAATTCGAATGTGTGTTGATTATCGAGATTTGAACAAAGCTAGCCCAAAAGATGATTTTCAATTGCCTCATATTGATGTCCTAGTTGATAATACGGCCCGTAGCTATAGGTACTCGTTCGTGGATGGGTACTCAGGGTATAACCAAATCCCTATGGATAGAGAGGACAAAGAAAAACCACATTTATTACACAATGGGGCACTTATTGTTACCGCGTCATGCCATTCTGGTTAAAGAATGCTAGGGCAACTTATCAGCGTGCCATGGTGGCACTCTTCCATGATATGATGCATAAAGAACTTGAAGTATACGTGGATGATATGATAGCTAAATCTTCTGAGGGAGAAAGCCATGTTGTGGTGTTAAGAAAGCTATTTGAAAGGCTACGCAAGTACAAGCTACGACTAAATCCTAACAAATGCGTCTTTGGGGCTTTATCTGGAAAATTGTTGGGTTTCATTGTAAGCCAAAAGGGATTACAGTAGATCCAGACAAAGTAAAAGCAATACGGGAAATGCCCCCTCCTTAAACAGAAAAGGAAGTTTGAAGCTTTTTGGGGCGACTGAATTACATTGCACGATTCATTGCCAACCTGACTGCAACTTGTGAGCCGATATTCGAGCTTTTAAAGAAGAACTGCACCAGGAAGTGGGATGAAGATTGCCAATAGGCATTTGATAGAATCAATGATTATTTGCTAAATCCCCCAATTTTGGTTCCTCCTGTACTAGGACGACATTTAATTTTGTATTTAACAATACGACCAAATTCTATGGGAGCCATGCTGGGGCAACAAGATGCATCTAAGCGAAGAGAACAAGCGAACTAGTTAAATGATTATGAGTCACGTTACCAGATGATGGAGCGAACTTGTTGTGGTTTAGTCTGGGCTACAAGGAGGTTTAGGCAATACATGCTTTACTACACCACTTGGTTAATTTCTAGAGTAGACCCACTCAAGTACATCTTTGAAAGCCCGCATATAGCTGGAAGAGTCTCTAAGTGGCAAGTAATATTGTCTGAATATAACATAAGATACGTCATTAAAAAATCTGTTAAGGGTGGTACGATAGCATATCACTTAGCGGAAAACCCCATAGATGAATACCAGCTACTAGATTTCAAATTTCCAGATAAAGACATATGTGCTACAGAAGATCCGATCGAGGAAAGCAAATCGAAGGGGTGGGAAATGTATTTTGATGGGGCAGCAAACATGCATGGCAATAGTGTAGGGGCAGTAATCTTATCCCCAGATGGAAAGCAATTTCTGATTGCTATAAAGTTAGGATTTGACTGCACCAATAACATGACAGAATATGAAGCTCTTATTAATGGTCTCCAGGCTGCCATAAATCTTAGGATAAAAAACCTAAAAGTCTATGGTGACTCAGCTCTCATAATTTATCAGGTGACTGGTGAATGGCGTACTAAAGACCTAAAGTTGATCCCTTATCAAGAGTATTTGATAGAGTTGATCAAAAACTTTGAAGTAATCAATTTTTATCACATGGTTAGAGAAAAGAATCGCTTCGCTGATGCGTTAGCTACTTTAGCAGCTATGATCCAACTTGATTGTAGGGTCCAAGTTCAACCAATACAGATTGAGACTAGAAGATCGCCAGCATTTTGCTTCAATATTGGAAGAGAGCACGACAGCAACCTTGATACCATAGTATTAAGATGTATATGGAGCATGGTACTTACCCTCCAGACGCGACACATAATGAAAAGAAGACCATCCGTCGATTGGCCATGGGCTTTTTTATTAGTAATAAAATCCTATATAAGAGAAGCTTTGATGGGACATTGCTACGCTATGTAGACATGAGGGAGGCGCACAAGATTATGGCAGAGATCCATGAAGGCGTATGCGGTACACATGTAAATGGCCACTCATTAACTAAACAAGCTCAAAGATCTGGTTACTACTGGATAACTATGGAGAAGGATTGTATCAATTATGTTAGAAAGTGTCATAAGTGCCAGCCAGATATATGCCAACAAAGCTAATGCTCCTCCAACTATAATGCATAGTCTCATATCTCCATGGCCATTCTCCATGTGGGGAATCGATGTCATTGGGCCCATTAACCCAAAAGCTTCGAATGGTCATCGCTTCATCCTCGTTGCTATTGACTATTTCACTAAGCGGGTAGAAGCCAATTCCTTTGCTAATATTACTCAGAAGGCCTTCATCAAGTTCTTAAAGGCCAATATCATCTGTAGATATGGGTTACCAGGGAGGATTATAACTGACAATGCACCAAACCTCAACGGGGCAGCAATGAAAGAATTATGTGATCAGTTCAAAATCAAACATCATAATTCTGCACCGTACAGGCCACAGATGAATGTGCAGTTGAGGCAGCCAATAAAAACATTAAGAAGATCATCGGCAAAATGACAGTGACTTATAAGGATTGGCAAGAAATGCTTCCATATGCATTACACGGATACCATACCACAATGCGTACTTCAACTGGGCCAACCCCTTACTCTTTAGTTTATGGCATGGAGGCTGTCACTCCAATCGAAGTAGAAATACCATCCCTGAGAATCTTGGTTGAATCAAACCTAGATGAAAGCGAATGGATACGTTCTCGATTTGAACAATTAAATATGATTGAAGGAAAAAGGCTCACAGCCATATGTCATGGGCAGTTATATCAATCACGAGTGGCAAGGGCCTTTAATAAGAAACTACGACCCAGGTGGTTTAAAGTAGGAGACCTAGTCCTCAAGAAGATCCTACCAAATCAAGAAGATGATAGAGGTAAATGGGCTCCGAATTATGAAGGCCCATATGTTGTTAAGCAAGCTTTCTCTGGTGGGGCATTGATATTGACAAACATGAATGGCTAAGATCTACCAAGGCCAATCAATTCAGATGCTGTAAAGAAATATTATGCGTAAAGAAAAAAAAAAGCCCGCTAAGTTGAAAACCCGAAAGGGTAGCTTAGGCAAAAGTTTGAGCAAAACAAAAAGGGGGCTCGCTAAGTTGAAAACCCGAAAGGGCGGCTTAGGCAGAAATTGGGGCAAAAAAAATAAGAAGAAGAAGCTCGCTAAGTTGAAAACCCGAAAGGGCGGTTTAGGCAAAAGTTAGAGCAAGAAAAAGCTCGCTAAGTTGAAAACCCGAAAGGGCGGCTTAGGCAAAAGTTAGAGCAAGAAAAAAAAAGCTCACTAAGTTGAAAACCTGAAAGGGCGGCTTAGGAAAAAGTTAGAGCAAGAAAAAAAAAGCTCGCTAAGTTGAAAACCCGAAAGGGCGGCTTAGAGAAAAGTTAGAGCAAGAAAAAAAAGCCTGCTAAGTTGAAAACCCGAAAGGGCAGCTTAGGCAAAAGTTTGAGCAAAACAAAAAGGGGGCTCGCTAAGTTGAAAACCCGAAAAGGTGGCTTAGGCAGAAATTGGAGCAAAAAAAAAAGAAGAAGAAGCTCGCTAAGTTGAAAACCCGAAAGGGCGGCTTAGGCAAAAGTTAGAGCAAGAAAAAAGCTCGCTAAGTTGAAAACCCGAAAGGGCGGCTTAGGCAAAAGTTAGAGCAAGAAAAAAAAGCTCGCTAAGTTGAAAACCTAAAAGGGCGGCTTAGGCAAAAGTTAGAGCAAGAAAAAAAAGGCTCGCTAAGTTGAAAACCCGAAAGGGCGGCTTAGGCAAAATTTAAAGCAAAAAAAAATTGGGAGTTGTTAAGTCAAAAACCTGGAAGGGCAAGTTTATCAGTCCTAGCCCCATGACTCTCTTTACTTTGTCTATTTGGAAGACTCCGTAATCATTCGTCGAAAAGTGCATATCTCTGGCAATTAAGTAAGGCACCATCAGGGGGCCTACACGGAACTAAAAGCGAAGGACCTCATAATAACATCACATCTACACCAATATATGATCATCATCATGCATCCAATTGAATATTGGAAGATCATTTCTTTTAAATGAATCTTCATCCTTAGTATATCTTTCCCATCTATTAAATTGCATGTCAAACTTTGTGTCATGATTTGTATAAGGGTAACTCTTTTTAATGAAAGCACAACTTTTGTCTGGATAAACACTCACGTTGATATACATGGTGTCCTCTACTCCCATTTAACTTGTGTAATTTCAGGATCATTAGCGAAGGTCCCAACTGAAATTTTTGTTGTGGGGTTAAACAGTTAACAAAGGGACACAATCTAAATTGAGGGTTTTAGGCTGTGGCATCTATGTAAATCTCATTATACACATCTTCATACCTCTGACAAGACTGTGCAAGTAACGGGGTACTGGTTAGGCACTTGGACGAAGAAGGAGTAATATCACCTGCCAGGCTATTCTTTAACACCACAATTATTGCACTCTTTCTCGTTAGCATGTCATCACCTCCATTATCAACATCACCATTAACATCATCATCATCACTACTATCATCATCATTATCATCATTAGCATTATCATTGTATTCATCATCCTTATTAGGATTCCATCATCACTGTCATCATCATTATTAGTGTCATCACCTCCATCATGACATTACTATTCTGATATTCCCTTCATTATCATGGCCATTATCATCCTCTTCATCATCATCGTTGTCATCATCACTGTCATCATTATTATCAATGTCATCATCTTCATAAGCACTACTCCAAGGGGCATCACATGTTCATAGCACCCTTTTCAAAGCCCTGTAACGGCAGGCACCTTCAAAGCCTAGTAACGGCTGGCACCCTTTCAAAGCCCTGTACCGGCAGGCACCCTCAAAGCCCAGTAACGACTGGCACCCTTTCAAAGCCCTGTACCGGCAGGCACCCTCAAAGCCCAGTAACGGCTGGCACCCTTTCAAAGCCCTGTACCGGTAGGCACCATCAAAGCCCAGTAACAGCTGGCACCTTTTTCAAAGCCCTGTAACGACAGGCACCCTCAAAGCCCAGTAACGGCTGGCACCCTTTCAAAGCCCTGTACAGACAGGTACCCTCAAAGCCCAGTAACGACTGGCACAATTCTTTTAAAGCCCTATAACGGCAGGCACTATTCTTTCAAAGCCCTGTATCAGCAGGTACCCTTAAAGCCCAGTAACGGCTGGCACAATTCTTTTAAAGCCCTGTAACGGCAGGCACTATTCTTTCAAAGTCTTGTACCAACAGGCACCCTTAAAGCCCAATAACGGCTGGCACAATTCTTTTAAAGCCCTGTAACGGCAGGCACTATTCTTTCAAAGCCCTGTATCAGCAGGCACTCTCAAAGCCCAGTACCGGCTGGCACAATTCTTTTACACCCCACCAAAGTCCTATGCTACTAGGCGCTTCACTTCCATTCCAGGTAATCATCTATCTCCACTTGCGTTCTTCTCCCCTATGAACCAAGTAAAGAGGGGCATGGACACTGTATTTTGTCCAAACCCTCTTTGGTTCCAAGGAGGGCACCTTGTTCTCTGGCCGGACAAGATACGTGTTCTTATCTTTACTTGCTTCATAGATGAGAATCTCACTTTTCTCAGCTACGAAACAAGTAAAGAGGGGCAACTGTAAACACCCTATTTTGTCCGGGCCCCACTAAAAAATACAAAAATAATTGATAATGATTGGTGTCCAAATTGGCAATCATCATTGAAAGAAAAAATAAAAAAAAATGAAAA
Source organism: Inga leiocalycina (assembly GCA_963242795.1). Taxonomy (NCBI): domain Eukaryota; kingdom Viridiplantae; phylum Streptophyta; class Magnoliopsida; order Fabales; family Fabaceae; genus Inga; species Inga leiocalycina. The sequence continues at coordinate 36,126,961 of OY725321.1, read as the reverse complement.
TAAGAAAAAATAAGGAAATCCTCCTATTGATGATGATCGGTGCCTAAATAAGCAATCATCATTGAAAGGGAAAAATTTAAAAAAAAACAAAAATTAAAATAAATCCCCTAATTGATATGATTGACATTGTCATTCATTAAGGGAAAATAATAATAAATAAAAAAAACGAAAAATAAAAAATAAAAAAATCTCATTTATGTTGATAGGTTTAAATTAGGAAGTTACTTGTGGGGGAGAATAATGAAAAAAAAATAAAAACGAAAAAATCTCCACTAATGGTAATTAGGTCAAGTTAGGAAGTTTTATCAATAGAAAATACAAAAAAAAATAAAAAAAACGAAAATAAAAAAAAATCTCCATTGATAGTGATTGGGTCAAGTTAGGTAGTTCTTAACATAAAATACAAAAAAAAATCAAAAAATGAAAATTAAAAAAAAAAAAGAAAACAGAAAAAAGGGAGCATTTATGAAGAAAACCCTACATTGAGACTATAAATAGGAGTGCAAGGGTTGAAGCAAAGGGGACAAGAATTTTAGGAGAGTAAGGAGATAAGGTCTGTGGCTGAGTTTTCATCCTTTTCTTTTATTTCACTTTGACATCTCGCTTTTTTTTTTCTCTCATCTAATATCCCTTGGTTCATATTTACCTCATCATGCCTCATGCTTACCTCATCATTCATGCCCTATGACTTTATCTAATATGCATTACATTGCTTTACTTTATACTATGATGTTGCTGGACGTGTTTTAGCTCATCGTGGTCTTGTGGATTTGCATTTTATTGTTCAACTGAATTATCTCATACATAGGCAAGAGGTATGTGCTGTCTTATTTTCTTATGATACTAGGTGTTATGCTTAATAAATATAGATAATATGATTGTACTTGTCTCTTGTTTATTATGTGGTTCTATCACCCTATCTCTTATTGTAGCGGGTTTAAAGAATAAAAGGTACGTATAAATCTCCTCACTTTTGACTTCTTTTTTGTTTAACTTGTGCTACTTTTCTTTTTTTCTTAATCCCTTTCTTAGGTCTTTCAAAAGAAAAAAAAACATTTTAACACATTTTGATAAATGAAAATAAAATGGAAAAACTCTCTTTTACAAGAAGATAAAAAAACGTTTTTTTGAAAAAAAAAAAGTAAAAAACAGAAACCCAACAAAAAAAAAAGATATTTTTCTCAAATAAATTAAATAAACATTTTTCTAAAAATCACCAACCAAGTGACATGCTTTTCTACCTCTCGAACTACGTGGGCTTTGATCTCTCTAAAGGGTACGTAGGCCCTAGGTTTTCATCCTAGATCAAGTCCAATTTTGTAAATAAATATATTTTTTCTTATTTTCTTATTGTAAATAAATATTTTTTTTTAAATAAGTATATTTTTCCTTATTGTAAATAAGTGTTCTTTTTTTTTCCTTCTATTTCTTTCATTTCATTTAGTTTCGTAAATATTCTTTTTTTATTTGGGTAATTATAATAATGTTAAAGGCCATTTTTATTTTTAAATAATTAACTTAGGGCAACCATTCTTATGAATGGGTGTTGTGGGGTGCCTAACACCTTCCCCACACACAATCGACTCCCGAACTCTAAATGATTTTTGTAGACCAGTTTCCATTTTTAAAAAGGTTTCCAAAATTATCCTTTTTCTAAAATTTTGGTGGCGGCTCCATGTTTTTTTAAATTCCGGGCGCTACAAATATCTTTAAATTATGAACTTCCAATCATATTTAAAGCAATCAATCCTCCTTCCACAAATTAAAATATAAGATCTTTGACTCAAGCTATACATATATACACATACAAATAAGGAAGTAGATAGACGTCCATTAGTTTCGTTGAGCAATTTTTCTCTACATTGAATGAATAAATTAACTTTATCATAAAATTACATTTACCATAATAACTAAACTATTATAGTATTACTATACAACTTATTACTAGAACAATTCAAGAGCATAAGGATATTATTGAAACATGATTAGTTTCTCAAGATGAAAGAATCATGCCTCAATAACTCAAATCCATAAAATGCTTGAAATAAATATGTATGAAAGCATGCTTGATTCTACAGAGTAAACAATATAAAATATATAACCATCATCTTTCATATGTGTAAAAATAATTTTAAATCTTATAATAACCATATTTGTATTTAACAAAGATAGAAACTACAAGAATAATCGTAAGTGTAACCTAAATAAAACTTCAATAAAAGACTTTCCTTTCCATAATACGGAATAAACATGAAAACATTTTTCCACCTAAAAACTTGTTTAGCAGAGGAACCAATACAAAGCAAATAACAATCACAACTCGAAGGGTATAAAAATGGGCACGAAAACTTTAGCTTAATTTAAATGAAACAAAACTTTAGCTTCTAACCTGTAGCTGAAACTTTAGATGGAGGCCAACAGTAGAGAGGAGACCGAATGGGGACGGAGTGATGAAGTTGGGAGGAGAGATGCAGCAGGGGAATGAAGTTAGGGACGGAAGTGATAGTTTAGAGAAAGAAGGAAAAAAAGAAGGAGGGAGGAGACCGAATGGGGAGCTCCAGATGCAGCAGGGGAGTAAAGTGGGAGGAGAGATGCAGCAGGGGAGTGGGAGTCTGACATGATCACATGTACCGGTCATGTCAATTCTGGTGCATGTGAGTCAGTTTAGACGTCCCTAGAACAGCTGGGGACGTCTAAAGCTAACCTTTAGATGTCCCCAGCAGTTCTGGGGACGTGTAAAGACTACCTTTAGACGTCTCCAGCTCTGCTAGGGACGTCTAAATCTTAGTTTAAACGTCCCCAGAATGGCTGGGGACGTCTAAAGGTAGATCTTTAAGCGTCCCCACCTGTTATGGGGACGTCTAAAGTTTTTCTTTTTCTTTTTATTTTAATGACATTTAAAGGTCTTTAGACGTCCCCATTTTTACTGGGGACGTCTAAAACACTACTTGACAGCTTTAGGCACGAAATTTAATTATTTTAGACGCGTCAACCTTTATAATTTCAACCTGACTATATTTTAGGCGTCCTTTTTTTAAAAAGGGACATCCTTTAGGGTAGTTGTAGGTATGTTCTGTAGTAGTGTCTTCATCGTGGAGAGAGATTGCCACAAAGAGAACCAAGAGATCGAGAGCTTGATAGGAGAGGGGGAAGAGAACCGCACACCACCACCTTCAGTTTTCTCTATTTTCACTGATAGAAGCTTCTTTACCACCGCCGGCGTTGGTTCTCTTTCACCAACACTTCCACTGTCACCTTCCTTCTTCACTATTGTCGACCTTCTCACTCTTCTTCATATCTCATAGACGTTCCCCTATTTCTCTACCACAACACCATCATCTTCCACCATAAACCACAACCGTCATTCTCTACTGCATCATTTCTTCATTGTAAATTCCCTTTTCTCCTTTTGTCATTCTATTGTAGTTGTTTCACCTTGACCATGGCTACTGCAAATTCAAGTTTGGTAGTGAAAGTACCAAATTTAATTCGTGGCTGAGGCTTCAACTCTTGATGATTGGGGATTTGGCTTGAGTTCAAGAGCTTTAAGGGGGAGTTTTCTTTCTTAGTTCCTTTATGAATTTTCTATTGTTATTGTAATTCCTAGCTATGTTCTAAGGTATTTTTGGTAGGATTTTGTTGAGTTATTTGGACTCCATATTGTTGAACTAAGATTGCTTATAGTGTGTTTGGATTGGAATTATTGTGATTGATTGATTTATGGTTATATATTTCCTATTAATTCATTGAAATTATATTTGCTATGTGATTACTAGTTTATGTAATTGATTTGGGTTAATTTAAGTGTTGCGATTGTGCATTGATATTAGAGGAAACCATTGCATTAATTTAAGAGTAAAATACTCTAACCTTCCTTACGTTTTGCCTTAATTACACGAACCTCCCCTCTATTTTGAAAACATACACTTAAGTCCAAACCGTTAACTCCATTAAGGATTTTTATTTTTTAATTAAAATTTATATTAAAATAAATTTTATTTACTAATTTATCCTTCATTATTACTAATTTCCTAATTTTGACTAAAATAGTTTAAGTAACTTAAGAGTTTTTTTTTTCTTTTTCTTAACTTATTTTTTACTTTTGTAAATAGTTTTATGTTAAATTTTTTTCATATTAAGATAAATACTTAATTAATTTAATTAATGTAGACATATAAAAATTAATTAAAAATATGATTAATCCTATTAATAGATGCATACTAAAATAAACATGTTTATAAATGTTTGTTCAAAAAATGTATTTAAAAAATTAAAATGCAAAATTAATATGAGTCATATACTATATCAAATTTACATTATTAATAACATATTATGAATAAAACATATTTATTTCGTTTTCTTTTTGCCTTCCATTTGAAAGGCATATTTTTTAATCATTTAAAAGAATACTAAATAAATAAGTTTCAATAAATATGATAAAAATTTAAAATTTTATAATATAATAAAAAAAATTTTATAATATATTGGAAATTTTGAACATACATGTATTAGAATTATTTTTTTATATAAAAATTTTTTTAGGCAAATATAAATGTTTATTCATTTGTTGAAAAAGGGATATTTTGGTCAAAGTAAATATTTAATAGTCAAACTTAATGGCCAACTAACAATTGAGTGATGAAAATGAAATATCAAATATCAAATATGTAAGGGATGTTCCTATAACTTGCATTTTAATTTCAAAGGAGGTCTATATAAGTTTTCAAAATAGAGAGGAGGTTTGTGTGATTTAGATAAAATAGGGGGTAGTTAATGTATTTTACTCTTAATTTAATCCATTTCACACATCAAGTGGTTTTTGAATAATATTTCTAAGTAATAGCCATGAATGTGACTGTATGAGTAGCTATTGATTATAAGTGTTAGACTCAATGTGATTACTTGGGTTTTTTAATTAAGATTTAATAGATTTTAAACTCCTATATCATTTAATAAGCTAGGATAGCCACTGAACCAATTTCTTAAGGGAATTCACTTTTTTCATATTTCATTAATCATCCCATTTTTATAAAAATACCAAAAATAACAGATTAGCATTTAATTAAATTGTATTTTATTTTAGCTATTAATTTGAAAAATCAAAATCCATTTTCCCTTGTTTTATTGCATTTGCATGATATTTATATTACTTAGGATTCAACAAAAGGCTCCTCGAGAAAAGAGAACAATCCTTGGTTTGTCTATGCATAATCCTTGGTTCATTTTTTTATTGTGGACCCCAAGGATAACGTACAAAAATTCATAATCACTCCTCTTTGATAGGCTTAGAACTTCTACAACTAGGTTAAACAAATAAGAACTCAAAGCTGATCCCTGATGTAGGTCAATCCTTATGGGAAAGTCCTTTGTCTCACCTCCAAGCATTCTACTATTGGCTGTTACCCCCTTATACATATCCTAAATGACTTTGATATATGTAACACGCACTCCCTTCTTTTCTAAGGCTTTATATAGTACATCTCTTGGTACACTGTCATATGCTTTTTCCAAATCAATAAAAACCATATGCAAATCTCTTCTTTTGTTTCGATATTTTTCCATTAGCCTCTTAGTAAAAAAATCACTTATGTTGTGGACCTTCCTGGCATGAATCCAAATTGACCCCCAAAATACTAGTCTCTAACTTCAATATGTGTTCCACCTTTTCCTATAATTTCATTGTATGACTCATAAGCTTGATTCCTTTGTAATAGCACAATTCCGAATATCTCTTTTATTCTTATAAACAGGGATCAAAGTACTTTTTCTCCAATCATCAGGCATTTTCTTGGATTGTAAAATCTCGTTAAATAACTCAGTAAGCCACAATACACCCTCTTCACCTAAACATTTTCAAACTTCAATAGGAATACCATTAGGTCTAATATCTTTACCATTTTCCATTGTCTTAAGAGCTTTCTAACCTCACTAGCTTGAATCCTACTGTAAATTGACAAATTGAGCTCAACTTCTCAAGTTGTCAAATTTTCCAAATCACAAGTTGATCCTCCCCTTTCATCATTAAACAACTTATAAAAAGAGCTCTCGATTTTCTCTCTTGTTCTTTACAATCTTGTAAATCTTATGCTCTCCAGCCTTTGTCCCTAACTCCTTATAAAACCCCTCATACACTTTATCATGAGCTTCACTCATTGCCTTCTTAGTCTCCTTTTTAGCCAAATGATACATTTCCCATTTTTTAGCTTTATTTCACAAGTGTATATCTTTAAAACAATCTTTCTTGTTATTGACTTTCTCTTGAATAGTCTCATCCCACCACCAAATCTCCTTATTTTGCCAACAAAAATCTTTTGATTCTCCCAAAATTGCTTTAGCAATCTAACCTTTTTAGTCATATTCTCCCACATGATATTAGCATTTCCTTGTAGCTCCCACACCCCTTCTTCCAAAAGAGTTCTCTTGCAAATCTCCCACTTCTCCCTCTTTAATTACCACCTCCAGACCCTTAGGCTTAAAACTTGTTGGCGCTTTTGTTTTGTATACTTAATGAGCATATGAAATATCAAAACCCTATGTTGTACTATCAAGTCATCTCCAAGGATCACTTTGCAGTTAGCACAAAGTCTATGTATATATATATAATAAATAATTTTGATAAAAATATGTGTGATGCTCAAAATTTTGTAAAATTACAAAGGAAATAAAATTTTTATGCAATAATTAGATTGTTATAACAGATATTACCTAATTAGAGAAAAGAAAGAATGCTAAACTCGCTCCGAAACTCACCTAAATGGAGCGAAGAGATGTTTTTATTTGGGATTTTTATTTATCTATAATTATTTACTTCATCATTTTTATTTTTTTGAGTAAATTAAAACAAAATATGATTTTATCATTTTTGCAAGGAAATATGAATTAATTTGGCGTTTTTTTCTTTAAAAAATATCAATAACTTGATGGGATAGTGGAGCTTAATTCAATTCGAGGAATGAATTTTGGGGCCCAACACTGTTAATATATTTTTAAACCCAATCTGCATTTGATTATGCAATTTGGATTAACAACTAACCAACCATACCCTCTTGGGTTGGTTATAATTTTCTGAAAAACTCGTAATGAATCGAAATTTTCACTGAAAATTACCCCCCCAAAATAAAAATGCATTTCCCATTATGTTAACAATAATACAGATATAGTCCAAGTAAAAAAAATTAAAGTGAAGTGGAATATAATATAGAAGAAAATGAAATTAGAAAAGTGATTTCACATTTGCAAAATGTCGATTTTGTCATGAGAGTACTACTGCAAAATAAAATTACATTTCAAAAAGATTAGTTTATTAGGAGGAGAGCCTCTTACATCTATAAATAACAGTGTAACACTATATTTATGAGGTTTCTCAAAACGAGACTTGTAACAAAATTGTTATGTCTCCATATTGAAAAAAGGAGAAAACAATAATCAAGGGCACAATAAATATTACACACACTGTCAGATATATTAAGGTGAAATTAAATGAGTAGTTAGTTGGTTGAGACCCTAGTTTATATAAATAATCATGGTTAATATATTAGATGTGTAGGATAGTGAGATCCACACCATGTTAAGAGAGAGGTTAATGTGAGTCTTTCTCTAGAAAGAAAAGTCCCTTCTAGATCCCTTTATTTGAGTTAGTTGTTAATCACTCTCAAATGAGGGATGATCATTATTAAATCTAAGTGGATTATAGTTTATATGAGCATGTTGCTCTTATATGGTTAATACAAGATTTTATATCTTCTCTATCACGTTTCTCTAATTGCCACTGTTTACACACATTTTATCACGAAACTAGTTGAATTGTTTAAATAGCAACAGTGAGTTGGGATGTGAATAGATAAGTTTAGAGTTTAAAATCCTTCTAACAAATATAAAAAAAAAAAAAATCAGACATATTGATTTTCGTACTATGAAAAAGAAATATTATTCTATAGTTTATTATGGGGCCCAAGCTCAAATAATGGTTGTATAATTGATAGAAATTTGATGAGAGAGTGGGAAAAAAAAGCGCGAATAATAACATGAAGTTTGTACTAATTAATATTACGTCATAAGCCATATATATTATTCATGTTGGTTCAAGTAATCACCTAATATATTATGAATTAATATAATCAGGAGATATGCCAATATTCAAATGTAAAAAATTTTACAATGCTGCAATATTTGGATGAAAATGAAGTTAGGATTCTTATCCAATATCTGATCATTTCAATATCCAATATTTGGAATAACTCCATCACTTTGATGATTTTATCTTACATGAAGAATTCGTTTGTGCTTTGCTTTTAGCTTTTCTCTTTGGATCACAAGCTCAGACTTTTTACTTTCGTCTTTTTATTGTTAGTTTTACAACGACCGATGTTTTTTGTAAGAGAATGACACTAAAGGATCCTATAAGAAAATTAATACTTCTTCATGCTTTAATATAAGATCTTAATTCATTTTATTTCCTATATTTATCATTTTTCTCAATTAGTTTGTGTAAATTATAAACTAATGTTTAATCAATGTTATAGAAGAATTTTTTAGAGAGTTTAGATCACATTTGTTACAATTAACTAATTTATTTCATTTTCTTAACGTGCCAATATTATTTAAGTAGACATAAAATAAGGTTGTTGTAACTGAAACTTCAAAATTTACAACTTAAATATTCTTATGTTACATTGATCTTCCTACAAGATGCTTAATTATTATTCTTCCTATTTTTGTCAAGGGAAAGTAACAAGTCTCATACCTTTTATATAAAAAGATTTAAATTGCAATACTGAAAAATATGAGCATTTATTTATTCATTCATTCATTTTAAAATATCCGCATAATTTAAATTTATAATTTATAATTATCAATTAGTAAAAAAATACGAACTTATATTGTATTATAATTAAATTGTGAGTATAATGCCCGAGGGTGGTTCGTTTTCAAATGAAAGGAGGCCCCACTTACCTATCTCGCAGAAACAAAGGATTGATGAGATCTCACAATCTCCATAATGAAGGCACCGTCCCCCACCTTTCAATTTCAACATTCCACTCTCAAACATGTTTTCTTGATTTCTCAACCTGTCACCCTCTTGAAAATTACTCTCACCATTTTCAATTACTAGTAATTCAAAGCTCTCAACTTTATTTTTTTACCCTTTAGTTTTTGTTTTGAATCTTCTAATAATCTTGCAAAACCTCTTTTTTTTTTTTTTTCTTTCTACCCTTGTTAATTAAAATGTTTCACACATTATATACTTGTTTTTGTTTCAAAATAAAGAGCTTGCACATAGAAACTAGCTCGTTGAAACTTTATGCAGAGACCTGTTTTCTAAAGTTTGCATTCAAGAGAGATTTAATTGAATATTTTATTATACAATCTTCCAAGAGCAAAATGACATTCACTTGTTTAATTTTATTCTTTTCTATTTGGGTAGTGGGAACATATGTGTCTATATGATTCAAAGATTGTAAAATTGTTCCAAAACAATTTATTTCATTTAATAGTACAAAAATATAATTAGTACGTCCTCCATGCAATGTTACTTAAATTTCATTTTTTTCCCCGTCTTTTAGCTAACGGAACACCAATCATATTCACAAAGGGTTAAACTTGCAACCTCTTACTTAAGCCAAAACTAAAGGCGCTAATTGGTGTCAATTGAACCAAACAACTCTGGCTACTCAAATTCCCATTTAATCCTTGTAGTATAATTTTTTCCAATAGCTGAATAACATCATATAGAAAACAATATAATTTTTCCTTGAGAAAATTATACATAATAAAAAGGCTTAAATAGGCATATACAAAAGAGATATGAGAATCTCATTCCTTTGCTCCAAATTTGATTGCAGCAACCTCTTACAGTCTAATTACATTTGAAACTGTCATAAAAGTGTACTCAATTCAAACATGACACGGAAAACCAAGTACCTATAGAGATAACTTTAAACTATAATCTCTAATTTTTTTTAACCATACGATATCTGATACTACAAGCTAGGTCGGACGCTCTAATGTTGAGATGTCATGAAGCAAACTTCCCTCTCTAAATGGTTCAAAATGGTTGACACCTGAGCAATGGAAGGCCTACATTTTCTTGAATTACCAACACAAGCTGAAGCAACTTTGGCTAACCTAACCAAAGGCTTAATCTCTGAAGGAATCACCAACCTTGGGTCAAAAACTTCACTATACCTCATTTCTTTAATCAATGGCAATGCCCACTTCACTAACAACCCTTCTTCACAACCTCTTCCACTCAAAAGCTCCAACAATACCACTCCAAACCCATAAACATCACTCTCTTTGCAACTACCTCCTCCATTATTATTATTATTATTATTATTATTAGTGATCCAATACTCTTCATCCACATGCCCAATTAGGGTTCTTCTTTCTTGGGGAGCAAGAAAGTTGAGTCCATAGTCAGAAACCCTAGCACTGAAGTTTATGTCTATTAGGATGTTTGAGGACTTGACACAGCCATGAACTCTGTTTGGTGAGGCAATTTCATGAAGATAGTGAAACCCTCTTGCTGCTCCTGCTGCTATTTTCAGCCTCTGGTTCCAATCTAAGAGTGAATTCCCATCTGGGTTTTGATGAAGATAGAATTCTAAGCTCAATGTTCCCACAAACTCCATCACTATGATTCTCTCACCTGGTGGGGTAATATTATTGACAATATATGAAATAGTTAGGTCAGTCTCCTTCAATAATACATATCAATAATTTGGATACATTATTGAGAACTGTCTATGGTATCAGATAAGGAAAGAGGTTCTGGCTGCTTTTTAATATCCAGCATGTCTTTGTAATTATTGCTCAATAGTTTGTATTTATCTTTTTGTTGAATAATGATCATACAATAACTATGTTATATATTTAAAAATAATTTGTTTCATTCTATTTGTTTGTTTCATTTCTTTCTTCTTGGTTTGCATATAAAGAAAACGGTGAACAAAACAAAAACAGTCATCCAAATAAAGCTTTTCCCATGAAATTAAAATCTATAATATATGTTGTCTTAAATCTACTAAATCAAACCATAACAAAAAAATGAAAACCTACTAAAATGTTTACAAACAAACAATTTTGGGAGTAATAACGCTGACAAGATATTGCAAATAATTAATCTCTATCAGTTTTGATTTACTTTGAAAACACACCCCCCCCCCCCAAAAAAACACTACCCTTATCAACGTTTTGTCCTGGTTGTGTTTTGTTAATAATTAATGGAGATACCACCTCTGAGATTTAATTTGTTAATCTTACACACAAACCAAGAATATTTCACATGGTAAATAATGGAGCGTGAGGAGTCAACTCTTACAGATAAAAGTATCCCAATTGATAAATATAGCTTGATTTACCCACAAAATAATTGAAAGATTAAAAGATATAATACCTGGTGCTTCTGAGAACCCAATAATGGATACAATGTTGGGATGTTGAGCTGAAGAGAGGCATTTCATAACTGATGAGAAGCCACTCAACCCAGCATTTCTGAGAACAAGAGAAGGATGAATCCTTTTAACAGCAACAAGATCACCATTTTGTAACACACCAGCATATAAAGTTCCTGTGAGATCTTTGGCCATTATTCTTCTCTGGTTGAATCCATCAGTTGCAGCATCAATGTCCATTAATGAGTACGCACGCCCACAGATCTTCACAGGAGGCACTACTGCTTTTTTGTTTTCTTCATCATCTTCTTCATAGTCTTCTTGTTCCTTTTCATCAGATTGAACAGGTTTCTTCTTGCATGTGAAGAAGAGAACAGTGGCGAGAACAAAGAGAAATATGGATAGACCAATGATGGCCACATCATAAGCAATATGATCAGCTAGAAAACTCATTTTTCGGAGGATGATTGATTTGTGAAGAGGGGATATATATATATATATAATAGGTGGGAGGAGAGAGTATTGTTGGAGTATAATTTATATGTGAAAATGGTGGGTTGGAGGGTTTAGTTTGAAAAAATGGGTGGATTGGTAGAAAGTTGAAGTTTTATGGATGGATTTGGTTTGTGGTGGTTCATGGTAGGCAGACTTTATCAGCAGATAGATTTGTTGTGTAAGTGACTTGGAATCAAATAGCTGCTTCACACATGGCCATTGCTTAAGTGTGTCCTTTTCACAAATAATTAAAGTAATATATATTATGATGAAATGAAATATGCTATTAACAAGTCATAAATAATAGTGTTCATTTTAGATTCTGCGCCAATACACGAGACTTGTATTCTAGCTAGTAATAATAAGGGTGTAAACTATGAAAAAACAAAGACAGTATATATTTTTTTAAATTTTTGTGAGAATATAATAATCATTTTGAATAAAAATGGACTTTCTCCATATATCTAAATGGTTGAATGCTAAGAATATAGTATTTCTTAAAAAAAACAATTTGGTCTATCTGAATTAACTAGATGACAAAATTTATGTTCTATGTAAATTATATTACTCTAAAACAATGAGAGAATATGAATTGCCTAATTGAGGCTATTCACGAAAGCATCAAGTATTTATTTTATCTTGCATTTTTTTCTTTATTTTTCTATATAGTTTTTTGATATCTGATCCATCAAGTCAAAATAATTGAATATCGTAGGTCTAACTAGGTTATATATCCAATTATATTCTATTTATTGGAATTGATAGAAAGTCTTAATAATAAGATATCATAATCTCTGAATAATATTCCCAACAATGGCAATGAATTGGAAATGACCAAACCCCAAGTCATTTTTCAAAGGATACAGCTTGTTTTTGATCGGCAAAGGATACACCTACATCATAGAAATTTAAACCACAAAAAGATGAGTGAGATTCCAAAGTCGGCCCATATTGGGGCCCATGAACTTATCATGACCATGCTGGGCTTGTCTTCTTCCTATAAATAAGGCCCACAATTAATGCTGCAAGATCTGAATCTTTTATGATGTCTGTACTTAATCATGGCACAATAATGTCATTGCTTCTATTCTAAAATATGTTAACAGAAGTTTTTGATCTATAATAGATCGCTTGTAGAGTAATCACTACTTATTTGCCCATTTTTTCTCTTCCTCTTTCAAAACCTAATTTAATATATGTAAAGTTGGAGATCCCTTTCAATTTAAAATAAATTTGATGAGTTAACAACTTTTTATTAATTTTGATGAGGTGATTTATTGAAAGTGACTTATATTCTGAATCGAAAGGAGTATATCATAATTATTAACATTACACAACAATGTATAAGTAAGCTAATGATTTGACTTCATGTTACATCCAATCCTTTGAAAACTTCTCACATGCATTTTCTAATGCATGCTTGGATGCAGATTGAATGTTACATGCTTGGTGAAACAAATTGTATTGATTCAAAAAATTTATTTTGAAATTATGACTTATAAAATTGACATATAATAATTTGATATATGAAAAGCCCTTTTAGATCACTTATAGCTAAATCAAGGTTTTCAACTCAAGAAAATTTTAGCATTAAGAGAGGTGTTTGAGTATTTTGAACAAAATCAATATGTTTTCCATATTTAATCACTTATACTTAATGAACATCAAAATTATGATTATAAATATAATGAACAACTATTGGGGAATATTGCAATAAAGAACTCACAAAGAAGCCATTATTTAAAGAAAAAAAGTATATTACATATTTAAGTTTCAGAAGTTAATTTGTCTAAACCAAAATCATAACAACTGTGTGGTAAGTTATATTCTTGATTGCTACTACTGGACAAAAGGGCTATAGGTGGACATGGTTTAAAAATCATGACCGATGATATTTTTATAAATAAATGTAAAATTTTATATCGGTTCCGCATACAATAGATCTTAAACATACTTTTAAAATTGGTTGCTTTTCCAACCTATCTAGAAAGGCATTAAATTATATTTTATAAAAATAATATTTATAAGTTTTTAGACTTATTCTGCATACAATCGATCTAAAAAATATCAAAAATAATTTTAAAAAATTATATTTACAAGCTTTTATACCAGATGTTGTTAAATCTGGTTTATAAAGTGATCTAAACCCTAAAAACAATTATATAAACTTCATTCAATCACCCCTTTGAAAACAAATTTTGCAATCTTTGCATCTTTTTATCTTCGTTCGCTATTTTTTTGAAGCTCACCCCTTCCTTATCTCTCACACGACAACACTACTCGTGATCTTCTCCCCAACTACTTCAAGAGAAAAAACTTCTCCAGTTTCATTCATCGGCTTCCTCGACACTAGTTTTCTTCTTTGTGTTTGTCTTTTTCTTCTTGTTGTTAGCTTCTAGATCAATGCTCGTCATGCCCAGATCCATGCTCATTGAATCCAAATCTATGCTCTTCATATCCATATCGTGTTATCTCAAGTTCTCATCGAGTCGTCACCTAGATCTACGCGATTGTTTATGCCGTTGCCAGATTTATTCTAAGATAGTGCATCAAATTCCTTTTTCTCTTTGTTTTGATTTTATCAAATATATTATTGTTATATAAATCTGGCAAACTTAAATGTATCGTTTGATCTAATATTTTCTACTCTTCTGCTTTGTTTTTTTGTTGGATGGTTTGTTTCAATTTTATTAGATAGGCTTTTTTCTTAGTTTTTTCAATTATGAGATCTCATAAAATCGTAATTTCTCTTTTGAGATTTTATGATATCTTATCCAGATCTTCAAATTCATATATCAAAATCTTAGTAAAAGAAACTGCTCTAAAAAATAAAATTAGAAAAATCCATATCTCAGAATTGCTTCTTCACCTTAATTTTGAAATCTAGAATTTTCTTATTTTTTTTAATCTTTAATTTTACTTTTTAGACTGGTTGTCTATTATCCGGTTTAAAAAGTGCTAGACTTTTAAAACCACTCGATATAAGACCAGACGTAAAATGGTTCTAAATGGGTATTTTTAACCGGTTTAAAAAACCTTTTTTTAGTAGGGCAAGCAGGGTAAAGGTGTGATAAGCACCCCCAATTATTTTTTTGAGGTGCAATAAACACCCTAAAATATTTATGGGTGTAATGTTAACCATAATGTACTTTTAATGAAGCAATTTTGCCCCAATCTAACATACCCTCTTTAACGGTGTTTTCTTTAACCCACCCTCCCTCTAGCTTCCGTCATCGTCTCCTGCACCCACCCACCATCACTGCAAAAAGACACTCAATTTTCAACGGAATTTTCGACGGAACAATTTCCGTGGCAAATTCCGACGAAATTTTCCATCGCTAAATTACCGACGGAATTTTTTCTTTGGCAAATTCTGACGGAAATTTTTGAGGCAATTTGCTATGGAAAATTCCGTCGGAAAAATTAAAATTTATTAATTTTTTTTAAAAATAATATTTATAAAATTCAAATATTAATTATTAAATAATTCTATTTAACCTTAATTATTTAAATTTTATTATTATTTATTAATATTGTATTTAAATTTTTCTACTAAAATAATATTTATGATGTTATTATTATATTGTTTATTATTTTATTTTATTTACAAATAATATATATATGTTATTAATATTATACTTATAATATTTTTTCATTTTTATTAAATTTTTCATTATTTTTAATAATATTATATTTAATTAATAATTAATTATATGTATATAATTAATTAATTATATGTATGTATGTTTATATATATATATATATGATAATATTATATATATCCTAATATGTAATAATATAACATAGATTTATTTCGGCGCAACTGGCAAAGACTCGTGCACGAAGGCGTCAGCAACCCTGAGGTCGTGAGTTCGAACGGGAGGAGAGGCACTTGGAGGAATTATGAGGTGCCGACGCTTGGCAGCACCAGGAGGAAGCACGTGGCAGCTAGGGGAGAGGGATACGTGGCACTCTAAGGCGCAAACACGTAACATTTGTAAATTAAAAACAATTCAATTTTTTAAAAAATAATTTTCAAATTTTTTTAACAAAATTTGCGACGGAAACGAATTCCTTTAGAAATTCTTGATGGAATTGCTTTTTCGACGAACTTTCAAATTTGTTTGAAACGCACCTATTAGCGACGGAACGAATTTCATTAGAAATGCGGACCATCAGAAATTTCATCAGAAAAGCTGATTCCGTGGCAAATTCCATCCGAAATCGAGTGTTTTCTTTGTAGTGCATCATCTTGTCGCCTTAATTTCTGTTTTGGCTGTCCTGTTCCTTACTCTCTCTATTAGTTCACGCTCGGAGCTCTCATCCACAACTCCGATTCCGAACCACAATCAACCCCTTCCACGTGCACTTCTGCCTCCATCAGAATTGTTTGCAACGTCACGCGCTTTCTAGCCTCTTGGTACTCTAGTTTTTCCTCCCTCACCACTTCCCTCCAAAACCCTAACGACCTCGAATCCGTTCTCAAGTTCTCTCTTTGTATTTACTATAACAAGTTGTCTAATCTATCCACTACAAAAAAACATGCTATTACCGACGGAATTACCCACGGAATTATTTTCGTCGGTAATTTTTGACAGTTTACCGACAGATTAAAGACGGAAAAAATTTTGTCGGTAAATACTGACGGATTACCCATGAAATTTTTTCCGTCGGTAATTACCCACGCCTTACCCACGAAATTCCATGGGTAATTTGAATGAGAAATTACTGAAGGAATTCCGTGGGTAATCCGTCACGGATTAAAGACGGAAAAAATTCCATCGATAAATCTGACGGATTACCTAGGGAATTTTTTCCGTTAGTAATTATCCACGCCTTACCCACGGAATTCCATGGGTAATTTGAATGAGAAATTACCAACGAAATTCCGTGGGTAAGGTGTCTCTAATTACCGACGCAAAAAATTCCATCGGTAAATACTGACGAATTACCCACGGATTGTTTTCCGTCGCTATTTATTCACGCCTTACCCACTGAATTCCGTGGGTAATCTGTCGGTAAAACTAATAATTTTTTTATTATTTTTTAATAATTTATATAAAATAATAAAAATAAAAATAATCTATAACAAATAAAAATTTAAATATCATAAAATTAATATTTAATATAATATATTTAATATATATAATATTAATAATAAAAATATTAAATGAAATAAAAAATTAAAAATTTTAAACTTTATATCATAGAAACAAATATATAATTATATAAATATATATATATATATATATAATATTATATATATTTATATTTATATTAAATATTTAAATGAAATAAGAAATTAAAAAATTTTAATTTTATATTATAAAAAACGAAATATATAATTATTTATAAATATATATGTTATATTATATATATATTTATATTAATATTAAATATTTAAAAAAATTAGAAATTAAAAAATTTTATATTTTATATTATAAAAAATGAAAAATATAATGATATATAAATATATATTTAATTATATATATTTATCTTAATATTATATATATTTTTTAATTATTACATTATATATATTATTAAGTGAATAAATAACGCAAGGTTAAAGCAGCTTAATTGGCAAAGGTATCAGAAATCACACCAAAGGTCCAAGGTTCGAATCTCACCTTTGTCACAAAATGCAACAATTATCTCACATAGACATTTGGCGCAAGGTTAGAAGTACACGTAACCCTTGCTCTGGGGCCGCCAGGGCCAGATGCGGGGCCGGGTAGTGGGGGGCTTTCTGTGATGTCCACGTGGCCTCTTTTAAGTAAATTCCGTGAGTGATTACTCATGGAATTTTTCCGTGGGTAATTACAGAAGGAAAATTTTTCGTAAATAATTTTCGTCGATAATTACTAACTGAATTTTTTCTGTGGGTAATCCGTTAATAATTTCTGACGGAATTATTCCATCGGTAAATCAATTTGCCACGGATTTTTAAGAGACGGAAAAAATTCCATCGGTGATCCATCGGTAATTCCATTTCCGCCCCTAACCTGTCGGTAATTTGATTTTAAAGACGGAATTCCGTAGATAATTTTCATGGGTAATTAGCTGTTCTTTTGTAGTGATCCTCCTCACTCAAAACCTTGGCTTCAACCTCCAACGCTCCATCTCTCCCTGATTGTAAGGATCATATTGATGACACGCTGAGCCGAGTCAACAACGCGTTGTTCACGATGGATGTGGCTCCCGATAGCAAGATACTGACGGATGTGAAGATCAACGACATGCAGACATGGATTAGCATGGCGGTGACAGACTAGGAAACATGTTCGAATGGATTGGAAGAGACAGAGGTGCTGGGGAGATGAAGGAGAAGATGCAAGGTTTGAGGGAGGGTGGGTTAAAAAAATACATCATTTAAGAGTATTTGTTAGATTAGGGAAAAATTGCTCCATTAATAATACATGAGCGTCAGTATTGCATCACTAAATACTTAAGGGTGTTTATTGTACTTCAAAAAATTGTTGAGGGCACCTTATCTCTATTAATAATAATGCATGAATAAAAGATCTTGATTGTGCCACATTTTGTCTATATATGTTTATGTTGTTTATTTGAGTTAGTTCTTTCATAATGCGCTTCATGATTTTCTAAGTGTGAATTGATTTGCCTTGTTATTTTGTTTTTTTTCTTGGTATTATAGTCTGTGTTTACATTTTTATTCTTTAGTTCCTTTGATCAAATTCTAATCTCTGTGTGTGTGTGTGTGTGTGTGTAACATCACCTAGCTAGCTTTGTACAAAGCACCAAAGCTATGGTTTTGGGGCTTTATGGGTTTGAGAGTCAAAGAAAAGCTTTCTCTGTTTTAACAAACTTACAATTGAACGATGCCAAAAACAATCAGAATGTTCCTTCTTAAAAATCCAGAAAACAAAAACTCCAGAAAACGCCAATTTATTTTAATTTCTTTACAGCTTATTGCCGGCCCCCCAAAAAAATAATTTTCTAAGAGCACTTCTTTCAATCACATCACTTTTTTCTTTGAGTTGATGGAAATCTCATGTACAAACTTTAACTGTAACTTTAATGTAAAATCCATTTGATTAAGTTTTCCCAATTGCTATCTTTGGATCAAAAGTCATTGATTCCCATACAATAATTGTTTTTTCATTGTCGTTTTGGTCAATTTGCTTACTCACATGGTGGTGAAGTTTTGCCCGATTGAATACGACCCTTCTTTTTACCTCAAGGTGGAAAATTTCTTGTCTTCACGTAAGCAAAAAGTCTCAAAACTTCCACTTATTTATGCAATGATTTTGCTTAATCATTGTTTTTGCAAAGTGGTGTGGGCAAGTATTTATGAATTATAGAGTTTTTTAAGAATGCAAATTGCTCTTCCGTTCCTTAATATAAGACATACTTATCTAATTTGATTAGATTAAGGAAATTAATTAGTTGAGTTAGTTAATATGCAATGAATTTTCTAAAATATTCTAGTCACATTCCTCAATTCCTCAATTCTCTCTCCTTCTTGATTATTGTTAAAAAAATATTAATAGGGTTAAATTATGAAAAATTTAATAAATATAAAAACTTTATTTTATATTTAGGACTAAGATCACCTCTCCAAATATGTCTTATATTAAGGACTGGAAGAGAATTACAAATAAAAGGGTAAGATTACACCTTGATATTACCGTCAATCCTTAATATAAAATTTAGTTTGTAGTTCAAAAAGACTGAAAGTAGTATTTCTTTTAAATTATTAAGGCACAAATAGTAACAACTTAGGGTTACAAGCATTATCAAACTGGCAACCTATAGAAAATTATTCATGCTGCTAGGCTTCAAGGCTTTTATGCCTTTGATCACTTTAACTTTAGATAATGTCTTATTTTGGTCCTTAACTTGATAAAGCGTCTTTTTCTTCCTCTAATAGTTTTAACATACATCTTAATTTCTTTAATAAAAAGCCGATATTAAAATTTTAAAAGTTTACAAAATATTCACCTAATGCTGGAATATATCTAATTTTTTAAAGTAACAATGACTGACTCAAAAAATCGTCAGCTGAAACTAATGAAATTAAAGTAAGAGAATAAAAAGATATTTTCTAAAATTAAGAGACAAAACTGTAACCTTGCAAGTATTTAGGTAACAGGAGTAAATATGCATTTTTGTCAACAAAAAAGTCATAAGCTAAGTTCAAAGTTTTTAGCCGACCAATATTTTAATTATCCTTTGGTAATTATGAGATTTATTCATTTGTTAAAATTAACTGTTTAAAATTAATAATTCAATTATCAGTTAATTACTAAAAATAAAAATAATAGACGAATTATTTATGTATAAGTTCTTCCAAAAAGGATGAAGAACTAATTTTTATAGTTATTAATTTTAAGAGTAAATTTTATATATATCACTAACCTATATATACTAAAATTACAGTAAATAAATTAAATTACCATTATAATTTGTAGGTAAAAATACTAGTATAATCTTAAAATGTTTTATTGTCATTGGGATGGCCGTGACTATTGCATTTCATTTTCTGATAAACATGATTAATTAATAGTTGGCAAAACAAAAAACATGATTAATTAATAGCCCTGGCAAAAACAGACATGACTAATACTTGAGAAAAAAGACAATATTGTTAGCGGTGCAACTTGTAAGCTGAATATGCGATAAGGGAAGTAAATACTTTGACCATCATTTCCATATCAAATCATAGTCATTCGGTTTAGTTTTTCTTTTGTGGCTAATTTGTTCACTTTTCTTGGAATGTGTTTTGTTAATTAACTAGTAGATTGTCATCGATGTTGAAGTTCAATTTTAATTTATGACATAAACTAAGTGTGTGTTTGAGGAGGCCAATAAGCCCAATTGGAAGAGGTAAAAGCCTAATTGATAGCCAGCAATTTTTTTTGAGTGTTTGGAGAGGCCTATTGACAATTGGCTTTTGCCAAAACCCAATTGGTGAAAGCTCAATTGGAAGAAGCTAGAGAATGGAGCTTTTGTTAAAAGCTAATGGCATTTTATGTTAGATTGGGTTGTCTGAAAATTAGTTATATGATATTGATTTTTCCCATAAAATATTTTTTAAATAGTATGTAGTATCAAAAAAATATTTTTTAAGTATTTCTAACCCCTTAAAATATTTTTCTAGTTGCATCCACTACCTAGTTTACTATCAAACTGATTGCAAATTTATCTACTTTCTAGTTGTACCTACTCAAAAAATATTTTTTGAGTGTTTTTAACCTCTTAAAATATTTTTTCAGCTGTATCCAACGTGTTATCAGACTGATTGCAATTTTACCTTTAATGTACTTTTTCATCTCCAAAATTTACTTTAAAATATTTTTTGGTGCTTTTAACTCTTTAAAAGAATTTTTTTGTTGTACCCAATCTTAGGAGAACGATTACAATTTTACCTTTAATGTATTTTTTTTAGTAGTAAAGAGCACCCAAAACTTATAATACTGATTTATTGATTTCCACCCACTCTAAAATATTTTTCTAGTAGCACATAATATTTTAAAGTAATTTTTAAATATTTACTTGATTTTTTAAATATTTTTCCACCCACTCTCTCTTACCATTATCACAAAAGCCCTTATGCTTAAGCCAATCAAAACAAATTTTTATTTTTGCAAAAGCTCAATTGACAATCGTCAATCTAAACATAAATCACATTACACAATTTGGCTTTTACCAAAAGTAATATTACAACAAGTCCAACTGAAATAAGCCCAATTATCTATCGCCACTACTACAAAAAGGATAAAAGGTGGCGCACATTTTGTGGCACTTCTTTAAACAAGTGCCACAGTTTCTCTCTGTTTTTTTTTTACCTCTATAATTTTTTTTTTAAATTTTGGGTACCAGCTGTGGCGCCTAATAGATTAAGTGTCACAATTGAGGAGGCCTAGTGTGGCACCTACCTACGCAAGCGCCACACTTGGGGGCAGGAAAGCAGCTGTGGCGCCTAACCCACCAAGCGCCACAGCTGCAGCATTAATTTTTTTTTTTTTTTTTTAAAAACTGAGCATGTGTGGCATGCTAATTACCATTTCAGCTGTGGCGCCTAATGCTTAGGCGCCACAGCTAAAATGGGGGCAATGTGTGGCGCCTAATTATTTAGGCGCCACACTTGCCCCTTTTAAAAAAAAAAAAAAAAAAAATTAAATGGATAGTGTATCTCTTAATTATTTCATTTCCCGCGTAGTGGTCCTGTGTCCGTCCCCCATTTCTTCTCTTTTTGACTACTACTCCACTTTAATTATTTAACTACTCTCTTCTCCATTAAACTACTTTCCCTTTCTCATCTTCTTAGTGGATCCGTCGGCCCCCTCCCTCCATTTCCTATCATCTTCACACTAAAAAACACACCCACACGCTCACTCGTCACTCAAGCTAGCATCACCAACGTGGTCTCCCACTCCTTGCGCTGGTCAATTAATAGATTTGTAAGAAGAAGACTATTTCATTCTAACTTGCTTTGTTTAAATTTTTTTTTTAGTCAAGATAAACCGTAATATAAAGTTTACCTTTTTGTTCCTAATTTAATAGGAAAGACTGAAAACCTAGCTTGTTTCGTTTGCCTTTTTGCTTTGTTTAAATTTTTTTGCCGACAAGCTTGCGTGTTTTAGTAATCTTTTAATTTACTTAATTAGTTGTTGATGTTCTGTGTTCACATATCAAGTTCTTGTATTGTGATATTTTTTATGTTAGCTTTGGAGAGTATTAATGTAAGAACATTATTGTTGGGGAACTTGAATTTTAAATGTGAAAATTATATATATATATATATAATAGGTTGAAATATAAAATAGAAAGATTGACAATTTGTGGAGATGATAAACACGAAAGCCACTCATTTTATATAAAGCTTCATAATCAGGAAGCATAAAAAAGGGCCACAGGAAAAAGAAGAAGAAGAAGAAGAAAGAAAGAAAGAAAAAAAAAAAAGACCCTACTGTGGCGCTTGCTTGAGCAAGCGCCACAGGAGGGGGGTCTGCTGTGGCGCTTGCTCAAGCAAGCGCCACAGTAGGCCCTCCTGCTGTGGCACTCAGGAGGCCCCCCTCCTGTGGCACTTCCTCAAACAAGCGCCACAGGAGGGTATTTTTTTTTAAAAAAATTTTTTTAATGTTGTGGCGCTTCCAAGCGCCACAGCTTTTTTTAGTGGCGTCTAGATGTGTGGCACTTCTCTAGCGTCACAGTTAATGCAATTATAAGCGCCACAGCTTTACCTTTTTGTAGTAGCGCGCTATTCCAAACACACCCTAAATATTGTAGTATAATACAACAAAACAGATATTTTATGTGTTTAAGATGTTAAAAAATATGTTAAAGGCAAAAGATTTGAATCAAACCATGAGCATCCCTTTTGGCCAAAAAAAAAAAAAAACCATGAGCATCCCTAGATCTTGATATAGGAGTTTCATCGTTTACTGGCTCTCTCCAATCACTCTTCCCATTGTCTCACATTTTTATCATTTTTTGTGCGTGAGAGAGTGAGAGAGAAAGTGTGGGTGAGGAGAGATGGCAATTTCCACAAAAAAAAAAAGACTAAACTTTTTTGGGATAGCTTAATTTTAGTTTATAAGTGTTTTTCAATGGTGATTTATGATATACGAGGTAAGTATTTGAGAGGAGTTTTATCTGGATTTATGTAAAAAGCACTTATAAGCTACAAATAAGTTATTCCAAACAAGTTTTTGACTTGGAATGGATTATTTTTGCAGGCAAAAAAAAAAAGGAATGGATTATTTTTTGTTAGTCGTTGGTCGTCTCTTGTGTCAAATAACTTGGAATGGATTTTCTTAGTGAAGTTGAAATTAAAAAAATGATCATAAATTCATTATGACTTTTGTTATAGTCCCCAGAATGAGGTACATGACCACTTGGTTTATGATTTTCTTTTTCTTGATGCCCAAGTATCGAACCTGATTTAGGGATGATGATAATTTGTACAGTCTCTTTCTCCCTCTATGTCTCTTTCTATATGTGTGTGTGTCTATATATATTATAATGGTAATCAAGTAAAGTATATTACTTCCTGTTTTTAATATAATACTCCCTTCAGTCATAAATACAAGATAAAGTTAACTAATAAACTGATATATAATATAAGGATATATAACATATGATATGATTAAGTAATTTATTTAGCTTCCTTAATTTCTCCAAAAAAAAAGTTAACTTCGTCTTATATTTAGGACTAAAAGTAGTAGCTAGTTAAAAATTTTATTTGATCCAAAATATAATATCTCAATCCATTTTATCCTTCATATTTAATTTTTTTTAAGTTGTCCTTATTGATTGTATATGTTAGAGGAGTTTATATCAATGGGTAGTTTCAATACAAATATGATTTACAACAGCATTTTAGGAAAATCAACACAAACTTTTGACAAAAAACCTAATTTAATTAATTTCTTTATTCTATCCAAATCAGCTAATTAGATTTTATATAAGGATAGGAGGTGGCGTTATTTACTAGCAATATGAATTTTTTTTTTTTGGGATAAAGCTATATGAATTTCTTAATAGTTTATAATAATAATTCACAAACCGCACGAACAATGTGGCTTGCGCTTGCATTATCTTTTGTTATTTGTATTTTTATCTCCTTTTAAAAAAGAACTTGCGGAAATTCTATAAGAAAACCCCACAAAAGCAAACACAAATCAATACCACAAATCCAACGACATATCAAAATCATAAAAATACAAGGACAAGAACTACTAGAGGCAAAAAATATCAAATTCATAACCTACCCTTCAACATTGCAACAATTACCATTTTGTGCTCCACAAACCATAATAATTAACTAAAGAAGGTGATAGTCCTGAGCATTGTCAAAAATAAATTCAAATCCGTTACTATCAAAACTACATATATCTCTAATTGTACTCATGGAACTCTTCTTTTTTTAAACAAAAGACGAAGAAACATTCTTAAAGCTCCTGCAAATTTCCGGATTATCACACAACATACATGTGACTCTCCACGGTTTGCATAAAAAAAACATGACAATACGCCTTCTCACACTTGAAATTGTCACAATATTCATTTTAACGGTAGTATTATACGGTTAAAACCGTGGTAAATTAAACTTGCTAGCTGGTGAAAATGTAGATGTTTTTTTTTTATACTAGTAGTAATAGTTAAAATTAGTTGAAAATAATTTTTAGTCAATCTTTTTTATGAGATAGGATTGACTGAATTGTATTATTCGAAGATGTAGTTAAAATTATTTAGGTGCAATAAATATGTAAAAAAAATGAACTATGTTTTCAAAAAATGCCTTTATTTATGTGGAATAGAGAGAATATGCTACTCCCTCCTATCCATAATATAGGGCGTTTTTAAAAGAAATGCATGATCCAAAATATAAGTCGCTTGCAAGATAATTAATGCTCATTTTCAATTTTGTCACTAAGATTAATACTCATTTTCTAATTTTGTCCATTCATTATATCCTCTCTCTTTTCAAAAGAACACATGGTCCACATTCTTCAATAAGGGTAAAAATGAAAAAAAAAATTTCAATTTATGACATATTAAATGAGTTAATTGTCACTTTTTTATTCTCATAAATTAGTTAAATTGTCCTGTATTATAGATCGAAGAGAGTATATCGTGTGCTTTTGTCAAATATGAGAATTAAATACAATAGTGGCGTAGGTAATTTTTATAATTGAGGGTAAAATGGGGAGTTGACAAAAAAAAACTTTTAAGATATCCCCTAATCATATCTTACAAAAAACAATATGGCACAGTCAAGAATCATATCATATAGCAGAGGAATTACTATTATAGTTTTGTGCTCGATCGTATGCATGTCACAGCAAAGGAACTCATCTTTGGTTGTCTTGTATGTTTCCAACAAATTGATCTAGGTAATAATGATTTGGGCCCAGATTAAAAATAAAAACATGGAGTGTGGGGCTAAAATCTATTTTAATTTAAAATTTTTTGATAATTCAAAAAAAAAAAAAACTTCTAAGGCGAATTCAAGTATTTTTGGGTTTTTTAAGGACCTCCTTTAAGCCATCCCATAAAATTCCTAACCAATGATATTAAGGTTTATTATAGTGCAACTTTTTTTTTTTTTATTGATTTATGGGTTAAGTGTTTTTTTTTCCGGAACTTTTTGTAAAGGAATTATAGGTATTTAGAAGTTTTTTGGGTTTAATATCATCTGAGAAATAGTAATGTTGCCTTACTCTAATAGTAACCAATGGACGTTTGTCACATCAGACCTCATATCACATATATGATTTCATGCGGCCATGAGCATGCTTCTTTCTTTGATCATTTTTGTCTCAGAAGTTTTCACGAAATAACATTAATGTCCCCTTAGAAGTATTACAAAATGTAGTAATGTTATTGTTACCTAGATTTAACAGTAAAGTGAAAAAAGCATATGAAATACTGATGAAAACGCAAAATGTAATAAAAGTCATGGGGGCATGACTATATGGTAAACAAACACAAAAGAAGATGGGTTAGGAGAGAATTGACAATCAACCCATAAATCAAGCACAAATACTAATTATTATTATGAATGTTTATATAATAATAATAATAATAGACAATCAACCCATAAAAGAAAAAGTGAATACCAAGAAAAAAAGTATCTATGTTTCGATCGAAAAAAGAAAAAAAGTATATATGAACCGCTCTTCAGCAAGATATTGTTTTAAGTGTAGAACAACTTCTTCAGGTTAAGCCTCGCAGTCCTCCATCGCAAAAATTAATTATGTTGTTCTAACTCTTAAAAATTGTCACTAATCTAAAATTAGCTACAGATATTAATCAGTTAACAACTTGTATCATTCAATCGATAAATGGCTTTTTCCTTACTAAAAAGGAAAGATGGAAATTATATTTTTTTTAATTGTTTCAGTGCATAATGATTTATGAGATCAACAACATGAGATAAATTAAAATAAAAAAAATTATATTATATTAAATAGAAAATTAAAAGGTTCCGTAGAAGATTATGGGTAAAAATCAAAATCAGTTTCAATTATCAAATATCACATTTAAAAAAAGTCATGTTATTGATAAGTTTTAAGTAATGAACCATATGAATTATTTTCAGAATCGATTTAAAGCATAAAAACATCACTTTTTTAAGTTATATAATGCATGTAATCAGCATAGCTGTAGAGGTAAAAACAAGACCAGTAAATCTCTCGTAAATATGCAAAATTCATATTAAAAAACCAAAATCCTCAAATGATTTGTATTACTACATATTTGTCTATATTGAATGGTTTTTTTTACCAATATTTAACAGTTTTAAGCATTAAATATTTATATATAACGATTTTTATGAATTATTAAATATCAGGCACTATATTTTACGGTTTTTCAAATACAACTGTTATGTATAGGACATCATATTTAACAGTTGTAAAACAATGACTATTAAATATAGCAATATATATTTAACGTTTCTTAATAACAATCGTGATATATTTTATACAATATTTAATGGGTAAAATAATAATCGGTAAACTATTGGTTACCAGAGGAAAGGGTTTATTTGACGGTTATTTAAAAACACGGTTATATATGTTTAACATTTGATGGTTATTGGCAAATAACCGTTAAATATGTGTGACAAATTTTTTTAAAAAAATTAGGGAGCTCACTTTCGATAAGCCCCCATATGCATATTATATACGTTGTACATTACAGAAACCAATTAAACACATCCATTCCATGCAATCATCAAAAAGTACATATACAAAACTGTACAGTACAGAAACCAAAAGCTAATCCAATTACCAATTAGTTAGAACAAAAAAAGAAAACAAAACATAAACCAAAAGCATGAACCAAAACTGTCATAGCCAACTCTATAGCATATATTGATAATTAAACAATATTCCTCTATAGGTAACTTATGCTCACATCCATTGAAGATAAACTGTCATAGCTAACTCTTATATGACTTTTTCAATTTGTCCAGCTGAATATTGCTTAGAATAACTATCCTTCCTCAAAGTACTGCAAGCAAAAATGAAATATGTTAAAATATATATGTTTTACTCTTAATTTAACTTAAACACACATATATGCATATATACATACCTTAGTATCAATTGGGCTAGGATTGTGGGCGACTATGTCTTTCATAAACTTCATGACACAGTACCCACAATAAGAGCTTTGATATGGTTGCCGCGAACACTATAAACCAAGGTATTAAAACTCAGACCGGTCATTGAACCGGTCGGGGTACTGGGTTAAGGGTCAGTGGGTCAAACCGGAGCTAAACCGGGACCAAACCGGTGAAAAATTGAAAATTTTAGACTTATAGTATGAAATTCTAAAGGAAATTTTTTTTTTTTAATTAAAAACACCAACCCGGACCGGACCGGTTTACCGGCCGGTTCGCCGATTGGCCGGTCCGGCCCGGGTTTCACAACCTGGCTATAAACAAACAAATGAAATATATCACTCTAACACAAAAAAGCAACTCTTCTGACAACTTTAACACCAAATGGTAAGTATTGGTGAGTTACTGCTACTCAATGCCTTTGCCTTTTAATGAGGGGTAGGCGAGGCCTTCATCCGTGGTGTAATAGTAAACAACTTTGACAAGATATATCACAATAAAATATTAAAGCACCAAATTCATAATAAACTCTGAATAAAAGTACCAAATTTAAATTTATCAACTTACTTATTGAAAACCTCAACCATCTGTGGTCGATTTTTCACATTCCCATGAACTGAATCAAAGTACCAAATCCTTTACTTGAAGGGATTTAGCACGATGAGCATCCAATGACTCCTAAGTACATTAAACATAATGAGAACAAAACTTAGAATAAAAAACATAAGGAGCATCCAATTTAATGAAGTAGTATACTTATCCTTAGTAATATGGCACCAAGAAAAAATTGTCTTTCTTCTTTAGTGCCCTTTTAACAATCAAATCCACCAGTTCCCTCACTTTTCTCTCCACAAATTTGACTTATTGCCTTCCTCCAACATTCTTGAATAGAGGTAGGGGCTAAGGAACAGGAACATGTCCTGTAGACCATTGCGGGCTATGTGCTCCTTGTGAAGGTACCTTAATACAAAAACAAGCAAATTAGTATATATAAATGTGATGAGTAACTAAGTATTCATTCACAGTAGAAGACATATCGGATATAAAAGTTACAAGCACTCAAGCTAACCATATCACCCGTGATGATCTCTTTGACTAACATCCAACTAATAGCATCAAACACGCCTTGTTCCCCATAGATATCCTGCTCAAAGGGAACTTTGTTTGGTGTAGTAGTCTCGCTCAAGGTCTGTTTCAATGACTATGCTATCGTGTGCCTCAAGAGCCATCCGAAATTTATTAGAAACTGGCATAATTGGGGGCTAAGGAACAGGCACAGGCTCATCCATCTTCTTCAGCGGACAAGACATCGAACCATGGCCTGGCTGAGCTCCCAGATTGCTCTTCCTCCTCTTTGGCTAAACAAGTTGAGAAGTTAGGAAAATTGTTTCTATAAACTTCATTAGCAAGATTAAAAGATGATGGTATACCTTTTTTGTCTTCCCAGGTATGACAATAAGATGGTTTGGCCTCGTAACAAACCTAAGTGGAGCTCCTCCCACTATATCTGCGACTACGGTGGGAATCAGAAGGGCATACTTGTGATCGATGGCTATCTTTAGCTCTACCCTAACATGATTCTAAGGGATGGATGATTTGTGAATTGTGTTCTCCCTTGGTAAGTAGTATATGTGGCCCATAGCAACCGTATGCTGCTTGGGCTATCTGCTACACACTCAATCTCTACCTCGACTTGAACAAAGAGATAATACAATTAGTTTAAAGAAAATAAATAAATAAAGCATAGGTTTTCGGCATGAGTCATACTATCTCAAGTAGAGCCTGAGAAGGGAATATGTAGCTATCTTTGGCACTTGGGGTGTGACTCATTCCGTACTTCCCCTCGGTCTCTTAGCTTATTAACTGATCAATAACAGCTTGTGGTGCTTCAACCGTCTGCTTCAGCATCTCAGTCATCTCTATATATTGTTGAAGCTTCTGATCAGACATCCTTGTTGGCATTTTTTGCTTCCTAAAGTATTCTTTTTTGCCAACTCCATAGCCAAAATCCCTTAAAAGACCACCGTGGTCAGGACCCAGAGCCTTTTCCAAGACATCCTTGTCCCCAAGAAACTCGCCTTGCTCTAATTCTTGACTCAAGGTCTCCTATAACAAAATGAAAGGTTTAAAAAAAAATTTATATGAAGAATTCAATTATAATCAAGGCATCAACCCTAACTCAGTCTAGTATGCATAGTACCAAAAATACCAATATCATAAACATCTTTTAGATAACACAAACGTAATTAAATCAAAATTGTTAGTACTTACTGTTATTAAGACAACCTCCTGGATGGAGGTTTGTCAATATTACCCTCTTTTTTTTTGCCTCGCAGCAGCCCACAAACACTTTACAGTTGATAGTCACATCTGATCCTGACCCCTGCTTCTCTACCAACTACTGCTCGATGTTTACATACCCTGTGTGACCTCCACAGTGTGGGTATTTGTTGTTCTTCCTCCTCCCATGGTTCACCACGCTTAATGCCTATGAACAAAAACAGCAAAGATGTCGGAGTTTCACATTACATTAATATAGAAGTCATATATCTAGAGTTATACATTATATTAAATTTAATTTACCTTGAAAGTTGGAGAGTGTCGTGACCATGCAAAAGCAGCCTATTCGGGCTGTTTGACAACTTCCTTTAGCAGTGTTGGAACCACTGACTCATTTACAAAGTGGGGTTCCAACAAATATTTCTTCATCATAAACCCTCAAAATAGGCACATAATCCTGCCAGCCTTCCCCAGCACATAATCCTTCTTCTCCTCATCTATGTGGCTTCCAAACTAAAAAACACAAATAATTTTAGTGTTATGTATACCGTTAACAAGATATTATTAACTATGTAGCATCATATCTTGTTGATACTTCATCTCAAATAGTCTTTGTCGTCGACTCGGTTGCCTTCTTCCAGTTGTTCAAAGTGTATGCACATTGGTTTTTGTCACATACCTAAGGTAGCTAACGAACTTGTCAAATTTCACAACTTGCACTTTCTTATTCCATCAAACATTAAGTTTTCTTCCCTCTGTCTTTGCTTTTTGGACCTCCTTCATCACAACTAGGCCCTTCCTTAGTGTTCTTTCCTCTTGTGCTATAAGTAGTGCGTCATCATCCTACTGCACACTAGAGGGGTTGGCGGAGGGGTTAGGACCCTCAGTACTTGAGCCGCTATCCATACTGAATGCCGTAATATTAACCTGTAACAAATAGAAGAAACATTAAACCCTTGTATTATAATTTCCGTAAAGTTTCCTTGAACAAGCATAAATCATAATTGATTCAAATAGTATCCGAGTCATTTTCCACCATCAAAATATTATGCAAGCATATAGTTGAAGGAGCTTTATTTAGAACAATTCATCAAACACCTTAAAGGCACTCACAATTAACTCATAGTAGTCCATTTCATCAAAACTTCAGCCCAATTAATACATGTAAATCAAATTAAACCCGCTTATATCTCATATATGTCATTAGCAACTAGTCCACACTATAAAAAACATGCTATTACCGACGGAATTACACACGGAATTATTTCCGTAGGTAATTTCTGACAGTTTACTAACAGATTTTCTGTCAGAAAAATTACTGACGGAAAAAAATTCGGTCTCTACTTACCAACAGATTAAAGACAGAAAAAATTTCGTCGGTAAATACTGACGGATTACCCACGGAATTTTTTCCGTCGGTAATTACCCACGTCTTACCGACGGAATTCCGTTGGTAATTTCTCCCCCAACCTGACTCTGATAATCTGTCTCTCATTATCGACGGATTAAAGATGGAAAAAATTCCGTCGGTAAATACTGACGGATTACCCATGGAATTTTTTCCGTCGGTAATTAGCCACGCCTTACCCACGAAATTCCGTGGGTAATTTGAATGAGAAATTACCAACGGAATTCTAGAGGTAATCCGTCTCTAATTATTGATGGAAAAAATTCCGTCGGTAATTACCAACTCAATACCCATGGAATTCCATAGGTAACTTAAGGAGAAATTACCCACGGAATTCCGTGGGTAATCCGTTGGTAAAACTAATATTTTTTTTATTATCTATTAATAATTTATATAAAATAATAAAAATAAAAATAATCTATAACAAATAAAAATTTAAATATCATAAAATTAATATTTAATATAATATATTAAATATATATAATATTAATATTAAATATTTAAATGAAATAAGAAATTAAAAAATTTTAAATTTATATCATAAAAAAAGAAATATATAATTATATGTAATATTATATATATTTATATTAATATTAAATATTTAAACAAAATTAGAAATTAAAAAATTATATATTTTATATTATAAAAAATGAGATATATAATTATATATAAATATATATTTAATTATATATATATATATATATTTATCTTAATATTATATTTATTTTTTTAATTATTACATTATATATATTATTACGTGAATAAATAACGCAAGGTTAAATCAACTTAACTGGCAAAGACATCATAACAATCCCATATTCAAAGAACTCTAAACTTAGAACCCATCCCACATGCAAAGAAATGGTAAAAATTTTAAAATAACGAGAATAGTGTTCAGAAAGAGATTTTACAATCATATATTTGTTGATTTATTTTGAAAAACCATTAAATATATAAGTTTACTCTGTTTTGATAAATAACCATCATATATTGATAGAATATATATAACAGTTTTTTAGATATAACCATCAAGTAAACGATATATAAAACCATCAAATATTATCTCATATACTTAACGATTTTTTTAAATAACTGTTATATATTGTTTTCCCATAATTCCATCTATTTATATTTAATGGTTTCATAAAAACCGTTAAGGTTGGAGTTTCAAATATACGTGATTTTGTAATAGTGTGACATCGAAGTTTTGCGAACAATTTTAAAATTAAGTTTTATTTTTTAAAATGATCTAATTTTCTTTTGTACAAAAAAAAAAAACTCCCATAATTGTCGATGGCTGGAGCTTTGATCACTGACGGCCGGAGCTCTAATACCGATCATTTAATCTCGGGCAGCTAGAGAATTTTTGCTGAAAATTGGTCAAAGTGGGTTTAAATTTGATTAGACCACCCTTTGATTCCTAGAAGGATATATATAGAATTATTGAACCACTAAAATAGCTTCATAGAAACTTTACCAATTAAAAACAAACATCAGGAATTAAATTAGTAATTTAGCGAAACTTGAGGGATCAAAAGTTTCATTATTCTGGGATAAAATTTAAAATATATCATATCCTTCACAATGTAAGACACTTCATAGCTCATACGACATGCATCACGCTTATTAAATATTAATGTTTTACTGCATCCCATAAAAAGTTGATCGTTGGCATAAAAAAATATTGATCAGTTTTTTTCTTTTTTCAGTTTTATTCTTATCCACTACCAACCCTCTGCAAATCTTCATGCATAATTGCTCAACCCGCATTAACCAACACGTAGATAAAAATAGAAAAATATTTCTTAAAACTACAACAGACCTTAAATGTCCTACATTCTGAACAAAAAATACAAGCATGTAAAAAATGTCCTATATAGCATAGATAAGAGATTACGAGGAGGTAAATCACACTATTTTTATTTGCTATAAACCTCTATTACTAACTTTATACCATGCATAAAAATATCTTTTTTGCCCGAACCGTGCATAAAACTATTTAATTATTTATAACATGAAAAAAAATGTACGTCTCTTAATTTTTGGCCTAAAACCCCTCTACGTTAAAGTTATATAAAAAGGGCAAACAAAACAGAGAAGCTTCCTTCTTAAGCTTCTTGTTGCGTGGCTTCTTTGAGAAGCTCCCCGAGACGTGTGTCGGCGGGCGCCATCAAAAAGGGATTTGTTCGCCTATGCTCGTCATCATTTCCTCTACTTTGCTCTCTCGACCCTCCAACCACTAATTAACTTCCACGTCACACATTTGTCAATACGAACTGACCAAATAGCCAACCCACCCTGACTAGTCCCTTAACGAATAAAATATTAAGAAAACGACGGCGTCGCGTTTTCTTGTAGGTGTCGTATATCTGAAGTAATCGGCGTTTCGTTTGAAGACGACGCTGACGGGAACATTCTTGCGCCCTAAGATATAAAATCAAAACACGTTGAACGAGTATCATAATCTCTTAATTTAATGTTGCAGTGAATTCTCTAATAAATGTGAATCAATTTCACCTTTGGTTGAATTCCATGAATTTTTAATCCTGCTCAATTGATCTTTTCTGCTTTCTTAAATGTTTGGTTGGAATATGTAAGATATCTTTTAGAAGGTATTTTTAGTCTTTTTATAAGATGTTTTGAATTTTTTATAGTTTTAATGAGCATCAAATATTTTTTTATATATATGCCCATATTTAATAAGAGTATCGAGGAAATAAAAATTAGCATGTTACCTTGTTAGAGTTAAGTGTAATTAATAAGGTATTTGCTCAAAAAAAAAGTGTGGTTAATAAGGGTATTATTGGAAATCAATTTAACTTTATGACAAATTTAATGATTTTAATTATTTTTATTGGTACGTGTAATTTATGTAGAAACATCTTATAACATGGATGGGGATGGAGTAGTAAAGTCCTTCTATATTCCTATTTACAAGTCACTTTCCATGTATTTTCAGATTGATTAAGAAAAACTTTAAATTTTATTAATTCTATCTTAAAATTCAATAACTTTCTAATTTTACCCTTATTACTTTATGAGAAAAAAAGCCAATACAGTATAATTGAAGAGTAAAATTGTATTTCTCTCCCCCCAAATAAATAGGACCAAAAGAGTATATAATTATACTTATAACATGTTACAACAAATTAGATAATCATCATTACATACCAATGTAATCCGGATTTAAGCTTACAGGAATCAGGGTATGAATATTTATTTATCCTTTAATCAATGTTTAGACTTTATGAATGTTTACCCTTATTACTTTATGAGAAAAAAAGCCAATACAGTATAATTGAAGAGTAAAATTGTATTTCTCCCCCCCCCCCAAATAAATAGGACCAAAAGAGTATATAATTATACTTATAAGTATAACATGTTACAACAAATTAGATAATCATCATTACATACCAATGTAATCCGGATTTAAGCTTACAGGAATCAGGGTATGAATATTTATATATCCTTTAATCAATGTTTAGACTTTATACGGTTATACCCTTCATTTTACACCTTAATAGAGTTAAAAAAAATCATTTCACGTTTTTTAAAAATTTTTTTTTTTAAAAATTAAACATGAATTTCATTTCATAATTTTTTTAGCCTACCAAACAAATGTTTTATAATCATCATTCCATTACATTACATTCTCTATAATTCTTTGAACCAAATTGGCACTAAATATATACGACTGATTAAACAATTAATGTTAATGCCATGAAATTAATTATATTAATGATGAAATTAGTACTCCACCTTAATTATATCCAAGAAAATTAACCAACCGAATTCAGAGAAGAGTAGAAGTTGAAAGAAAAACTATCTTTGATCAAAAAGAAAGAAAATCTATCACAAAATTAAATTTAGAGACTAAAATTAAAAGTGAAAATTAAAGTATATCAAGTTAAGAAATATATCATGTTATCACTTGATTCAAAGTAATTAAATTTAATGAGTTGTCAAAAAAAATCAAATTTAATAATTAAAATTATCGTTTTCAAAAGGTCCTTTGGAGACAAAATTATATTCACGACATTACTATCTGAATACAATTTCACTGAAACTAGCACACAAATACAATGGAATATCTAGTTCGGATACATATGAAATTCCTGGTC
Source organism: Inga leiocalycina (assembly GCA_963242795.1). Lineage (NCBI taxonomy): Eukaryota > Viridiplantae > Streptophyta > Magnoliopsida > Fabales > Fabaceae > Inga > Inga leiocalycina. The sequence continues at coordinate 36,091,168 of OY725321.1, read as the reverse complement.
AATTTCATATAAAAATTAAATAATGAATCCAATAAAATATTTAAAAAGGGTCAAATTCTAAAGGAAAGTAATATTTAGGTGTGTGTGAGAAAAAGAATGAATGTATTGGAGAAGAAGGATACATAATTGTAGGTTAGTTCGTATGTATGTGTCTGTAAAAATAGGAAGAAATAGCGTTAAGGGCACTCCAATTTGACCCAACAGCTAAATTCCCAACTCTGTCTCTTTGAAGAGGTGAAACGTCTTCCCAAGAATCACTTGATTGCCCCATCTCCACTCTTACTCACCACCCTCCCTTTTCTTCTCTTTCCCTTTTTTCTTTTAAAAATAATATACTTCTCTCATTTAATTTGGCAACTATAATATATTCATTATATTACTCCTTTGATGCTATAAATTATAGGGAAGAGGGAAGGAATTCTGTAGTTGTATGTATAAATCACATAATTAAATTTTTAATCTAAATGTACAATTTTACTATCCTTTTTATCATTGTGTTGATTTTCTTCTAAATGGATATAATATATATTAAATAAGGATAAACTTGAAAAGTTGTTAAATTTTAAGGCAATGTTAATAAAGTGTAATTTTTTTTTTGTGTATGTAAAACATGCTAGAAGCAACTTATAAATAGGGCAAAAGGAGTGGACATTACTTATTAAATTAATTTAGTTTTAAGTTGTGTAATGGGCATGGTAATAAAATCCAATCCAAGTCAATAAATCATGCCAGTGGACAAGTCTTTTTGCCAATCACAGAAAGACTTTTACACAGGTTGAATGAATTGAATTTTATATTTTTTTTTCCTCTCTTGTTGAGCCTGAAATGATGTTGTTGAGTTAAAAAAAAATGAGAAAAAAACAATGTCATATTTATGCTTTAGTAACTTTGTTTTGTTAGGTTATATATGGTTTATGTATACATGAATGTTTCAATCACTAGTGGATTAATGATATTTGATTTAAATATTACTCTTTCCAAGTTATATATGTGAGTGTGTATATATATAAAATTAAATTATATTAGTTTAATCATGATTTGGTTGTCCCTGGTTATAGATAGTCTATTCACCATTGAACCACTGCCCTAACAAGAGTTAAATGGGGCCACTTAAAGTCATTATATATTTAGTTTTCTTGAAGGCTAATTGACTAATTGTAAGTTTTAAGTGTAGGGGTAGTTTAATTTTAAGATAATACATGAACTTTGCAATAAAGCATGACACCTGCCTGAAAACCGTAAGACAAGTAGTGTTAAATTTCAGTTTTGGTTAGTGGAAAATGACATCTTCCTTGTTCAACAATCTTCACAATCCAATATTATATTGAATTCATATATATGTGAAAATGTAATATAAAACACTACATTACTCAATTAAATTTAATTATAAAATAATTTCTTATTATATATAAATTTGGGAATATATATATATAATATTATCTTATTAAATAATTAATTAAAAACATGATCAATCAATAAGATTTACTTCATTTTCTTTCATAAAACGAGTGTAATTATAATGATAAATTTAATAATATTAAAAATACCATTTTATATTAAATTAATTATTATATATAATATATGTGCTGCCCTGATAAAAAAATGGTATTTATAAATTTATGTTAATGTAAATGATGTTTACTACAAATTTCATGCAATTATTAAACCATTATTTAACGCTCAATGTCTTTAAGTAAAACCTTGAATTTGGGTATTGTGTTGCGTTGAAGAAAATTTCTGCTTGTACAACTTTACACTTTCATGGTTTCACACAATTTTGAATTTAATGTAAATGTAAATTGAACGTGGGTATGCGACTTTGGCAAACCAGTTGTCATTTTCAAAATAATAACAACTATAGTTATATATATATATATATAACCGCCTTCAACAGTATAGGCTAAAAACTCTTTTTTTTTAAAAAAAAAAAACATGAATGATAGGTTAAAAACCTAAAACTATGTAATTTACTTTTTCTTTTTACCTACCAAAAAATTAATTGAGTATAAAACTCAAGTACTGTTTCCAGCTGTTTTTTTTTTTTTTAAAAAAAATCCCTTAAAAAATAATATTGTGACAAAAAGTGATTAATAGACCCTACATGTTTCAAGAATAAACTAATCCGGAGGGAAGTGCATGTATGGCGTGATACACGCGTATGTACAGCATCCTTCCCCAGCAAAACTTGACGTCCAAGCATTCTCTCCCTCTGTTTCTATATCTATATCTCCCTTTGCCTTCTCCCATTCTTTTTATCGCTTACACCCTTTGCCTTCTCTCTCTCTCTCTGATCTGCCAACAGTTCATAACGCCACGAACAAATATTATTCATTGAATCATTCTCAGGCAAGTCGTCTACCACACAAGAAGAAGGTGATCTCTCTCTAGCCCAAAAAACGTGTTCCAAAAGAGACAAGCAAGTTATATACTCTTATACCCATCTCTTTACCTTTTCTTTATTCCTCCCCTCTCTCTCTCTCTCTCTCTCTTGTTTTTGATATACTTATTCCAATCCAATCCACTCTCTGTGCTTCGATCGGGCTGTGTATGGGCATGATAAGATAGTTAAGGCTCCAAGTGATTCAGTTCTGAGAGAAGAGAAGAAGAAGATGACATGGTGCAATGAGTCATCAGAGGAAGAGGAGCATAATGATAACAATAACAATAGAAAGGTGATTCATCATCATCAGATCATGAATAATAATAATAATAATAATATTGAAGCTTCTGGGAATAATGAAGTCGTCGCAACGAAACCATCTGAAATTCGAACCATTACTTGTCCTTCATGTGGCCATAACATTCAACTCCAAGACCAGGTATGTGTATGTCTATGAATTTTTCTAGTAAATGTTTTAGCAAATAGCCTGGTAGTATGAAAGCTCCCCGCAAGCAGTTCTGTTAGTGGAGAGACGTCTTTCAAGCTGTTAGTGTTTTCCTCTTTAAATATTTTTCTAAAAAAGGGTTGATATGTTTGTGGGATTAATATGTATGTATATAGGGTGGTGGGATTCATGAGCTGCCAGGGCTACCAGCAGGAGTGAAGTTTGATCCAAATGATGTAGAGATATTGGAGCATTTAGAGGCTAAGGTTCTTTCTGATGTTCGTAAGCTTCATCCTCTCATTGACGACTTCATTCCAACTCTTCAAGGTGAAAATGGCATCTGTTATACTCACCCTGAAAAGCTTCCAGGTATGTGCCTCTCTCTATGTCTGTCTATATTCTCCCTCCGGTCCTAGATGTAAGACCTGAACGAGGCGTATATTTTGATTGTATATAAGACCTCAATCTTCAATCTTCGTCTTCTAAATTTATAATTTTTCTCCTCTAATTAAATTCTCCCTTTTAATTGAACTTATTGGGGGGTTTTTGTCATATCCAAGGCAAATAATTAAAAGGGTACTTTACAAATACAATGAATTTTATTACAATAATTCACTAAATGAATTTTCTTAAGCTCTCCAAATTAATTATCTAGCTTCTAAGTTAGAACTAGAGAAAGGGAGAGTATATGATTGTTGTTGTTAATTATGTTGTGCCATGTTTTTGTGATTTGTGTTTTGGTACGGTCTTATTATTATTAGTAAATTGTTGCTTCATCATTTTGTTAATATGTGCTTCAGATACACACACACACACACACCTCCTGATTGTCATTTAAGGCAAAGGGATCCTTATGATTAGATTCTTAAGCAGATTATTTTGTGAGAAATTAAAACAAATTAATAATTTCATTGCGTATTAATTGTGGAGGGGATCAAAAGGTAAAAGATAAGGCACATATACAATTGGACTAGGAAGAATAAAAGATACGAGTCCGGCCAGGTTTTACTTAAAATATCAATTTTGATTCTCAAGCAAGGATATTACAAGATTCTTTTTTCTCTCTTTTTATTTTATAAACATTTAAAAACACAATTATGTGAGGAAAACAACATGCATCAATCATATAGAAAAAAAATGTTCAAATCAATTTTTTGGGCTACTTTTTTTCATTCATTTCATAATAAATAGGAAATTAATGTCAATTATTCTTGTAAAGCTCCATTAAATTCTCACTTCACAGCATGTTGATGTGCCATTATGCAGGGAATTTGCCACACAGAATTCATGAGTCCTTATTCATATATGAAAATGATTTTTCTTTATAAGGAATAAAAGCTGTGGAGAACGACTTCCAAGACACTGAATATTATATAACACACATTAATTTCGAAAAGATATTCTCAAGTACACCAACTAGAAACATAAAACCAAATTAAAGTTACAAAATTTGGGGGAAAATAAACTGGCTAGGAATGAACAAGGCCTTTTTATCAAAAGAGAACTCACACCAGTATTGAAATATGAACTGTGGCTATTCACAACATTTTCTATTATATATCATGAAATAATAGAAAATGATAACGACTTTAATATATCATGAAATAAAGTATAATTAATTAATGTCTCTTTGAATTGGTCATTTCTTGTATTTATAACGTAGGAGAGAAACTTTTGGTGGTATTTACGGAGTGAGTGTGAGACGTGTTATAATGAAACAAACGTTAAAACATGCACATGGGATTGCTAGTGTGACCCCTTTTAACAAACTCATTTAATTGTGATATAAGAAATCCCCCGAAATGGAATGCCCACCAAACTTAAAATTAGCCTCTTATCTTACATTAACTATCTAGAAAGAGATCTACATTTCAATGTGCCTCTTCCCCCAGTTTATACGAAGACTGAATGTTAAAATTAATTGTTTAAATATATATATATATATATATGTAAATTAATGTTAATCTTTTTATACTGTTCAACAACTTTTGTTTTTGAAAGAAAGTTTTTAATTTTTAATTGTAACTTCTTTTATTCAATTGGTTTCGTTATTTTATGGTAAAGAGTCCACATATATGATTCTAAATTTGGTAGTGAACTAACTTTCAAACCTCTGCAAGGAACACAATCTGGGTATGTTGCTGCCTTTTTACTCTTGAAGAGGGTTATATTTGGTGAGGTTTGACTTTTACAAAATTAAATGTTTGAAGTTGCTTAGAATTTTTGGTTGGTGTGATTCACTGATTCTTTAATTAGCTACCCCAAGTGCCTGCACGTACATTAGATAAATAGGACTCCATATATGCTTTATTAATAATACTCCTTCCTCTCTCCAAAGTGTATGAACTATATAACTAATTTATAAATATTAAGGAAATTAATCTAGTTATTTATAATAAATGTGTTGATTTTTCTAAAATACCTTCTTTAATCATTATCCCATTGATTAAAACCCCCTCAAACATATGGCAATCAATAGAGATAGTTTGAGGGAAAAAGATTATAAAAATGGGAGGCAAAATGGATTGAGATATTATATTTAGAATTAAGATATAACCCTCAACTACCAAGGGGGTTACATCTGGTGGAATTGACTAGTCACTTGCAACGTAGCGAACCAATGTTTACATCCTCACTGAGTGAGATGCACAATTTAGTGCCTTGAATAAGGTTGCCTCCAATTAAAGGATACCCATACTTACAAAAGAACATATCCCTCAACTAACTATTATATTTAGAACAAAGAGAGTAAGTATCAATTGTAATTACTTTTATGCTCAATTGATTTGTCTCTTAGATTTTTAATCTATATAGTTTTTGAAATTTCAAACCTACCTGATGGGATCTTTTGTACTTGGCGCGCTGATATTTTCTGAAATTTCACTCAACCAACAATTGAATCATCTTAATAAAACCTTCCAATGTAGTCTTGTATCTTTTCCCCAGCAATCAGATATTAATATTATATATATATGTCATTTTTGGAATAATTAATAATCAGGACATATACAAAACATGTATTTTTGTGTGATGTAGGGGTAAGCAAAGATGGACAGGTCCGCCATTTCTTTCACAGGCCATCAAAAGCATACACAACAGGAACAAGGAAGAGAAGAAAGGTACACACAGACGAAGACGGAAGCGAGACAAGGTGGCACAAAACAGGAAAAACAAGGCCAGTCCTATGCAGTGGTTCCGTCAAAGGTTTCAAGAAGATCCTCGTCCTCTACACCAACTATGGAAGACAGAAGAAACCAGAAAAAACCAACTGGGTAATGCATCAGTACCACCTCGGAACCAACGAGGAAGAGAAAGACGGCGAGTTAGTTGTCTCCAAGGTTTTCTTCCAGACACAACCAAGACAGTGTGGTAATTTGAAGGACCCTTTTGACCAAAAAGTGATAGTTAACAATGACAATAATAATGAAGCAGCAGCAGCAGCAGCTTTTGTGGACTATTACACTAATCCTCCTTATATAAGTTATGACCATTTGGGTCATCATGGTAACTCAGAAGGCTCTCCCCAACTTATTCCGAACTTGGTTGTTCAAGGTGACCATGCTTCTTCCTTTATTCGTTTAACTATGGATCATTCCACCAAAGCAAGACTTGACAGGAAAATATAGTCGTCGATCGGATCCGGATTCCCCGGCTTCTAAGGTTTCCGATCCGAAGCGAAGAGAGAGATAGAGACATGCTATTATATAGATATATATATATATATATATCTCTGTCTTTATCTTTGCTTTTGGAGAAGTTGCTTCAGAGGATTCAGAGACTGCTTGGTACAGTACAACATTAACAAACAATATATACATATACATATATTTATGGGAATTCTTCTTGCATATACTCATTATGTATGTAATGATCAGATAAAATTTTTATGTGGATATTTTGTATGTGTAATCTGATCTGTTTAGTGTTATATGTACAGTGAGTGCATGCAAGAGTTGATATGTTTTTTTTTATTGTATTATGAATAAGTAAATGTATTTATTTTGAATGAGAATAGAAAGTAAGAACTCAAGGATTAAAGAAACATATGGTGGGTTTGTTTATGTATGTGTTGGACTTCTTACTTGTGATTGACCCTGAAGATTGAAGTTGAGATGCACAATTAAGGATGGAATGTGTACAGTTATTATTCATAAAATGATTTGTACTGTGTAGATGTTATTATGAAAGTAGGGTTTTATCCTCTACTTGCTGCACATTCATATTCATACTTTGTTTATTAAAATGTGTTTTCTTTTTACGAACATGACATGTTTTATTATAAAAGGTGGTTAGGTGAAGTGAAAGGGACCTAACATTCTATACACAAGGTTTTCAATTCAAGTTCTTAAGGAAGTTTTATTCGCTTGTTTGTGACTCAATCAGGTTCAAATTTTGGATTAATTTGTTGGCTACTTTAAATGGTTATCACTGAAAAAATAGTATAATTGTTTATTATGAATTTTCAACAATGTTGCAAGAAAAATAGCATTTATATCTTCATAGAAATACGAAAACAAATTTCCTCTTATTTAATTTTAAATTTAGTATCATCCATCATTTGATTTTTAATGAACAAGTTATCTCTTGCCCTTTTCATTTCAAAATTCAATGTTAGAATATGAAAGTTTTTAAGGGGGGGGGGGGATCTTCTTAAATAAATAAAAATGGTTTACATACAAATGATAGTATGTAATTTAATCAAATATTTCGAGAGACTAATGGAACTTATTTTTCAAATTATTCTCTAGTGAAGATTTTGAATTACTATTTACCTGGAATCATTCTTTTTTCCTTTTCCTTTTTATTTTTTAAGAATATTTCACGGAAGTAATATAAATTCACATTTGGAAAAGATTTCAAAAAAAAAATATTAAAGAGGGAAATAGTTTTGTTTTTTTAAAGGCGTATTCTCCATTTCATTTGGTGAAAGTGAGATTTGATCCCTTCACTTTTTGGTTTGCAAAAGATTATATGATTATTGGGCCACTAATACTTCTAATATAGTTTAATATATATGAAATGATTGGTTCACCGCAGCAATTAACAACTTTAGTTAATTATATGAAATGACAACAGTGTAAGCCAAGAAAAATACTATTACCTTCGGTCTTGAATCATGATTTTGCATTTAAGACTAGAGTATCATCTTAAAATTTAGTTTCTTCAATAGCCTTATAGTCAAGTGGTATAAAAAATCTCCTATAAGTGAGAGGTTGTAAGTTTAATCCTCCCTATAATCTCATCTTGTTAATGCATATCCTTCTAATTCTAAGTTTTTAAATGTTAGTGATTAACAATTTTAGTTATACAAAAGGTACTGAAAACCAGACTGGACATTAAACAGGTCAAGGCACTGGATCAAGGGTCAGTGATTCAGATTGGGGTCAGCTTGAGGGTTAGACCGGGGTCAATTAAAATATATATATATATATATATAAAATTTAAATATTCATGTATACCATTCAAAAAATTACATAAGAGTTTTTTTTTTCCAACCAGTAGTCCAATATAACGTCATGAACCTAATACTCACAAAAGTATCATTAAGTATATAAGGATTTTTCTCTAACCAATGCAAAATAGTAAAAGTATTCCATAATCCTTTTAAAACTCCTTACAAATCAAAAAAAAAATCAAAGAAATAATTTTTATAAAAGCCAAAGTGACGGTGTTTGGGATATAAAAAAGTAAAAACAAAAAAAACAAAAGCAAACCATGACTAGCCGGGTCACCCCAATTCACCCTAGGTCAGATCGAGTTGATCGGGTCACTACAGTTCGGTTCCTTGACCCCCAACAGGACCAGTCCGGCATCCGGTTTATCAGTTTCCAATATAAATCGGTCAATCCAATCCGATCCAGGTTTACGTACATTGGTTATACGAAGAATAATAGCATGACTATTATTGTCTTGAAATTCAACTTTTTAAGTTTTTAATCATTGGTAAATCAATAACTACTGAACACGTGGGCACCCACTTTCATGATGAAACGTACCAGTTAGAACAGCTCATTCCAAGACAGTAATGTGTGTTTGGGATAGTGGTAGAAAAAATGACTTATTATATTTTTAACTTATTAAAAATGACTTAATAGAAAAGTCAGTTTTTATAATATGATTTATGTTTGGATGAACGATTTATATTTTTGGACAATAAGTGCTTATAAATCGTGATTTACGGTATACGAGGTAAGTATGTGAGAGGAGTTTTATCTTAACTTACATAATAAGTGACTTAATAAAAAAGTTGTAGTATGTGCTCGTTTGGAATAACTTATTTTTGGGAATTAAGTGCTTATAAATCGTGATTCACGGCATACAAGGTAAGTATGTGAGAGGAGTTTTATCTCGGCTTACGTAATAAGAACTTATATTCAAAAAATAAGTGTTCCCAAACATGTAGTGAGGAGCTTATTTTACCCGTAATACAATTAAAATAAGTTGAACCAAACACTACAAAAACTCAACACGTTTTTATTTTGGCTTATTGCCCAAAAACGGGCTTATTTCTACCCAATAAGCTAACCAAACACACCCATAGGTTTTTTAGGTAGGAAAGAAGTATGGAAACTGCCCTAACTTGTAGTAATCACTTAGGGCCTGTTTGGTTTAAAGGGAGGGGATGGGATGGGAGGGGATGGATGGGAGGGGATGGAATGGGAGGAGGGAGAATCACCTTATTTGGTTTGGTTGGAGGGGGAGGAAGGGAAAGGTTTTTTAATGATCCTTTGTTTGGTTTAAGAGGGGAAGAGAGGGAAGATAATATTTAATTTACCATTTTATCCTTAAACATTAGTTTATATGTTTTCCCTTATATAAATTATTTAAATTAGTTTACACCTCAATATGAATTATATAATTTATAAAAAAAAGATGAAGATATTAAATAGAAATATTTTTCAATTTCCCTCAACTTAATTTCTTATTATATGAATATTTCAGTAATTATCATATTAAATTAAATGAAAAATTCCTTCTATTGAAAAACAATGCAGAGGAGTTGCAAAAAAAAAAAAATAGATGTCATGCACTCACACTTGTATTATGGATTTATGGATAACTCTAGTAAAAAAAAACAAAGATTTATGGTTAACATTTTACAGTCGAATTCACCTGTGAAAATATCATCACCAAAATTATATTTTAATCGCCATTCATTCCGTTGGAGATATTCATACTCATGATTTGGTTGAACTACAAGGTTGGAAAAAAACACACACAAGCGTGAAACACTGGAGATGATAAAAGAAGTTATATTTTTATTGAAGACTCATAGGATATAATTAGGAATATGAAAAGATTATGGGAGTAAAATAGTCTCAAATTTTTGGCTCCCTCCAAAACCCCCCAATTTGGAGGGAGCCAATTTGAGGGAGTGGGAGGGATTTGGAGCCCTTTTTTTGGGGCCCCTCCCCTCTTACTTTTCATACCAAACAAGGGGAGGGGCTCATTTTTCATCCCCTCCCCTCCCCTCCAACCAAACAGACCCTTAGTGTTTGTTTGGGATAGTTTATTTATTACTTATAAATCGTGATTTACAGTATACGTATTTCAAACATAGCATTACTCCGATTGTCCTATTTATAAGGCAGGGAGAGGGTATATTTTTTAATCCTATTTATCAACAACCACATTAAATTTTTCACATCAATATATAATCTTAAGATTCATTTAGTATTGTAAAGATTGTTATTTTCTTAAAAAGTGTACAATCAAATAGGAATAAAATTAGAAAGGTGTTGACTTTTAAAATAGAGATAATAAAGTTTAAGTTTTTTTTTGTCCATGTGAAATATGTTAAAAATATCCTATAAATAGGACGAGAGGTGTATATATCAAAATTCTTGTTCTCCACATCTTTAATATACATACCATAATATGTGCGAAAAAATAATTATTCTGAAAGTGTTGAACAACGGCAGCAGTGCCCCTAAGATTGCAACAATGTTTCTGTCAGAAGTAGCCGAAGATAGGAGAAAAGACACATTGCTCACCATTTGACTTGACTATTTCCCCGCAGATTCCATGACTGAGTGTTGGATTTTTTTTTTTTTTTTGGAATAAATCAGTTTTACTCAGTGAAGTTGGAGATGTCCCCGATAATTAAAATCAATATTTCAATCTCAAACAAAATTAAATTAAATTAAATTAAGGGAAAATCCCTATAAAATGTATTGGAAATAGGGAAATCCCAATTCAGGACATTCAAATTCAAAAATCTGGATCAGTCCACTATCAGTACGGATGAACAGTGCCGGCGCCCTCAAAATTCGATTTTGCCTTTCAGCCCTCATTCTCGCCACTTCGGAAATAACAACACATGGTTCTTAATTAACAACTCCAGATTCTTAATTAACAACTCTCCTTTCTTGTTTTACAACTTTCGAATTTAAGTTTTAAAGCCAATAACAACACCTCTTTTTTTATTAACAACACGCGCTCTTCATTAACAACTCCTCATTCTTGATTAACAACTATATATTCTTGATTAACAACTCCAGTTTCATCTTTTTATTTTCACAATAACAACACCAATTTTGTTATTAACAACTCTCATTTCTTGTTTCACAATTTCGTAACAAGACCGGTGTTGTTATTGTGAAAGAAAAAAGATGAAATTGGAGTTGTTAATCAAGAATATAGAGTTGTTAATCAAGAATTCGGAGTTGTTAATTAAAAACCAGGTGTTGTTATTTCTGAAGTAGCCAGAATGAGGACTGAAGGGCAAAATCGTCTTTTGCGGGCGCCGACATTGTTCATATGTACTAACAGTGGACTGATCCGGATTTTTGAATTTAAATGTATTGAATTGGCATTTCCCTATTTCCAACGCATGTTATAGGGATTTTCCCTTAAATTAAATACAATGGAAAAAAGTTATTGCAAAGCGTGTAAAAAAATCGACTTTCATGAAATATCAAACATCAAATCAGGCCTCTCTCACAATTTGAGGTACCTATAATGGGCAATCCGGATTAGTTTAGGGTTGTTGATGTGCCAGAAAGATAGCCTGCTCTGAGATATCGGATGCACAAACAAAAAAACAAAAACATCAAATCAGGTTATAGTTCCCTAACTCTCCTTTCTCTTTTTCTTAAAATCTTATATCCATTGGTAGATTAAAAATATGAATAATTCAGATTTAATATTTTATAGAATTATTATTTTAAACATAAATAAATTTAAACTGTTATACTTTTATCCACATAATTTATAACTCCAAAACAAACAAAATAAGGAAAAAAAATGAATTTAAAATAAGGAAAAAAATTAATTTATATAATATTATAATAATAGTTCTGTCAAAGATTAAATTTAAACCATCCATTTTTTTAATCTATAGATTGGGATGAGATTATGAAAAGAAAAAGAGTAAAGATTTTGAAAGTAGCCTCTTCCCATTAAATCTTCTTGTTGGCCCGATTCTCAAACCTAATTCATGTACTTTCGGAATCAAATCTAAAAATTAAAATATAGCAATTTTAATAACACGCAAAATCATACAAGTTGCACAAAAGAATTAGCAAGCAAATGGGACTTTAGGAAGAGCCGATGAGGCACAACTGGCAAAGTCACAAGTGATTTAACAGCACCTAATCCCCAAACCATTTCCCTATGGTTACTGGACCCCAAAGTATGTATGACCACGACAAAATATACAAAAAACCACACACTGTAAGCAATAAAGCCTTCCTAAACACTAGGCACTCAATAAATATAGGACTAAAAAATTTCAAGGCCAACAGTACAATCATTGGAAGCAAACCCAAGAAAACAAACCCAAAATGGAATTATAGCAATCAAACAGACTATATTGACACAGCATTCCTAGTCCTAAATCTCAACCTATGCCACAGAAATTTATGTGGGCCTATATACCAATCAGTGTCAGCTACTGAAGATGATTACATGCATGCATCAGCCTAACACAAGACCTAAATGTAAAGACCTTTTTTTCTTTTTGGGTTAGAAGTCTTCAATTGTACAAGGCCTCCACATATGTTACTATGACTTTTGAAGAACACATCTCTCATAAAGAGAAAGAATATCTTTCTTGGTGGGATTCTTCAACTGAAGCAATTGATCACCAAAGTTGTGCTTTGTCAACTCTTGCTTAAGCTTCAGGACTGTAAATTTCTTGTAATCCTCTTCATTATTTTGCTGGCTATGATTGTTGTCATCACCCTCAAAGACAGAACCACCATCTTCTGGATGTGTGTATCTGACAGGGCTTGAAGTGCTCTTCGATCGCTTACTTCCCCTCATGATTCTTGGGCTCATATCCATGTCTTGAACAGATTCTACACCAACTTCACCGTCTACGCGCAAGCGCTTACCATGGGAAGTAGTTTTGAGCTTACTGTCTAATGCTGTTTCATTGAGTCGATACTTGGTCAACTCTTGATGAAGAGAATCAATCTTTGCTTGCGCAGACTGCAACTGCAGAGAGAGAGCCTCGGCCCTGTTACCTGCTTCCGCATGTGCAGCACGTTCAGATTCCAAAAGGTTTTGAAGAATCTGAACATTACTCTTCCTCTCCGCATCATTTGAATCCAAAAGTGAATCAATTTGCTTCTCTCTTTGTTCCACCCTTTCCTCTAGCTCTCCAACTCTGGAGAGTGCATCCTTCTCCGACTCCCTTGTTCTCAGCAAATCGGCTTCCAAATCATCCTTCTGCCTCCCTAAATTTTCAATTCTCCTTTCAGCCCTTTCAATCTGCGACTGTCTCTCCATAGCCAGCTTCTGCATGTCACTCTTCTCTTTCTGAGCCATTCCTGCTTCAGCCCGTGCTTTGTCAGCCACTTCAATGGCCCTAGCAGCTTCTTTTTCAGAATTTCTACACCTTTCTTGGACCTCCGCAAATCTCGCAAACTCAGATTGGTACTTCTGCTCCAGATGAACCTTCTCCTGCTGAAATACCATAGCATCCTTCTCATACATTTGGGCCTTGGAATTTGCGATTTCCAGCTTCTCAGCCAATTCTTTTAATTCAGACCTCAATGATGATATTTCTGCATCATAGCTCTTTATCTTAGAGTCAGCAGCCTGCCAAAACAGCCAGACAGATATGCCATTCAATATCAAAGGGTACAAAAATGGTCCAACTAAACAAATCATGTTAAAAATCTCAATGCAAAAGCTTGGAGCACCGAAATAATTGTTTTTCATTTAAGAAAGCACCTAAAATTTCCAGTTAAAGCCTCGATACAGCACAATATATAAATTCAAACTCTTAATACCCCAAACATTTTCCCATGGTGATTGGACAAAGGCCCAACAAAGCAAAATTACAAGTTTTTTTGTTGGGTTTTATTTGTAATAAATTGCAACATTTGTGAACTTCAAGCTGAGAGTAAGAGATCCTAAGGATTAACATATGCGAGTAAAAACTACTCTCAGTGCAACAAATAATGAGGTATTAATGATTTAAGTAATGCAACCATAGTACGAGTGATTTGAGTGGTCTTAATATAGATGAGAGGTTTTTAAGTTCGCATCACCATGGACAACTTGTACATTTTTTAATATCTTAACTCCCAGTTATCTTTGGCCAAGAAAAAAACACTCCTATCATCCTTCTTTACATTACCTCAAGAAACAAAAACCTAACGTTATTGAGCACCCAACGCTCTAGCATGCTCATGAAACAAAAAGTGTAAGTAATCTCACCTTTAAATCTACCGTCAAAGTTGTCAAACGCTGCTCAGCATGCTCAATTTTGGTACGCTTATCATTTATTTCTTCGTCCTGCATAGTGAGCAGAGGTGGAATAAATCATATATTGAAAACGGCATTTGGCATTTTGCATGCAACACATATGGATAACTGATAAGCTGAAACCAGGGATCCCAACTTTAGTGTAGCAATCTCCACAAGCCATCAGTACTACGCAAATAAATATTTGCAAAAGAAATTTGAAGGAATCGAAGAGGAGAGCTCACTTTTTCAGCCAAAGTGACGGTCAATTCTTCTCTTATAGCATCTTCCCTCAACTGTGATAGCTTGTTTGTGCGTTCCTGAACAGCTGCTGCCTTCTCCAGTGCAGCTTTTGCTTCTCTAACAGCAATATCATACTTCCGTTTCCACTCCTCAGCCTCCTCTTGTGCAGACTGAGCCTGTTCCCTTGCTGCGGCCAACCTTGCCTCTGCAGCATTGCTTCGGGATTTGAGGGCTGCTACTTCAGAATTAGCTTGATCTGCCTCAGCTTTTTGCCTTGATAAGGCTTGTTCATATTTCCTTTTCCAATCCACAGTTTCTTGCTTGGCAGAGTCCAATGTTTTTGATAAGCTAGAATACCTCTCTTCTAATGAACGACGATTTCCCTGCAGATCAGTAATGCGATTCATATATTCATCAGTAAGCTGCTTCTTATCATTGATTGCATCTTCATAGCGTTTGATGTACTCGGACTTTTGACTCTCAGAGGCTTCCAAGCGCTTTTTGAGTAGGGCCATATTATCTTCAATCATTTTGCATGTTGTCTGAAGAGTACTCCTCTCTGATCCAAGTTTGTCAATCAGCCTCTTGACAAGGTCCAGTATAGGGCCTTCAAAACTGGTGTCAACATATGGATTAGAAAGAGTTGGATGAAATAAAACATGGCAGAAAAATAGCTCCACAAACCTTTGTTGTAAAAAGACAGCTAGTTTTTGCCACTTCCCTGGAGCTTGAACTGATGTTTCATATTCAGAAAAAAGAGCATCAAGAACCTGCATCCAACATTTAATATCAAATGCAGTTGTTAGTTCAACACGCCAATCTTTTTTGCAAGAGGGAGGACTATAGAAGATGCAGTGGAAAGCTCTCTTAGTCTCAACAATTACCTTCACAACATTATCTATGCTTGCCTCTGAAGAATGACAAGCCGCCCTGACCCTCTTTTCCATACCTAGTATAGCATTTGAGCAACGAAGATCAGCCTCCATGAATGCATTCCTTTTATAATCCTGGTTAAAAGGCATAGTGATTTTGATCAGTCCCACAATATATAACATCTGGTTCTAAATATAAGATCCTTTTCACCAATTTTTAAAATCCAAAACAGAAAAAATAGCTAAGATAGTTCTTTGTCATTAATATGTAAAGAACATGTGATACTTTTCAAAAACAATACTCCTCCTATGCAATGATTAGAATTAATGCTCAGACATAAAAATGCCCCAATAAATAGGGGTATTATAACCATTGAGTCAATAATGAGCCACAAACAGCAAATTTCAAACATTCAATACCTCAAATGCTTTTTTGAAGAATTTCTGCAGAAGGGCCTCATATTTCTTCCTTGCGGAACCAATCCCTACAGCACTCTCATTAAAGGTAACCATTGCTTTCTGAACTGCTTCTTCATGTGCTTCTCTCATAGCAACCTGCAGTCACAACAATTAGGAAAGTACCTACACAAACACTCCGCATTCATGAATATGATTTACTCACTTCCTCAGGTGGCTTTGAACGATCAAAAGAAGACATATACATTTCAGTAGCACAATCATACGCCTGACGACACTCAGCTTCTTCAACACTCTGCAAAAGCCAGCAATTAATATCTAGTGAACAAAAGTCAAAAAATAACATCAAAATCTACAAAACGTTCCAATTGCTAGCAATTTCGGTGAAATTTCACAAGGTTAGTATGTTCGAAAAAAATGAGAAATAAATTACGAATGCACAGAGCTCAAAATGAAAAGCAAAAGCTTAATTGAAATGTGAAGACATGTAAATTAGAAACTAGCCCCCCCCCCCCCCCCCCCAAAAAAAAATATACTCATTATACTACCACAAGCACTACTTATACGACAGAAGTTTATAATGCATTAAGCACATCTCTTTATCACACAGATCATAACTTATCTAAAAGTATAATTCTGACCTGCCAAGAGGAAGAAATAGTAGGCACAGCACCCTGATTGAGAGCGTCCAGATAAGACTGGGTAATGCCAACCAGCACAGGACCTGTCATCATGGTTGCCCCAACTTGCTTTGGCCTTGTTTTTTCAAAAACAAATTTCATCAATGCCTCAAGACCAGATCGGAATTCAGGCCTTAATTTGTTCAGCTGCATATTGAAGATAAAATTTCCACATATAATTAGGCACTATATTATAAAATCAAAGAAAAAATAACTTACATATGATAGCTGGCAAGTTACTAACCGATATTTGATCAAGTCGCTGCAAATCACTTTCATTATTCAATGGACGCACAAGGGTGAAGCATTCCCTATCTGGGAATAACGCGTGAATGGAATCCCGAATCTTGTGATTGATATTATCAGATAATTAGCAATCATACAAAAGATAAAACAAATATCCCAATATTCTTTATCATACAAAAGATAAACAAATATCCCAATATTCTTTAAGAGCTTATGAAAACAATCACCATAAACATACAGCATCATGCAACTATATACATCAAATAATCGTTGAAATGTTAACAGATAGACAAAAACAGAACTACACAGTCACACAGCGAGCACAGAGTGAACCATTCTTTCGTCTTCTATTAAAAAGACAAAAATGATTGTCACTGTAAATTGTTTACAACTTGAGTAATTAGAAAAGGGACTATCTTATATTATCATATATACATATAAACTATTAAGTAGGGTCAAACTAGGTTTAAGCAATTTATTTTTTGTTGCATATGAGGATCGTACAGTGCATTTAGGTTTCACTAGAGGGAAGTATAATTTTTTTCAAAACAGAAGGGCTACATATTATGAATATCTATTGATAAATACACACACACACACACACACACAGGAGGGTCAAAATTTACAGATATATATACCCATATCATTATAGTCTAGAGTCTTAGTCTACATCAATTTCAGCTCAAATTGAGCGCTAAAGGGAAGTAAAACCTTCACATTGCATTTGTATAACTTCAGCTATACTAATGTGTTAAGACACAAACCATTTTCACTGTAACGATAAAAAAATAAAACTAAATAAAAAGAACTAACTTAGGAGCCAACAATCTGGCTAAGCATTGCTCATTTTTAAATAGTAAATGCCAACCAAGTTAAATTAAGCTTCCTGCCGGGTCAGAAGAGCTGTTGTAACCTCCTCCCCACAGGCAAAAACGGCCCAGGAGCGGGGATGTTTAAAAGTTATATATCCAGCTAAATATATTGTTTAACACTTCAACCAGAAATATTTGTAATATATCTTCACAAAACCACAGAGAACTGGGATAGAAACAGAAAAAATACCTCATTTTTGGAAGCTATGTCTTTTCCACTCCCTTGGACAGGCCTCAAAGCAAGTTCCAGATAGTCACGAGGAGTTATCTTTCTGTTATCTTCTGCTAAGTCCAAATAGAAATCCTGGAAGCACCAGAGCACGAAAATAAGTAAAATAGTTAAACAATGCTACAAAAACCAAAAAAAAAAAAACATTAAACTTCAACATTTCTCATCTTATCTGACAACAAACAGTAGCAAAAGCACTTTAAACATCTCACCCTAAGAAGCCAAACAAAAATTGGGGAAAATTGCCCAAGCTCAGATGCAGAACTCCTTCCTCCTGATGCTCTGACACGAATGTGCTTTGTCATTTGAGTGACAAGAGAAAGACGATCCAGGGCAGCCTCATCAATACCACCCATCTGAACATGAGAAAATTTTTAGCAATAAATGTACAAGAGAAGGGAACAGAAAGGAAGTAAATCCTATACCAAGCAAAGGACCAACAAACTGGCCGTCCAGGATTAAAAAACGTTCATACCTGGTTATAAATGAACATGCTAGACAAAAGCACAGCTAATGAAAATATCTGGGTGCTGTATGTTCCCTGTATAATACCAACGGGCCAAAACATTTGCACAAGTCAAATAAGCACATAATCAGAAAGAGATGCCCATATGTAAACAATAAACCAAATGTAACAGTTACCAATGGGAATTTATATACAACAGAAAAAAAAAACACATTTATCACTTGAAAAACTGAAAATCTGACCGTTTGATCATAGGCATCTATTCCTTCACTGTCTAATAGCAGAAGATTGTATTCTGTTCCATCAAGTGCAGTTCTTTTCAGAGGTGCACTCCATAACCAGAGACCTTTGGTACATGGCCGATGTGTAGATGCCACTTGAAATCCACTACTCTTCCCTAAAAGCTGCAATATAAATATGCAAAGCATTGAATTAGAATACAATAAAATGGCCTCATTTTCTTATTTCAAGACCACAGCAGTCAAAGGCGCTTGCCTCGCCACCTAAGGTGCTAGGGTGAGGAGCCAAAGACCCTTACTGTTTCTCATAGCATGAGAGCGCTGGGTTAAGTCAGGCACCAAAAGGCACTCATCTTTTGGCTCCTTTGGCACTTATTTTAGGTAAACACAAGCATCTTTTGGCACCTAAAAGAACTGAGAACCTATTGGATAGGGAACATCTTAGAAGGACTAGAACTGGAAGAAGCTTGGGTACAATTGTTGTATTGAAGGACTAGAAGAAGCAAAAGATGTACAATTGGAAATCTGAGTCAATGAATGGTTTAGTAGGTGTTGAATTATTTCCAAGGTTCTGAAACCCGGACTGTGACCGGTCAGGATATTAGGTCAATGGTCAATGAGTCAGATCGGAGTCAAACCGGGGCTAAACAGGTGAGGAAGGTAAGATTTTAGGATTATTTATATGAAATTTTGAATAAAATATTAAAAAAATAAAAAATAAATAAAAACCGGTCAAACTGTGAGAAAACCAATCGAACCAGGGTTAGTTACCAAACTGAACCGATCAGACTACCGGTTCGAAGGTTTCAGGGTCAAACCGGCCAATCCAATCCAATCCGAACTTAAAAACCATGATTATTACAACACTCTTTATGTGAGAAAATAACTTCTTTTTCCTCAGAACAAATATTATATATGACACTGTAATTCTATAATATCCCGTTATAACTGTTTCTTTTAAAGTTAGGAGTTGTGTTTTTTTTTAAGGTTTGGAGGATGAAGTGGACACTAGCTGAAGAACATACGCTTTGGAAGATTGAGAATTTACGTTAAAGGAGGTTTCTTTACTTGAGAAAAAGCAGTATTGTCCAGTAATATCAAGTTGTTTAAAATAGTATATACATTAGGATTCTGTCTAGAAATTATCTGACAAAAAATAATAAAATTTAAAATATTATGAGTTATTATATTATTAGATAATTGGATCATTTCTTTTTTGGTAGATATTAATACATTAGGATTTTGTCTAGAAATTTAAATAATCAAAGAGGCAAAACGTAAAGTGATTTTTAATTAAAAATAGGCCTAGTTCTAAATCTTAATTTATAAATATAGGAAAATAATTGAATTAAAAATGAAAGTTTTAAACTTAAAAATTACATAAGATAAAGAAAATTACATAAAAAGACAGTTTTAAATTTCAAATATTATGAGTTATGAGATACAGCATATTCTTTTCACTGTAGTGCATCTTTCTAATGC
Source organism: Inga leiocalycina (assembly GCA_963242795.1). Taxonomy (NCBI): domain Eukaryota; kingdom Viridiplantae; phylum Streptophyta; class Magnoliopsida; order Fabales; family Fabaceae; genus Inga; species Inga leiocalycina. The sequence goes on along the minus strand of OY725321.1, from coordinate 36,070,900 downwards.
CTCCTGCCCATCTTTTGCCTTTGACTATCTTGTTCAAGATGTAGAAAAACGCACCACAGTTTCATGTTAACTAATGATAATGATATTACCAGTGGAAAACTGAGTCAAATTTGTTATTAAAACAAGATTTAGTAGTAAAAGACAGCGAATATACTCCTTTACTATACATGAATCTTGCTAATGTTTGACAATGATGAAGAGTGATGTAAATATAAATGGAATTCAATTGCATCCAATTGTCAATCAGACAAGGCCTACATACAAAAATATCAGAGAGGAACCAATACTGAAACCAAAAATAAAAACTAAACATAAGTCCCACAGTTTCAAATAAGCTACCAAACAACAACATCAACAAGTCAGAAATCAACACTAACCAAGTTCAAAACTAATTATTCTCCAATTTACTAAGACAAATGTCATCACTATCACCAAGAGCCCTGTCCATCACCAAGATAGAACACTACACTAGGCCGCTTTAAGTTGAAGGTAAAATGTAACCAAACTTCAAAGTAACAACTCTAGTTAACATATGGATAACATATAGCCAAATACTAGAGATAATCAGAGATGTGAAACGGATCAATTTATTGGTAGAAAATTTCCTTCATGCCAACCCAGTAGAAGAGTGGCTGAACATGATCTTCGGAATTCAGGTCCAACAAGTCATTTCCACCATGCTAAACAAGAGAAAGCTGGTTGTTTGGAAGCATTAAAACTTCAATTTGGAATTCCTAGCACAACTTGCTATTTATACTTTTTTCCAATTACTATTCCTAAAGAAACAAGCTTCCTTAAACAATGCACGAAGGAAATGCTAACACCAGAAAAAATTTCAATCAACAATGTACCTACACTTCAAAGATAAGACCTGTCTATCTTACTAGCCACAGCATAGGCTCTAAACCGATCACTACTCACATTTCTTCAGTTACATTTTCATTAACTATCTTTCAAAACATATCCAGTCAAGCTGAGTTAGAAGATACACAAAAATGACCCCAAGAGTTTCTTTCTCTTTCAAACTATTTACACGCTGCAGAAGTGCTCCAAAATTGCCGCACATAAATATTCACAAAGAAAATTATTTATTCATAATCCCAAGTCACAAATCAAATCCCCCGTGTGTTGTATTAGCAAGGTAAGAATGGTCTCCGAAACATTCAACAACAATTTAGCCAACAAAAAGTGATCTCTAGCAGAAACACAACAGTACTCTTCAGATATCCAACATTCAATCCTTCAACACAGAAAAAACCCTTCAAAGCCCTAATTAAACAGCGCCTGCATATATGAACCCTAAACTTCCATTTCAACCAAAAAGCCAGAACCCGCCCCGAAATTCCAATTAGTGGGGAGAAAATTTACCTGATTTAAGATAAAGCTTTTGCCTTGGCGAGCCCGTCCGCAAACAGAGACCACGCCAATGGGTTCTTTCACAAGCTGAAGAGTTGCGACTGCTTCGGGATCCATCCGAAACTTCCCCTTCTCGTCACAATAGACCAATCGTATGGGCCTCGCCGGGCCAGTCACCGAGGGCACAGATCGCGACGGCGAGGACGTCGCCGCCTGTAATGTTGGTGAAGCATCGGCGGAATTGCCTCTCCCTCGAAAGAGTCTCTGCATGTCTAGTCGGTTTACTTTCTCGCTGTTTCTTTGCTTTGTTTTATGGTTTCCGCTTAACCCTTTTGATTCAAAGTTACAGAGTAATCTGCTTTCTTCGCTTTGGGAAGTTTCTTTCGGGGTCACGTTTACTACCACTGAGAAGAGAGAGACGAAGTGGTTCAAAATTGGGGAAGAAGGCACAAGAAGGGGGCTTTGGCGGTCAAAAAGACGTGTTTGCTTTTCTACTCTATTTCCGACTGGGCGCGTCGAAATAAATGGGACAATGGGTGAAATAAAAATTATAATGGTAGTATATTGATTAATAATTAATCTTTTTTGGCCGAGTATAATTAAGTAAAAATTCCATTAAATTACCATATGAAATTGCAAACCCACAAAACACCATTAACACTTGCAAAAGATAGAAAAGGGATGGGGTAGGAATCTGGATTTTTTATGTTTGGGATAAATGACGAAACTACCCCTTCTTTTCAATCATCTCCCTCCTCCGTCTTTTTCTCTCTCTTTCCTCTTGTCTCTTTCCTTTGTTTTTGCATCACTAGAACTGATAAGAAATTCTTTTATTATTGCTGATGGAGATAAGAGTTCCTTTGTTACTCCTACTTCTATCGAGCAAGCTGATGAGATGACAAGAAAGGAGCTTCTAAGCTTACTGGAACATGATAATGCCAAGAACCCACTTGATGAGAAAGTCAATAAGGACAGGGAAAAAAGGAGCCAAGCGTGCTGCAAATGGGTCTATTGTTGTCCCTCTGATTGAAGATTTTGAGGAAGATGAAACATCAAAAATTATTGTTTTGCAATTTCATGTGTATTGTGGTTGCTGTCATACAGAGTCTGATTTTTTGTAAATGCCAATATTGTATTTGTCATTACCATTACTACTTTTGTTAATGGTGACAATTTATTGTAAGTAATGTATATGGGAAGGACATATTCTTTAGGGTGGATGACTTGTATGTATTAGGTGTAGTGGAATGAGTAATGTTCATAAGCCATCCGACCATTTGCATGATAGTTGTTGTCATGAACATTTCTGATTTTTTGTCAACGCCATCGCTTCACTTGTCATTACCATTACTAAACTTGTCAATAACATTAACAAACTTAGTCAACACACTGACTCATGTTGTCAGTACATAACGATTTTGTCAAAGCCATGACAATTTTTATCAAAATCATTAATGTTTTAGTTAATCTCCTTCTCAATTAATCATAGCCTAAAACTATTGGCCAATCTTTTCACACATTTTGTCAGTACTTATTAATTTTGCCAAAACTATTATGATTTTTGTCAAAAATAGTATTGTTTTAATCAATCATATTACTCAATTGGTTATGTTTTCTCATCATGTGGTATTTTAATGGTGAGAAAATTCCATTAAAATTTTGTAATGTTTTGACTAAGCCGATTGAGTAATGATGATAACTAAAGCAGTAATGTTTTTGACAAAATCAATAATACTGACAAAATATGTGAAATGATTGGCTAGGAGTTGTCGGTTGTGACCAATTGAGTAATAAGATTAACTAAAATATTCATGGTTTTGACAAAGTTCATAATGATTTTGACAAAATCAATACATACTAACAAAATGTGTAAAACGATTAGCTAAGAGTTTTGGACTTTAACCAATTGAGTAATGGGATTAACTAAAACAGTAATGTTTTTGACAAAAATCGTAATGGTTTTGACAAAATCAATAAGTACTAGCAAAATGTATGAAAAAATTGGTTAAGAGTTTTGGGCTATGACTAATTGAGTAATGAGATTGACAAAAACATTAATGATTTTGATAAAAACTATAATGGTTTTGACAAAATCATTATGTACTGACAAAATGAGTTAATGTATTGACTAATTTTGTTAATGGTATTAACAAGTTTAGTAATGGTAATGACAAGTGAAGCGATGGCGTTGACAAAAAACTAGAAATGTTCATGACAACAACTATCATGCAAATGGACAGATGGCTTGTGAACGTTACTTATTACACTACACTTAATGTATACAAGTCATCCACCCCAAAGAACATGTCCTTCCCATATACATTACCTACAATAAAGTGTCACCATTAACAAAAGTAGTAATGGTAATAACAAATACAATATTGATATTTACAAAAAAATCAGACTCTGTATGACAGCAACTACAATACACATGAAATTGCAAAACAATAATTTTTGTTGTTTCATCTTCCTCAAAATCTTCAATCAGAGGGACAACAACAAACCCATTTGTAGCACACTTGGCTCCTTTTTTTTGTCCTTATTAACTTTCTCATCAAGTGGGTACTTGGCATTGTTGTGTTCTAGTAAGCTTAGAAGCTCCTTTCTTGTCATCTCATCAGCTTGCTCGATAGAAGTAGGAGGAACAAGGGAACTCTTATCCCATCAACAATAATCAAAGAATTTTTTAACAGTTCCAGTGATGTAGAAACAAAGGAAAGAGAGAGAAAAAGACATAGGAGGGAGACAATTGAAAAGAAGGGGCAATTTCTTCATTTATCCCAAACATCAAAAACCCATATTCCCACCCCATCCCTTATCTGTCTTTTGCAAGTGTTAATGGTGTTTTGTGGGTTTTGCAATTTCATGTGGTATTTTAATGGAATTTCCCCTATAGTTAATGTTGATATATGAGAATACTAGTATAATTATTTATATAATTATCAATTAATAATAACATCAATTATAAATGGTCAATATCAATGTCTATTTATTTATCAACAACATAAAAATAGTTCAAACCTTAAAAAATAAAGGATGTTTTGTTGGTAGAAAAGAAATGCTAAAATATAAGAAATTGATACTTAAATATTGGGTTAAGGTGCAAAAATACAAATGTGATTTTTTTCAAAGTATGCCCAACAACAAGTGCTTTTTTTAGGTGTAAAAGTAACTATGTGGTTACATAATAGGTGCAAAAGTCATGGTGTCTCTGTTAAAAGGGAAACGTTAACCGTGAAATAGAAGTTTGTTGACTAATTGTGATGACATGGATGGTGACTTGGCTAGTGAAGTTGCTAACTAGAATACTTTACTATTGAAAAAATGGAAAAACACTCATATTTAAAACATAGGCAAACTGAGTTGAGGGCAAAAGGCATCAATTACTGGGAAAAAATAGAAACAACACTTGACGAGAGTGGGGGCAAAGGCAAAGGAAACACAGTGATGGTGAAATCAAATAAGAGGGCGAACAAAAACAAAATTGAATCGAAGGGGGAAAGAGGCAAAATCAAATTGAAGGGCGAACAAATGGCATGGGGAAGTATGAACCTACAGTTTTGAATCGAAATTATCTGAATGAGTTGAAGAATGTAGGGTTTCAAAGTTTGGGAATGGAGAACAAGTGCCAAAGGGAAATAGGAATCGCATGTGAGGAAAGATTCTTCTAGACCACGTTTCGGACAAGAAGGGACAAAAGGAATCCTAGATAAGCATCGATTGGGACCCATAAATCTTTGTTTTTTGAGGCTATAGTGAAATGCCATGAAAACCCTTCGGTCAACCTTTTTGTTTTCCATATTGTAGTATCGATGGAGTCAGATGGTGGGGACAAAGAAGTAATCAGGGTGGAAGAGGCAGAGACAAAGATAGCAGTACAAAAGCATGAGAGGTCAGTAGAAAAGGCTTGCAAACTTTATGAATTGGCAAAAAAGAGTTGGAAAGACACTAAATGTCATTTGCGAGAGGGTCATAGCACTATAATAGAGATTATTTTAGCTGTTGGAGGGAATGGGGGAAGTCTAAATCAGAGAGGGATAAAGGAAACAGAAGGGTTAATGAAGTGGAAACTAATTATGATGATGTGATTGAGTACCTTGGAGATTTAGACATTGACTATGATGATATTGAGGAGGTTGTAGAGAGTGAGGAAGGTGAATATGATTATAGTCATGGTATTGATAAAAGGAAACAAGGAATGGCAAGTTCAGCCAGAGATCACAGTGAGGAAGGTCAAGATGCTTGTGGTGAGGTTGAAAGTGATTATTGTTAGATCCCATATGTTTTGATGATAACAAATATTGGATTAATAATATAAAAGGATTTGATAACAAACAAATAAATTTCAACAAAGTGGTAAAGAATTACTTGAAGTAAGCATTGAAGTAATAAGCAAATTCTGTGATGGCTTACTCGAGTGACTACTCGAGTAAGGGAAATTGTTACTCGAGTAAGCACTTAAGTAATCGAGGAGAATTTCATCCAGAGAAGCACTGCCAAAATTTGGAAGAAGTTACTCGAGGGACCACTTGAGTAATCTGCAAAGTTATATAGACCATTACTCGAGTAGCCACTTGAATAACATGATTAGCAAAGGCATCACTCGAGTAGCCACTTGAGTAACCAGGTCAAAAATCTTCTAGTAGCTCTCGGCCAAGAAATGCAACACTTTACTCGAGTAGCCACTCGAGTAACCAGGTAAGAAAAAGGCATTACTCGAAGGACTACTCGAGTAATCTGCAGAGTTATTTGAAGCAGTACTCGAGGGGTCACTCGAGTAATCATTAAGCAAACTCTCGGCCAAGATTTGAATGACATTAATTGAGGGCATAATCGAGTAATCTGTAAACTTATTTGAAATCTACTTAAGGGAGCACTCGAGTAATCAGATTACCAGAGTCAGCACCCGAGTAACTTGTGAAGTAAAGACATGGCCACTCGAGTAATCAGGTATTTGCAAGTTTTGTGATATATCTCACTCTATGTCTCACCCGAGTAATATCTTATGAAAAATGTTGAATTAGGCACTGTCATATTTTTGATAGGTTTACTTGAGGGACCACTCAAGTAACAAGCATGATCACTCGAGTAGCCACTCGAATAAGGCAGTCCAGAAATTATGTTTTTTAATCGAATGTTTATTAAATTGTTTTTATATGATTAACTCTTTATTGCATTAGTAGCCTAAGTACATTTGCAGAGAAACAATGAAGAGATCATGCAAGAAGAGTAAAGTCTAATAAAGTGTCCGAGATCTCACCTACCGCTACCTACCGCAAACGGATAGTTTTCAAATTTGAAGAATGGCCAACCATTACTGCGCGACTCTAACGGACATGTTTAAATTGCTTCCAACGGACACTACAAATCATCTATATATAGAGAGCATTCAAAGAGAAGAAAACAGACACAAGAACTAAGAACACACGAACATACTCTGGTCAACACACTCTTAGTACTTTGTTTTCTTATACTCATTCATTGTACTTAAGTGATTATATATTTGTTCTGTGAAAGAGTTTTTCATTACAAAATCAATATTTGTTATTGAGATAACTTAAGGTTGTGGAACCTTGAATTGGGGATTTGATTATAACGTGTAAGGGGGAGCGAGTGTCCAGGTAGGGGTGTTCAACAATTTCCCCTCCTGACCTTCCCGTCTCGATCCTGAGCAAATTAGGACGGGATTTAATTTCGGGATCGAGAAAAAGTCGGGATCGAGAATGGGACTTCCCGATCCCAAAAAAATATATATATATATACACATGTATATTTTTTAAAAATATTTAAGAAAATAAGACCAAATATAAAATAAAATGTGAAAATCCCTAACACCCTTAAGGTAATATATATTCTTTTAGTTTAGTTAGTTAATTTCATTTATTATTTATTAAATAATTCTACTTTTTTGTTCTTGTCTTTGTTCTTTTTACAGCTGAATCGACAACTTTAAGCATGTATTGGACTAATTATATATTTATATTAGACTTATTTGGTACAATATGATATTAGACAAATTATATATTTATATTAGACTAAAGGAAACACACACAAAAATTCAATATAAATATTTTTTTTTAAAAAAAGTAAATTCAAGATCGGGAAATTCCTGATCCTGATCCCGAAATTTCCCGATTTTCAGGATTGAGAAATTTTCAGGATCGGGATTGGGAATGAAAATCATTCCTGAACCCTTCTCGGGATCGGGATCAGGAATGGCATTTCTCGATCCCGTCCCGATCCCAAACACCCCTATGTCCAGGTGAAGGAACTTGCTGTGTACTGAGGTGCCAAGAACCCACCGAATCTTGGAGAATATAGTGAAACTCTCAGAGACGCTCTGAGGATTGGACGTAGGTCAAAGTGGTTGTGGCCGAACCAGTATAACTCCCGGTGTACACTTTGGTGATATTTCTCTTTGCTCTCAACTGCTTTAAATATTCTGTCAATCTTCTTATACGCAATGAAATTTCTGGTATCACCTAATTCACCCCCTCTTAGGTGAAACGCTTGCACTAACAATTATGTGAGTTCTTTGGGCCTAAGTGGGAGCTGTGATACAAGAGTATGTATGATAAATTTGAAGTAAAGAAGGTAGATGCAAAAATGGAAGTGATGATGAAGAAGATAAAAAGGGCCCAAATGACAATGATGGGCCTCCTGAATGGTTGACAACCCTTTATGAGGTTGAAAGGTTGCCTACTAGGCCCTTTTTTATGGCTTGAATGACTTATCCAGACAAAAAAGAGTTGAAGATGTTTGTAGATAAATATGCTATCAGTCGTGGAGTTAAGCTTAGAATAGTGAGAAGTGATAAGAAGACATTTCAGGTAGTGTGTGAAGAGGGATGTCCATTTAACATTTATGCTTCTGCATACGAATTAAATGTAGGTTTCCAAGTGAAGACTCTGTTTTATGAGCATAAATGTGCTCGTGTGTATAAGAATCCTATAGCTTCAATGAATTGTTTGGTTGAACATTTCACAAAGAAAGTACAATAGATGCCTGAGTTTAAAACAAGTGACATGAAGAAGGAGGTGTAAAGAGAATTGATGGTTAGTGTGAGCTTACTCAAGTGTAAAAGGGCCAAGCGAAAGATAATGCAATAAATGGAAGGAAGCTTCAAAGATGAATTTGGAAAGCAGGAGGCATATTGTAATGAATTAAGAGTAGTAAACCCCCGGTTTGGACATGAGTCTTGAGATGAGCACCGAAGATTTGGAACAAGGAAGAAAAGTTTTCAAAAGAATATATTTGTGCTTTAATGCTTCAAAGGTATATATTTTCCTTTAAAATATGAAGTTTAATATACATGTCATGAACTTGTGTTTTAAATGTTTAATTTGTGTGTAGGTTGGTAGGAAAGAAGGATGTAGGCCTTTAATTGGGTTAGATGGAATTTTCTTAAAAGAAAAATCAAGAATTTTACTAACTATGGTGGGTTTAGATGGTAATGATTCCCTGTACCCACTTGCTTATGGGTTAGTTGACAAAGAGAATAGGTTTCACTGGACTTGGTTTCTTGAATGGCTTTGAAGGTCACTAGATCTAGGTATGGGTGAAACTGTAATACTCATGTCTGATATGCAAAAGGTAAAAAGACAACTCTCTCATATGAAAAGGTTTGGTCTTATTGATTGATATCATACCTGATGCAATTTTACTTGTCATTTATTGACTATGCTAGGGATTGGCTCACATAGTAAAAGAGGTTCTTCTATAGGCAGAACACATACTTTGTGCATGATGTATTTACACTAATTGGAGCAAGAAATGGATGGGCAATAAGGTCAAGAAAAAATTCTTCACCTGTGTATGGAGTACATTCCCACAAGAGTTCAAAGACAATTTAACTGCTTGGCTCATTGAAAGAAGAGGCAACTCAAGATGCTTTGACTTATCCTCACAATTCATGGGTAAGAGTGTATTTCAATGGTATATGTAAGTCTTAGGTTGTTCATGACAATATGAGTGAGTCGTAAAATACATGGTAAATGAGTATCGGTACCTTTTGGTAATTAGGATGTTTGATGTTATAAGACTGAAAATGATGGAAAAATAGGCTGAAAGTGAGATAAATGTAAGGAATTGGAATTTTGAATATAGTCCAAAATCTATTGACTTATTTGAGGCTAATAGATTTCTTACTGTGAAATATATAGTGTATTTTAATAGGGATGAAAGTATGAGGTGGTAGAGGGGCAAGATGGGCATTCTATTCACCTATCTAGGGCAATGTGTATATGCAGGGCTTGGGATATAATGGGAATTCCATGTCAACATGTAATATGTGTTATATCTCATGCTAAAATAGATCCTAAATCACAAATCTCGTACTACTATCACAAGGACACCTATCTAGTTAGCTACAGAACAAAGCTACAACTTGTAAGGGGGAAGCAATTTTGGGATACTGAAACATTCCTCCTAATGCAACCTCTGCTTGTCCATATTAGGTTCATCATCAATTCTAAAACCTGCAGTACTTCCAAACCAACAAGCTCTGAAAGAAGGATAATATAAGAATAAATTTTCTAAAGACTCGTTATCACACCCACAAAAATAACAAACCTTCGAAGTGACTAAATGTCTAGCGCTAAGTAATTGAGTTGTTGGTAAAATACGTCTAACAATTTTCCATAGCAACAACTTAATCTGTGGAGGTAGAAAAGATTTTCAAATCAGTTCACATACTTTACTTTTTGCTTGACTGGAAATCCGACTAGTAGACGGAAGCAAAAGATACCTAGCTCTAACTGTATAACTACTTGCATTATTACCTGACCATTGGATAATATTAAGGGGCTTCAGATAATGAAACTGGATATCTTGCAAACTGTTATTCCACTTGCCTAGGGTAGAATGAGGATAAAAGAGGAAAATTCCACTTTCTAGAAGAGTGCAATATAAGGTCTGACACTTTCAGGTTAGGGAGTGCTAGACCAGATGCTATAAAAGCTATCAGAGCCGACTATTTAAAGAAATAGAAGATCCCTCACCTACCTACCAGGTAAGGTGGTAAGTGATTATGCTGTTGGTTTTAAGAATTTGTCTTGACAAAGATGAGCTATTGTAAGCAGGTTTAAAAATATAATGTCAATCAGGATCCAAATGCTTCATCATCATTACTTGCTTGAGCAAACTCAATTGATTAGAGATGACCTGTTAAAATGTTTAGCTAACAGAGCATCATTAAAGGCCTCCAATTGAATAATTTGCAAACCACAATTAACATAAGGCAAACATAACTCTTCCTAGCAAAGAAGATGAGCTTTTTGTGAAGTATCAATGTATGCCTAGAAGAAATTTGCCATCTTCATTGCTATGGCATGACATAAGTGGGCAAAAAATTTCCTATATAAAAAAAGGGTCACCAACAGAGATGATGATGAGTGATTAATTAACACCAGACATCCTATTTGAGAGAGAAGATTGCATTTCTACCTAATAAGTCATTTGTCAAGTTTCTTAATAATTTCAAGATACTTTTGTTTCTCAGATCTTGGATAATCAATGTACGTACCAAGATAGAAGAGTAAAGATAAAAGAGGAAAATTCCACTTTCCAAAAGGGTGCAGTATAAGGTCTGACACTTTTAGGTCAGGGAATGCTAGATCAGACTGATGTAAAGGCTACCAGAGCTGACTATGTAAAGAAATAGAAGATCCCTCACCTACCTGCCAGGTAAGGTGGTCAGTGATTATGCTGCCGGTTTTAAGAATTTGCCTCTACATAGTGAACTATTGTAAGTAGGTTTAAAAAAAATATTGTCGATCAAGATCCAAATACTTCATCATTATTACTTGACTGAGCAAATTCAATTGATTAGAGATGACCTGTCATAAATGTTTAGCTGACAGAGCATCGTTGAAGGCCTCCAATTGAATAATTTGCAAACCACTATTAACATGAGGCAAACATAAATCTTCCTAGCAGAGAAGATGAGCTTTTTGTGAAGTATTAGTGTATCCCCAAAAGAAATTTGCCATCTTCATTACTATGGCATGACAAAAGTGGGTAGAAAATTTTGTACATAAAAAAGGGTACAACAACAAAGATGACAATAAGTGATTAATTAACACCAGGCGTCCTGCTTGAGAGAGAAGATTGCATTTCCACCCAGCTAGTCATTTGTCAAGTTTCACAATAACTTTAAGATACTTTTGTTTCTCGGATCTTGGATCATCAATCTACATACCGAGATACTTTCCTAAGCAAGTGTGGAATCTAATTTCAAGCAATTCTGACAAGGCTTGTTTATTTGATGAGAAATAGAGGGGCTACAGACTATAGTTTATTTATAATAATTAATATGTTGCCCTGAGATTAAAGAATATTGTTGAAGCAATGCTTTAACTATACGACAAGCTTGACATATGCCTTGGCGATATCAAGTTTGATTTCACACCAACCAACTTTGCTCTTCTGTGTGCCCTTAATCTTTGCCATACATTTTGAGGCTAAAATAATATTATCAGTAATGAGTCTACCCTTAAGGAAAGCATTTTGATTTAGAGTAATTAAATCGCACAAAATCTCCTTTAACTGATTACACAAAATTTTTGAAATTAGTTTATATATGACATTACATAGAATGATAGGCCAGAAATCCCTAAAAGTGCAAGGGTTATTGCACTTTGGAAGTAGCACTATAAAGGATCGATTCAATTCCTTGAGAATATATCCTTGCTAAAAGATATGATAAACCATTGAAATGATGTTGTGCTTAATGAAAGACCAGAATTTTTTTATAAAACTTGGCATAAAACTCATCCAGTTCTGATGCGCTATCAGCCTTTATCTCAAAAACTACCTTTTCAATCTCCTTAATAGAAAAATTTTGATTCATTCGCTCAAAATGGGAAGATGAGAGCTATGTCATGTTAACATTATTTAAGGTTTGATTGACACAACCATCATCAAAAGAGCTAGGATCTTCATAAATTTGTTGGAAATAAGATGTAGCCTCATTATGAATGTTCAATTGATCTTCAATCCAATCACCAAACTCATTTTTATATGAACTATCATTTTCTTCATTCTTCTCAAAGAGGCAGAACAATGAAAATATTTAGTATTTTGGTCACCCTAAAACATCTGGCTTTGTCTTGCCCTCTATGACCAAAGCATTTCTTCACTGTCATACCATAATTTCAAAGTAGATTTTAAAAAGGATACTTGATGTTTTTCTTCAGATGATAAAACCCCCTTGTTATGCCAATACTGAAAAGCAATTTATTGGGTGGTGGTCAATTGCAAGAAAAAGGTTTTACAATCACTATTCATAAAAGGAGTTTGTGAGATATATGATTCTTCACGGGGTGCTATTGTTGTTATTCCAATAACTTTAAACAGGTTATTCCCATTGAAGATTAGAAGTGTTTAATCTTGCTTGATGGCTACTGAGAAGGATGTCTCATGGCTTTGGCTTGTCTCTACGGCCATTTGAACATTGGTGGATTGAAAACTCTTCATAAAAAAAAATAGGGCATCAGGTCTTCCTCAAATTTCTTCTACTTCTTAAGTTTGAGAAGAGTGTGTTGTTGGCAAACAACCATGTTCTCAATTTCCTCAAGGAAAATCTGAAGAGCAAAAGAAGTCTTGGAGCTCATTCACTATGATATATGTGGGCCAATTACTCTAACTTCCAATGGTAGTAAAATATATGTTATCTCATTTATTGATGATTTTACTAGAAAAACTTGGGTTTACTTTTTGAAAGAGAAAAATGAATTTATTTAAGGGTTAAGGTGCATATTTAACAATGAAGTTTTAAGCAAGCGGTGTAACACCCCAAATTTTATATTCACCAAATATATTGTAAATATTTGAGAAATTCAATAAAATGGTGAATATTCGTGAGAAAATGAGCAAATTAATTCAAGAAAGGCAATTAGATTACAATGGTAATAGCAAAATCATAATTTTGCCAATTTAGTATAAGATTAATTATTTTCCAATTAATTAAAGTTAATTTCAATTAAATAAGAAAAATAAAGGAGAATATATATATTGAATATTCTTGGTGGAATAAATCAAGAGTTGTGAAATTGGAAGGACTTATGGGTAAAGGAATTATGGAAATGTTGAAACAATTTCTATTTCCCTTTTCTTAAAAAATTTCTCCTAGAATAAGAAAATGGGAGGGAAAAATGATTAATGGGATTAAATATACCAAGTGTCATTATCCTATGGTAAAGGGATTAGTTTAAAATTGATAAAGATGATCACATGTCTAATTGTGTTAAAATAATACCTATTAGACATAGTAATCATGATTAAGGTACAACACTTGAGTATCTAGTTAGATTAGTTGGAAGAAGCCATTTGGTTAGTGAGAGCATAAGGGGGGACGGTTTTTGGGCTAACCAAAAGGGGAGGAAAATTAGTTCAAGGCTAATTGAAGCCTTATGACACCAATTAGGAAGAGATAAGACTATGCCAAGTGTCACCATGAGATGCATTGTTGGAAATGAAGTGATTAAAGGAGATGGGAGATATTTTATAAAACACTTCCATCCTTTTTCCCTTCCTCATTTTTCTCCAAGAAGAGAAAAAGAAGAGAGAGAGAGAGAGCTTTGGAGATATTGAGATCTAGAGAGAAGGAAGAAGAGGAAGCTTAAGGTAAGGATGGTTTCTCAAGCATTTTTCTTGTAACATAGCATAAGATCCTCTCTAAACTCTTCTTCTCTAAGGAATCAATGGTTTAGAAAGCACATCTGGAGCTCAAAGAGAGAGAGAGAGAGAAGAATGCCTGGAGAGAGAAAACTCAAGAACTCAAGAGGTAACTTCATAAAACTCAAATCCATACTAGTATGTTGTAGTGGTTGAAGTGTATAGTTGAATTTGGTGATTTTTGTTGAAGTTTGTAAATTTGGAAAGTCCTAACCCTAAGGGGTTATGCTGTTGTTGACTCTTAGAAATTCATAACATTCCAACATATTTTCTTCTCTTTTTACCTACTTTTGAGTTCAAAATGTACATTGAAAGAAGTGTATAGAAGAAAATGTTCATATTAAAGTATCAAGCAAAAAATCAAAGAAATTCTTGTTATATTTGTGATTCAATTGAGAATTTATAAATCCTCCCTCTTTTGTAGAAGGATGAAGACAAGTGTTGAAACCCTATAAGAACCAAGAATCAAGGAAAAAGCAAAGGAGGTGAAGCAGTGCAAAGATATAAGGAACTTCTATAACTTGCCTCAGCAAGTTGACCAACTTGCCAAGGCAAGTAAACATTCTCAAGAAGTTTACTCTCTGTGTAACTGGCCTCAACAAGTTAACAAACTTGCCGTAGCAAGTCATCCCTGTTTGCTCTATGTGTAACTGGCTACAACAAGTTGGCAAACTGGCCGTGGCAAGTGCTCTTCGTATGCTCTCTGTATAACTAGCCACAACAAGTTGACAAACTTGTTGTAGCAAGTCAAGAATCTGAAGGAAAATTGACTCTCTGTGTAACTAGCTACGACAAGTTGACAGACTTGCCACAGCAAGTCCTGAAAAAATGCAGCTATGTGTTTTGATTTCAGAAGCAAAAAAACACTACTTAACCTATGGAAGAGCGCCGAAAACACACACTCTACACTCTAGGCAGCTGAAGCATGCAAGGAGACACCTTAAAGAGGAGATTTTATAGAGTTTTGGAGATTGGGTGGCGGTTCCAAGAGGAATTTTGTGACTTATACCTTGGTTTCATTTCTTTTCTTCTCTTTTCCCTTTTTCTATAGTTTATTAAGTTGTTATGCTTAGTTTTCATGTACATTTGGATATGAGTAGCTAAGTATCTCTTCTTTTAGGATTGTTTTGATCCTTTGTATGGATTAAGTACCTGTTTCCCCTTTATATTTATGATTAATGATGAGATTATGTTGATTTTACTCTTTGCTTAATGCTTCTTATTGATTGGCTACCAATGAGATTGTTGGGTTCTCTTGATTGATGCTTGAGAGGGCTAGATTGAGTGTATAACTTGAGTTTAATTGTGTGAGAACTTGAAATTTGTGAATTGAATGGATAGTTTTGTGAATGAGGTAGAGATACACTCATAAACCTCACATAGTCATATAGAGTTTGCAATGGAAATTGGGTTTAATTAGTTAATTAAGAGAATGATAAATTAATTGAACTAAACACCTATGTGGAGACTTGAGAGAGTACTTATAGGTAATTTAATATCCTTGGCTAGCATAATCTTTCATTAAATAGCACATATTGTAGGGATTTGAGTGAGTGCTTTTAAAATACAAGGGGGATAAATAATCCTAAGTTTCATTTAACACTTGAATTTAAAGAATCATTTTCTTTTATAAATTTTTAGTCTAAAAATAGTTTTAGATTTCTTTTTCACCTCAACAACTTGTTTTTTCTCAACATGATCAATTTCAAATTATTCCATTCAACCTAATTAAACATATGGTTACATTAGTTAGCTCGCTTCTATCATAGTCCTCGTGGGAACTATAACCCCCTTCATGACATAGGTCGGGATTAAGTTCATAAACATGTGATTAATGTAGAATTAGAGACCATAAAGGGATTTGGGATTTAAACAAAATCAAACTTCCCAAAATCAAGGTTTATAAAAACTTTCCAAAAGTCTGTTCACAATGGTCTCATATTCACAATACCATTACACAATTGGCCTGTACAGGTTGATTTCATTCATACATATCAGAGTACAACATGAATTCCCGACATATTCGGCTTCCATTGATTAATAAAGGGTTCATACAAGGCATAATGCCCACAATCTAATTCCCTTAACTTGGGGATTACACAAAACTACATCATATATCCATTATACACAATTGTTTCCCAATGAAAAATCCAAAATACCAATTACAAATATGATAACCAAATTTTCCAAAATGAAACTCCTATCTGGAGCTTTAACCACTCTTCGTTACCTGCTTCCCCTTTGATCCTTTGGCCCTGTCTAAAATTGATTTGGGAGAGTGAGATTCTAAAGAATCCACGTAGTAACAAATCACTCATAATATGCACAACATCAATGCATGAGAGTAAATCATCTATACAATACACAGCAATCACAACAACAGTTGCAACGGCCAGGGTAGGTATCATGGGTATCACCCCTTACGACGACTCACACTGAACTGCTTGCTGTATTGCATATACACATGAACACATCACATATATCACTACAGATGGGATCTATATAAAATATTTCATAACACGCAGCCCCATGGGTTGGATACTCAAACAAGAATCCATGATTCCCTAACGTAGCCTTGGCACTTACAACGACAGATACAACGGCAAGGGTAGGTATCATGGGCATCGCCCCCTACGACGGCTCATGCTGAACTGCTCGTGTTGTAATGCCCTATAGCCGATAACACATTCACAATATGAGAGAAGAGTCACTACCTGGTTCATTCCATGCGTACTCTATCACAGGTCTCTCCCAAGCAGGGCAAATATCGAATCATATAACCTACAATTAGGGACAAAGAGTTATTCTCTATTCCAAGACTCAATTGACTTCACAACACTTAGATTTGGTTATCATTTATGTCCTTTAGGTGGCTACTAAAGGCTCAAACATATGTCTAAAGGGTTGGAAAAAAACCTATACCAAAAACCATCTTCGAAAGTCTAAAATGTCATTTTTTTGGGGTTGGCCGTGGCCCAAAAATCCACTGGCCGCGGCCAAAAACAGGTCCAAAATGTCTGGGCCGTGGCCAAGAAAAATCTTGTTTCTTGGCTGAACTTTCAAAACTCATAACTAATTCTAGAAAGCTCGAAATGAGATGATTCCAAAGCCAAATGAAAGGTATTTGAGCACTCTTCATAGGAAAAATATGAACCATTACTAGAAATCACCACACAATTCCAGAATTACACAAAACTCAACACTGCTCCAAAACAGAGTCCATTTTTAGTCCCAAACTTTGGCAAAGCATAACTCTTAGTTCACAAAACGAAATGACATAAATGATATATCAATTTTGAAGCTTGGGATGTGAAATGTAAGACTGGAAAGTTTCATAATTTTTCAACATCTTTTGGTTATTGAAAACTTTCATGCAAAATGACTACCTAGAATAGAGTTCACACTTGACAGATTTCCAATTTTCTACCAAAGTGTCCAATGACTCCAAAATCAATAACCAAACCTATTCCCATACAATTTCTCACAAGGAACACAATGGTAACCTCAAAATAACCAAAATACCAACCTATCGACATGCCCTGTTTTGACCAATACACAAAACCAAACACAAAGTTTCCAAACTTCACCTTTAAGCTTCAATTCAATTCTGTTCATTCAAAACACTAAACAAGGCACTAATTCCATGACAACAACATGCCAACAACACAATGACCCTTATTTTCAAAATTCAAGGAAAAATTTCCAGAAAAATTCAAATTCAACCAATGGCTACAAAACCTATATGAAAAGGTTTGTCTTACTCGTCTCTACAACTTTCCCCAAAGGAGTTCCTTGATTCTCCCAACTTCAAAATTTCTTGAGAGCTCAAACAACACCAAATGACAAATCTAAAACCATGAAATTGAAGCTCTCAATATAAGGAACAAGTTTATAGAAGAGAGTTTTTCCATTAGAAGCCATTTAGAGGGTCAAAAACTTACCTTTTCACCAAGCTTCTTCTTCTTTCTTGGTTCTGCAATGGCACCGAAAATGGGAGAGAAAATAAGAGAGAAGGGAGGTTGAAGATGAAATGATAGCACACACACTCCTATACCCTCTTGTCAGCAGAATGGAGGGAAGAAAGAGAGAGAAAAACTGAATTGTTTATTGATAATTTGACTTTCCATTGCCTCTCTCTTCATCTTTTTTTTTTGCCAGCAACCTCTCTCTTCATCTCCACTTAACACATGTCAGAATTCTATTGGTTCTTATAATGTAATCAACCAATTAATCACTTTAATCCCTCCATTAGCCATTTTAATTTCACATCTCATTTTCCTCTTAGTTAGTAATTAATTTATTCCATTAATTACTATTTTATGGCTATGCTTTCAATTTCTCAATAATTATGGCATATTAATTAAAATTTCCACAAAATACATGATAACTCCAATTTAAATTTACAAATATCCATAATAATCCTCATTGGCCCTTAATTAAAAATTGGGGCATTACAGGAACGATCTTTACTTGTCACTTTATTACTTGAAGCGTTTCGTGCACTTGCAGTAGAACAGCTGCCCGAATTTCTTTGAATCATGGTTAGAATGTGTTTAAATGACTTAATGAGGGATTAGAAGTGAAAAGACATAAGCTTTGGAGGTTAAACCACAGAACTCCAAATTTTTCCTTTTCTTAGAGGAAGTTTTGGCCAAGCACAGATCTAGGGGAAGGAGTTGGATTTTCAATGATTTGATGGTTCCATTAGATACAGGAGGAAAAATTAGATGGGTTACATTTGGTCACTTTTTCTAGAAAGCCCGAAAATGGATAATTACGAAAACGCTCCTAAAACCCTAAAATGGGGCTGTCAAGGGCAATTTCATAATTTGGCACTGAATTTTGGTAATGTTGAGCCTGAAAATGGATTCTTTGAGAAAAAATACGTCAGGATAGCCTTAGTCAAATTTTTGGGAAAACGTGCTGTCAGGCCGGGTACGGCGAGGCCGAGCCATGGTCCCTGGGGCATTTGGGTAAATTTTCACTATAGACTAACATAACTACAAGAAACACTATGAAAATGTCTAAAATGATGCTTGGATATGTTATGACCTATTTCTTATACATTTAATATTTTAGGACTAAATTGGAAGCCAGAAGCGATGCATTTTACGAGGCACACTTAAAAAGGGGTTGAAAGAACTTTAAGGTAGGGACATTATCCTTCATACATCATTCCATAGTTATATGATTTTGTGGATGTCATTGTTTGTAAATGTGCTTAATTAATCAACATGTTTTGCCTAGAGAGGGGTAGTTAGTGCCAGAGGTGTACTTGCACTGGGAGTTGGTGAGAATCCAACCGGTGTAGATTAGTGGGGTTGGGCCCTACTCATGTATACATGATGATGATGTGTTTATATTATTCATTAATTGGTTCATACATGGTGTATATCATATTTACTTTTCGTATTTTCTATGAATGATAGCATGTTTCTACTGGGATTCCTTGGAATCTCACCCCTTTTTCTAAACAAACATCTCAGCGGCTGCCAGTGGGATGAAAGGCAAAAATGTAGACGTTGAGAAGTGATTGGCACATGTCTTGAGGTAAGGTTAAAGTCGGTGGTTATAGCTAGTTTATGCTTAAGATATTTTGGGGAAATTCTGTAATTATTGGAATTTCTGTGCGCTCTGTATTTTTTCGATTAACTACTTTGGATTGTAAACGAATACTGTTATCAGTAGGTATGTACTTTTCTATATGCCCACGAAACTTTGTCTTTATTACTCTTCGATTATCGAAATGGAAATGGGTGTTGACACCTTTAGTTAATCTTTTTTTCTTTAATATATATATATTGGTTTTGATTCTTTTGTTTTTTTTTAAAATAACAACAAAAATAAAATATCATTATTTCTACATTTCCATTCCATTCCATTATTTTTATTTAATACTTTCGTTTACTATCATAAATCTTATTTTAAGTAAACTCTTAATATTCCAATAATTACATTATAAATCCATTTATGATAAATAATTCTTCCTTAATTATAATTAAATCCTGAAAATAAAAATTAGGATGTTACACAAAACATGACTTGGCAACAAGCTTGAAGGGGATGAAAGCCAACTATTGATCACTTTAGAATTTTCGGTTGCATTGCATTTGCTCATGTTCTTGATGAAAAAAGAAAGAAGCTTGATGATGATAATGAAAAATGTGTTTTTTTGGGTGTGAGCAATCTAAAGCTTATAAATTATGTAATCTGCTAGCCAATAAAATTTTGATTAGTAGGGATGTTATTTTTGATGAAAAAAGCACTTGGAATTGGAATGGGCAACAACCTTCTCTAATTTATTGTGATTATGAAATTGAAGAAGAAAAGGAGCAATTGCCACACCCAAAAAATCTATTGGCACTACTCTTAAAAATTCTCCAAATGATGTGGAAGCACCAATAGCAACAGTAGTGGAAGAATCTCGTGTGGGTCGATCTTGAAAAAGGCTATCATGGACGATAGATTATGTAAGTGAAGATGACTTATCTGATAATGATTCAGTAGCTCACCTTGCTTTGATTGCATATTGTGATCCCCTCACATTTGAACAAGTAGATAAAGAAACAAAATGGCAAGTAGCCATGGATGAGGATGTTAGATCCTATGTTTTGATGATAACAAATTTTAAAGAAGGTGATTTGTAGGAGTTACACTAATTTACAACTTTAGAAAATGTTTTTAAACTATATAGTGGTGAATCACTTGGGTGATGTATTCAAACTTTGCTACTGTCACTTCACTATATAAAAACTAACTAGTTGTGAATTTTTTAATTGACCATTTGAGTGATATGTTTTAAAAGGACTCTCACCACAATAGCTATTGGAAGTAATCAAGTAACTTCATTAGAAATCACTCGAGTGATGCATCAATTCCTAATCACTTCTATTTCACCAAAGAGATCATTCGAGTGATGTGTTCTAAATTTCAGTGCTTTCAATTCACCACAGTGAAGGTAGCCAGTGATCAGTTTCTGAAACATTATTTTAAAATTGATCATTCAAGTGACCAGTTGAGTAGTGTACCCAAATTGACTTCACTTTTACCTAACCACAGTGAACTCAACCAGTGATCATTTTTTTGAAATGAATTTCAAAGTTGATCACTTGAGTGATGTGTCCAATTTCACATCACTTCTTATGCACCACAGTGATCTGTCCAAGTGATCAAGTCTTCTAAAACTAAGTTTTAAAAGATTACTCGAGTGATCCTGGTATTTTGACATCACTTGCATAGCACCATAGGACAAGCAGTGCTCAGTATTTTTGAAAATATTTTCCAAAGAGACTACTCGAGTGATGTGAGAAAAGTGTATCACTTCCATTACACCATGGTGATATGCTTTTCTTTTGAACTAAGTTGAAGCATGATCAACTGAGTGACCACTCAAGTGACCCTACTTATGCTCATCACTTTACATCACCACAGTGAACCAATAAGTGGTCTTTTTTGTTTTCAAAACTTTATGAATATAATGAAGATCATTTAAGTGACCACTCAAGTGATGCAGTCTTAGAAGCATAACAATGCTTCGGAAATCTCAATACTCATTCAAATCACCTATTTGTTTCTAACTGATTTCATACATTGTTATATCATTGTATGAACATACTACAAGTGCTTAATCAAGGATTAACACAAGATTAGTAAAAAGCACATGCTTTTGTCTAAGAAGTATTGAATGCTCTGAGCTTCAAACCTCTTCAAATTCTCTATCTCCAATGGCTAATTTGAAAAACAAAAGGAATGACCTGACACACTTAACGAACAGAAGCAATGACCTCACTCACTCTCAATGACTACATTCAAAAGAGCAACAATCATCAACCACCATTACACTATAAATAAAGGAGCATTAAAGATGAAGCAACTAACTCTCTGCGCATATTTATTATTGCATTCATTGTTAAGTCTTAAGTTCTAACTCAAAGCAAATCGCACCCTTATCTGCACATGCGCGAAGCCTTTCCAATTGGGCCGGAATGCTTTGGCATTTTATTATTGCAAAATTATATATATAATCTTATTAGATATAATCAATTATAAATATATATTTGTTTCTTATACATAGAAACAAATATATATTATTTCAAAAAAAAAACTATAAATTTAATAATAATATATTTTATATTCGTATACTTTTAATATGAATTCATTTCAAATTAAAAAAATTTTACATCTTGAATAAATTTTCATATGACTGTATTTTTGTCCTATTTCTGAAATTAAATTTTATTTTTAATTAATATTAATTAATAACTAATAATTTATATAATATATGTGTGTGTTTGTGTCTATATATTTCAAAAATATATGTGTGTATTATATTATATATCTTTATTTTATTTTATATGTAATATATTATTAAGAAATTACATATAGTATATCATAATTTTAACAAAAATTATGGAAAAAATAATTTTTAAATATTTATATGGCTATTAATATCATAATTTTTATTTTTTATAAAGATATCATTTTAAAAATTAAATTTATCTAAATAATAATAATTTTTTAATTTTTTAGACGAAATTAGCCATGGAATTATTTTGTGGTTTTTTCGTGGCTAACTCCATGGCAAATTAATTTCCGATGGAATATTTTTCCTTTGCTAATTTCATGACAAATTTTGCCATGAAAAGAATTCTGTCAGAAACATTTCCGATAGAATTTGTCATAGAAAAAAATTCCGTCAGAAATTCATATTTTTTTCATAGTGTTGCAAGTAAAAAAATATGCTTCTCAACCGACCAGCCCACACTAAATGTCTGCTAACAATAGTATCACAAAAATTTAGTGGTAAATTTTGTCAGAAATTCACTATTTCTTTGTTATGTTGTAAGTAAAAAAATATACTTCTCAACCGATCAACCCACACTAAATGTCTGCTAACAATAGTGTCACAAGTTATGTGTGTGTGTAACAAAGATACCTGGGTGTCCAATTGCATCATTCCTGTGTTACAAGGTTAGCATATCAATCCATATTTGATAAGATGGACCGGCGATTATCTTCTTGGAAGGCATCTTCCCTTTCTATGGCTGCCCGCCATACTTTAGTGTCTTCGGTGGTGTCGGTGATGCCAACTTATACCATGCAGACTTGCCCGCTGCCTCATTCGATATGTCATGATATTGATAAGCGGTGCCGGTCTTTCCTTTGGGGGAGTAGCAACCAAGGTAGGAAACCTCATCTTGTTGCTTAGGAGGAGCTGTGTCGTAGTAAAGATGGGGGGTTAGGGCTCCGTATGGCAAAGAGTCAAAATGATGTGTTTATGATGAAATTAGGCTAGGGTTTACTGAAGAAAAGAGATGCTCTCTGGGTCCGTTTTCTACGTGAGAAGTATAAATGTGGTGAGGATATTATTCCTGTAATTAATAGTAAGAGGAGAGGCTCACAAGTCTGGAAAGGAATTAAGAGTAATTGGGACCGAACTATGTCTGGGTTGTCGTGGAAGGTAGGGAATGGGAGGGTGGTTTGTTTTTGGCAGGACTAGTGGTTGAAGAGCTATGACCCATTAAAGATGTATGCTAGAGATGTGGTACCGGAGGCTATGAAGAATTGGGTTGTAAGTGATTTCGTCTCAGGTTCAAGAGAATGGCGGTGGGAGTTGTTGTCGACTCTCCTACCGGAGTATGTTCTGGAAGATATTGCATGAGTGAGGGTTCAGGGAGGGGGCAGTGTAGAAGATAGTTTTTCAAGGACTTGGTCAAGTCATGGCGACCTCTCGGTTAAGTCTGCATACATAGGAATACGGCCACGTAAAAGTCGGGTGCATGCGGGCTTATGGAGGAAGGTATGGAAGCTACAAGTCCCACAAAGATGCAAGATTTTTACTTGGTTAGCAGTGAAGGGAAGGTTGTTGATGAATGTGGGCTGTGTTGCTCATAAAATGGCAACGTGTGATGCTTGTTCTCTGTGTGGTCAAGCAAGGGAGACGAGTATACATGTGCTGTGTGATTGTCCGGTTGTTAGAGACTATTGGAAAGCATTAGTTCCTCCAGGTTTGGCGGATGGCTTCTTTGCCCATACATACATATTTAGGTGGATTCATTGGAACTTATCTCGGCATGATGAGATTGAGGGCACGCGCTGGGTCTCATGCTTTCCTATTACTCTTCGTAACATGTGGCTTGCACAAAACAGGTATGTTTTTGCAAATGAGATTGAATCTCCAGCATCGTTTAAAGCTCGGACTCTAGCTTGTTTGAATTGGACAAGGTTGGACTTGGTTGCGGTGAATGGTGAATGTGAGTTACGACCTCAATGGATTGCTCCAGCCTGGGGGTGGATTAAGCTTAATGTTGACGGGGCTTGGAGCGTCTTGTCAGGGGAAGCATCATGCGATGGAGTCTTCCGGGATCATAGAGGGGTTTTTCTGCATGGTTTTATGGTTAAGTTGGAGCTGTGTGGTAGTAGTATTGCTGACCTCTAGGCGATACTTTGGGGTTTGAAGATAGCTTAGGATGATAGTTTCAAGAGACTGGAGTTAGAGAGTGACTGTAGGATGGTGGTGGATTGGATTCTGCATGAGGAGGGAGGCGACCATGACGGTGTCCTGAAGGTGTGCGTAATTCATTCTATGTTGCAGCGGGAATGGGAAGTATCTCTTCTATTATGCCCACGTGCAGTTAATGAGTTAGCTGATATAGTGGCGAAGAAAGCTCTTGGAATAGCTCCAGGGCTTACATGTTTCTTTGCTCCTTTGGATGGTATGGACGAGGTGGTGCTTCGTGATGCAAGTGGTTGTTCTAGCAGGGATGGTCATATAGTGTAGGTTTCTTTTTTCATGCCTTACTTGTATCAAAAAAAAAGTTATGTGTGTGTCATTTGGCTATCATCTGTAAGAATGTATATCTGACCTTTTCACTATTAGTTGATCCTTAATACAGACTGAAACATTTTTACTAATGAAAATCTAGTTGGCAAGTTACGTAACACATTAAGCATGATGCGACGTGTTTCAGTTAAAAAAAGAAAAGAAAAGATGCCAATACTTAACATTATTAAATTTTAAGGCGCCAGTTACTCTTCATGAATGTTTGAAAAAAAGAAAATTTACTCTCCATGAATATTTTAAAAATAAAAATAAGAAAAAATTAAAATAAAGGACCTAAAGAAAATAATATTTATAGTAAAGAACCATATAAGAGAAAATTAAAATAAAGGACCTAAAGAAAATTAAATTTTTATTAAGGAACATACAAATTTTAATTATTCAAAAGGACCAAACATCATAATATAAATTTAAAATTACCAGAGTGCCCCTATCAAACTACCTACATTATCTCTTGTATCCATAATTTAAAAAAAATAACTAAAATTGCCCATAATTCACATATGACATGATTGGATGTATTTTTTTTTAAATTTTTATTTTTTGCCTAGTTTCATATTGATGTAATCAATATATTATTTAATTAATGAACAATAGTCAAACTCATATCTTTTTTAATTTTTTTTCCACCAAATTCCATATCAATATAATCAATATATCATCAAGTTGCCAATTTATATTATCAATGTTGATATAAATTAAGCTCTTTTTTTAAAAAAAATAAAAAATAAACTCATTTCATATTTTTTCAGGATATGAAAGATTTTTTAGAATTTTTAATGTTATTAACATTGAATGAATTTTCTTTTAGTTTAAGGCCCTAAATGAATTTTTTTAACCCACATAAAATTTTTCCAAAATAAAAAATCATATAATCTTTCTTGGCTTGACATATATAATAAATTATAAAATACCTTGAGTTTTATTAAAGTTATATACTTTTATTTTTTAATTAAATTTTTTGTTGATTCAAAAATTTATAATTTTGACAAATATGAAGAATGTGTAATTTTTTTATAGATATCTATGCAAGTTGTGAAAAATAAAAATTGAGAAAACTGTTGTTTAAATTTAGTGAAATTTAGAATTTTGTATTAGTTTTTAAATAGAATGTGAAATAGAATGTATGAGAGAATGCAGAAGATTCGTTAAGGGCATTTTAATATTTTAATATTTGATCTTTATAAATAATTACAATTTTTGTATTCATTCTCAGTAAATATCTTTTCTTCCATGTCCTCCTAAATATAATCTTCAACGATGAGTCAATACGAAATGAATGGTCATCGCCAATGTCCATTAGCTTAGGGAAGATATGACTCCAATAAATAATTTTTAGTGTAATCAGTAATCCCACAAATGATTCAGAAGTTAAAACATTCAACCCAATTATATATAATACAATGAAAATGGGAGCCTTCGACCAAAAAAAAACATGGAAGCCAAACTTTCACTACATCTAGAGCCAACCTTTCGGCTTTCACTACATCTAGAATCTAAAATAATTTATAACAAGAAATCCAAAAAAAAAAAACAAAAAGCCACTAAGCATTATAAAATGAGAAATTTAATATGGGGTCCTTGTAGTTTCCATCAATTTTGAATTAGGTCATTGGGCTTTTTTTCCTTTTTATTAAGTCCTTGGGTTATCTACTGTTAGATGAGTGAGTCTTTGCTGTTAAATAAAACTAACACCATTAAGAATTTCCATTAAGAAGCAATGATACCGTCTGAAATATCTCTACACTTCCTCCACCATAATCCCATATTAAGCTCACAGAAGAAATGAATAGAGAGCGAAGTGTGAGAGTTTGGAGGGTGGAATTTGTAGAAAATAGGAATAGGTTTATTGGTTTAATGTTTTGTGGGCCTGGGCCTTTGGGCTTATCTGTTTTGGTCCATATGTCCACTATATAAGTGCAATTGTATACTGTGAATATTGATGATAACACTTCATTCAGTAACTCAATATTGTTCGCCTGTGTTATTCAGTTTTTCCTGGGTTATTCAACATGGCATCAGAGCCACTGGTTTAGAGATGGATAGATCCTGACCATTAAACCAACAGCCCCCACATATTCAAGAACAGCATCTGGATTCCACTGAGCATCAAGAATCATCCACCAATTAAGTGGACTCCACGGCCCACTATCAAGAAATGGATTGAGCCACCACCAGACGGGTGGAGCTCCACGGCCCAATAACAAGAATTGGAGCCTAAACGATAATTCTGACCAGCGAGAATAGAGGAATCCCGATTACCATTTTTGACCTAGAGTTCACATCACCGTCTCCGATCTTGCGCCGCTTCAGGCGATGCCTCCTCTTGGCGACACCTTGTCCGATCAACAAGAATCCATCAAAGATCAGGAACCATAGCGCCGATCCTAAACGGGGAAGCCACATCGCGACTGAGACGAACGTTGCACTTTCACCGTTAAACTGATTGAAGAAAGACGAAACTCAATCGGTTGCCGACACACAATCGCAATTGATGAAGACCCGCAATTGACGAAGACCACGTTAGCATCCCCTTGCAAACTGACCTTGTTAATCCCCTTCACGATGACAGAACCTCATTGCTGTCATCTTCGTACAAGCACCGAAAGACATGGCTGAGAAGAAATCTGGTGAGGGTTCCGTTTTATCTGAAATTACTTTCACACATCCTTTGTACCTACATCCTTCTGACACACAAGGCACCGCCATCGTTCCCCACATCCTCACCGGAAGCAAAAATTATGCGGTTTGGAGTAGGGCTGTGGTTATTGCACTGAAAGGGAAGCAGAAAATGGGGTTTATAGATGGCACATGCACCAAACAAAATCAAGATGAAGCTCTCCAGAATCAGTGGGAGTGCTGCAATGCAATCGTTATATCATGGCTCCTGAATTCAATATCCAAAGAGATAGCTAACAGTGTTATATACCTTCAAGAGGCCAAACAAATTTGGGAAGATCTCAAAGAAAGGTATGATAAAATTTCTGGTTCACGTATCTTCTCCATCCATCGGGAACTGAGTTCACTTCGTCAGGGAGATTTGTCAGTTTCAGCATACTATACCAAGATCAAGGAATTATGGGAAGAACAGTCTTCCATAATTCCAATACCTTCCTGTCAGTGTAACACCTCCAGAGTCTATGGGGAAGTAATTCAACAACAGAAGCTACTGCAGTTTTTACATGGTCTCAATGATAGATATGCAATGGCCAGAAGTCAAATCCTCCTCATGCATCCTCTTCCTAGCGTCAATCAGGCTTTTGCAATGATTTCAGAGGATGAAGCACAGTGAAACATTACTCACACCAATAGAGACTATCCTACTGAGGGCATTGCAATGGTCAGTAGAGGAAGAGGGCGTGGAAGGGGGAGAGGCAGAGGAGGCACTACTGTTGAATGTGTACATTATGGCAAGCGTGGACATACCAAGGAAGGGTGCTGGCATCTGATTGGTTTCCCACCTGACTTTAAGGGAAATAGAAACAAAATCACTCTGGATAAAGCCAATTCTGTGAAAGAAACTGAGGAACAAGGCCTGGCAGCCAATACAGTGATGCCGACTCTGACTCAACAGCAATATGACAAGCTGCTGGAATTTCTGAGAAAGGAAGAAGAAGCTGACAGTACTACTCATGCTCTTACCGGTACAGGTTTGCCTTATTCATCCTCTACCTCCCATACACACACACACACACACACATGAATTGGGTTATTGATTCGGGTGCAACAACTCACTTGGTAGGTAGCTTGTCACTTTTAGATCACCATTTGCCTTATAATGGACCCATTAAGACAATAACTATACCTAATGGAACCAAAGTCAAAGTAACACACATTGGTTCAGTAAAATTTTTTGATGACTTAGAATTGAAAAATGTTCTATATGCTCCTGGATTACAATTCAACTTAATCTCAGTATCACGATTAACAAAAGATGAACGTTGTATGGTAGCCTTCTTTCCTGACCACTGTCTAATGCAGGGCCTTCAGGGTGGGAGATTGAAGGTGACTGGTAGATTAGTATCTAGACTTTACATTCTGCAATTTACATCAAAACAACATCATATTGTCAATACTGCACAAAATAGTTCTATTTGTAATGATGTATGGCTGATGCATAGTAGACTTGGGCATGCGCCCTTATCTGTAATGAAACACTTGAATTTTGCAATAGATAGCAAAACTGAAATGAATAAAGGATGCAACATTTGTTTTCAAGCGAAGCAAACCAAACTCCCTTTTTCCCCCAGCTGTATTAAGAGTAAACGGTGTTTTGAATTATTACATATGGATGTATGGGGTCCTTATCGAACACCCACACATTCTGGTCATCGTTATTTTCTCACCATCGTTGATGATTTCTCTAGAGCCACTTGGCTCTTCCTTATGTAGCATAAACATGAGGTAACTGCTCATATCCAACATTTTATAGCATATGTCTCAACCCAATTTTCATTTCAGGTTAAATGCATTCGTAGTGATAATGGTACAGAATTTACCAACCATGATTTACGAGATTATTTTTTAACCAATGGCATTGTGCATCAAACCTCTTGCCCCTATACTCCCGAGCAAAACGGGATTGTTGAAAGAAAGCACAGAACTCTCATGCAGATTTCTAGAGCTCTCCTTCTACAATCTCGTTTGCCCCTTAAATACTGGGGAGAATGTGTTAAAATGGCAGCTTATTTGGTTAACCGTATTCCTTCTCGTATTTTGCAATTTCAGACCCCATATGAGCGAATCTATGGTATGAAACCTGATTACCATAATCTGAAAATTTTTGGATCACTTGCATATGCTACTGATTTAACTGTCTCTAATAAGTTTCAACCTAGATCTGTCCCTTGTGTTTTCTTAGGCTTTCCTAGCAACAGAAAGGTTATTTACTTCTCAATTTGAACACAAAAGTTCTGTTTGTCAGTCGGCATGTTATCTTTCAAGAGGACAAGTTCCCCTTTAAAGATAGCATACCCACTGACCAAGGGGGAGTAAGCAAAGAAGCAAATGAATTATTTTTGTTTGATACTGTGGATCCCATTGAAAATCCAAATGGGCAACATCACTTGCATGAAACCAATTCTGAAGCTAGTACCTTAGAAGAAACCGA
The DNA here is from genome assembly GCA_963242795.1 of Inga leiocalycina. Lineage (NCBI taxonomy): Eukaryota > Viridiplantae > Streptophyta > Magnoliopsida > Fabales > Fabaceae > Inga > Inga leiocalycina. The sequence continues at coordinate 36,040,919 of OY725321.1, read as the reverse complement.
AGAAGAGGATGAAAATCATCTCAGGGACCCAGTTGCATCTGCTGAACACAGTAAGAGACCTAGCTAAGAGAGAAAGGCCCCAATCTGGTCTCAAGACTACATTTGCAATCTAGTTAAGAGCAGCTCTAATAAGGAGAAAGGTAAAGCAAGTAGTAAGTGTCTATACCCAATTGAGAATTATATTACATATGCAAATGTATCCTCCTCTCACATGTGTTTAGTATGCAATGTTGATACCATTATTGAACCTACTACATATGAAGAAGCTGTTAGGAATAGAGAATGGGTAGAAGCAATGAATTTAGAAATTGAAGGTCTAGAAAAGAACCGAACTTGGGATATAGTGACTCTTCCAAAAGGAAAAAGGCCTATAGGTTGTAAGTGGGTTTATAAGGTTAAATATAAGGCTAATGGTGAGATAGATAAATTTAAGGCAAGATTAGTTGCAAAAGGATATACACAAAAGGAAGGTATAGACTATCATGAAACATTCTCTCCGGTCATTAAAATGGTTACTATTAGAATAATGCTTAAACTTGCTGCAATAAACAAATGGAATTTGTATCATATGGATGTACATAATGCTTTCTTGCAGGGAGATTTACTTGAGGAAGTGTATATGCACATTCCTCAAGGGTTTGGTAACAAGGGGGAGAATAAGGTATGCAGGTTAAAGATATCATTATATGGGCTTAAGCAAGCCTCTAGACAATGGAACCTTAAATTAACCACTACTCTTGTTAAGGGAGGTTTTCAACAAAGCAAATCAGATTACTCCCTCTTCTTTAGACGGTACAATAGTAATGTGGTTTACATTCTTGTCTATGTAGATGACCTCTTGATTACAGGTAGAGCTGGTAATATGGGCTCAACCTGCGGGCTCAACCCGCTAGCCCGCGGGTTTTGACGGGTTAGGGTTGGGAAAATCTCAACCCGTAAAAATGCGGGCTGCACAGGCCCGCACCGCATAACCCGCGGGTTGGCCCGCAAAATTTTTTATTTTTTTTTTACATATAAAAATTTTATAAAACTTATAAGTTTTTCACTCTTATCTTGGTACCTCCCAATCCAAAGAGAAAAAATCTTAGCTTCTTTCCTTCTTCTTTAAACAAAATTATTATATATTGGTTGCTTGAGGATGAGTTTATGTTTTATTTATAAACTTTAACAAATTTGATAACTTTATCTCTTAAATTTTAGATAATGTTTTTAAATTTTTATAAAAGCAATGATTGATACTAGGAAGGTAAATTTACTTAGTCGTATATATGTGTCTCATATTTTCAATCCTCTTTAAAAAATATGAATTTTTTTTTTCAAATAAAAAATGCGGGCCCGTGGGTTGGCCCGCAACCCGCACACTGTGGGTTAGGGTTGGTATTTTGCCAACCCGCAGAAGTGCGGGCTGCGGGTTGGTGCGGGCCAGCCCGCAACCCGCGGGCTGGCCCGTATTCCCAGCTATAATTACAGGTAGCAATGTGGAACGAATTAAAGAAGTGAAAGAGTTTCTCCACACTAACTTTAAGATTAAGGATCTAGGGATAATGAAATATTTTCTTGGGATAGAATTAGCCAGTCCCAAGAAAGGAATAATTTTGTCTCAAAGGAAATACACTCTTGATTTGTTGTCAGATACAGGTTTAAGTGGTTGCAAGCCTTTAGAAGTACCTATGGGACAAAATGTGAAACTATTGGCATATGAAGAAGGCAAGGACAAGAAGGAAGACTTGCTACCTAACCTGCAACGTTATAGAGCCTTGATAGGTAGGCTTATATATTTGACTGTAACACGTCCTGATATCTCGTTTTGTGTGCAGACTTTGAGCCAGTTCATGCAAAGCCCCCTAAAAGTTCACATGGCAGCGGCATTAAATGTTGTCAAGTACCTCAAAGGCAATCCAGGTCGTGGAGTGTTGATGAGCTCAACAGGAACCATGTCACTATATTGCTTTTGTGATTCAGATTGGGGAGCTTGTGGGACAACTCGCAGATCTGTCACAGGCTATCTATTGAAGCTTGGTGGATCACTAGTGTTATGGAAAACAAAGAAGCAGTCCACGGTTTCCAGGTCTTCGGTAGAAGCTGAATATAGGTCTTTGGGATCTGCTGTTTCTGAAGTTGTTTGGGTAGTAAATTTGTTAGATGAACTTAAGATTGTACATTGTATGCCAGTAAGTGTTCACTGTGATAGCAAGGCTGCAATTTACATAGCCTCGAATCCGGTATTTCACGAAAGAACAAAGCACATCGAGATAGATTGTCACTTTGTTCGGGAAAAGCTCAAGAAAGGGTTAATTGACTTGCTGCATGTGAAATCAGCATTACAAGAGGCTGATATTCTAACTAAGGCTGTCAAGAAAGAAATTCTGATTAGGATGCTTAGCAAGTTAGGAGCAGTTGATTTGTATTGCCCCAAACTTGAGGGGGAGTGTAGAAAATAGGAATAGGTTTATTGGTTTAATGTTTTGTGGGCCTGGGCCTTTGGGCTTATCTGTTTTGGTCCATATGTCACTATATAAGTGCAATTGTATACTGTGAATATTGATGATAACACTTCATTCAGTAACTCAATATTGTTCGCCTGTGTTATTCAGTTTTTCTTGGGTTATTCAACAGAATTAATAATTATAGGTCCAAGAATGGGCTTTATCATATCGTCAGTTTCAAATAGAGCCGGGAAAACGGACTAAGCTCATCGGGCTGGCCCTTTTAGGCCCTAACAGTTCAAGGGCGGGACTTGCAAATTGTAGCCTCAAAAAGAAGTTTAAAATATGCATTATGCTCTGAGCATTAAATTGTTGATCCTAAATATGCATTTCTTGACCTTTTTTATTGACCCATGTTTAAATTGAGTTGCTATGAAGACGCTACAGATTGTTGATAACATTCATACTGTGAATGTTCAATGATACGACCCTGAGTTGTTATCCAAGCAACCTAACATGGATTCATCCTTCTCCCCCTTTTATCTGATTACAGTTTTAACGTTTTTGAATTTGTAATTATTAAAAATTTGTGACTACATCCTCATTTTTGAAATCCTCATTTCCTAATAATATTTCATCCTTTACCCAGGTAACAATTTAACATTGCTTTGTACCTCCCCCCTCATAATCCTGTTATTTTTTGGTTATAATTTGTGCCTTTTGTGTTGAACATTGAATTGTTAATCCAACAGATGTATTTATTTACTCAATTTGAATTATGGTTAAAACTCCAAATCTTGTTGCTGTGATGACCCTATTTATGACTGATGGCATTCATAGAATGTCTAATGAGATTTATGCAGTTGATTCTATCCCATTGGTTTGTATTGTTTTAATATCAAATCATTCTTTCAAGCAACACACATTTCTTTTAATGTGAGCTTTATTTATTTTTTTGTTCTCATCATTGTCGCATTAGATTCCCAAGTTGCTGGAAGTAGTAGGCCTTGGATATACCCTGTGGTTCACTTACCGCTATCTTCTAATTAAAAAAATCTTTTTCTTCAAGTGCCTGATGTAGATTGGAGCAGCTGGTATAGCTTGGTGTTTGTTTTTTTAAATTGCAAAAGGTGGGTTGAACTAAGCTTGTGCATACACTTGTATTTACTGCTACTACCTGATTTAACCGAAGAACTGAAAGTTTTGGTGGTAAATTCTGCATTTTATGATTTTGTTGGTAGGGAAAAAAACAAAAGAAAAGAAATCAGTTATCCAAATATTTTTATTCTTTGGGCTGACTGCTTGTAACCCCCTGCCGTAATTATATCCGAAATACACAATTAAAGTGAAATAGAGACCAATAAGAAACAAATACAAATTACAAACCCATATACCAGACGGGGTTTTCACAATTACCTTTCGAAATCATTTATAAACTTGGTCTCATAATCACTTTTCGAATACAATTACTACGCAAAGATAAATCACATTTAAATAAATCAGAGTACACAAAAATAATCCCGGCAATCCCGGTTTCCATATATTAACTCAAGCTTTATAGGGCACATTCGCCCATACAAGCCCTCATATGGGGATTACACAAATCTTTCTCATACATATACAAATATCCAACAACTCATTTCAAATACATAACCAAATATACTCATCCTAAACATGCATTGATAACCACCTATCACAAGATTACAACCCGAACGAGTCCCGTCGCCTTTGATTGCTTACTCCATCCTCGATCCACCTACCCTGTCTAAATTGTTGGTAGGGGAGGGTGAGATTCGAGAGAATCTCAGTAGGGAAATATTATCAATATGCAGGTAAGATAAGTGTTTAATGCATGACATGCTTGCATCACATAACTCATGCACACATACAATGACAAATCTATAAGCTCAATGCTTCGAACGATACACATATGGCCATAGCATATATTGAAACATAACTTCAAATCATTCATACATGTTCCACATAATCAAGCAAAGCAATAACATGCATCAACACATTAACACAGTTATCAGAGCATGCAGGAGAGATAAGTTCCCTACCTCCAGTCTTTTCTCCTCGATTTGCGTGCCAGCAACTCGGGGCTTCACATTCGGTCCTACAATGTCAAATGTACTATTTAGACACTTCCAAAGTGTTTCTGGGGGTTATATGAGGCTATATTGAAAATTTACTAAAATACCCCCGGGGACCCGGCCCGGCCCCGCCGTACCCGATCCGGCTGTACTTTTCTTGAAATTTTGACATGGGCTATTCTGACATATTTTCGCCCAAGGAATCCATTTCCGGACTCAGAATTATCAAATTCAATGTCAAATTACGAAATTGCCCTTGGCAGCCCTACTTTTAGGGTTTTAGGGGTGTTTCCGTAATTATGCTTTCTCGGCCTTTTTTGAAAAAGTGCCCAACTGTAACCCCACCTAATTTTCGCTCCTGAACTCAATGGAACCATCAAATCATTGAAAATCCAACTCTAAGACCCATTTATAGAGCTGGCCGAAATTTATGAGTTCTCCGGGGAAAATCGGGGTTTTACGATTTCGGCTCCGTAAACGCATTCCTTTCTACTCCTAACCACTTTATTGACTATTCCATTAGGTTACAACTACCATTTAGTATCAATTTGGGCAGCATAACAGCCCCTACAACCCATTTCCATAAATTAAAACCAACGGCAATCCGGCAAAATTTCACCGATTAAATTGCCCACAGCAGCTAGAATAGTCAATATACAAGAGTTTGGAAGTTACCTCAAGCTCCTTCTAGCTTTTCTCAAAGATGGCTGAAAACCCTAACTTTCAAAACACCAAAATTGAGCTTTCCAAACCTTAAAGAATAAAGAGGAGTAGTTTAGAGTCGGAGTTATACGCGCTAGGAGCGAAATCGTCGGAGAAATCGGCTTACTTTATGATTTTTCTTCTCTTTCTCTCTCTAAACTCTCTCAACTTTCTCACACTATGTTCAGGTTCTGTGCGTGAATGAGCAGCTGAAGATGATGAGAAGATGTTTTAATTCCATGCTTATGTCATCTTGCCTTTTGATGATGTCATAATTCCCAAAATTGGCATTTTCGGATTTTCTGGCAGATTTTCTGCCCAATCTTTGAAAAATCATAACTAATTCTAGAAAAATAGAAATGAGGTGATTCCAAAGCCAAATGAAATCTATTTAGGTCCTCTATATAGGAAAAATATTTACCAATAATAGAAATCACCACAAAATCCAGAATTACACAACTTTCATCACTGCCCCAAAACAGAGTCCACTTTCAACCTCAAACTTTGGACAGTCATATCTCCCCGTTCCCAACATGAAATGGCACAAATTATATGTCCATTTTGAAGCTTGGGATGTGAAATTTAAGACTGGAAAGTTTCATAATTTTCTAACATCATTTGCCTAGTAAAATCGTCCACACGAGAAGACTGCCCAGACAGAATTCACACTGGACAGCATTTTCAATTTTTTGCAACCAATGTGTCCAATCCAATTTAAATCAATTCCAATGATTAAATACCACAACATGACACCATTTCCATCACAATACCCCGTTCAATTCTTCCCTCTATTCTAAGTCAATTTGGATGTTGATCCACAATTGAACTCAAATACAGGGTTTGGGCGTTGCTCGTAACACAAGCGACTACAATCCACTTTATATTCTCTAAAAGAGTTCATTAATCACTAACCACGTCCACTTTTGTAGCCATTAACTCCTAATCACAATTTGGGATCTTGCTAAACCGGGGCTTAGCAATCCACTAATCTCAGGCTTATTCTCTAGCCTCGAGTCTCAAAATTCGGGGTATTACACTGCTACATTGCATTCGAACTGGCAGAAAGAAAAAAAGATGTATATATATTTTTTGCTCTTATTTGTGCATCCAAATTTAGGGGTGACCGCCTATCTTTAGGTATGGCCAGTTTAAGAGAAAAGGGTTAGAGTGGATCTTTTTGGCCACATTACAATGCAACATGGGAATTTCTTAAAGACATCCTTATTGCAAGTTGGCACTGTTTAATGTTTTGATTTTGTCATCTTTTCCTTACATGAACCAATCCATGCTCATCATGCAGGAAGTGGTATATTTATATGGCTTTGGCAATCTATTTGAATAAAAAGAAAAATGTTCTATTTTTTGTTTTGGCATAAAAAAATGATCTATTCTCGACAGTTTTTATTCTTCTCAAGTTATTGGAAAATTTGAAGTAGGTACTTGAAATTTTAGAACAACAATAGAATTTATCCTGCTATTTTGTATAGTTTTTATTCTTCTCAAGTTGTTTCCGATTGAAGTAGCTTTGTTCTTTTGCATAATTTCTGTTGCTGAACCATTATTGCTTTTTGGCAGAATTTCACCCTAGGCAATAGAGGTTTGTCGTCTGCCAAAAATACATCATTACCAATTGACAAGTTTGGAGAATAGTGGTATCAATATAGCTAGGGAATTAACGGAAAAGGAAGAGGAAACCAGATAAAGAAGGTACGTGTGTATATAGTGTCTTCTATTCTATAATATACTTAAATCATTTTAGTTGCTGATTTCATTTATCTTCTATTAACTAGGTTGGAAGCACTTGAGTAAAAACCCTATGGAGCTCATGACACTGATGATAGCACACCATAAGATAGGGTGATTACTAGGTTGTTTGACTACTTTAAAAATTTGTGTGGTTTGTTTGACACATTATATATATTTTCACCTACGTCCTTCTGTTGTTTTAAGGTTGTAAATTTACTATCATTTTATAATTTGGTTTAAAATTGTTTTTATTTATAATTCAAAATAAAATAAAATTTTTAATTGGAAAGAAAATATTAAAATAGATTAGAGATAGATTTATGATTGAAATTCCATTACAACATTATTTAAAAAAGACCAAAAATTAAGTTTGTGATGGATTAGAAATGGAATAACGATGGATTAGTGATAAAAGTTGTCTCTAATCCTTGACAAAACTAGCGATGGAAATTCCATCCCAAAGTAGTCGCAAATTAGCCAAGGAAAGTCGGTCATAATTCTGTCTAAAAAATAGAACGAAAATTAGTGATGGAATTTTCATCCCTAATCCATCACAAAATTAGAATATGCTATTTTACAAATTAGCTACGGAATTTGTCATTAGGGACAGAAATTTTGTTGCAGATTAGAGACAGAAATTCCATCGCTAATATGTCTCTAAGTTTGCGACGGAATTTTCCGTTGTCCCTAATCTATCTCAAAATTGGAATAGACTATTCCACAAATTAGCGATTGAATTTGTCATTAGAGACGGAAATTCTGTCGCAGATTAGAGATGGAAATTCCGTCTCTAAATTTTCAATTCCGTCGTAAACTGAATTCGTAATGTCTTTTTTTATAGACGGAATATTTTCCGTCGCTAAATTTCGTCTCTAATATCCATTTTTTTTTGTAGTGCTAATAGCAATACAATCCCAATATGTTGATCGTAAGATACAAAGAGGAGCTGCGCACCATTTATTTTTACCACTTGCTTCTACCTCATATTCCTTTGTGTTTTTTTTACCATATGCTCATGGTTACTGCCATTTATTTTGTTCTTCATTTTCATCGCTCTGTCATATATATATATATTTTTGCTTTTAAATTTTGGTGACCTTGCTCCTTATTTAACATTTCTGGGGTAAAATTGCTGTTTTACAAAAACTTTTGGGACAAAAATGACCAAAGAAAAAAGTGCTCATGCCCACATGGAATCATATATGACATAAGGTCCAACGTGATAGACATCTGTTTGGCTGCCTTTAGAGAGTAGGGAGACATTGCTCTTGTTTTAATATTTTTGGGGGTAACATTGAATCCAAAAAAATTTTCGAGTACCCACTGCTCATATATAAAAACTTTTCTGGTAAAATTGGAGCTTGCAATTATTATAATTTATTCATAGCATATGCTACACCATGACGATAATTTATCCTGCATAAATATTTTAATGAAGATTTTTAATTTATTGATATTTGGGTGTCTTATGGAGATAACATGGGTTTACTTACATTTAAAATAACTTCCTTTGTACCAACATAAAGTTGATCTAGCAATATAAGGCCTTGTTAAATCCCTTTGAGTTTCAAGTACGAGTTTTAAAAGAGAAACTTGTGTTGAAAGGGGCAGCCACAAACCCCGAACTAGATGATAATATTAAAAAAAAAAATTCTGTTATCTAGAACTTGCTCAAATGATAAAGATGAGGGTAGCATAGATAATGGGAGAGACTAATTAATACTGAAATCCACTTCTTCCATTTAATCGGCTAGGATTCTAACCGATTATAATGGGAGAGACTAAGTTTTTGTGCCTCATAGTAAAGTCCCCCTTGTTATTCTTGAATGCATTGAAGGAACCTGGCCAGACATCTCTTTGCTTCCAAAAGATCCATGCATACAACAATATACAAGACCATAGCTAGGTTTTAGATGAAACTTTCTTGTAATACGATACCAGATCAACTGTGGCTCCATTTTACATAACTTTTGAATATGAACAAGTTAAGAGAAGGAAAACACAGTCAAGAAAGTACTTGAAAGTCATCAAGTATTGGATGGAAAAACTCTATCGGGTGAATTACAATTCAACTCCTACAATCATTCTATTCCTATATGGTATTAGAGCTTTCATAGGAAACAAATATGATGACTGATTCATCTAGTTCAGAATTGGGGTCGAGCCCTCGAGCGGAGACCCAACTGCCTTCGGCGACAGGGGTTCCCTCAGAAATGGCGCACAACGCCTTGCAATCACTGGACTTGAAGGTTCAGCGGTGCTAATAGTTCCAAGAAGACTCTCCAGCAATGGCAAGAATTACCGGGAATGGGCACGATCTATGCGCCTCACAGTTGATGGCAGAGGCTTACTCAGACATCTCACTGGTGTCACTGTTGCTCCTCTATTGACCGACGTGAAGGGCCACCAGACTTGGCAATCCAAAAACGCCATAGTATCCTCATGGTTAGTAAATGCAATGGTGCCTGGAATCCAAAAAAGCTTCATGTTTCTTTCCTCTGCACATGACATATGGGAAGCCGTAAGTGAAGCATAAGGAGATGGAGCCAATGTATCACTGATCTTGGACTTAAAACAAAATGTTTGGGATCTCAAACAAAATTCTCTTACCTTAAGTGACTACTACTTGGCAAAGACTACACTTTGGCAAGAAATTGACTTATTAAATGATGAACATGAGTGCTATGCCATTCATGCAGCTAGTCACCAAAAACGTGTTGCACGGGATCGGCTCTTCAAACTCCTTGCTGGTCTTAATCCATCATTTGACGATGTTTGCGACATAATCTTATCTCAAGACCCTCTTCTATATGTTCGTGCTGCATTTGCCATCCTTCGTGGTGAAGATACTCAGAAAAAGGTTAAGCTTCGAGGGATACAATCAGCACGGGTGCCAACTGAATCCTCTACACTTGCTGCTCTGTCACAAGATCAATGTAGCACCAAAAATAGACTGGTATGTGACAATTGCCAGAAAGTTGGCCACTCAAAGGATACTTGCTGGGAAATTCATGGCAAGCCAGCGGATTGGAAACCAAAGAAGGGAAAAGGTCGTGGCTATGTAGCTGAAATCTCCACAAGTGATGACACCAACTCCATAACTCCTTCTTCAAGTGCCACTTTAAACCTAATTCTTGAACGACTTGCCGCGTTGGAAGGTAATCATCAAACTTGTACACAGCCAAGGGCTACCATTGTAAAACAAGGTAATTTTTCTAAGGGATTAGCCACTGTTAAAGGTATGACCTCGTAAAATTGTTGGATAGTTGCCTCTATTACATCTGATCACATATCTGATGACATCACTTTATTTTTCAATTATACTCCAACCTAGACACGACTTACCATAAAAGTTATTAATGCTTCTCATTCAATTGTTGTTGGAATTGGAAGTATAAAAGTATCAAATTCACTAACTCTACATGTTGTTCTACATGTCCCAAACTTAAAGAGCAACTTATTATTTGTTAGTAAATTGGCAAGAGATGAGCGGTGCAATACTAACTTCTTTGCCACTCATTGTCTTTTCCAGGATTTGTTGACGGGGACGACGATTGGCATTGGTAAGGAGTTTGATAGGCTCTACTACCTGGATAACTGTGCTAATAAAGGTGTTCGCCTTTGCAATAATGTGTCTCTCCCTAGGATTAGTGATTTCAAATTGTAGCACAAACGTTTTGGACACCCAAACTTTCACTATATGACCAAATTGTTTCCCTCTTTTTATTCTAATAAAAAATTTGCTGAATTTCATTGTGATTCGTGTGAGCTTGCTAAACATCGTCAAGCCACATTTTCTAATATTCCATACAAAGCATCCACACCATTCACAACAATGCATAGCGATTTATGGGGACCTTCTCGGGTTCCAAACAGGTCACATTCGAAGTGGTTCATCAGCTTCATTGATGATCACACTAGAGTATGTTGGGTATTCCTACTAAAGACAAAATAGATGTCTATCAAACCTTTATTGATTTCTATGCTATGATTCAAAATCAATTCAAAACCACAATCCAAACCCTACATACAGATAATGGCACTGAGTATTTTAACCAATCTCTTTCCAATTTTCTCACAAACCATGGTATTATCCACAAAAGTACTTGCCCATATAGTCCCCAACAAAATGGTGTGGCTGAACATAAAAATAGGCACATTCTTGAAATAGCTAGAGCCATAATGTTTAGCAGTAATACCCCTAAATTCCATTGGGACGATGCTATACTCACAACCACCTTCCTTATCAATCACATGCCAAGTAAACCTTTGTCCTACAACACCCCTCTCCAAGTCCTTCACAACCACTATAATCTACCCTACCTTGAAAATACCCTGCCATTAAAGATCTTTGGTTGTACCTCTTATGTCCATCTACACCACACCAACAAATTAGATCCTAAAGCTATTTGGTGCATATTTTTGGGTATTTTGGGACACAAAAGGGCTACAAATGCTATGAGTCCCTTAATAAACACATCTACATCACTTGTGATGTTACTTTCCTTGAAAATATTCCTTTTTATTCTCAGTCTGCAATTCAAGGGGAGAATGGGAATGAATTCCAGCCAATACCATCCAAACCAGAACCTACCCACTTCCTTGAGTATACACCAGCACAAACTGAACCAGAACCTATCCACTTCCTTAAGTATACACCTATACAAATTGAGTCCATACCTGAACCTACACCTACACTAGCTGGAACTCCTCCTAATCCTGAAACAGAAAAACCTGATAGTGAAGAAGTACAGCCAATTAATGAGGGAAATACTAGTCGAGGGGGAGACAATTCCAACACCTTAAGATTTTATACACGCAGACATAGGACAGGTATTGCTCCTCCAACAACTAGCACGGTTTATGAATCTGATCCAAAGACAAATCCATAAAAGCTTCAACATTTGAGCAAAGAAACTCAGGTCCACAATGACCTTTATCTTCTAATTGTAGCAAGGAAGCAACCCAGAGCATGCACAAGACACCCCATTGAGAGGTTTATGTCATACCAAGCACTTTCATCAAAATATTGTGTGTTTGTATCTCATCTTGACACCATCAAAATTCCTAGTAATATAGATGAAGCACTAGCTAGTCTTGAATGGAGACAGGCAGTCATGGAAGAGATGAAAGCTCTGGAAACAAATGGTACCTGGGAAATTATTGATATACCTAAAGGGAAGAAACCAGTGGGCTACAAGTGGGTGTTCACCCTAAAGTGCAAAGCTGATGCAAGTTTTGACAAATATAAGGCAAGGCTGGTTGCAAAAGGGTTCTCACATGTATATGGCATGGATTACAATGAAAATTTTGCTCCAGTGGCAAAATTGAGTACCATAAGGATATTGCTATCGTAGGCAGTCAATCGAAACTGGTCACTTTATCAGATGGACGTCAATAATTCCTTTCTCAATAGAGATTTAAAGGAGGAAGTCTATATTAAGTTACCTCCAAGATTCCAAGAAAAAAGGGTGATCAAGTATGTAAATTAAAAAAATCATTGTACAGACTGAAACAATCTCCAAGAGCCTGGTTTGAAAGGTTTACCCAAGTTTTGAAAACACAGGGTTATGTACAAGGACAAAGTGATCACACTCTTTTCTTTAGACATATAAATGGGGGAATAGTGATCCTACTCGTATATGTAGATGATATAGTCCTCACAGGTGATAGTGAAGAGGAAATTGACCAAATAAAGAAGGATCTCAATCAAAAGTTCCAAGTTAAAGACCTAGGTGAGATGAAGTATTTCTTTGGGATGGAAGTTTCCCGTTCAAATAAAGGAATCTATATCTCACAGAGAAAGTATATTCTTGATCTACTTAAAGAAACAGGTATGTTAGGCTATAAACCTAGCAACACACTAATTAAAGTTGAGAAGATCAGGGATGATGAAGACCTGGAAAAAGACGTTGATGTGGGAAGATATCAACGTATGGTTTTGATATAGTTATCACACACCCGTCCTAACATTGCCTTCGCAGTTAGTATGGTGAGTCAACATTCTCATGAACCTAAACAGAAACACCTAAACGAAGTATACAGAATCCTTAGATACCTGAAGGGATCACCAGGACGAGGACTCTTATTCAAGAAATCTGATGAAAGAAATGTAAAAATGTTCATTGATGCTGGCTGGGCAGGGGACCAAGAGGATAGAAAATCCACATCCGGATACTGCACATTCGTTTGGGGAAATCTAGTTACCTGGCGCTGTAAAAAAAACAGAATGTAGTAGCTAGACGTAGTGCTGCGACAAAGTTTCGAGCTATAGTACTTGGAATCTGTGAAGGCATTTAGGTTAAATGAGTGCTTGAAGAACTAAAAATGATTGTAAATCTACCTGTAAAAATGTACTCTGATAACTTGGCAACCATCAACATTTGCCACAACCCAATTCAACATGATCGAATGAAGCATGTAGAGATTGATAAACACTTCATACGAGAGAAGATTGATGATGGGATAGTTGATCTCAGATATGTACCCTCAAGGGAACAAATACCTGATATTCTTACAAAGGGTATTGCAAAAGACAAACTTGAGTTCCTACTTGGCAAGTTGGAGATGATCAATATCTATACTCCAACTCGAGGGGGAGTGTAGATATTATTTAAATTAAATAAATTATTCTGAATTACTTTATTAGAAGTAGTTAGAGAGAGATTTTCAGATCTATCTAATCCGTAACAAGATAGGAGAATTATTTGGGATTAGTTGTAAATAGATTAGATTAGATTTTATATTATTTATTATTCTGTTATTTTTTGTAATCTCCCTGGCTAGATTAGTGGGCACAAGCCACCGGCCCTATTGTTTATATAACCTGTACATGGATCAATGAAAAAAAATCTATCGGGTGAATTACAATTCAACTCCTACAGTCATTCTATTCCTATAGTTAGTTAAGATATAAAACTAGTCGATTAAAGAGATTGAAATAACCGGTTGTGAGCTAGCTGGTCTAGAATTCTGATGGCATGTATTTTCTTCATAATATATTTTAATTGTTATTGGAAGCAATATTTTTTACTGTGCATGGTTTTGTGGTATCTTTTATTGAAAGCTTCAAATTTTCTTTCCATGTGGTAATGGATATATGCGAAATTAAACATCTTTCTTCTGGCAATGCACGAAAAAGATAATGAATATATAATTTAAAATTTTTGCAAAAATTATATCAATCTGCTTAGATTTAAACATAACTGAATTGTCCTTATATAGGTGGCCTCACCTTATAAGATAAGCCTAGTTGTCCTTATAACTGCAAGATGCTATCTTTCGACCCATAACACTATGCTGGTCCTGGAAACCTCTAATAAATGTGCGGTGCGGGTAATATGTTAGGAAAATCTTTCTTTGAGGAGCGATAAAATCCCCTTTTAATAATCTAAATCAATGTTTTCGCGATCTAAAATATAAAAACAATACCAAAATTAAAACAGGCAAAAAATATTAAAAGCAAAATACTCATCCTTTCAAGTTTGAATAGATATGGTATTCATAGGGTAAAATAAAAATTTTATTTATTCTTAGTACACTGTTCCACATGAACATATTGTAGCATATGATTGTACGGTAGTATATTCTTTTATGGTCAGAAATGATAAGATCGAAATGACCAATAACTAAGATGTAGATATGCTTCAGGAAGGAATACTACTAAGAAATGAAGAAAACGGAATAGTGAAATGAAGACCTAGAGTTCATAAAATGGAGTAATGTGGGATTTGCTCATATGCAAAAACGATAGTTAAAAAGAGTGAAGCATATAAAATTTGAGGAAGGTGGAGGTGGTGGAGATTTTGCTGGGGGTGGCGATGAATTTCTTCGGCTAGGTGGAGGAGGCAGTCTAGATGTTGGCGGGGGCAGCGGGGGCGGGGGCGGTGGTGGCGAATTTCTTGGGTTAGGTGAAGGCAAAGGTGGAAAAGTTGAAGATAAAGAACGGTGAGGAGTGAAAATAGGTGGTTTTGAGGGTGAAGGAGAAGTAAATAAAATTTGTGGTGAAGGATGAGGAGGTGAGGAGTTAATTCCATTTGACGACAGTGGCGAAGGACGAAAAGTTGATAACATAGAAGGACGGGGTGCTTCAATTTTTTTTGATGGCGAAGGAGATGGAGATGGAGATGGAGATGGAGTTTGTGAAAAATGGGGAGGCAAAGAGTTAAAGGAATTTAAATGTGTAAGGGAAAAAGGAAGAGTTGATGACATAGAAGGACGTGGTGCTACAATTGGCTTTGAGGGTGAAAGAGAAGGCGTAGGTGAAGACAGAGAAGTTAATTGTAAAGATATGCCTGTGAAGATGGTTGATTCTGTTGTTAGAGGAGAGGGTGGTAATATATTAGTTACGGAACGCTTCGGAGAAGGCAACAAGGACGGAAAATGTGACAAAGGTGTTGATGACATAGAAGGACTAGGTGATAAGATATTTGATGCTAATGGTGGTGATGGCAGTGGTGAATGGTCATTAGGGTGCACAAGATGAGACGGGGTTCGTGGTGGTGGTGGCAGCAGAGGCGACAACGGCGAGTGTTGTTGTTGAGCAGCTATCCCACTTAGAATCAAGCATAATATACTGAGGTAAGAGCACAGAGGCAAAGAGCTTCCCATTTTATGTCCTTTCATCATATTATGCAGAATGCTTTAATTTGTTTTGAGAGAGTGCACAACAACAATCCCTTTTATGCTTGTGTTCTTGGACAGGTGTGTTTAAAAGTTAGGTACGAAAAATTGAGCAATTAATTTAAACATTAATGTTGTCTTTTATCCCTCCTACCATTAAGTGCATATGCTTCTCTTGGTCAAGAAATGGACCATCCTTGAGGGAGTAAACAACTTTTAGCCCGGCTGGCTATATATACTTCATAAATAAATCTTTACCATTAAATGTATATTAAGATCATAATTAGATGGAAATTTCTGTTGTGCCTTTTTTTTTTCCTATATTATCATCCGGTATCCGGTTCAGGGTTTATGGCTATCAGTCCCAAAGAGATCTAACGGACCTTACTTCACTAGACTAATTCTATGTTAGTATTTTTGTTGTGCCTTTAACTGTTAACAATAGCATGGATTGCATGAATATAAATTTAGACCGCATGATCATGTATATTACTACCTCACCTCCTTAATTTTACATCTACTTAACCAATTTGGATAGATAAAGAAAATTACTTAAATTAGTTGTTTAAAAAAAATATGTGTTAGTTTTCAAAAAATACCCTCTTAAATCTTTTTCATTGAAATTACTCCTTGATGCAATTTCTCTTAACTTGTGTATTCAATAGGCATAATTTTGAAAAAAAATTATAAATTTGGGACAAAATAAATTGGAGTCTTGTTTTTAAAACCAAATCCAACCCCTCAACTAACCATAATATTAGAGATCAAGGTTAATTAGTATATTAATTGAGATGTGAACACGTGTTGCATTTATATATAAAGAATTATGATACAATAATATAGTCATAAAATAAATATTAACATCCAATATTTAACTCAAAATAATTTATATAGAAAAGGACAGAAAAATAATTTTTAATTTGCAAAATTTCAAATTCAGTAGTTTCCAAAAAATCAGTTGTGAATTACTTATTAAGTTTCGTTATTCCTTCATGAACTCTTGGTAACAAACATGATATGGGATTTTGTAATTTAAAGTTCTTTTTTTTATCTTTTTCCCTAATTTAAATTCAAATGACTCAATCTCTCAAATTAATAATTTAAAAAAAAACATATGCAGTCTAAAAAGTACACAAAAAATGACTTATAATGCATGTTCTATATGTTCTAATGAGTAGTGATTCCAAAACAGATTTAATATTAGATAAAATAAATTTAACGTTATGAAATGATGAAAACTCAAATAAGTACCTAAAATTCACAAAATGTTTGATAAGATCAAAGGCACAAAATTGAACTTCAAATTTAAAGGTTTTTTTGACTTTACTACCCTTCAGTATAAAAAATTTTCGCTCTGCCAATGACTGGATTTCCTCCGCCTAAAATTAACCAAATTGAAAGAGGAGCCTTTTCTTTTCTAATGAGAGGGCCAGTAAAGTCAATTCACCAAATTCTGAAATTCCAAATGACTGCTTTTGTTCTTATCTGACATTTTGTAAATTTGAGATAATGATTTGAGTTTTCACCATTTTAGGAGGCATTTAACTGCCTCTTTTCCTTCCATATTCCACGTCTTTTTCCTATGATCAATTGACCATAATTTAACGAATGAATTACACTTCTTCAAGCAGTAATACGTTATGAAATATTTATAATTATATTGATATTTACTCATAGGATGGTTCTATACAGATATGATATCATTTATTAACAATACTACTGTTATTCTGAAATTGCTTCTGTTATTTGAAATATGTAAGAATTTTGTACGTACCTGAAATCCAACTAACTCGCTGAAGTACCCATACAAAACTAGAGTACCGATGTGGACCTTGATCACGTTACATAGCAAACACATCAAAGAAAAGAAGATAATAGAGAACTCTTATGTCTTATGAGAGAACCTTTTAGAGGAATGATTGTGTGTGTTATATTCAGAATCATTATTCCCTCAATCGTACATCCTTTATATAGTATCCGTACAGACACATAGAAATAGATATAACTCTAAACGGATCATTATATGGGAATAGATATAATCCTTAAACCATAAAAGAGGACCCCTCTTTATGAACTCATATCTCTCCATATTTGTATATCAGCTGCTCTTGAATTGGGTTTGGGCCTAATCAACTAAGGGTGGACTATTATATTCCCACAAAATCATTTAAATTCAATCCCATTCAAGTAATTTACTCTCTTTTTTATTTATTGAATACCTAAGCACCTCTTTAAATTCCTGTATAAAGCTAAAGTCTCGATATATATGTGTGCATCTGGTCAAAAAATATGTGCGCGCACACATTTTTGAAATTGTTGACTCATCAGCCATAATAGCAGAGAACCCAAACTGCTGCTAATTGTGATCATTTACTCATAGGTGCCAAACCTAGACGTGGATATAAAAATAATAAACCTAGTCCTAAGAATTCATGGGAATGTTTAGAACCAATTAATTAAAGTGGGTCTCTTCCTTGGGAGAGAAAGAAATTAAAGGGAATTAGAAAATTCTATAAATATATATTTTGCTAGATAATAAATTAGGAAGACTATACATTCAATCATTTACCTTTGTACATAGTTTTAGTTTGGTGCTTTAATTTTTACCCCAATTAGTTATTGGTTAATTCTTATTTGGTCACTCTCTCTATCTCCCCATTTATATATTCCTAACTTTTTTACCTACGTAATTCGGTTATAGGTACCTTAAAAAAGAGGATAGGAGGGATTGACTAGTTCCAAAACACAATTAAATATACATGTGTCATTACCTAAAATCACAAAGCTCGCTGTGATTAATGCGTAGAGTAAGCCAATTTAATCCAACTTAATTAGCCAGGCCAGCAAAACCTAAAAAATTCTCTCAACGACTGAGTTATAACCAAGTTTGATGAATGTCAGTTCTTTCACACATTAACGGTTACCCATAAATGGTCTACAAATAAAATACTCCCACACACAAACATATATATATATATATATATATATATATAAAACACAAAACATCTCACAACATAATATTGCACTTCTGGAGTTGTTAACCATAATGTGCACGTTGATGATCTGATAAGAAAAATATAAAGAGTGGGTTGAGTTTATTATTGACTTAATATTGAGAAAAAAGATATAACAAAGTGTGGGGAAGAAAAGTAACGCGTACACAAAAGTTTTTCATAAATTAAACAAGATGGATGGGAAAAATTGAAGATCATGACAAATAACTATTCCATTATTTACCTCAAACAAACAAACAAATTAAATTAGCTTGAAAGATTTTTTTTTAAAAAAAATTAGTTCTATCACTAACTATTATGCTAGAAAACTATGTGACACTATTTGGAAGCCACGTCAGTCATTTATGATGATTGGATGATGGTTCAATATGAGTTATGAATAAAATGGATTAATTTATTAAATAGTAAAAGATGAGAGACTGACTTTTAACCGAGTTAAAAGTAGAGAGACCGAGTTATACTGAGTCATAGTTGAGGGACTGAATCTTAACTGAGTCATAGTTTAGAAGATTGTACTTATTTTTTATATTCATCAATCAAAAAATAAATAATAAATTCATGTTCATCAATGATGTTTTTTTTTTAAATTAGGTTTTTGTCCTAGGACACATGGGATATAACTTCAAAATTTTTAGAAGATTGTACTTATTTTTTATGAAGAAAATAAAAGTTTGGGTAAGTTGGGTTTTCAAGTCACCAAGGTAAAGGCATGCCTCTTGACTAACCGCATTTATAAAGGTACTTAGAGATTATCTACTAATAAAATCCTACATAGGCATCAGAATTTAAACCTACAGCCTTGTGAGTTGAGTTGTGAACAAAATCCTAACCAACTAGAACAACAAGTTGTTAAGATTGTACTTACTTTTCTATAATCTAAGCCTTCTAAGACTATAATCTAAGCCTTCTAAGATATATAGAAAAAGATCGAAGGAAAATAACAAGTCATATGAAGCTTAATGAGATGTGTATCTTAGGTACGTTGAAAGAATTTAAAACATAAAATATGAAAATTGAGAAAATTCACATTTTCATTGCTAATTAATAAATTATATACTTTTAATAAATTGTGCGTGTATTATATTATTGAATTCACGTTATTGGGTGTAGTCGTCTCCTTTTTTCTTCTGACATTGCTCCACGATGTGATAGGAAAAGATTTCGTTTATAAGCGATAAAATCCCCTTTAATCTGAATCGATGATGTTATTGTAATTAAAATGAAAAAAATTAAAACAGGAAAAAAATATTAGAGGGAAAATACACGTGTTTTCGATAGATATATTATCCAGATTCAAATCACAACGGACAAACATAGGATAAAATAAAACTTTATTTATTCATAGTACATTGTTCCAACATGAACATATTGTAAGGTAGCATATCATTTTACTTTAATATATTATCGTATGGTGATAAACGATAAGATCGAAATGACCAATAACTAAGATGTAAATATGCTTAGCAGGATATAGTGAGTTTATGTATTTGGTAACTCGAAGAGGAAGACTAGTAAGCAACGAAGCAAGTGAAATAGTGAAATAAAGACATAGAGAGTACATAGGATGGAGTAAGGTGGGATTTAATTTGATCATATGCAAAAATGATAGAAAAAAAAAAGTGAAGCATATAACTCTTGAGAAAGTTGGAGGTGGTTTAGATGTTGATGGGGGTGGCGGTGAATTTATTCGGCGTGGTGGCGGAGGAGGAGGTGAATTTTTTGGGCTATTTGGAGAAAGTAATGATGAAGTAGGAGATAAAGGTGACGATTGAGAAGGATGAGGTGTGGAGACAATTTAATTTGAGTGAGAAGGAGAAGAAAACTAGGTTTGAGGTGTAGAACGAGGAGATCAGATGACTAGATGAGGATTTAATTCCATTTGAAGGTGAAGGTGAAGGAAGGAGATTAGTTGATAATACAAAAGGGTGATGAGGTATGAAGACAATTGGTTTTGAGGGTGAATGAGAAGAAGATGGGGAGTTAGTGGTGAAGGACGAGAAGGCAAAGAGTTTAATTAAGGAATTTGAAGGTACTGGGGAAGGAAGAAAAGAAGTTGATGATGAAGTAGAAGGATGTGCTGTGCTACAATTGGCTTTAAGGGTGAAAGAGAAGGAGATGCAGTTTCAGGGGAAGAATTAATTGCATTTGAAGGCATAGGTGAACGTGGAGAAGTTAATGTTTCAAGATGACATGGAGTTTGTGGTAGTGGCAGCGATGGTGGCAATGGCAGTGACGGCGAGTGTTGGTGAGCAGCTATCCCACTTAGAGTCAAGTACTCCTCTGGTCCTATTTATAGGGCACTTCCAACATTTTTCGCTTAAACCAAATAAAATCTTAAATCTCATCAACTCTACCATAAAATTCAAAAACTTTCCAACTCTACCCCTATTTAATATCTATAATACCAAATGAAAACAAAATCAATACAATAATAAATGAAAGGTTAAATTGTCTGTTCACCTTAAAACTTTAATGAGGTATCTTATAAATATGATAAAAAGAATACTCTCTCTCTGACGTATATATGGGATAAGAGAAGTATAATACAATGAGGTAAGAACATATAAATAATGAGCGCCGCATTTCAGATCATTTCATCGTATTATAATGCTTCAATTTGTATTGAGAGAATACAACAACAAACCCTTTTATACTTGTGTTCTTGGAACTACGTGCTTAAAAGTTGGGTTTGAAAAATCGAGCGAGTAATTTAAACATTATTGTTGACTTTTATGTTTTTTTTTTCCCTTACCATTAAGTGTATAGTTACTTAATTTGGAAAAATCTCTTTTCGAAGACAGATTGATATCATTTATGATGATTGGCTTGTAATTGGAGCTTGAAAAGTAAATGGTGAATGGTTTGGGAAAAGTATTCCCTGCACTAAATGACATAAAAGAAAAATTCAAAATAATAATTTTTTTTTTAAAAATCTTATTGATGTCGATTCCTTCTTATTGGGAAAATACGGCCTTGTGTTTTTGAGAAAAATAAAAAATAAAAAATAAAAAGAAGAAGAAAGAATAAAATATCTCATTGGTGATTTGATTTTCAAGATTAGAAAATGAGACATTAAGACAAAATAAAAAATGAAAATTAAATAGGAAAAATGTGTCATTTATGCTAATTAGGATCCAAATTGACAACCATCATATAGGATTAAACAAATAAAAAAGTTAAAATTAAAATATTGCATTTATGAGGCAAAACCTTAGGTGATGCCTATGTAAAGGAGAGGAGCTAAAGAGCAAATGACACACAAGATTTTGGAGAGGAAAGGGGGCAAAGATAGAGAATTATCTTGTCATATTTCTATGGCAAAATGGGTTTATGAAAGGGCAGAGATGACCTAAATAGGGTGAAATTTGTTATTTATCTTCTTTGTTTTTATTCTTCCTCAAACCCAAGGAAAGCCTATATTTTTATAGTTGTTGTCACGTGTGAAATTCAACACCAATGGCTAAAGTGTAGAATTCAATATGATTTGGATTGATCTATTTTTTCATTATTTTTGTTTTTCTTTCTTTTCTATTTTTTCCTTTCTCCTTTTCTATACCTAAGGAAAGTTTATACTTTCATGGTTAGTTTTCATGGTTAGTTGTTGCCACATATGTGAGTGAAAGCACCCTTTAATCATCTTGAGGTTTAAGTAACCAAATAATACTGCAATATAGTAACATGATCCAGGACATGTTCCCTTTATTAAGCCTAAAATGAAATTAATTTCAAAGTAAACTAAGTATCATAAAAAATTGACTTGAGTTAAAGAGCATTTTTACTTCAGAAGTTTTCTTAGAGTAGTGCTGGCACCTAGAGAAGTATT
The DNA here is from genome assembly GCA_963242795.1 of Inga leiocalycina. Lineage (NCBI taxonomy): Eukaryota > Viridiplantae > Streptophyta > Magnoliopsida > Fabales > Fabaceae > Inga > Inga leiocalycina. Next base: position 36,018,493 of record OY725321.1, on the reverse strand, counting down.
TTTTTAAGCAATGTTATCTTAGAAGTTGTAAAAACATAACAATGTCACCCTAACCCTAATAGACCCAAATGGCCAATGTTCATTGACCAATCTTACTAAGGTGTCTTTGCCATGTTAGATACGAGTATCGCGTAAAATTCCTTCCTTAATTTTATAATATTAACTCATCTTTCAAATATTAATCTTGGTAACATTAATTCTATCATGATCATACCAAAAATCCCCATTTCAAAACTAAGTTGTAAAATCCTTTCCTTAAAACTTTACCATGATAATACAAAGATTTCAACTCATCTTTCAAAAGATTATCATGGTAGAAAATATTTCAACTGACCATTTAAAAACTAAAGTCATTCATCTTTATATAACATCCAAATAAAGTACAATAATCAAAGTATGCAGTCGAATTAGAGTTTACATAATGTTGTCCTTATGAGTGGCAATATACATCAATTCATCACATCATAAACCACAAGAGGCTATATAGATATATATTTATATATATCTATGCCTCAGGAGCTCCTCCGATCCCGACGTCCTAGCAAGGAAAATATCACCTAAAAAAATGTTAAATTGACAGGGTGAGACAAAAGCCTTAGTAATCAGCTATTCGACTCATTACACATGCTGACATGTGTTCATGGGGTACCAAGTGGAACAGTTTATATAACAAATTATTAGAGATATAATTGACAAAAATTCAATATCACAATTTTATGCACAAATCTTATATCAGGAATTATATATCACGATTACTATATATTAAATCTCATATTACAATTCCCATATGCCTCTCATCAATCCAACCGAACAGCCTTATTTCTGCCGACTAGACCCATGGACTAAGTTACTATCCATGTCACTGGCCACTCAAAAAGCTCACCGGTCACATGATGAGAATCGGCCAATCCACAGAGCACGTGCCCAGACCATGGTTCTTTCTCCTCATTGAACTAGTGGGGTGTCGCATCCCCTCATTGAACTAGTGGAGTAGTCCCTCATTGAATTGGTGGGGCAGTCCCTCATTGAACTTGTGGCTTGTGGGACAATAGAAAGTCAACCATCGTGCACCAATGAAGGCTATACCACATGGTAAAATAATTTACTCCATCTCATCTCAAACCCATCATCACAATAATTATTAGTAATTATTTCAATGGGATTTCCCCCAATATTTCCATATTCATATATAAATATATACATATTTTTTATTTCAAATCATAAAGTTCCACAAGGCAAGTTTATATCAAAATACTTTACAATATAATGATAACTTTCTTGATCACAATAAACCTTCACTCATTGAAATATCTAATAAATATCAACATGCCATTTTCAAATCTCAAAATCATTTTACAAAATACTGACAAACAATATGCCAACATACATAATAAATGGAAAGTTGTTACCTCTCGCTAAAACAACATTATAATAACAAGTTTCTAATCCAAGAGCTCAAATACACGCCAAAAATTAATCTACAACAATCAATTTATTATACATTAATAACTCTCTGAGTTATTAGAAAAATTAATTTACTTAACTTAATTCTATAATTTTAAATTTTTGTATTATTTACTCCCAAAAATTCTAATTTAACACTAAAATCTCAATTATTAATCTAAATATTTTTCTTAACTCAAATAACCTATTCCAGTCATTGATTATTATTAATTTCCTTCCCTTATATAAAATCCCCATTTTTAAGTTTAGAACATAAAATGGATAAATTATAAATCATCATCCTAAAAAAAATTCTAAACCAATTAAAACTTTAACAATAACCCCCAATAATCCAAATAAATCATTTAACCCAAATTTAATTGGTTAAAAAGTCCAATATATAATTCTTTATATATATTAATTATATAGAAAATTCATTATAAAATCTTATACCAACTGAATAACAAAAATAAACCAATTAAAATTCACTATTAATCATTCTCAATATTCTAATAGTTATGTGCTAATAAAACTTAAACTTGCCCAAAATTCTAATCCTAAAATATTCTCTAATTAGCGATAAATTACTATCATAAGAGAAAATTATTTAGAACATTTTTTATGAAGGAAATTTTAATATTAGAAGTGATTTTAAGTATCTTATTAATTCTAAAAAATACGAAAATACTAAAACCTCGTCGTATGCTTATCTACACAATACTTCACGCAAATCTCTTGTGTGAAATGTTAAGGGGAGCTAATCTAAAAGCTCTAAGTGATCAGTTTTCTCTCTCTTGGATTTCATGCCAAGAAAGCTTGCGTGAATGAACGACACAGGTCAACACAAAACTCCGCCCGATCGGCCTTTGAGTGCTGAGGGGGATGGAAGGAATAAGAAATTGAAAATGGAGGAAACTCCCATGGCGATAATGGATGATAACATGGAAGAAAGTGACTAGGGGTTAGGGGCGAATATGGAAGGAAATAGTGAGGTCCTAGGGAAAAACCAGACTAGAGGAGTACCGTCCTACAAACAGTCTTTGATGGGTTTTAATGGAGTGGCTAACGATGGATGTTATCTGGATACTGATGAGTTCATGTTTCAAGATGAAGTGCATTGGGAAATGCCTAAACTGACAGAGGAAATTCAGAGGCTTAAGGAAATATACCCGGTTGTGCCTATATCGCAAGAAGAATACAATGAGTGGTATAAACTATGGAACTACTCTCTGATCATCATGGTGCTGGGGAAGAGATTTAATCTCTATATGCTAAGATCACACCTCGTTAGGTTATGGGGAATTTCTGAATTTGAACTAATAGATTTGCCTAATAACTACTTCTTGGTTAGGTTTACAATAAAGAGAACTGGAAGCACCACTATCGAAAGGTGTTGTATGAGGGCCCTTGGATTGTTTTTCAGCATTGTCTGTTGGTTTAGAGGTGGATAGCGTACTTCGATCCCTTTAAGAATCAACTCCGACGAATTGTCACTTGGGTGCGAATACCTCAAATACCCATGCACTGCTACAACAGTCATTGCATTGCGAGATTGGGTGTGCGCATATGAAGACCATTACGGGTGGATCTACATACTTTGTCGGATGATACTTCAGAGGTTGTGAAGGTAGAAAGGGGGAGATATGCTCTAGTATACGTGGAGTTGGATCTTCAGATGAAGTTGGTTCCACGAATTATTGCTACAGAGGAAGTGTTTAACGTGGAGTATGAGGGGCTAAATCTCATATGCTTTGATTGTGGAAGATATGGGCATCGGAGAGATGTTTTCCCAGCAAAGCGAGTTGCAGGTCTGATGATGCATGACCAAGGTGAATCATTAGCAAAGTCATGTTCACCGGAGGACCGATCGGAGAAGGGGATGCTTGCACCAGATGACTCGTTTGGCCCCTGGATGCTCATCTCGAGAACGTCTTGGGCGCGGGGCTCTAGGAGGGAAGTATAGAGGTATGGGCAGGGTGCTTCAAAAGTGAATCAAAAAGGTGTCAGAAAGGATGATATGCTGATTTCAAAATCACAGTTTGACTCGTTAGAAACTATAGTAGAAGGAGAAAATTCTAATGTGGAAGAACGACTTACCAAATGGGTACAGGCTGATAATCCAAATATAAGAGGGGCCTACAATGGTGTCATGGTAAGGTCGGGTCCGACAAGTGGCCCTGGGGTGGTGTCCAATCCAAAAGCTACAACTAGGAAGAATGTTGGGAAGGAGGGGTAAGAAGATAAATACCAATGGGGAGGTAAATCATAGCCTGGGAAGTGAGGAGGACCATGGGCTGGTAGTAAAGGCCCAGACAAGGGATGAGAGGCAAAAGAAGAGTTCCCAAAGTAGTAATCTTAATGGGCCAATTAAAGCTAAAGTCAGCGGCCAAAGGACTCATTTGGTGGTTGATGGGAACATGGGCTCAAGGCTTAAGCAATCAAAATTTTTAGGTGAGATAGGAGATGGAAAAAGACAGGAGGGCATAAATATTGAAAGGCACAGGGAGCACACCAATCCCAATCGGGATAAAGAGTGTAACTAGATAACCGAACACTTACTCCCTAATGAACTGAAGCCCCCAGATCCTATTAGTGGTGAAGATGATAGTGATGAGGATATGGCAGAAACTGACATGGAGCTTGAAGGAATGGGCAATGGGCAATCCAGTTTGGGTGTAGGGGATCCTCTTACAAAGTGGAGGTGGTGCCATAAACACCAGGGAATAGGTAGGCTCTTGGTAGCCTTTTCTTTCTGTTTAGGAATTTTTTGATGATTTGTGCTAGTTGAAACTATAGGGGAGCCGGTAGCCGGACCTTCCCCATTTTATTAAGAGACATTGTGAAAAAGAATAAAATTGATATTTTTTGTGTAATTGAACCAAGGATAAGTGGGGATAAGGCAAATAGGATGGTGAGAAGATTAGGATTTAATAACTGGATACGGGTAGAGGCAAATGGCTTTGCTAGGGGAATTTGGTTGCTGTGGCATGATTGGGATTTTAAGGTGGAGTATATAGCCTCAACGACTCAAATGCTTCATGTTAAGGTGTCAAGACCCTTATCCTCTAGTACTTATTTTGTCACCTTTGTCTACGGGGAAACATCATATAGGAAAAGATCGGACCTATGGCAAGCTTTGATCACGATAGCACAACATTCAATGAATGATTGGATTGTAATGGGCGACTTTAATGATTATCGTTCACCCCATAATAAACAAGGCAAGGCAGAACCGCATAGTTTATTAATGGAGCAATTTGATGAATGTGTGACTCAAGCAGGACTTATACAGATTGATGACCCTTAAGGGGAGTATACATGGGAGAGACATGGTCTGGGCAAGAAAATAGACTGGGTTTTTTGTAACTTGTCTTGGGCGATATCTTTTCCACAAACCAAGGTCCGGTATGATTTAAAATACAAGTCTGATCATAAGGTGGTGGTGGTAAATTGTGGGGATGATATACCTCTACCACAATTCAATAGGAGATTTCATGTGCAAGCAGCTTGGCAGCTAGAGGAGGGGTTCGATAAGATTGTTGAGGAGGCATGGAAGGACAAGGACTGGATTCAAGGGGTGAATCTTTTTTAGACAAAAGCGAAACAATGGAATGAATCTATTATTGGAAGCATCCCAAATAAGAAGAGAGAAGTGGCACAACGATTGCAAGGTATAGAGAAACAGAAGAGAGATAAAATTCCTAATGGTTTATTTAAACTTGAAAGGAAGCTATGGGAGGAATATCACTGATTGATGGTCCAAGAGGAAATGATATGGTTCCAAAAATCTTGGTGTAAGTGGCTCCAAGGGGGATCGTAATACACATTTCTTCCATGCCTTGACTATCATCAGACGTAGGAAGCAAAGAATAATGGCCTTGCAAGACAAACATGGGGTGTGGATAAATGATGAAGGGTCTTTAAGAGACATGGCTAGTACATACTATAAAGATTTGTATACAAGGGATTCGTTCGTACAGACATCCTATAATGGGCCTAATGACTTTCCCATATTAAATGAAGGCCAATGGATGAGGCTAAACAGAGACGTGGATGACATTGAAATTAAAAATGCGGTTTTCTCTATGGGAGCCTTCAAAGCTCCAGGGTCGGATGGTATTCAACCGCACTTTTTCTAGGCTCAGTGGAGTAGAATTGGCAACAAAATCTGTGACTTTGTCAAGAAAGCTTTCCAAGATCCAACGATAATTAAGGAAGTCAACAACACTAATATAGTCCTCATTCCAAAGGTTGATCACCCGGTGTCTATAAAGGAAATGAGACCCATATCTTTATGCAATGTAAGTCTCAAGGTGATTACGAAGGTTGTAGCGAATCGGCTCAGAGGGGTTATGCAGGAGCTAATTGGGCAAGAGCAATGTAGTTTCATCTCCTCAAGGTCGAGTTGTGACAATATAATTATTGCCCAAGAGATAATACATTTAATGAGATCCAAGCCTAGGAGGAAGGGTTTTGTGGCGGTGAAGGTAGATATGGAGAAGGCCTGTGATAGGTTGGATTGGGAATTTCTTGAACAAACTTTACGATGCATCAGGCTAAATGAGGACATGATCAGACTTATCATGGCATGCGTAACATCAGCAACAATGAGAGTTTTGTGGAATGGGTATGAAGGTCAGGTTTTTGAACCTTCTAGAGGTGTGCGTCAGGGTGACCCTCCTAGTCCTTATTTGTTTGTCTTGTGTATGGAAAGATTAGGGCATATCATCAAGAATGAATGCAGCAGAGGCAATTGGAAACCCTTCATATTTAAGAACCAGGGCCTAGAGATCTCCCATTTATTCTTTGCAGACGACTTGTTGCTCTTTGCAGAGGCTTCGGTCAGGCAAGTTAATGTGATGAAACGAGTTATAGAGGGGTTCTACAGATATTCAGGTCACAAGATTAATTTGGAGAAATCAAAGGCCTTTTTCTTAAGAAATGTCAATTTTGCTAGGGCTTGCAGTCTGAGTGCTAGATTGGGAATTGGAGTAAGTGGAGATTTGGGGAAGTATTTGGGAGTTCCATTATTTCACAATAGGGTAACGAAGGCTACCTTTGGGCATATTGGCAGGAAGGTTAGATCTAAGTTATCGGCTTGGAAAGGGAGGATGCTTAATATGGCCGGAAGAACAGTTTTGATCAAGGCAGTACTCTCAGCACTACCTTCTTACCAAATGCAATCTACTTTGCTTCCAAAAGGAGTATTGAATGAAGTGGAACGTATTAGTCGGAGCTTTCTGTGGAGTCAGGACATTGAAGTGAGACGAATGCATCTTATATCATGGGAGAAAGTTCTCAAAGCTAAGAAGGTTGGGGGTCTGGGAATAAAGAATTTGGAAGCTCAGAACAGATCTTTTATTATGAAGTTGTGCTGGAATTTGATTACAAAACCGCAAGCATTATGGGTTCGATGTCTACGGGCTCAATATGCATGTGGAAATGACCTTATTCCATCTGTAGTAAAGAAGTCTTCCAATTTGGAAACTTGGAAGCCATAGTGAGGGTGTGGGACCGGTTCATGAAAGGGGTTGGTGTGCGTATGAGAAATGGCCAAGGAATTAATTTCTGGACGGATCTTTGGACACCTTTTCAATGCCCTCTTGCAGTTCTTGCGATCAAGAACATTGAACAAATTAATATGCATGATAAGGTGATCCAATTTTCGAATTCAGATCATGAGTGGGATGTCGAACGATGGAATCATTTCTTCAATGATCAGATTATTTATGAGCTTAAGAAAATTCCTCCACCAATTAACGGAATCCTTGATACGGTGTATTGGAAAGAATCACAAGATGGCACTTTCACAGTTAATTCTGCTTATTCCTTCTTAATGAAATCAAATGAGGATGGAGATAGGCCATTTTGGCATAAGTTTTGGCGTTGGCAGGTGCCGGAGAAGATAAAGTTCTTTCTATGGCATGTGAGCCATGAGAGTTTGTTAACTAATTCACTTAGAGCAAAATGGGGAATCTCATATACAGGGGTGTGCCCTTTTGGGTGTGAGTGTCAGGAGAGCATTCTACACACTTTGAGAGATTGTCCGAGAGCAAGAGAGGTATGGAGACAGTTTATTAACATTAACTACTACAATGTTTTCTTTTCTTCTGATTTGCAGGACTGGCTTCATGGTAATTCTTCTCACAATCCTGGAAATCGAAGATTCTCGAGGTGGCCTTGGACAAAGATCTTTGCACATGTCTACTGGGCATTATGGACGTCAAGATGTACAAAGATCTTTGAATCAAAAACTATATCTGCGAGTGAAACTTTTCATCAGTGCATGTTTCATATTACAGAGGATGTGGTAGGGGACACACTCATTCATCAGGTGTTTCGGGGAGTATCAAGTACGGACCCATGCTGGCACCCTCCTCCAACTAGGGTAGTCCGTCTAGACGTGGATGCTTCGGTTAGGGAGAATAATCAGGCTGCATGTGGGTGGCTAATTCGGGATGAAGCTGGACGATGGATCATGGGGTTCTAGAGCAGACTAGGACCGAAATCAGTGCTGGAAGCTGAGATGTTGGCTATCAAGGCTGGAATGGAAGTATACAGGAGATTACAGCTGAAGGACGTGTGGATATATTCGGATTCGTTAACGGCCGTAAATATTTTGATGAGAGATTCTGGAGATGGTCATCCTATGCGAGACATCATAGAGGAGACAAGGAAACTACTTTATGCAGATTGGAATGTTGAATTACATCATTGTAAACGAGAAGTGTTGCAGTGTGCTGATGTGCTGGCGAAGAAAGCTCATGAGGTGGCAGAACAGAGTTGCCTTTTATCTGAAGTGCCGACGTGCTGCTGGGATTCCTTTTTGAAAGACAAAACCTTGGCGGTGGATAGCCATCTGTTTGGTGGTTAAATGTAACTTATTCAAGCTACTGCTTGCCTATGCAATTCAAAAAAAGAAGTGTTAAGGGAGAGCTGGGGGTATTTATCAGCTGCGCCAATACTATTACTTTTTTTTTTAAAAAATATAGGGTAGTGGCACCTATTGCCCCTTAATCATATCAGGTTGGACGGTCAAAAAAAAAAATCATATCAGGTTGGTGACGCACCAACCTGTACATTTATTTTTATTTTTTTTTGTTTTATATGTATTATTTTATTGTTATTCCCTTTTTCTTTTTCTTTTTCTTTTTTTTTAGTAGAACATTGGGCAGTGCCACTACCTGATGTTCATTTCATTATTTGGTTATTGCGCCTTTATATATATATTTTTTGTTTTTTATATGATATTAATATATATATATATATATTTTTTTTTTTTTTTTTTAATAAATAATTATTTATAAATTATAATTATATCCTAAAAATAAAAATGAGAATGTTACATGTCACATATTATTCCATGTCATCATCACCCTTGAAAACAAAAACAAAAACTCTCCTTCATGATCATCGGTCTAAACCATATCACAATGATTAACCAATCTAAGGGGACAAAAACCAATTTAGAAACAAACCTATTTCCCTTCATCATCGCCCATAGTCGCCCATCATCTTCACCTCTAGAACTTCCATTGCTGATTTGCATATGTTAATGATTATTTAATAGCTTTCTCTAATATCCCCTCCGTTCACTGTCTTTCTCGCACTGTGCTCTGCCCAATCCATTTTGCTTTTTCTTGAATAAGGCTATCACCACACTGAGATACTTCAGGCGAAGCAGATCTTTCTTTCCAGATCAATAATTTCCTTTTCCTTTTTTTTTCTTACTAAAAAAAGAGAGGCCTCTCCCCCTTCATCACCATCAGTACTTGAACAATAAAAAATAAAAAAAAAGTAGACTTGGGAGAATGTGTGTGTGTGAGAGAGAGAGACTTTTATAATAATAAAGTTGTTAGATCAAACGTTTCACCCAAGAGGGGGGTGAATTGGGTGATACTGAAATTTCTTTCGAAAATATAAAATTCAGACAAAATAATTAAAACAGTAATGAGTAAGGAGAAATATCACCGAAGTGTACACCGGGAGTTATACTGGTTCGGTCACAACCACTTTGACCTACGTCCAGTCCTCAGAGCTTCTCTGAGAGTTTCACTATAGCTTCCAAGATTCAGTGGGTTCTTGGCACCTCAGTACAAGCAAGTTCCTTACACCTGGACACTCGCTCCCCCTTACAGGTTGTAATCCAATCCCAACTCAAGGTTCCACAACCTTAAGTTATCTCAATAACAAATATTGAGTTTGAATGAAATATCTCTCTCACAGAGTAAATAATAATCACTGAAGCATATGAATACAATTTCAATGTGAAAACAGAGTAATGAACTTAATGATTCGTTCGTATGGATGCTTAGTTGTTCTTCTCTGTTTGAAGGTTCCCATATATATAGTTATATTGGTAATGATTGCTGGAACATATTTCTTCATGTCCGTTGGAGCGTGCGCAGCAATAATTGACTTTTCTAGTGTTTTTGAAAAACATGCGTTGCGGTAGGTGACCGTCGGTGACATTTAAGCATTGCTTTTGACTTTCCTTATTTGGTAAGATCTCTTCACTGTTTTCCTGTTGAAAAACTAAGTACACTAATATAATAAAAGGTTAATCAAATAGGAAACAGAATAATGACCGTTGGAATGATTTCAAACTTTCTGGATAAGCTTACTCGAGTAGCTCCTCGAGTAATCCTTGAAGTTTACTCGAGTAGCTCCTCGAGTAGCATCGGGAAATCATTTATCAACTGCAAGTTAATGAACAAGTATAAGATTACTCGGGTAGTGCATGGAGTAAACTAATTTTCAAACCTTTGGAATAGTTATTTACTCGGGTAGTTACTCGAGTAATGCACTCAGAACTTTATGACTTACTCGGGTAACACCTCGAGTAATCCTTTGAAAAACTTTTGATTACTCGATGCTCTACTCCAATAATATTGGCAGGATTAAAATGCCGAGAGCACTTACCTCATTACTCGAGTACCTACTCGAGTAATGAACTCATTTTTGCATAGATTACTCGGGTAGCACCTCGAGTAACTGAGACATTTGAACATAACTTACCCGGGTAATGACTTGAAGTTTCCTTTGAAAATATTTGAGCATACTGGGGTACTTACTCGAGGAATCCACTTAAAATAAACAATGAAAAACTTGTATACTAGAGTAAGTATTCGAGGATGATGATATAAGAAGAAATCAAGTTAATCTGGTACAAACCTCAAGTTTTCATTTACCTTAGACCATTACTCGAGTAGCTCCTCGAGTAACATTGGCAGTGGTACAAAGTGCCGAGAGCTCCACATTTTCAAATACACAGTTACTCGAGTAGTTCCTCGAGTACCATGGAAAACTTGAAGGCAAACTGGAAGTTTCTGGCCTGGTTACTCGAATAGCTCCTCGAGTAACATTAGCAGTGGTACAAACTGCCGAGAGGTCCATATTTTGGGAAACAAATTTACTCGAGTAGCTCCTCGAGTATCATGGAGAAAACTTGATCGCAACTGGAAGTTTTTACCTGGTTACTCGAGTCGCTCCTCGAGTAACATTGGCAGGCCGAGAGCAACCTTGAAATTTTACCTGGTTACTCGAGTAGTGCCTCGAGTAATGATGGCAGGTAACTGGAAGTTTTGCTGGGTTACTTCAAGTTTTGGTTCATTACTCGAGTAGGGCCTCGAGTAATGCCTTAGAAAATGCACTTCTGATCAAGTTCCTTAGCATTTTCTCTTGGCCAATCTTCACTACTTCCATGCTTTCCTCAAGTTAAGCTTATTCCTTTCTTTACTTAGTTCAACCTTGATTATTAAACATTTCCTTTTCAAACCATTCTTTTGTTATCATCAAAACATGAGATCTAACAAAAGTAGACTTGGGACTTGGGAGGGATATCATTTACCCTTTCCTCACAATACCCAAAAGAAATAATTTCTACTTTTGCCGAGGTCCTCTGCTTATACCGCCAATAATAACAATGACAATAATAATAAAAAAAAATTAATTAGGAATAAGTAGCAAATAAATAGGAACGAAATTGAAGATGATGCCGATTAGGTAAACACTGAAGTTTAATTGATTAATTAATTAGTTTTGCAATAACATTAATAAAAATTGAAGAATGTGAGAGCAAAGATATGTATATATTGATAGCAAAACAAGAAAAAAGAAAAGAAAAGATATGTATATACATAGGTAAATTAAAATAATAAAAGTAGAAAAATATTAATCATAAATTTTTAAACAAAATTTAAAATAGAGAACTTATTTATGAATCATGCATATAAACCCAATGCTCAATAACAACTTTTAAAATAAGGGAAAATCCTGATAAAGGACAACGGGAGGCGGCCGCCTAGCCCACGGCGGCCGGTGGGGGCTCTAGCCAAGGGAATATTCTGTCCGAATATTCCTTGACTTTGGGAAAAAATCCCAAAGTTGAGGGGGTGGGGGTTCGAACCCCCACCTGTTTTTGTGCATGACCACTGGGCTAAGTAAGCCCTTTAGTATATATAGTGCAAAAAATATATATATATATATATATATATAGTAAATTTTGATTTTTAACTAAGCCAATCAATATGTTCAGATAAGGAATTGGCAAATTAATAAAAGAAATTAACAAGTTTATATAAGGATTTCACAACTTTCGTTTTTTAAGCAAAAAATCCACCTACTCTCTCAGACCATTCACTAGTTTAGATAAGGAATTCCTGAGTTCATATGAAAAATTAACAAATCGAGATAAGGATTTTGCAACTTTTGTTTCAACTAAAAATTCACTTTCGCTCTCAGACCATTCACAAGTTTAGATGAAGAATTCCCGCCTTCAAATAAGAAATTGATAACTTGAAATAACGAATTCACAACTTCTGTTTAAGTAAAAGATTCACTTGTGCTCTCAGGCCATTCACAAGGTTAGATACGGAATTACCAAGTTTAGATAATAAATTGACAAGTTGAGATAAGGAATTCACAATCTCATATCAGGAATTCGCAACCTTAAATAAAAATTCATAACCATATTATTTTAGTTATAATAATTTTTTCCCTAATTTTAGTTATATCATATTTTAAATTTATATATGAAATATATTTTTATTATAAAATTAAATAGCAAATATTAGTGAACTTTTGAAAAAAAAAACATAATTGCAATAAAATTTAAACCGAACCAAACCATTTAAATCTACTGGAGTCTGGAGTAACAATGGTTAGGAATTTGTATCTAAGGTTGTGAATTTCTGAGCTTGTTGTGAGATTATCTTTATCAGATAAGGTTACGAAAATAAGGTTGCCAATTCCTGATCTCATATTTGAACTTGTAAATTCCTTATCAAAACTTGTTATTTATTTATCTAACCTTTATAATTCTATATCTAAACTTGTAAATGGCCTGAGAGCACAAATGAATCTTTTACTTAAACAAAAGTTGTGCATTCATTATCTCAAGTTGTCAATTTCTTATCTGAAGTTGGGAATTCTTCATCTAAACTTGTGAAAGGCCTGAGAGCATTCTCAGACCATTCACTAGTTTAGATAAGGAATTTCAATATATAATAGATGCTATATATTGAAAAAATTTTAAAGGGTTAAAAATACCAAAAAATATTTTAAAGTAATTTTTGGAGCTGAAAAAATACAATAAGTGTAAAATTACAACCAGTCTGTTAACACACTGGGTACAACTGAAAAAATATTTCAAGCTGTTAAAGCACTAAAAATTATTTTAGGATATTGTAAATTACTTAAAAAATATTTTAAGATATTAGATACGTCCAGAAAAATACTTCAAAATACTAGGCACCATTTAAAAAAAAAATCCAACTCCATCATTTTACCCTCAAACTACACCAAAATGGTCACCAAAATGGTATAGTTTTAAGAAAAAAGGATGGGCAGCGGACTGGAGCTAAATCCACATATTATGGGTTTCAGAATAAGAAGAGATATTTATATTTAATTCTTTCGCTGCCAGCCTGATCTTGTAAGATTCTATATATATATATATATATGGATGATTATATTTATATAGTTTGTCTTACAATATTTCATTCCACCAAAATTTACTATTTAACTGCACCAAATACATGATTTTGCTATTTCTTATATTCCATTTTCAATTTCAATTCTGATTTCATTAAGATAATTCCTTTATACCAAATGAGAAGTCAAGATTAACGGTAGACGTCGTGGGTAAGTGAAGAAAGGAGCTTTTAATTTTATTGAACTAATGAATTGATTAAAATACACTTAGGCGCTAAGTTTGATTTGACATAGGACCAAGACAAGCAAGTACATTGGATAATTTGCGTCTACCACTATTTTGGGACAACAAAGAATGATATATAGTTGCGTTCCATGATGATGATGAGGACCAACTAATTAGAGCTGTTTGGGAACTCTTTTGTTCACTCTTTGTGCAACTCGTTCCAAAGAACTTCTTTCTTTCTTTCTTTCTTTAATTTAGTTGCGTTTTTCATATATTTTAATAATATAATTTTGAGCCAAAAAAAAATATTTTAATAATGTAATGACTATTTCTATCTTTTTTAATTGCATATATCTTTATAATATAATATGTTATCTTAAAGTCAAAAGCATAAAAGTTTGAGGTGCAATAAAAAATACAGATATTTTATTCATAATAATATACGACACATTCATATATGAGAACACAATAAAACAAATTAAAAGGGATTCTTATGGGAATCTCTCTTATTAAGTCTAATATAATACATTGACATTAACAATATAGAGAGATCGGGACCCATATCCAATTATAAAGTATATATCCCTATGTAATAACACTCACCAACTCTGATAACGGCCTTGTTTGTAAATTTCAGGATCAAATTCCCAAAAAAAAAAAAAACCTTAAAATGTTGAAATAATAAGTCTTCTTCTTGTTTTTTTTTTGGGGCCAGGAAATAATAAGTCTTCTAGAATGATAGTCTTGGATTAATTTGGATTCCAACCCAAACTACTATATATTTTTCTATATTTAGTGGTTATTTTTACTTATATTTATAGCTTGCTTGGATTGAGAGAAAATGGGGGAGGAAAGAAAAGTGGGATGAAAAATATGGAAGGAAGGGAGTTTTCTCCTGCTTGAATAAGAAACAAAATGAGGGAGAAGAGAAAAGTAGGAAAGAAAATGGGGTATGGGACCCCCTTTATTTTCCTCCTAAGATTTCTCTTCACAAGTGGAGAGATTTTATGAGAAAAGTTGGTTCCCCCAACGGCCCTTGATCCTTCTGGCCCTTGATCCTTCTATATACTATACTGTCACTCACTGACACAACACCTCAATGCCTTACCCACGCAGAATGTGTATTTTGTTATATGCATAGATGATTAAACCTCAAGAAAAATCAACTTGCCTATGGTACACGTTTTTTAAAAAAACTTAAATAGTAGTATTTAAAAAGTTGTTTTTATTAATTTATTTTCTTAAAAAGTTTTAAAATTTTTTAATTACATTTTAACTCTTTTATTTTTAGATTAGATTTTTAATTATTTATTAATAATGTATAATTTATTTATCTTTTTTTTATTATATTTAATTTGAAAAAATTATCCACTTTTTATCTTTTACCTTAAAAAACATTTTTGTTAAATTATTTGGTTTTTAAATATATCTTTATTATTTTAAATTATTTGATGATGTTAGTATTAAAATGATTTTGTCATTGTGATACTTAATTTAATTTTAAACATAACTACTTCAATATAGGGGTAAGGGTATTTTAGTTATCAAATATTTACTCATTTTCTTTTCTTTCAGTCTTTTCCCACTCAACCAAACAGGAAGAGTGATAATATTTTCTCTATACTTTTCTCTTCTCTTCATTTTCTCTCTTTCTATTTTCTTTCTTCCCTACTTTTCCTCCCATCCAAGCAGAGGATTAAAGGTTTTCAACGGTTAAATATCTAAGCTCTAAATATGACCATTTTACAGTTACTAACCATTAAATATAGAATATTTAACGGTTATTGATTCTGCAAAATATTTAACAGCTCTTCGTCAATAACCGTTAAATATTCTGCAGAATATTTCACAGCTCTTTGTCAATAACCATCGAATAAATGTGTTTCTTTAAACAATAATATATTTGTGTCATATGAATATAAATACCAATTTACATAAATAAACCATGTAAAAACCAATAACTTTTGTAACTAATTAACAAACTATTATTGATTATAAAAAATATACAATCACCAATATGAATTGCATTTAATCTCCAATTCACAAAATAAAACACTTTTACATTTTAAAACAACCCTATACCTAATACAACTCTTAACTTTCTGAGTATATTAGGCTTTACTAAAGCAAAAGCATTGATCTTCGACTTCTTTAAATTGTAACTCTTCTCTCTTCAAAAGTTTTATCTTCAATGGCAATGAGATCATCAATAACTAAATTACTTTGTGCAAAGGAAGTGGTTGCGAGCAACTTCCCCAATTCTCTCTTGTATTCCTTTCATTGTCTCTCTACCCAATGTCCTTATATGCCTGCGCAACACAGCAACGGTTAGGGCAATAAACCAAAGATTTCAAGCACTAATAGCAACAACTCAAATGCAGTTTCTTCAATTAAGTTTTCTGGCTGCAAAGTTCTAACTGACAACAGCAATTCCTAACAATATAACCAATTTAGTTTTCACTCAAAAATATCAATAACAGAGCAATTTCACAAAAAAGAAAATCTCAGTTCAGTAGTACAGAATTCAGGATGTTAACAAGTGGCAAGTTTTTGAGAACTATTCACAACTTGCAACTTAAAATAGAACTAATTTTTCCCAGCAGCTCAAATTTAAACCAGAACTTTCTTTTGGATGCAAAACACAGTTCAAAATATCATTAAACGTCAATGTCAGAAGGAAGTAAAAGCAAAGAGAAAACTTACAATTTCCATCCTAACTTGCTTGTATACTCAACAAAGTTCAGGTTTCTATCCAAACCAGAAAATGGGGATATAAGATCTGCAAAATATGAACCCAAAAATTAATCAAACAGCATCAGAATATAACAACAACAAGTTAGTTAAAACAATCACAAAAACATAACAAACTAATCATCCTGAGTCACAAGAGGATAATCAAAATCACTAAGGTTGATGAACCAATCCCACTATTTACTTCTCTTGAGTAAAAGAGCACAAGCATGAAGAGTATTAGCAACCATGGTTGGTCCTCTATAAGTGACCATATTAGCAAGTCCTTAAGGTAACTAGGACCCATCAGTTTCCAGTGCTTGAGGCTCCAGTCTCCAAGTCCATCTGTAACATTTTATACAAACAAGATTGAATCTCATCGGTTATTCCAAAACTTATATACATATGCTCACACAAGGAAAGAAGATAAATCTGGAACAAAGAGCAACTTAGAGAGAATTGAGGGGGTAAAAACAAATGTGGTCTTTCCAGTCATTTTCAGAATCTTCTGTTTCTCAAAAATAAGAAATTTATAAGAGGATATAAGATGGAAAAGCTCTGTCTGACTGCCGAATGCGAAATTGCAATAAAGAAAGAAAGAAAAGAAAGGAAAGGAAGCAGCTAGAACTTAAAAGTGTACATTGAAACTCACAAACATGATATTGGAAGAAGACAAAGAACCCCAAGAAACATAACTCGTCATTGGAAATAAATAAATCAAAACTATGGTAAAAGGAAGAAGCAAAACCCATCATGGAGAAAATAAAAATTCTGGGAAAGAAAGAAACATGGGGTTCGTTTTGTATGGGACAGCATGAACTGGGGAAATACCCTTGTTTTGAACCATGTGAAAGTTGCCGACTTTCTCATTAGAGAAGGAGAATTCAAGCCTGTCAAAGAGAAATGAAAAAGCAGAAACAAGCCTGAGGAAGAAGATGAACCTGAAACAAGAGAGCGGAAAGAGTTAAAAAATGGGCTTAAATTTCAAAACAAATGTTGTTAAATTACTATCTGCAAGTTTCCGAACCACCAAGCAGCTGAAGTAGAGGGCCAGCCACCCACCAAAATCAAAAAGATGTGGAACGGAGATCTTAAATTAAGAACCCAAATCTTGATTTGCAAGAGCTGATGGAGACGGTAAGCCAAAGGTTGAGGGAGTGAGGAAAGGGGATGATGTGTAGATGAGAAGAAGAGAGACATGGCTTTGGGACTCAACGAGGAAGAGAAGAGGAGAGGGGAGGGCTCAGGGATGGTGAGAGGAGAAGGAAGTGTTGCGGAGTCGAGGGGAGGAGTGGTGTGACGGGGGTAAAATTATAGTTCAAAAACTTTCAAACCCATCCCAAGACTTCTTTACAGTGACATGGTTAATCCGCAAACATTGAACTGTTCGCAAGAAAATCCCCTATGTGCATATGTGGGAGTAAACTGTTGGAAAATGCATATATCAAACTATGTTTTTCCTTCAAATAATTTCTCATTTCTACGTTCTCAAGTGTTTTTTTAGATATTTTAAACAATTTTGACATAGCATAGGTGCTCATCAATCGAATCTTCTAAATAATATAGATTGGTGATTCAAATTTTTGAATATTTAACTTCATAATAATAATAATTGTTGCTATCACATGCAAACTTATCGTATGAATGGAATCAATAACATCAAATATTTATGATAAATTAATTAAACACTCATACAATATGGAAAATTCTCCTCATTCTACATGCATGCTTTCCTTATGATTAGAATTTTCACCGAAACAGCCCCATGTAATTATAGGAGAGATTCATGCGGCGCAATAGAATTGAAGTTTTGAATTCCTGCTTTTACATTTATATAGCAAACACAATATATAACAACAAAGTGGGATGGACATCTTCATAAAAATCATATCCCTTTATCAAAACACTTGTCTAGCTTGTGAGCAATTCCATTAAAATTTCAAAATCTAACTAGAAAAAAAAAACTGTCAAAGAACTTGTAATGTTGAACAAGTTTTAATAATGACAACCAATGACCAACTTGTATTCTATGCTTCTCTTGGAAAACATCAGTTTTGTTATCATTATTGCGCTTTGTGTTTGTTTGGTGGAGGTTTTACCGTGAAGATAATGCTTTTAGAAGCCTAATCCAATGGAAGATCAATGATATTTACAATGCATATGTTTTTCAAACATAAAGTTATGTGCAAATTATTTTTTTTATCTTGTTCAATAGTCTGCACTACAAAAAAAATAGGGAAAATCACTCTTAGGTCTCAAGCAAGAAAGATAATATCAGAAAGGTCCCTTGAGGTTGTAAAAACGCACTCATCAGGTTGTGAATGCGCGCTTTGGGGGTTGTACCCAGGGACCTTTATGATATTATCTTCCTTGTTTGGGACCTAGGAGTGATTTTCCCAAAAAAATACCCAATTTCTAACGAAATTTGCCATGAAAATTTTTCCATGGCAAATTCCAACTTCGCCGAAAATTTTTCTGACGGAATTTTCTTTGGCAAATTTAGCTACGGAATTTTTTCCGTGGCAAATTGTCACTGATATTTTCCGTTGGAAGTTTCATAGGAAAAAATTAAAAATTCTTAATTTTTTAAAAATAATATTTATAAAATTAAATTATTAATTATTAAATAATTCTATTTAAATTTAATTATTAAAATTTAATTATTATTTATTAATATTATATTTAAAATTTTCTACTAAAATAATATTTATGATATTAGTTATTATTTTATTTTATTTAAAAATAAAATATATGTTATTAATATTATATTTATAATTTTATATTAAAAATAATATTTATAATATTAAGTTATTATTTATTAAGTAATTTTAATTAAAAAATTTTTAATTTAATATAAACATATTTTTGTAATTTTTTATTAAATTTTTCATTATTTTTAATAATATTATATTTAATTAATAATTAATTATATGTATGTATGTATTTGTGTATATATATGTGTGTGTGATAATAGTCTATATTATAATATGAAATAATGTAACACAGGTTTATTTTAGCGCAATTGGCAAAGACTCGCACGCAAAGGCACCGGCAACCTGAGGTCTCGGATTCGAACCTGAGGAGAGGCATTTTCAGGAATTATGAGATGTGGACACATGGCAGCACGAGGAGGAGACACATAATAGCCAGAGGAGAGGGACATGTGGCACACTAAGGAGCAAACACGTGGCATTTGAAAATTTTAAAAAAAATTTGGAATTTTTTTTAAAAAAATTTGCAATGGAAAGGAATTTTGTTGGAATTTCTGACGGAATTCCGTACATAATTTCAAATTTGTTTTAACGCACCTATTAGTGACAGAATGGAGTCCGTCAGAAATGCGGTCTGTCGGAAATTTCGTCGAAAAAGTTGATTCTGTGACAAATTCCGTCGGAAATGTAATTTTTTTTATAGTGCTGGATGAAGAGGGGTGTATAGGATGTGATAGGATCAAAATAGCTAGCCATGCTAATTGATAAATTGTGGTTTCAATTGATAGTTATAGATTAATTTGTGAATTGTGCTTGAGCTTGGAGCTTGGATTCTTGTTGATAACTTAGCTTTGGCAAGAGATAACCACTTTCTACTTGTTATATATGTTGGTATGTTGTTTGTCAGTATTTTGTGAAATAATTATAAGAATGAAAATAGTATATTGATATTGATTAGACATTTCAATTACTACTTTGAAATATTTATGGAAATTGAGAAAGTTATCATGATGTTGATAAGTATTTTGAAAGAAAATTGGCTTATGAAACTTTATGATTTGAATTGTGAAATATATATATATATATGAAAATGATTTGAATAGCACGATATGAATGTAAAAATCTTGAGAAATTCCCGTTGAGCTATGTATTGATAATCCATATTATTAAAATCATACCGGACAGGCCGGTTTGACCACAAAAATTGTCAAACCAGTCATCTAACCAGTCTGATCTAACCGGTTCAATCGGTTTAATATTTATTCAGATTGTTCTGGATTCAAAAATTCATATCTAATTCTACATATTTTTAACAAATTAAGACTCTATGGAAAGCTTGAGATGTCTACTTTCTAATTAAAAAGAATCACTTAAAAATATTATCATTTGATCCTAAAAAAGTATCCAATTTTAAAACTATTTCAAATAATAGTATCGTTCAAGTTTACTTCCTCACCGTTTAGCCCTGGGTTAACTCTGGTTTGACTCTGATCTGACCTATTGACCCTTGACCTACTACCCAAATTGGTTCAGTGGCCGATCCGGGTTTAATAACCTTGTTGATAATTATTGTGATGGTTAGATTTGGGATGAGATAGAGTAGTTTGTTCTACCACGTGGTATAGCCTCCATTGGTGCGCTTTGATTGGCTTTCTATTGTCCCATTTGTTCAACGAGGGACTGCCCCATTGGTTCAATGAGGGTCTATAGCACCCCATTAGTTCAATAAGGGGAAAAGACACATTGTATAAGCATGTGCTCTGTGGATTTTGGCCGGTCCTCATCACATGACCAGTGACCTTTTGAATGGCCAAGACATGGATAGTATCTTATCCTATATGTTTAGTTGGCAAAAATAAGGCGGTTCGGTTGGATTGGTGGGAGGCAACTTGAGATTTGTGATATTGAAATTGTGATACTGTATTTGTAATGCCCCAAAAATATGTATAAGGGCTCATAACTCTAAAAGTAAACATAATGATTGTTAGACAAACACTTTCGGGGAATAAAATGAGAATTATGACCCAAATTAGCAGTAGAAGATGCTGAACCTAGAATTTAAGTCTAATTATGGTAACTAAGTCTATAATGGACTAAAAGAATAGGAAATGGCATATGGCAAGAGAAAAAGGAACCAAATAATTCCCCAAGTGGCAATCTAACTAAAATTGCCATAGTTAGGGGCAAAACGGGGAGAAAGAAATTGATCGGTTAATTAGTCAACAATTTCCTCTCCTCTTGGAAGAAGAAATTGGCCATTAACTAAAGAACAAGAGGATGACTAAATGGCTAATTGAATTAGTCAAAGTAACTAGATTGTTACTTGCTTTTGATGGAGCCATAGGATTGAGACACTTGGTACCATTTGAATTAAACAATTGAAATAGGATCAAGTCAAACTCTCCAACCTTCCCTCTCTCCTCTTTATTTCGGCCGCAAAGGCATGGGATGGCTGAATATTTGATTATTTCACACATCTCACTCTCTCTCCAAGCTCTCTAAGTCGGCTGAAGGCAAGGAGGAGGAAAGAGAAAGGATTCAAGGTGAAGGTGAGCTCTTTAACTTGAATTTTGACCTTGTTAACCACCTCTGTTGCTAAAAACCTCTTCCTTAATCTTGTTCCTCTTGATGAAAGCTTCGATCCTACGGTTTTACATTTTTAAAAGGAGGTGTTTTATGTACTCAAGAAAAACTAGAGGTTGGAGAATCAAAGAACAAACTAGAGAAAGTGGTAGAGGTAAGCAAGATCAATCCTTTATATATATATATATATATATATATATTGTGATCATTGGTTGAGAACTTTGGCTTGTGTAATTTTGCCCTATTTTTGTGTATATTTGGGTTTAGAGAGTTCATAATGTTTTGATGGTAGTAATGGTGTCTTATGGTGTGCATTGACATATGAAATTTGTTTGAGACTTGAATGTGAAGTTTGGCAATTGTGGGATTTTGTGTTTAATTTCTACCCAAAACAAAACTTATAAAAGGAATTGGAATTTGGTTGATTTGAGGTTTCCATTGTGTTCTACACAAAAAACTGTGTGGGGTGTAGCCCTGGTTATGAATTCTGGACCATTAAAACATATGTTGAAAAATTGGAAGTTTTGCCAATGAAAGTTTTGTATAGGGCAGTCAGTTTGCATGACAGGTTTGAATAAATGAATAATGTCTAAGAATTGTAAAATTTTCCAATTAAGTAGTAGACATGACAAGCGTTAAAATTATGTAAAGTGGGTGTCATTTGGATGTATGTGCTGTAAGTTATGCATTTCCAAAATTTGAGGTTGAAACTGGAATTTATTTTGTAACAGTATGAAAATTAGTTAAATTCTGTATTTTTGTGGTTGTATATGGTATAGTTCATATTTTTCCTATATAGAGAGCTTAAAAATCTCCAAGTAGGACTTGGAATCACTCCATTTCAATTTTTGTAGATTTAGTTATGATTTTTGGAAGTTCAGCCAAGAAACAGGAATTTTCTTAGCTGCAGCCAAAAAGTGTTGGACCTACTCTTGGTCACAGCCAGAGGATTTTTGGCTGTAGTCCAAAAGCGTCTAACCTATTTTTAGCTACAACCAAAGAATTCCTTCATTGCGGCCAACCCCCAATTTCAGCACTTTGAATTTTTGAAAGGTGGTTTCTGGTCTAGCTCTCCCTAACCCTCTTAGGCTTTTGTTTGAGTTTCTCATAGCCACCTAAGGAACTCAAATGATAACCAACCCCAAGTGTTTTGGAGTTATTTAAGAATTGAAACAGGTAGTAACTTGTCATCCTTAATTCTGATTTATAGAATTTGATATCTACCCTAAGCATAGGAAACCTGTGCCCAAGCAAGAGCACAAAGAACAAGGTAAAGACTCTTTCTCTTATATCATGTATAATGACTTGTATGTATTTGTATATCATCTATTGTTACGAATGTCACGAATGTTAAGAATTGTGACAAATGTCACGAATTGTTATGAATATCATGCATGTCACGAATGTGATGAATATTATGACTGTCAAGAATGTTAAGAATATGCTGCTATTGTGAATGCTACTGTGAATATTGTATGTGATGATTGCTTACATGCTTTGTGAAATTATATATCATATGAGTGAAATATTATTACTGAGATTCATATGAATCTCACTCTTTCCAATGACTAACCTACAGCCAGGGCAAGCAGATCAAAGGAGAAGTAGGTAAACAAGGTCGGCTAGTGCATACTGATAGGAGATTAAGGTTGTGTGTTAGTTATCAAACTTTTAGATGAATGTATATGTTGTACTAGATGTAAATGTAATTGTATTGTAACACTTGTACACCTGCTAAAGGTGGACGTACTTATCACAAAACTATGTTTGTATGTAACCCCGATGAAGGAAACTAAGAATGGGTGATCATGCCCTATAAATTCTTTTAGTTCATGAATATAACCTGAAAGTTTGTTGGAAAATTTTGTTAAGTACTCTAATAATAAAAAATGGAACAGAACTGAACAGGCCAAACGATTCGAAAAGTTTTTAAAAACCCACTTTAGTACAGGACCGAACCCTGTGCTGAGGTTAGAACCTCGAATGGGTTATAAATTATTCTCTGGTCTGGATTAACTTCACAACATGTTTTTTAACTGTTTTTAAGGATTTTAAGTAAGGGGGTTACATTTTTGTATCATAGCCAAAGTTCCTAGCAAGGGTAAGTTGTTACTAGGGTAGTTGCAAGAGTTCTCTATTTTAGTTGATGGTTGTTAATTCATGATTGTTTGTGTATACACATATATGTTCCTGTTATTTGCTAGTATATGAGTTTTAAGGAATATGTGTATACATTCAATATGATATTGATGTTGTGAACCATATGTGATAGTGAAAAAACAATGGTTCAACCAAAGGTTAGATATGTGGAACTGGAGGTGGAAGATATAAATCACAACCCACCTGATCCCATATAATAGATGTTTGGCATGCTAACTGAGTAACAGGCCATGATATTTGAATTAAGGGATGAGTTTCACAAAATGAAAGCAAAACAAAATAAGGACAAAGAACAATCGGTACATGATGAGATATATCATGAAGAAACAGAGGAAGGGTCGACTCAACTTGAGGAGTCATAATATTATACTGAGTCGAACCAGGAATCTCATGGAGTGTTGGCCTGCAAGGAAAAAGATCTACAGTTCTGGGTTTTCAAGTTTTGTAAGTATCTGCCTCCGGCGTTTCAAGGAAGATTTGAGCCCCAAGCAGCTGAAGATTGGCTGGTTTTATTAGAAAAGATGTTTGAAGTATTAGAATGCACGACTAAGGTGAGGGGGTGACTAGCCATTTATAAGCTAGAAGGAGATACTGACAGGTGGTGGTGGAATATTGCCTTGACGTTGCGAACCTTGAATGTGCCTATGACCTAGGAGCTGTTCCAAGAAAAATTTAATGACAAGTATTTTCCTAAATCTGTGAGGCTCGAGAAAGAAGCAGAATTTTTAAAGCTGTAACAGGGTAGTGAACAGACCTTTGATGACTATCTGTCCCGATTTATCTGACTAGCTCGCTACTCTTCTTATTTGCGACACAAAGATGATCAGGAGTGGAACTCTGATATGCTGATTCGAGGCTTAAGGCTCGAAATGAGGAAAGTGTTAGCCTCTCTATAGTTTATTGAATTTAATAAAGCTGTGGAAGAGTGCCAAATTTCAAAGAACAATATGAGGGATCTATATCCAGGTAAGGGTATTAGCATCTGTGGTAAGTCTAGTAAGGGAAATTCCTCCCAGAAGCAGAAGTGTCAAGCGCCCTCATCTAAGGGTGTCATGGACATGTCCTCATTGTGGCAGGGCACATACTGGCAGAACATGTTTGGGGCAAATAATTTGTTATAACTACTAGCAGACAAGAAAAATTGCTAGTGAATGCAAGCAGCGGCCGGTAGAGCTAAGGCCTAAGAATCAGTGCAGGGTGTTTGCCATGACACATGAAGAAGCACGGAAGTCCCCTGACCTGATTCAAGGTAAAATCCTTCTCAATGGTAGCTTACTTTAAGCTTTATTTGATTTGGGTGCTAGTCATTCTTTTATTGCTTATGACTTTGTGAAGTAACTAGAATTGCATGTTCATAAACTGCCATTTGACTTGGTTGTGTCAACGCCTATGGGTGTCAAAACTACGACTGCTGATGCTTGTTTGAATTGTGTGATAACCTTTGAGGGGCATGAGTCCACTGTCAACTTGGTTTGTTTTCCATTCTATCTATTAGAAGTTACACTGGGTTTTGATTGATTGATGGTGAATAATGTGTTGCTGGATTGTGGGAACAAGAGAATGGTTTATCTTATTCCACAGAAGAATGATAATATGTGTGCTAATTTAAACTTCCTTTCAATGGCTAAAGCTGATAAATGCCTAAAGAAGGGGTGCCAAGGGTATATGGTATTCTTTTTTGTGTAGGGATAGATAGAAGAAACTTTGGAAAGTATACCTGTGGTAAAAGAGTTCCCCAAAGTGTTCCCGAACGATCTTAACAGATTACCTCCAAAAAGGGAAGTAGAATTTTAGATCAAAATTATGCCTAAAGCTGGATTTATATCAAAAGCCTCATATAGAATGGCCCCAAATGAGATGGCAGAGCTAAAGAAACAAATAGAAGAGTTACTTGAAAAAGGGTTTATTCGACCCAATGTTTCATTGTGGGGAGCTCTAGTATTATTTGTCAAGAAGATAGATGAGAGTCTGAGGCTATGCATAGACTAGAGAGAATTGAACAAGATAACTGTCAAGAACAAGTATCCACTTCCGAGAATTGATGACCTTCTAGATCAATTGTTTGGTTCTTATGTATTTTCGAAGATTGATCTAAGGTTGGGTTATCATCAGCTGCAAGTAAAAGTAGAAGATGTACCAAAGACTGCTTTTAGGACTAGGTATGGGCACTATAGTTTCTAGTAATGCCCTTCGGATTGAATAACGCACCTACTGTATTCATGGATTATATGAATCGTATCTTCTGACAGTACCTAGATTAATTTGTGGTGGTTTTTATCGACAACATATTAATATACTCCAACAATAACGAAGAGCATGAGCATCATTTGAGGTTAGTACAGGAAATTCTACAAGAAAAGCAACTCTATGCCAAGTTAAGCAAGCATGAGTTTTGACTTCCGGAAGTAAAGTTTCTGAGCTATGTCATATCACAAGAAGGGCTCTTTGTGGATCCCAGTAAAGTGAAAGCAGTTCTAGACAGGAAGAGGTCATAAACTACTGCGAAGATATGTAGTTTTTTAGGTCTTATTGGTTAATACTGGAGGTTCATTCATAATTTCTCCCAGATCGACTAATCGATGACCAAGCTCACACGGAGGGATCAACCTTTTGAGTGGGATGATCAATATGAGAAGAGCTTCACTGAGCTGAAGGTGAGGTTGACACAGTACCAGTGTTGATTATACTTGATCCTAATTTGACTTGTGTTGCGTATAATGATGCGAGTAAGCATGGATTGGGGTGTGTCCTTATGTAGCAGGGTAGAGTAATGGCCTATGCCTCCCGACAACTAAAGTCTCATGAAATGAAATATCCCACCCATGATCTGGAACTTGCGGCGATTGCATTTGCACTAAAGATATGGCGACATTACTTGTATGGTGTGACGGTGGAAATGTATTACGACTACAAGAGTCTCAAGTATTTGTATGATTAGAGAGAATTGAATATGAGACAGCACAAGTGGATGGAGTTGCTGAAAGACTACAACCTGGAGATCAAATATCATCCGGGTAAAGCTAATGTCATCGCGGATGTGCTTAGTCGAAAGGCGGTGCTAGTTGCGGCAATGATGATACAAGAAGGGAAATTGATAGGAGATTTTTGGGATCTAAATCTCTCAAATATTGTCTTGAATTTTTTTTAAAAATATAAATCAAGGGTTACAAAAACAAAAACATAATTTGTTTAATCATTCATCCTTGCCATCCTTACAAAAATTGTGTGAAGAAATTGTTAGTGTGGTATTATTTTATAAAAAAATTAAATTTAAATTATGTGAACTTAAAAACATGCACCGAACTAGAGGTAAATTGTTATTGCCTTCAGGGAAGAAGTTTTAAAAAATGGTGGGTTGAAATGGCTCACTCTCGTAGGCAATGTTATCACTATCACCCATGTCTTAAAGGTCTTAAGGCTTTAAATAAACCACTATATACCAATCCATATGCCTCTCCCCCTCGACATAATATACGGCTCATCATCTTAAGAATGGCCAATGTGAATTAGCTGTGAGAAATTTTCTGATGTAATGCCTAAGTCGTAAGGTTTGAGTCCCCAGGAAGTAGTAGTATTTGCCCACAAACACTTGAACAACATCACAGTGAAACGGCCTTGGTAATTTAGTTCGACGACATCAAGAAGCTTTCCATAGTAAGGGACGACTCAGAACTGCATGTTGGCATTATTTCTGCTCGTATAACTCCTTGTCCTATAGGTGTCATAAACACCCAAATTTTGAGTTTGCAATTCTTGATCTCGTGAAACCATGTAAAACTTGAAACCATTGACATTGTATGTTGTAAACCTTTTTATATGGTGAAAAGGGCTGATTGCGAGAGATCTAAAATCTGGTGAGTGTGGGTTGTGGTCATTTAGTATTCTGCATGCAAACTAGCTTGGGAATTTTCTATGGACCTTTTGGTCAACTTCGGATGATGTTTCTATACGGATCCTCAGTTGACGCTTTACATGACTTCTAAATTCCCTATAATTAATCATGGGAAGATGATGATGAAATGTAAGTAAAAAATGTCATGAAAGATATAGAATAACAAATGAGCGTATAATTCTTACCAAAGGAAGGGTTCAACTGGAGTGCAATTAATCAAGATATGTCTATGTGCTTGCAACTTCTCAGTTACTGCTAGTTTGAAGTTCTCAGTTCCTCCAACTGGTTTACCAACATGAGGGATAAATTCTCCTAATGTTGGCATAGGTTTAGGATAATCGTCAACATGAGGCGAGCGGTTGAAAGTCATCTCAATGTCATCTAATTACCTTGTACAGAAATACAGGACCTCATCCCCTATATAACCTTCAATTATAGAACCTTCTGGCCACACCTTATTCCTTAAGTAAGATTTCAATTTCCCAAGAACATATAAAGTAAAGAAGGGGAAAATGATACTAAATGCTGAAAAGGGTGACTAGCAAACATAGGAACTAACAATGATATACATATATAAAATGAGTACCTCTCAATAGGATACATCCATCGATATTGAATTGGGCCAGCGAGCTTTGTTCCATGAAAAAGATGGACTCTAAGGTGAACTATCACAATGAAAAAAGATGGAGGAAAGATTCTTTCTAATGAAAAAGTGTAAGAATGATTTTGGATTGCAGTTGATTGAGATCCTTAACGATTAAAACCTTGGAACACAACTTCCAAAAGAAAGAACAAAATTCTACCAAAATGATAGACATATTGGGAGGAAGTTCATTATTTATAGCTGACAAGAGTAACTGTTTCATAAGAACATGTGAGTCATGACTCTTCAGGCCAGTAACCTTTCAAGCCTGCATGTTAATACATCAAGAAATATTGCTTGAATACCTATCAAGAACTTTTATTTTCTTTAACATCACGACGAAGATTTCTTTGTTCGGTTTTGTGAGGGTGAACTTTACTGGTTGAAATTTGTCATGCTCATCTGGCCATGTGTCTTCATGAACTTCTATGGCGCGTAAATCTTTCCTTACTTGAAGATGATCTTTTGACTTGCCAGGTTTGTTAAGCAGCATACATAACATATTGTCGTAAACATTTTTTCAATGTGCATGACATCAAGACTGTGGTGAAGTAAATTAGATTCCTAATATAGAAGAGTGAAGAAAATGCTTATCTTCCTCTACTGCTGAGGTGTAGAAGTCCTGCTCACCTTTTTCCTTGCTTGTGTTGCATCGTCACTTTTTCCAAACTCGAATTCAACATCCTCAAGCTACTGGAAGATATCTGCACTAGATAAAGTCTACGATGGTCCTCCTTTTTTTAGGTTCCCATTGAAGCAATTCTATTACAATCTAAATTTGTGCCTTCCATTGAGAAACCTTTAATGCCCCATGAAGCACCACTTTCAGCTGTAGGGAAGGCGCAATACGTCAGAGTCAAAATTACAAGCTGGACATGCCGACCTAGTATGCACATTCCACCCGGATATTGTTCCCAGTCCAGGAAAGTCACTAATCGTCCACATCAAGGCTACATCAAGTTGAACAATGTCTTCTTGTACACATCATGTCTCAATGCTGGCATTTCACAGGTTAAGCAATTCCATAATAAGCAGGTTGGAGATACACATCGAAGTCATTACCTGGTGCCTTTTTGCCTGGAATGATCTTAGACAAAATGAAGGAGCTTTGTTTCATACACATCCAGGGGGTAAGTTGTAGGGAACTAAGACAATAGGCCAAATACTGTAACTTGTGCTAAGATTCCCAAATGGATTGAAACCATCGGTCGCCAAAATAAGCCGAACATTTTTAGGGTCAGTGGTGAAAGATGGAAAATCGTTGTCAAATGTTTTCCAAGTATTTGCATCTTGGGGATGTCTTAATTTACCATCTTTATTCTTATCAATGTCATGCCATCTCATGTGCTCCGCCATTTTGGACGACATAAACAATCTTTGTACGCATGGCTTCAAAGGGAAGTACCTGGGAATCTTTGCAGGTTTCTTCTTCTGCTTTTCCCCCTTTTGAATTGTGTTGTAGCTCGATGTGTGACATCACTTATAGGTCTCCCTGCTAGCATCATCTCCCCAATACAACATACAATCATTGGGGCATGCATCAATTTTTTGGTAGTTCAAGTCCAATATGTTAATAATCTTCTTGGCCTCGTAGAACGTTATACGAATCTCCGCTTTGAGGAATACATCTTGTAATAGTTCCAGTAACATCGACATTCCCTTATTTGTAATTCCACACAAGCACTTGATATGATACAGCTTGATCAAAAAAGATAATTTAGAGTATTTTCGACAACCTTGATATAAAGGATGATCTACTTCATCCATCAGCTAAAAAAATCATGAGCTGCTTCATTCTTCAAGAACACCGGCTCTAAACCCTATACTTCTTCATTGAAGTTGTCCTCTTGAACACCAAATGCATCACACACAGCATCATTAATAGGATCATCTTCATCTAGTTGAACTCCTATTTGTGAACTTCGAGGAAGAACATCATCATATCTCATACCGGTCTTCTCACCATGAACTCCCCAAAATGTATAGTCTTTTGGGAAAGGCTTCACTAGCAAATGTTCCTCAACAACTTGTTGTGCATGCCATTTCTTGAACTTGCATCTCCAACATGGACAGACAATATTGCCAAAACAGCTGACATAAGAGTATGCAAAATCCAAGAAATTGTTTAATCTGTACAAATATTCTAGAGAATTTTATGGCAACCTGATCCATGACTTATCCATAGCTGGTGAGAAAATTTTGTAAAGAAGATGAGAGTAAAGAGAGAATGACGGATGCTTGGAAGCTTATATTGAACTTCTACAA
The DNA here is from genome assembly GCA_963242795.1 of Inga leiocalycina. Lineage (NCBI taxonomy): Eukaryota > Viridiplantae > Streptophyta > Magnoliopsida > Fabales > Fabaceae > Inga > Inga leiocalycina. The sequence goes on along the minus strand of OY725321.1, from coordinate 35,987,906 downwards.
CGTTTAAGATTTTGTAGCGGCTATGAAATCGCTACCAAAATCAATATTGAGTATCATTTTGTAGTAGTTAGATTAAGGAAACCACTACAAATTTTTATGACCGTTGGTGAGATATGAAATTCAAAAACGCTTGACGCTTTGTAGCGGTTATGACAAAAAAACTGCTACAAACTTTCATGACCATTGGCTAATTTAAAATAAATTTTTTTTTCACTTTGTAGCGGTTTTTAAATAAAACGGCTATAAATTTTCATGATCATTGGCGGGATATGAAATTCAAATTCAAATGTTTGACACTTTGTAGTGGTTGTTAAAAAAAACTACTACAAACTTTCATTACCGTTGTCTAATTTAAAACAAATTTTGTTTTCACTTTGTAGCGGTTTTTTATATACATTGCTGCAAATAGGCTAGGTACTTTGTAGTGGTTCAAATAAAAAACCACCACAAAACTCTCTCACAACAATGTGTAGCGGTTATGGCCTTAAACTGCTACAAAAATACAACTTTTCATATTTAGTAGTCATTGTTATAATTAAATCGCTACAAATAAAATTTTTATTTATTTATTTTTGTTAAGTTTTGTGGGTTAGTTCTAAAAATATAAATATAACTGTTGTAAATGAAAGAAGAATTTAATAATGCTCTGAAAATATAAATATCTAAGTTTTTTTACAAATGTTTGAAGAAAAATATAACTGACCTAAGTCTAACTAATAAAAAACATAAATTAACTACCCGGAGGATGATGATCAGGTCTTCCCTTAAGAGGGGAAGTTTCACAACACTGATCATTGGGTTCTCCGTAAGGGGGGCTCCCTCTGGTGCGGTTGTATTAGGACATTGAGCAGAGTTAACAACACCATCTTCAGTAGCAGGAGGAGTTGGCTGGATAATGAACCTAAGGACATCGGGGACCTGTAGATGCTCCTTACAAGGAATAGGCGACTCTACAACCGCTCCAGCATGTAGTTCGTGATATTCTACCACTGCGTATGCTGAGCGTAGTAGAAATCGATCTACTGCTGCATCTGATGGACCACTACAGCCTGTGTCTTGGGAACCTCTGAACGGAGCTCCTCAACAAACTCATCCCTCGGACCGCATCCCTTGGAAATGTTCCTCCAAGTCCTGAAGTAAAGGGGGAACCGCATTCAGTTCGAGCCCAGCTAATTTAGGAAGCGGTTGAATAGGTGACCCCCATTGTCGATAGGCTGGTCTGTGGCCTTATTCCACTGAACTACAACTCGTAGTGTCCGGTCCAGGCTATTCAGACCGGCCACGTCCAGCCTTCCGTGGACATGTTCCCCTGCTTATCTGCACAATTTACCATATACGATAGATAAATTTAAATTCATATTTAATAGGTCGAATTTATATATTTAATCTATTAAATAAAAAAATGTATTTGCCTTGGACCTGCACCTCAAAACCAGTTGACCTGGAAAATGACCTTCGTGGGTTGTTCTGGTCCCCGTGTCCTCCTCATCTAGGAACTGCTCCATGTCTCTGAGCAGAATCAGGATCTCAAACTCCTCGTTATCCTTATAGTTGCTAACACTGAGCTCACCTCCCTCTCCCAGAACAACCTTAGGCACCTATGGTGCGGTCACCTCCTATAGGATCGTCTACTATTGCTATGGTAGGGCTAACTCCTGTGGCTACTTTAGGGTCATATGATATTGCGTAGTTGCCCTCCTTCCACGCTACCCCCTCTTCTGCTGTTGCCACCCCACATAATCGATCTAGGGGGAAGCTCGGGCTCTTTCCCCTTGTCCCTCCTTGAAGCCATATCAACTACAAAAAATAATAAAAATTTCACATTTATATATAAAATATAATAATAATAAGTGGAAAGAAAATATGTAACTTTCCTACCTTAAGTGAGAAAAATGTGAAATGCTGCAGCAAAACTCTCAGAGAGAAGTCAGAAAGCTCAGATTTAAAGGAAAACTCTCAGAGAATTGTCAAAAAACAAAATGGCCAAATGAGACAAATGAAGGATCGCTGGCTATTTATAGCATTGAGTTTTGTAGCTGTTATTGATAAAACCACTACACAAACCACTATAAAGCACCTCAGGAAACAGAATACTTTGTAGCGGTTACCACTAACCACTATAAATATCAAAACTCTTGAAGTTCTATAGTAGTTTCTACCTAAAACTGCTACAAAATGTCATTGACATTTGTAGGGGTTTTGTAAAACCCCTACCAGAAGGTGACCATTTGCATTCCGTAGTGGTTTATGTCCACATAACCGCTATAAAATAACCACCACACTTGTCACACCTGGTTCGTACCAAGCTAGCGCCACATTTATAGCGGTTTGTTTTTCAAACAACTACAAATGACATTGTCTTACCGTCACGCCACTTGACGTGAAGCTTACCACTACAAATTTGTAGCGGTTTATGTACAAACTACTACAAATAATCGTATTTGTAGCGGTTAAAAGTAATCACTACAAAATGTCATTTTTTTGTAGTGATGCCATCAACACACACACCCTCACCCACGTCGCCTTCCCTTCATCATTCATCCATGACCATGCTGAACAAGGGAATTGTAGAGGAGTTCTTCACCATGAGAGCTTGAGCTAGTTTGGAGGCCACTTGGGAGGAGTAGGGAGGAAGCTAGAGCCTAGGACTTACACTTGAAGACTACAAGGGAGTGTCTTTCCTTTTTGTTAATTTATTTCAAGACTTGAGATTATTTAGTTTTAGATAAATTTGAGTTGAAGTGCTTGAGAACAATCTATTTTTAGATTGTATACATATCTCTTTTGAATTGGATTGATATTTGGAATGGTTAGTGCTTAAGACATTTGCTGGAATTTTTGTTTACAAACCTTTAGATTGTCAATTGAATTACTAATTGAGTTTTTATTATTAAATTAATTGTCAATTTTGTTTTCCCTCTTGATTAATTAATTATGTTAGTTAATTGTCTAGTTATTTAATTAGACAATTGTGACATGATTTGCAGAATTTATTTGAAATTAATTGGGATTAGTTTTAGTGAGTTTAATTAACTAGCTCTTATTTCATAATGAGTTTTCTAGTGGAATAAGTGTTATTGAGCTTGAGGGTTTCTCATGCTTCAATTAGATGATTAAATTTATTAATTCCTCTTTTTTATCAATCTTGCTCTAGTGTAATTAATTAATTTGGGCTAAGAAAGCTAACTCCATGTAAATCATAAGTTATTCCCTTCATCATATTTGAAGAAAACCTTTGTTATCTTTTCTTATTTGATTTTCTTAGATATTAGTTTATTTCTTTTCCATAGGATTTTAATTTTCCTATCATACACAACACCCCCAAAAATTGCATTTGTATTCATATAGGTTAGTTTTATTCTCATATAGGTTTTAGAGTCATTTTCATTTTGCATTTAGGTAATAATGTCTTACATTTTAGTTTAGGTCCATTCCATTGTACTTTTCATCACCTAATTTCAATTCTAGAGAAAACACAGATTACTCATTGGGAAAATGACCTAGGTTGCTACTATATTGCATTAGTAGGTTGTCCTAGTTATTAATTGATTGCTTTAATGACAGAAATGATATCACATACCTTTTATACCTTAGCCCCATTCTTCCATACTCATAGGAAGACTTATGGATATAAGATGCCAACCCCTATGGTCTTAAGTTGCTTGGGCTTCGTTTATGGCCTATCCATAACTTACAGGGTATGGTTGTAACTGACTTGGAGGGCATTTGGTTAAGTATAAAGAGAATAGTTGTGAGTTTACCTGCCCACACATGGCTGATAGTTTCATTATACTATCGTTTACTTAACCATGCTAAGGAGAGATTTGTCTCTCCGTTTCAACAACTCTATTGTATTGAAGGGTGTTAAGGATTGATAATTACCTAACAATTCCTTTCTTGTCTACAGAGCCTCTTGAACTAACTAAATAAGTGTTCTTAACCCTTATCAGTTCAAAAAAAGGGGTCTCAACCTTTTTGTTCAAATGATTCTTGCTAGATTTAGCTTTTATCTAACAGCCTCAAATTTGCCTGAAATTAGGTAAACATAAATGTATTTTGAGTAAATGTCCATGACATTAATGAAATACTAGGCTCTATGTTCTGCTCTCAAATTTATTGATTCACAAATATCATAATCTACTAATTACAGAGGATATCTTCACAAAATGTTTCCTTGTCTTTCTTGCCAGTTAGACTAAGTTCTTAACTACTCACAATGATATATTCACCCTTTTAGCACACATTAATTGGCAAAATCCTCTTTTATTAGTTTAATCATTCTTGGATCAATGTGTACTTGTGGCAATAAAATAGAATTGTTATTCAAGATAAAAAAAGGAAACATCAAATCCAATATAGGATTTTAGAGTCATAGTCCTATCGATCTTTAACTAAAGAGATAATAAAGATATGATTTTATCGGTTGCATGTTGAATGGAGTGAATTAGGGCAGTTTATCTATGTAGAGTAAATGTGTAAGTTCCAATCCTTTGATTCTTTTTCTTACTCTTCATCCGACATAAAGCCATATACTTCTACGAAACATCCACTACTCACTTGGTGTGTTTGTTCTATAACCCTCAGAGGATCAATAATTCAGCCTTTCATCTTTGTAGAAAATTATTCTTGACCTCCTCTAGATCAAGTTTACCTTATAGGTTTCTTGTACTTTTGGACTTAGGATTGTAAGATGAATCCTCCCACTCTTTAGTTAAATTCATTTGGCTAAAGAATCTCAGATCCTTCAATCTTTCAATGTAACAGCCCTAAAAAGTGATGGACCTAAAATTAGAATGAAATAAATATTTCACTCTTTAGTTTTTTTAATTCATTGTTGTAAATGTTTGACAAAAGTAAATTTGTGGTCTGGTGAAACCTTGCTTGTTGCTTGTGATTGGGTTATTAGTTCGAATCCATTGTGTTGCAAATAAGTCATTTATTTTCTTTCACCATTATGAAATTACCAAACTACCCTTCTTACAAAGAATTATATATACAGACACACACCAAAATACCCTTCTTACTTATCAGATTTTTTTTCCCTTTCTTCCTGGTGGATTTAAAAAAACGGGGGCAGAAACCTCTAGAGAATTGGGGAGGAATCAGAGTCTATGCTTGTGCTGACATTCACCTTCATTCTTCTTCTCCATTATGGGCATGGGGGTGGGAATTTGGTTTGCTGTGGGTTTAATCAGCCGCTGATTAGATTCCTTTTCTTTCTTCCATCGCTGAACTCAACGCCCTTCGTCTTGCCATTGTTGAGGGAGTATTGGTATTGAATCTTCATCATTCATTGTCGTTACTAGCATGGTTCACATCTTCTTCTCAGGTTATCATTGATTTCTACTTTGTTGTTTCTAGTATGTGATAGTGGGGTTTCTCTTGAACTACTTCTGCTCCTCTATTTGATTAGATATTGTAGTGGATATGTATATAATAGAAAACACTCAATCTTTCTCCTAAACTTGTGTGGCTGCTGCGTGTGTAGATTGAAGGTGCCCTTTTTTCTCCTTGTGCCCCATGTGTATGTTTGGTGTGGGCAGTGTTAAATTTATTTTCCCCCTATGTTCCAGTGCATGTGGGTGAGAATAGAAAGGGGACGGAGTATGATTCAAAATAAGCTGAAATTGAAGTTAAGGAGTTCACTTTAGATAAATGAGTCTTCATTAATTTTTCAGTGGTTAAATTATGATGGAGACGAGTTTATGTTATGGTTTTCTTGGATATAACTTTAATTAATACTAAAAGATGGAGTTTGGGAAGTGTAGTTGACCTCTATATATATATATATATATATATATATATATATTGATGTTTTGAAGTTTTGGTTACGAGATTTGGAGAATGAGAAGTCGTAATGTTGGTAAAAATATAATTGTACACATGGAGTTTGATAAAATGCATAGAAGAGGAATTACGTGGCAATTGGGATTAAGAAGCTTGACGCAATTGTTTAAATAATGATGCCTACCAGGTGTTTGTTAAAATGTTTAAAAGGAAAGATACATGTTTGAATATATGATTCTATAGTATTTGGATGGTTACGTGGCAATTTCTGCATTGATTGTTTATTTTTATATTAGCATTTGGAGAAGATAAAAAGAAAATAGTTTCTAATGCTTGTGGGTAGTGAATGAGTAAGGATTGAGAAAACTTTAATATGACCTAAATAAAATATTAGGTCAATAGATGGTTGTCAGTAATATATGAAGATGATTTTATGTTTTTAAGTTAATGCATAGTGCTTGCTTGTTGAAATGTCTCAGAGGAGAGGAATACTTGTGTAGTTTATAGTTATTGGTTGTAGTCATAGTTTCAGTTTATTTTGTAAAGCTTAAATCCTATGCCAATTTGCAAGGATGCTAAATATAGTCCCTGAACTTGTTGAACTATAAGAAAATGTTGGAATTATTGGTAAAGAAGTTGTCTGTATTAATTTGAAATAGTTTGGAAGAAGAATTAATTAATGAGTTAGAAAAATTATTAGTGTGCGAAAGAAAAAGGAGAGAGCGCATCACATGTTCTTTAATATTGAATTTTAATGAAATAAATTGCACAGGGAAGAAACTAATGAGAAGAAAAATTAGAATAAAATTCTAGTCATTAAAGGGAACGCTTTGTTAAACAAGACAATGATTTGATAGTTTCTTTGATTATAATATCTATTTCCTTATTTGTATGCGTATATATTTATAGCTTGAGACAAAGATCTTATATTTTAATTTGTGGAAGAAGCATTGATTACTTCAAATATGTTCGGAAGTTCAGAATTTAAAGATATTTGTGGTGGTTATTTAATAAAGGTTCACAAACCAATACTATATAAAGTCATTCTATACATATGCTATCTACAATCAAATATTTACTTAACATTATATTCATAATATTGTTATAATACATATAATCATAATATTATCATTAATATATACAATATGCTATCTCCATACTAATATTGATTATATTTTTTTAATAATATAATTATAAAATTATTAAGATATTATCACAATATTTCCAATCAATATAATCATAAATATCATAATGATATTATAATATGATATTATCTTAGATATATTTTCAAGATTTATTGGCTTCGAGTTTTCTATATAAACGACCTAATTTTTCCAAATTCTATTTACCTCTGGGGAGAGATATGTTAAAACCAAGAGACACAAACCTGTTGGGCAATTCTGAATATTATTACCAACAAGTATGAAATTACAACAACTACCAATAAGCAATAGGGCATCCTTATATAAGCAAAAGCCAAAGTCCTAAATAATAACCTGTCAATATATCTACCGACACATACACAACTAATACAATATAAAACCTACACCATTACATCATATACTACCAAGACTCCCCCTCAAGTTTGGAACTCTATATTCAGATGTTCCTAACTTGCTCATGATATACTCATGTTGTGGTCCTCCAAGCCCTTTGGTTAAGACATCAGCTAGCTACTTGGAGGACTTGACATGTCCAAACTCAATCATTCCTTGCAACAATTTTTCTCTTATAAAGTGACAATCCACCTCAATGTGTTTAGTTCGTTAATGAAAAACAGGATTTGTAGCAATGTAGATAGCAGCCTGGTTATCACAATATACTTTTACTAGTTTTATATTAGAAATTTGCAGCTCTTTAAACAACCCCACAATCCAAGTCAACTCAGAAGTTGCCATTGCTAATGCCATGTATTATGCTTTTGTAGATGATGTAGAAACTGTACTTTGCTTCTTAAATTTCCAACAAATCAATGAGCCTCCTAATCTAACAAGATAACCAGTAACTAAACGCCTAGAGTCTTTACATCTGGTATGGTTTGAGTCACAAAAACATTCTAGACTTATTTGACTTGTAGCTGAGAAGTAAATCCTATGGCCAGGAGCATCCTTAAGATATCTCACCAATCTCAAGGCCGCTCTCATTTGTGATGTGTTAGGCCTTTACATGTATTGAGATAAAACCTGCATAGAAAAGGAAATATCAGGTTTTGTTAACGTTAAGTATAATAATTTACTTATAAGCATTCTATAACTCCCCGGTTCTTGTAGGAAGTGATCATCCTTAGTTACTTCTGTAGTAAGCTTAAGATTTTGCTCAAAAGGAGTGAAGGCCGGATCTAATTCATCCAAACCTGTTTGATCAACAAGTGCAGTGGCATACTTTCTTTGATTAAGAAGTATCCCGTGGTTAGAGCGAATCAATTCCAATCCTAGGAAATACTTTAAAGCTCCAAGATCCCTAATCTTAAATTGACTATGCAGATATCTCTTAACATCGTTAATCATTTTTCGCATTGTCCCCTATAATCATTAAATCATCCATATATGTGAGGATATACAACTTACCTTCCCTAGTTTGTTTATGGAAAAGGGCATAATCATACTTACTTTGTTGAAAACCACCCTTTATCAAAGAGTAGGTTAGTTTATCATTCCATTGCCTTGAGGCTTGTTTAAGACCATACAGGGATTTTTGCAATTTACATACCTTATAGCTATTCTTCCCCTTTCACTCAAAACCCTATGGTATCATCATATAGACTTCCTCAGGAAGGTCACCCTGTAAAAATGCATTATCTACATCCATTTGACAAATCAGCTAGTTATTCACAGCAGATAAGGCAAGGATAACACAAATAGTTACAATCTTTACAATAGGAGAGAATGTTTCATAAAAGTTTATTCCTTTCTTTTGATTATACCCTTTAGCAACTAGTCGAGCCTTAAACTTTTCTAAGGTCCCATTAGCCATATATGATACGAGTTCAGATGATCAATTAAATAGTGCAAGTGTACACTGTCGTAATCAAGTAATATAGAAGTAAGTAGAGTAACGTTCCCACGAGGATTGAGCACTAAGTACCAAAATGGGTAATTTTAATTCTATTTAGTCGATCGATTAGTTGGTGATTGAGAGTACAAAATAAAACAGAAACAATTAAATATGAATGCAGATGATATGAAAGCAAATATGAGAAAAAGCCCTAGGGATTAGATTTCACTTCACAAATTCCGGATTGAATCACTTATCTATTCTAGCCCAATTTATTCCACATGATTGATAATCGAGTTTCCCTAATTTAATTACTAGCCTCGTCCAAGGTCAAGCAATTCTATAATCAATTGCTAATCCAATATATTCCTATAAGAATTTAAGCAATTAATCATGCATTAAGATTTATGGAACTCAGTAAGACTAAACAACTCATATGAATATATTCCTATTTCATATGCAAGTCATGGTTTTAATTATAGGGTCTACACACATGTATCTCCTTCCGGTCTCAACATGTATATTGAAATCATTTAAAAGATGGCCAGTCAATTAAAAGCATTAAGAATAATAATTAAAACTCAATCATGAAGGAGAAATTCAAACTAGATTTAATAAGTTAAGATTCAATCCGTCATTAGTAAGCTACGTCATCACCCTAGGAAAATGAAAGTTTAGCACATGATGAAATTAAAAACAAAACCAAAATAAATTGACATTATATAAAGCTAGAATGAAAGCCTCAGAAATACTGCATAAACTTGAATATTAAATTCTCAAACATAAATATACAACCAAAAGATGAATGAAAGATGAAGAAATCTAGCCATCCATTTAGGAGGTAAAACCTTCCATGTAGGCGGTATGCAAAATGTAATAAAATCCTAAGCCTTCCAAGATGGAGGCATGCAAAAAGTAATACAATCCTAAGCCTTCCAAAATGGAGGCATGCAATACATGAAATTAAATCTCAAAAACAACACAAAGAACTCATAAATGTTAGAGAAAGATATTTCCCGGTCAGAGAAGGACCTCTCCCTATCGGAGAAGGAAATCTTCTTCTCTTCCTCTCTTCCTCTTTGAGCTTGGCATTGATCTCTATTTATAGGGGGAAAAATGTGTGCTACAGTACTGCTACAGTGATCTGGCGGTTGCTACAGTGCCGTTGGCCTGCTACAGTACCCCTCTGGCGGCTGCTACAGTGCCCGTTGCCCTGCTACAGTGCTTTTATTTTTTAGTTTTTTATTATTATTTTTTTAAATGCTGTTTATTCCAAAAACAATATTTATTTATCAATTACACCCAAATTTATTATATTAAACGCAAATATCGTCCATAAAATCATCATATAAGGGAAAATAAATATGCAAATATTTTACTTATCAATATACTTGGCCTTAAAGACCTATTTGCACCCTATGGCTCTCTTTCCTTTAGGTAATGTAATGATTTTCCACGTTTGGTTAGATTCTAAGGCCTTAATCTCATTTTATATTGCCTTAACCCACCTAGGATCCTTAGTTGCTTGTTCATAGGTATCCAGTTCTATTTCCCTATCAATAGCACCAAGAAAGTGTTGATAATGCATAGATAAGTCCTTATAAGTCACCACATCTAATAATGCAGAACCATTTATCAAATCTGGGTGTTGTTCTAGGTTAATTCTAGAGGAAGATGGAACGTACTCATAGTGATAATCTTGAAGCCTAGCTAGTGGTCATCTATCTCTCCTAGTTCTAAGTTGAGGCTAACCATTATTGAAGGGTTGAATCTGTCCAGGTAAATGGTCATGATCGGTTGGGTAATAATTTGCCTATGATGATTCTGGATTTGGAGTAGAGTTACTCTGCTGTGACGCACGATTCATGGCTTCATTGCCTTGATTCATATTGTCTTATGGACAATTCTGGATCAAGTCATGTGAGAAGGGATCTCTCTTAGGATCAATAATGAAAGGATCTAGTTTGGGAGGTTGCACTCCTTGTTGGGACTGAAACCTTGCATCCCTAAAAGGAAACTTATCTTCAACAAATATCACATTCCTACTTACTATGAGTAAGGATGAGCATATGATTGCTCGGTTCGGTTATCCTTATTAACCGAAAAAATCAAAAACCTAATTAACAACCCCATTTTGTTGAGGTGTATATGGGCAACTCTTTTGGTGAACAATACCTTTATTACTAAGAAAAACATGCATTTCATGGTCAACAAATTCGGTTTTGTTATCCGTTCTTATTACTTTAACCTTAGTAAAGAACTGATTTTCTACGTAAGCAATAAATGTCTCCATATGTTTAATTGCATCAGATTTGAAAGGCATCAGAACAATCAATGTAGATCTGGAAAAATCATCACAATGGTTAGAAAATATCTACAATTCTGATGTGTGGGTGTCTTATAGGGCCCCCACACATCCATATGTAATAATTCGAAACAAGAAGAGATTTTAGATTCACTTGAAGCAAATGGTACTTTGTATGCTTAGCACGTATGCAAATCTCACATTTATTTTGATCAACAATAGAAATGTCATTCTTTGCTTCATGTAAATGTCTCAAAGCATCAAGTGGTGTATGCCTTAGTCTATGAAGCCAAATCAAACTCCTATCATTATTACATTTAGTAGCAACAGTCACTACTCGATGCAAGTTTCTTTTCTTGAGCAAGTATAGTCCATTAGAGATTCTACCAATCTCTTTGGTCATTCCATTCCTTACATCCTACAAGACACAAAATTCAGGAAAGAAACAAACTGTGCATGAATTGTCTAATGTTAGTCTAGCAACAAAATTAGATTATAGCAAAATTCCTTGGCATAATAGACATTTGTAAGGCGTATATGTTCAGTTATTTGTACCTCTCCTACATGTGTTATCTTGATTTTTTGACCATTTGGGATCTAAAGCCATTTTCCCACTCCATCATAAGGTTCACATTTGTCTCTGATACCATGTTAAAACCAAGATACACAAACCTGATGGGTAATTCTGAATATTATTATCAACAAGTACAAAATTACAACAACTACCAGTAAGCAATAGGGCCTCCTTATATAAGCAAAAGTTACAGCCCTAAAAAATGACCTATCAATATATCTAACGACACATACACAACTAATACAATATAAAACCTACCCCATTCCATCATATACTACCAAGACTCCCCCTTAAATTAGGAACTCTATATTCATAAGATAGTTAGCTTGGAGAGCATCGTGATATTATTTGACTTTTATCTTCTTTCTTTGAGAAGTTTAGGTTGAGTTTTTCCTTTTTTGTCAAAGAATTTTCTCTTTTAGCTAATAGAAGGTTGTCTTCTATGTAAGAGAATGTTAAGGTTCTGTTAATTGGAGATGGTGAAGGTGGATAGGGCAAATGACGGGCATTAAATTCTAATCTCATGGATGACGGAGAGTTAAAGCTCAAAGAAAGGGTGAATGAGAAGCTAACGGAGATGATTGGGGATTCTGAGGACATTGTTGTGAAATACGTCCTCATGTTATTGAGGAATGGGAAGCACAAATAAGAAGCAAGGAATCAGTTGAATCATATCCTAAAAGTTCATTTGTATGCTGGTTATGGGAATACTTGACTAAGAATGTAGATTTGTATTTACAGCCGAAAGATTTGCAAGATGATGGATCTCGCAAAAGAACAAACGACAATTAGCATTTAAATTCAGGATCTAAAAGAGATACTTTTCATTGTAGAAGTCGCAAGAACCAAGGTTGGAATGGATTAGCGAGGAGTACTAGTCCACCTCCATTACTGAGGTATGATGTTTTTGGCAATTTGGTGGAAGAAAGTAGAACTAGAATTGCTCAAAGATCATCTTCCTCACTAAAGAGCAAGAGGGGCGCTACGGTGTTTTCGCAAGAAACTATCTTCAAGCTTCCAAAACGGCTTTTTCAGTCTGCTATATGAGATGCTTTAAGGCTATCATTTTCTTCCAAGCATATTTGTTCATAAATTTTAGGAGTGATTTGGGGTCTAATTTGGTGTTAAATAAGTAGGTACAATTTTGAAAGGGATTACACCCTTAACTACAAGTTACAAAAAATATCTCAATTTATTTTATTCCCTATTCTACTATCGTGTTGAAATATCAAACTATAAATTTAAAAATACTAAATTTCTTGATTAAACTTCCTATATTCTCTACTTCAATCCCTTATACCTTCTATTTTACGAGCAACTTGAATTTTATTTTATGTTTTGATAGCAATTTGAATTTATGTTTTTGTCAAAATCAAATCGTCAATTTTAACCAATTAACATCCAAGTAATCCTATGATCAAGCTTTTTCCTGATTTTTAAAATTAATACTATGAATACACACACACATGGTATTATAACATGTTTTGATATTCAAATTGTATTAGAAAATGCCTAGCAGCTAAAAAATATCATACGTTTCATATAATTAGCAATTAGGCTTTCTATTTCATGCATGTTGAGTTTTTCATCTCGTCTGATGCAATTTGAATTTAGGGGAGCAAGAGGATGCTCTGATATCATATCTACATTCAAATATTTACTTAACATTAGAGTCATAATGTTACTATAATACTATAATATCAAATCAACATAATCATAATATTATCACTAATATATATTATATGCTATCTCCATACTAATATTTACTATGTTTAGATAATAATATAATTATAATATTACAATATCACCACAATATTATAATATCAAATCAATATAATCATAACTATCATTATGATATTATAATATGATATGGTTTGAGATATATCTTCAAGATATATTGGCTTCGGGTTTTCTATATAAACGACTTGATTTTTCCAAATTCTATTTACCTCTGGAGAGATAGTTAGTTTGGAGAGCATCACGACATTGTTTGAGTTTTATCTTCTCTCTAAGAAAAGTTTAGGTTGAGTTTTTCCTTCTTTGTAAGAGATTTTTTTTTCTTTTTAGTAAGAGAAGGTTAAGGTTCTGTTAATTGGAGATGGCGAACGTGGATAGGGCAAAAAATGAGACATTTAAGGCTAATCTCACAGTCGACAGAGTGTTGAAGCTCAAAGAAAGGGTGAATGAGAAGCTGAAGGAGATGATTGGTGATTCCGCCAAGGACATTGTTGTGAAATACGTCATGTTATTGAGGAATTGGAAGTTAAAGGAAGAAGTAGGGAATCGGTTGAATCATATTCTGTGACATCAAAGTAGTTTATTTGTATGCTAGTTGTGGGAACACTTAACAGAGAACTTAGATTTATACTTCAGGATGATGGATCTCCCAAAAGAGCAAATGACAATCAGCATTTAAATCTAGAATCTAAAAGAGAGACTTGTCATCGTAGAAGTCACCGTAACCAAGGTTGGAACGAATTAACGAGGAGTACTGGTCCAACTCCACTACTGAGGTCTGACTTTTTGGCAATTTGGTGGAAGAAAGCAAAACATAAGTTGTTCAAAGATCATCAGCCTCATTAAAAAGGAAGAGGGGCGCCGTAGCGATTTCTCAAGAAGCTATCTTCAACCCTCCAAAACGGCTTTTTTAGTATGCTATACGAGATGCTTCATAGCCATCATCTTCTTCCAAGCATCTTTGTTCATAATTTTTTGGAGTGATTTGGGTTCTAATTTGATGTTAAATAGTTAGGAACAATTTTGAAAGGGATTATATTAGTAACTACAAGTTAAATATAATATTTCAATTTATTTTGTTCCCCATTCTATTGTCATGTCAAAATATCAAAGTATAAATCCTATATTCTCTCCTTTTAATCCCTCATACCTTCTATTAATCCCTCATACCTTCTATTTTATGAGTAACTTGAATTTTATTTTCCATCAAAACCAAAACCGTCAACTTTAACTAATTAACATCCACATAATCATATGATAAAGTTTTTTCCTAATTTTTAAAATTAATATTATGAATATATTGTTAAGTAAATATTTCTATGGAGATAACATATACATACACACGGTATCAGAGCATGCTTTGATATTCAAATTGTATTAAAAAATGCCTAGCCACTAATGAATATCATGTGTTTAATATCATTAGCGGTTAGGCGCCCTAGTTCATGCATGCTGAGTTTGTTATCTTGCCTGATGCAATTTGAATTTGGTGGACCAAGAGCATACTCTAATACTGTGTAATTAAAGGTATATATATACATACATATATATATGCTATCTACATTCAAATGTTTACTTAACATTATATTCACAATATTACAATAATACTATAATATCAAATCAATATAATCATAATATTGTCACTAATATATAGGATTGTGCACTTTTGGTATAGTTGATGCCACTGCCATGAATAATAAAAGGTTATCTTTTGTACGTCTTTAGTAATTCACCCAGAAGAATAACAATTATATATGGCCCATTCTCATATACCACATGGTTACCGTCCATACTTTTCCTTAAGCTAATTAGAGAATATATGAAACTTGAACATGAATATAGTTTACATGTCATATAAGCCCCTCAAAATATTCTATTAATTTCCCTTAAGTGTTACACCGAGCAAGAATATATTCTTCAACACTAATCAATTTGGGAATTCATCCACCTTTCTGTACTATTGCAACTTGCAAATTCATGACTCAAAAAGTTTATTGGTATATATATAGCATGGTACACTAGTTTTTATTAAACTTACTAGCACCATAATATTATATGTATTCAAATTTCATGAATCATTACTAAATCGAGCTTTCTCTACTTATTTCCTAAAATTACAATTCAAGCTAGTTTGTAAGGTCTCAACCATTACAATTTCTTGCAAGTTAATAGACACAGAAAAGAGTTAATGGTAAACATTACTAGGAAAACATTAAAAAGATTGATGGTATAACGGCCACGCGGTTTAACCATATGGATAAATATTCTATTTCTATATATGGCACTTTGATAGCTATATCATGGTTTCCTATTTTATAGGACTCTTTAGGGGCACCATTATAATGATATATAATTTATAATCTTTATAATCTGACCCCCTCTTTATGCATTTATTTCAATAACATCATCTGGTGTGTGTACAAGTATGTACAATCATGCTTCAAAGAAATACTCACAAGTGGCAAGATTCACAACTGCTCTTAGCCTACCATAATGAGAACCCTTGTGTACTTGTACCAATGGTTTTCTCTTTTCCTCCTTATTTTCTCTCTTTGTATTTCTGCTTTCAACATTCCAAGGTTGGGGATTGTGCAGAGAACCCATCAACGTGAACTAGCTTGGACTGTTTCTTCCTCAGATTCACCTGACGATGACCTCAAGACATATTATTACACCTAAAGACTTGATCACTTCAACTATTTTCTAGAAAGCTACGCTACTTTTCAATGAAGGTACTTTGTAAATTCTAAGTATTGGGGTGAAGCAAAATCTGGTGCCCGATTTTTGCATACCTTGGTGCAGAAGCACCTGTAGATGAAGATATAGATGTTGTTGGGTTTCTCAAAGTTAAGGGCCCTCATTTCAATGCTCTTATTGTTTATATTGAGGTAATTAAGAATATGTGTGTGTTAGCAGATTAATTGACCCGCGTTTTGCAGTAATAGAAAACTTATTACATGTCTTTTGATTAATTAACGGCATAGGTATAATGGGAAATCAATACCCTTCGGTTCATGGAAAGTAGTTATGAGGAATGCGACTACTCATGGTTATTTAAATTCAGCACAAGCTATAGCAGATTATGCTACTGTGATTTTACACTTGAAGACAAGTTTGTCTGCCCAGAATTCTCCAGACATTGTTTTTGGGGCTCCTATGGTGGAAGTAAGCCATGACCCGTAAACAATTATTAATTAATATAAACTATAGCCTTTTACAAAGAGGGATTCATTTAATAACTTTTACTATTTATTGCACATCCATAAATATATAAGGCGAAATTAGTTTTAGTGCTAATCGCAATGATGAACACCAAGAACTAATTAATGTGGTGAGATCTATATACCTTCTCCCACAATACAAGTCACTTAGAGAGTAATTAATACTTATTTGTTAATTTTATCCATGTAGTTAATGCTGAAATGTGACTTTTTATATGTTCTCTCTCATTTGAAATCTAATTTAATATGGGTGAAGTTAGAAAAAATTTTCAATTTAAGGCATATTTAATAAGTTAGCTACCATTTCTTAGTTTTGATGAATGAGTTCTTCTTTAGTCACCCAAAAAGCCACTACTTCATCAATAGATTCATAGTCAATTTGATCATAACTTGTCTTCTTCTTCTTCAATGCACTACTTTAATGACAAATACAATTTTAGTTAAAATAAATCCATAATAAATACAAGCATTTTTCATAGGATCTAAGGTTACCAATGTTTTAATAATCACAAATTATAGTTTGTGTAAATGAAATCATTCAACTTCTGATTATCAATCTATTTCTCTTTTTTGTATGGATGCATCCAAATAAGCTCCAATTTCTCTCACAACCAAAAGAAGTAGATGTTTGGTTAAGAATACGTGTTGCAACATGTTGCAATTTTGAAATTGAATAGTGATAGTATATGCATCCACCATTCATCTACAAATAAAACATGTTTATAATATTAGTTGGAATCAATGAATGACCATGAATATGAAGTTAAACAATAAATATGAACACTTTACAAGGGTCTAGTTTTTTAGCAGCTTTTTTACATGTAGCTCTACTAAAAGATTCTTTACCATCAAGATACATGGTCACTTGCTTCATTATCTTGAAGCAATCAACATCTTCATCTGAGTTTGGCTCTACCACATCAAGTAAAGCTTGCATTAACCTTCCCTTGTCAACAAAGTTTGGACCATATATGAATGCCGGGTTCAATAAATATGAAGCTGCATGAACATTGGTCTTCAAATGTTTATCCCATCGCACTTGAATAATACATGTGTAGGGCTTGTATTGGTCTTTATTGCTCTTAAACATCTCCTTAATTTCATTTCTTGCCTTTTGCATGCCTTTATAAACGTATGGTAATGAATGCTTCTCATCTAAATCAACAATCCTCAACAATTTTACAAGAGGAGCTACAAGCTTCACAATTTGGTAACGCTCATTCCTAAACTAACTATATAATACGATGACACTAAAAATTTTTCTTGCATCAACCTAGATAACTTATGGTCCACAACGTGTTTATCAATAACAAGAGTTTGCAAGTCATACTTGTGCATATATATGCTGCAGAGTATAATAAAAGTAGTGGCAAACCTTGTAACACCATGACACACAATTTCTTTCCAATCTGGCCTTTTCCTTAACCAAGATAAGAATATCGTGTGATTGTAAGAAAATACTGTTATCTTCTATGTCTTTGATGCAATGTTCGACACATGAGCTATGTTTGAAATGTCTTTCAGGACAAGATTCAAACAATGAGCAGCACAAGGTGACTAATAAATATTTCTATTTTCTCATTGATCAATCTTCCACATGCCACAAAGTTAGTAGCATTGTCAGTCGCTATATGAACAATATTTTTAAAACCAACCCACTCAATAACTTAACAAAACAATATGAATAAAGTTTTGGCAGCTTTGACTAAATCTAATGCATCAACAGACTTAACAGATACCATACCATGTGTAGAATATAATAAGAAGTTGATTAATGTCCATAGTCGCACATCATTCCATCCATCAACGATAAAGTATGTAGCCATTAGTGTAACCCCTGGCCTTTAAACACGTAATTATAATTCGATAACACATATTTAAATTGGATTAGAGACCATTGGATGCTTTAACCTCGTTTTAAACTTTCTGTCTCACAGTAAAATTTTTACAAAACTTTCAAAACTCTTTTTTTTCCATCCAGGTCTCAATTTCAATATTCGAATATAATTACCTGTGCAGTTAATGTACATTCAGTCATATCAAAGTGTATAACCGCATCCCCGGCAACTCCCGGGTTCTATGCATAAAAACCTGAAGGTTTATAAGTATACACTAGGGGATTACACAACCAAAATCGAATGTAGTGTTCCTGATTCAGAATATACAGTAATCCCAAGTTCAAAATACTTAACCAACATTTCCAACTCAACTATATACCCCCAAGGGCCCTAATTGCTCTGGGTTGGCCGCTTCCCCTTTGAACCACACGCCCTGTCTGAAATGTTAGTCATAGGAAAGAATGAGATTCGAGAGAATCTCAGTAGTAACAAACCACTCACACAATGCATAAACACAAAGTATGTACATAAATCACAAACAGCAACAGCAGCATCAATCTCAAAGATACATGGTTTTCACCACAAACGACAGCACTCACGGCTGTATACACAATACGACAGCTCTCGCTGTAATCATAATCACGACAGCTTACGCTGTAATCACAATAACGACAGCTTATGCTGTAAACGTCAGCTTACGCTGTAAACGACAGCTATCACCAGCTGTAACAATAGCATCATCAAAGATTCATCACAGAATAGTGATAACACACACATACAGAGTATTACACATAGTATAAGAGAGAGAGTCACTACCTTGTCCTTTCCTGATGTCCTTCGACACAGTTGGCTCACGAGGGCGGCAAATATCGAATCCTGCAATTCCAAATGCACCATTTAGACACTTCCATAGTGTTACTTGGGGTTATATGAGTCTATAATGAAAATTTACAAAAATACCCCCGGGGACCCGGCCCGGGCCTGCCGTACCCGGTCCGGCTGTACTTTTCTTGAAATTTTGACATGGGCTATCTTGACATATTTTCGCCCAAGGAATCCATTTCCGGACTCGGAATTATCAAATTCAATGTCAAATTACGAAATTGCCCTTGGCAGCCCTACTTTTGGGGTTTTAGGGGTGTTTCCGTAATTATGCTTTCTCGGCCTTTTTTGAAAAAGTGCCCAACTGTAACCCCACCTATTTTCGCCCACTGAATCCAATGGAATCATCAAATCATTGAAAATCCAACTCTAAGACCCATTTACAGCCTTGGCCGAAATATACATGTTCTCCAAGAAAAATTGGGGTTTTACGATTTTGGCTCCGTAAACGCATTCCTTTCTACTCCTAACCACTTTATTCACTATTACATTAGGTTATAACTACCATTTGAACCAAAATTGGGCAGCATAACCCTTAGGAAACTCAATTTCCAAACTTTAAAACCAATGGCAATCCGGCGAAATTACACCGATTAAATTGCCCACAGCAGCCAGAATAAGCAATATACGAAAGTTTGGAAGTTACCTCAAGCTCCCTCTGGCTTTTCCCAAATTTGGCTGAACCCTAGCCTCTTTGAAACACCAAATTTTGAGCTTCACAACCTTAAAGAATAAAGAGGAGTAGCTTAGAGTCGGAACTATACGCGTTAGGAGCTAGTTCGTCGGAGAAATCGGCTTACCTTGCGAGATTTCTTCCTCTTTTTCTCTCTTTTCTCCAAGCTCTCTTCACGTCTTTTTTTTCTCTGAAATGGGTCGGGAATGGCTGATCAAGATGATGGAATTGCTTTTAATTCCATGTTGATGTCACCTTACCACATGATGATGTCATAATTTCTAATTTCACATTTTCGGATTTTCTGGCAGATTTTCTGCCCAACTTTGAAAAATCATAACTAATTCTAGAAAAATCGAAATGAGGTGATTCCAAATCCAAATGAAAGATATTTAAGTCCTCTTCATAGGAAAAATATTGGCCATTACTGAAAATCACCACAAAATTCCCAGAATTTCAATCTTTGCATACCGTTCCAGAAAATAATTAATTTCGCTGGGCAAACTTCAAAAATCCAAAACTCTTAGGTCACAAATCAAAGTGATACAAATTATATGTTCATTTTGAAGCTTGACATGTGAAATTTAATACTGGAAAATTTCAGAATTTTTAGACACCATTTGCCTATTTAAAACGTTCATACAAATTGGCTGCCCTGTACAGAGTTTCAATGGACAGAGTTTTCAACTTTTGCACGATTGTTCCCAATGGTTCCAATTTCACAATAAACACTCTCCCCACATGAATTTTCACAAGGAAGCCATTGGAATCATTAAAATATCCAAATTCCCATCACACATTCTCCAAAAGTGTTTATTCAACAATAATTATATCCACTTTTAAAGTCATTAGCCCTTAATCACTTTTTGGGATATTACAATTAGCACTCCATTTAGCTCGATGTCCCTTAGTGAGTCACTAGCATTCCTTTTTCCATTCTTTCAGAAAGTTGGTTTTAAAATCATAAGCACTAGGGGCTTTAAAACCTAGGCCTAATATAACAAATTTCATCCACAACTCTTTGAAATAAAGGGCACTCCAATGCTTTAAATGAAATGCAGTTGACTATAGCCCATTTAGCAATAAGCATCTTCACATTGTGTTGTGCTTCTTTTGTTGCTAAAGCACTCTTGATACTTGGTTGAGCTTCGGGAGTTGTCCTAAGAGCAAAATAATTATCCATAGTTCAAGGAGCATCCCTTCTTAGCGGCACTTTCAGGAATTGGAGCATCAACATTTTCTTAACATCATCTTTTAAATCTTCAACTTCAATAGACTTTTTCTTTAAACTTTCTTTCAAAGACGCTGTAATCCTATGATGTACATCATGAGGAACCTTTTTATAAGAAGCAATTTGACCAATAGCACTAGCAAGATGTTGCTTCATCCTATGTATGCCACCTCTTCTATAACTATTAGCATGAAAAAAGACATGTATATATATTATGTGTCCTCTCTTTTTTGTAGGCAATGTGTGCCTATACTAGATCAATTTTGGTCTAAAATGAGGTATTTGGAGTAGGACTTAGATTAGTGTTTGAATTGGGAGTTGGAGATTTGGAATTAGGAGTGTTAGGTTTAGTATTGGGACTAGTAGTGCATTCTCATTTCCAGAACTAAAATATCCATCCTTGCAACAAAATATCAAAATCTAGTGAGCAATTATTTTTCATTTTTTCAGATCATGGTCCCCTCAAAGAAGTAAATACCAAATTGAAATCACAGTGAAATCAATATATAAATAGTAAATCACACAGAAGGAAAACAAAGGCAACAAAGAAATAAAAAATACATCAGTTTGTATAAATGAAGAGGCATTCAGACTCTGACTTCAGACACTCAGTTGCATAAAGGGAGATTGTATAAATGAATAAGAATGATGATAGCATACCACAACGAAATCAATATATAAGCATGAGGATAGCATATCACAGTGAAATCAATAGACTATCACCATCACAAAAAAAAACCTTTGAGAAAATCCTAAATTAGTGAAATCATAGTGAAATCAATATATAAGAGTGAGGATAGCATAAATGGAGAATGTAGAGGCAGATGCATTCAAACACTCACCATCATATAAAGCTTGCCGCTTGTCGTTTCACTGGCGTAAAGACGAGAGGAAGTGAAGTTGGGAAGATGGAAGGAAAAGAAAGGTAGAGGGTCGAAAAATTTGAAATTTCTTTCTCTGAGACTTTGACTTAGTTTCAATCAAGGCATAAGGTCAGGGATTGAAGCTGGAGAAGGAGGAGGCGATGTGATTTTTTTTTCATTAAAATGTCCTAAAATGATGCCGTTTTAGGACATTACCGTTGAAAAAACAAATTGACTTGGGTAACTTGCCCCAACACTACGGTTTTCCTGAGTTAAAGTTGATTCAGGAGAGTCGACCAGATTTGACCAAGTTAACTATTTCCCTGACTCAATCATCAAACCAAACCGAACTAGGGTGAGTTCACTGATTTTCTGATCAAATCAGCCAGTCTAGCCCAGTTTTTTATTCATTGCTGCTGACCATTCAACATTCACATCTAACTTTGCTGATAACTAGGCATACACATGTCTAGTCAATTGATGACATAGAGAGATGCATTGTCTATAGTGTTAACCGATGATGTGTCAACATGGTGTGGCTGTTAAATGCTAATGTGGCACCATCTGATGGGGATACGTGTTACGGTTGAATAACAATGACATGGTACATTGACTCCCATGTCATCGTCTTCAACCTCCAACCGGGTAGTCTTGACCTGGTTGAAGCTCTGGCGGGTCATCACAACCTGCAAACTTTGGAAGGTCAGCATTTTTCGCATTCTTAGTGTCATTGGAATCCTTACAACATGAACTATAGATACATGACTTTTATTAAACATCTGTTTTGAAGATCAAACCATGAGTAACTTAGAGGCGGCAATAACGTGACCTGTCAACTTCTCTTCTTCATATCTCCCTCATTCAAACTCTGTTTAACATGATCTAAGTGTCATTGGAATCATCTTTTATAGCTCTACACATCCATAACCTCAAATCATAAGAAAACACTCATTTTTTAAAACCCAATTTTTTTAGCTTCTTCAGTCGATGTCGACAGCACTTTGTAACATGTTTTGGATGCATTTTCTCTATGTTTTATGAACTCTTCAATCTTTTGTGGGTTTACGTCTATTATTTTTAATCCCATATAGGTTTCAAAAACTCAACTTTAATCAAATGAAAGAAGTGAGGAGAAGAGGAGCAAAATTGCGAGGAGAGGAAAGGAGTAAACAATACAGAATAACCAATATTTATGTACAGAAAACACGCATGATATACACACACACACATATTCGAATTCATATTGGTTCAAGCATGAATATCATATATTCATATGTATTAAAATATGCTTAAAGCAAATGCACAGCAGAATAAAAGAACATATGATGGGGATATAAATAGATTATACTACATGCTTATTCATAAAGAATAATCACAGCCTCAAGATCAACCTGCTCTGATGTCAGTGAAGGAAAATAAAATTAGGAGAGAGAAAAGAGACTTGCATACCGAGGTAAGTCCACGTTCAGGCCAGGTCAAAACTTCCATGCTCCAAAACTTGGGCAAGATAATGCTCATGTAATTATTAGACTACTAGAGCTTAATTAGGATTGGCATAGCAGATCACTAGAACAAGAAAGATGGTAGAAGAGAAGAGATTGACAAATAGCTCAATGGCAGGGGTGAGATTCAACTGAATGAGGCACATCCTATTTATAGAAGTCTAGAGGGACCACTAATTAGGAAGTTATGTGTACTCTTACTTTCCCTCTAAGTAATAATAATGAAATTAATTCTTAATTAATTTTCTAATATACAATTACTTATTTCTCAATTAACAAATCCATAATTAATGCTAATTTGTTTCTTATTTGATAAAACTACTTGTTTCTTAATTAAATAATTCGGGCCCTCAAGGGTGGACCTGGACCCAAAGTCCAACATATTGTATGACTTAAATCAATAACATCAAACATTTATGATAAATTAATTAAACACACAAATATAATATTGGACCGGTCCGACCGTTGCCCGATGCACTGAACGGCTTGTTCTTCCTGGCTTGGCCGTTTAGCAGGTCCAGCCGAATTGGGCCATTTCAACCTGGATATTGGGTTGAGATTCGGAGTTAACCCAAGACCCGAAACGGTTTTTAAAAAACCGAACGGCCCAATCCATTATTTAGAAATGCTTGGGGATCAGAAAAAAATCTAGATCGGAGGCATCTGATTGAAGTGAAAAAAAAACACAAACACACACATTCTACCAAAAGAAAACCTAAATCGACAACAGAAACCTAAATCTTTGACCTCATAGTTTCAACTTTCAATTTCTTCCTCTTTACAATCGTAGAAGCAGAGAAACCCCATCTCCTAAATTTGAAAGTCTCTAAGCTATCAATTTTCCTTCCTTGCTTTGGACTCAACTCCCCTTGTTGATTCACGCTAAACAGAAATGACCATGAGCTTCAGCCTTCAAGGTAAGAACTGAATGCTTTGCCCTTTTTTTTATAGCATGCTTTGCCCAGTTTTGCTCTGCGAAAGACCAAATTAATGGCTTTATCAGTTTATCCTCTCCCTATCCACTGATTGCTAATTTAAAAATAAAAAGTGTGAGGGACCACCCATGTGCTTGATGGCTTTATCCTCTCCTTATCCATCGTTTACCAATTTAAAAAGTTAGTTTAAGGCAGGGACCACCCAAATGCAAGTTTTGTTTGCTTATTGTTATGATTAAATATGGATGGCTATTTTGGTAGTATGTGAGATAAATTAGAGAATCGATTATGCTTTTATATCATGGTAAAGGACTCTATCTTATGTATAGGGAGTAAATACTATATGGTTTTGTTTATATACCAAGTGAAAGTATTTATTGGTTTCCTTCTTCCTGTTTGATTTGTTTTTAATGATTTTAATGTATTGAAACTTTGGATTTAGGAAAGATGATATATTTTAGATTTTGTATGTGTTTATTTTTAAGTGATATTAAAATTTCATATATATTTTTATATTTACATAATTATCTATACATATAATATTATTTTTATTTAATTATTACGTCATCGGTTTGACCGCCGATTCAACCGGTCCAACCATGCGACCCATGACCTATTGAATTACAGGAGAGACTCGTGGCGTAATAGAATTGAAGATTTGAATCCTGCTTTTACATTTATACAGCATGCACAATTTTAATAATAGCAAAGTGGGATGAGGATGATGATAAAACACATATCACTTCATCAAAACACTTGCCTAGCTTGTGAGCATCCCAATAAGAAATTTCAAAATCTATCAAGTCAAAAAAAAAACTGTCTAAAAACTTGTGATGTTGAACAAGTTTTGATATTGACAATTCTTAACCACATTGGATTTTAAGCTTCTCCTAGAAAACATTATTTTGTTATCATTATTTTGCTGTATGTTTCTTTTTCGAGGTTTTATTGCGAAGGTATTGCTTCTTTCTTATTCATTTGTTTGGACGAAGAGTGTTTGGGATGTGATAGACCCCATTTATGACACTGATGACTTTTCCTTCTCATCCTGAGAATGTCACAATCCAAAAGAAAGAAACTGTAACTAGCGTAGTTTGGGGTGTGAGATGAGACACCAATATCCTATGATAAAGTATACTCCATCTGGTCGTTACTTATTACCATTGTTTATAAAACCGAACCGGATCAGCTGATTTGACCAGTTGGACTGTTAGCGGTAATTGAAGCGAGCTGGATATATGCGTTGGACCGTTTTCCTGAGGGAGCCATTTTGAGCCGTCGTTTAGCCGGTTTTGTGCCGTCAACTGTTTTGAGCCAAAAATCGGACCGGTTTTTCAAAAACCGACTTGCCCAATAAAAAAGTGGGAAATGTTCTCTTTGCAATTTTTTTTATATTTGATGCTAAAAAAAATTAAAAAATGGCATATAAATTTTAGATATGTTACTTTATTTTATTTATATTATATGTTACTAATTTTAATAATTTGGTTTGTTGCATACTATTTTATAAAAATGTTTTTGAAGAAAAAGGCAATGAGATTTATCTTCAAGCTAAGGATGAAATTAGAAGCATTGGGATTGGATTGAAGGTCTTGATTTTGGGTCATTTCCTCAAGAAGTTTATGACATTTACCACTTTAGTCATATTTATAAGTTCATTTTAACTAAATTTTATATACCAAGGAGAGGTGGTTAACTCAATGCTTATAGGTTAAATTTACAACTATGCCCTCATTTAAGAATGGATACTTTTCAACTTTTTCTTCTCTATTTATCTTTAAATTATTTCTTCATTTGTATAATAAATAGGGGTAAACTTGTCACAATCTCATTTATTACACTGAAACTGGACTTATAAATAGGACCATTTTTTTTTTTGTAAAAAAAATTATTAATAAGACCAGAGTGGTATAGTCTAAATGTCTTTCAAGAAACTCATGCTCGGATCAATTAAGAGCCATCAATATTTGACAAGTCATGAAATCATTATTGTTAATGTATTTTGCTAGGTTGATGATTGATTTAACATTCTTCCTTAAATGGTATTTTGTGACTTTATTAACTTCATATGAAATTAGACTAAAGATTAATTGTAATATAATATATATATATATAAATAAATAAATAAATAAATATATATATATATATATATTATTTTTAAATTTAATTATTACACCACCGGTTTGACTGAACGACTCGACCATTCCAACCTGTTGAACCATAACCTACTGACCTTTCCTGCTCGATGTTCGGTTCGGCCTTTAAAACATTGTTTTAAACTCATGGCAGACTTGTTATTACATGAACGTTTTGTTTTTCCTTTTTTTAATAGTACATGCGTTCAACATTTATTGTGCAGAGGACTAATATCCAAAAGTTTGTCTCATTGGTTCCTATTTTTGGTTTATATATTGCACACACATAAGTAAAGTTCAAGGTAATATAGGTGTGGTATATCTATTCTGCAACTGCCAATATGGTGACTTATAGTTTTAATTTTTTGTATTATACATTTTATATTATAGATGAAATATAGTGAAACATATTTGAATTTAGTTTGCTAATTGTGATAAACAAATTTTGATATGCAGTTATTATTGAATATTGAATAAATTACCTGTATTACTACCCATTGAATGTATTACTACATCTCAGTTAGTCTGGCAAACTTAGTACAGATCAGATGGCCTATGAGTTTTTTCCACCGCATTTGCTAAAAATTTTTTCCAATCTTAAGATATTCAAAAACAATATTTATCTTAGACATGATGTAACAATGTTGTTCTAACTTTTTAATTATGTCATAATGATATGATATTGTAATAAATAATTTGAAAGTTAGTTAGGTTAGTAAATTAGAATAGTGGGATTAACCATTAGGGGCACTAGCTAAACATGGCCTTACCCCGTGTCTAATTACTAATAAGTCTCTGAATAATGAACCCCTAATCCCTGTGGTATTATTATGTTTTTCCCTACTGTTCCTATTGCCTTTATATATTGCAGTCTACCCACTTGTAAAGATTGATATGTTTCTGCTAATAAAACTCCTGTACTATCCAAGATTATATCTCTCCTTACTCATCTACCTCTCTACTTCTCCTAATTTCTTCTTCTCAACCCTCTGCTTTCTTCTCTTCTACCCTAAATTCCCAATTCCAAAAACATTCAGATTACAATAGCTTATCAGTGGTATTAGAGCTTTTCAATTCTTGGTCTTGGTTATTGGCTTACTATGTTGAATGGTGGAAACAAAATCCCAAGAAAACTTAAGAATTATGGATGAAAGAATGCAAACTATGGAACAGAAATTAGGAACCTTCGAAGACTCAGTAGAAACACTCCATGAGTTAGTCCAAGGATATCGAGATGAGCTCCAAATGGTTTAGCATGGGATGTAGGACAACCTTAAAGCCATGACTCAAGAAATTATAACCTTGGCGGCGGTAGTGAAAAGAATTAATCAAAATGGTCCACCAAGGTTACTGGAATTTCAAGAAAGGGGAGGAAACGGTCGACCCCAGTACCACCCTTGACTCTTTTGTTGAGAATGAATGCCTTTGTGTAGTCTGAACCTGCTAGTGAAGCCTTCCATCGCCTTAAGGAGGCATTAGTTTCAGCATCGGTCCTTATTCTTCCTAATTTCACTAAGCAATTTGTGGTGGAGTCTGATGCATGTGGAGTGGGAATAGGTGCTATTCTAATGCAACAAGGGCAGCCTCTTGCATTCTTTAGCAAGGGTCTCTCTCCACGGCACCAAAATCTCTCATTTTATAAGAGAGTTGATGGCAGTGGTGCTACATTGGCACCAATACCTTGAAAGAGGCAAGTTTATCATTTGCACAGATCAGCAAAGCCTTAAATTTCTGTTGGGTTAGCAACTTAAGACGCCATTTTAGATGTTTTGGGTGGAAAAACTTGCTAGTTTTGATTATGATATAGTGACAAGAAAGGGATGAATAACTCTGTGGCTAATACACTTTCCTGTCTTCCTAAGCAACAACTAATGCAAATGACTTATAGTACTACATCACCGGAATTGTTGCAACATGTAAACGATAGTTGGCATGTCAATGACTTTACTCACTCTCTACTTGCAAAGGTGCAACAACATGAGGGAGTGTGAAGTCACTTTACTAGAGATGGTACTCTTTTGCGAAGAAAGGGTAAATTAGTTGTAGGCAAAGTGGAGGCTCTTCAGTTGCATATTCTTGAGTGGTTCCATTCAAGCCCTCAAGGTGGCCATTCGGGAATCCAAGCTACTTATCACCATATTAAAGGTCTCTTTTAGTAGAAAATGTTAATGAATGATGTGGTTGAGTATGTTAAAAGGTATGACACATGCTCTAAGTGCAAGTATGAGACTATAGCTTCTCTAGGGTTGTTGCAGCCATTACCTATACCTAGCAGGGTATAGGAGTCGATTGCCATAGACTTCATTCAAGGAAGTCACAAGGGAACGATACTATATGGGTAGTCATAGATCGAATGAACAAGTATGCCCATTTTATACTTATTTCTCTTCCCTTTTTCGCCTCTATCTTGGCACAACATTTTATGGATCACGTTTACAAACTCTATGGTGCCCTAACTAAAATTGTGAGTGATCATGACTCCCTCTTTGCTAGTAGCTTTTGGAAGGAATTTCTTTGTGTGTTGGGTGTGGACCAAAAGCTTTCTATAGCTTATCATCCTCAAAAGATAGGCAATTGGAAGTGCTTAATAGGTTTTTGGAGATGTATTTGCGATGTATGTATTGGGAGAGGCCTAAGGATTGGGCTAAGTGGATTTCACATGTAGAATGGTGGTACAATACAACATACCACACAGTCACTAAAGCTACACCATATGAGTTGCTTTATGTGCAACAACCTCCACTACACACCCCTTATTTACCCCATAATTAAGTACTAGAGTTGGTGGATCATAGATTCATGGCTAGAGAGGAAGTTCTAGCACTTTTGAAGCATCATTTGCACTATACAACAAACTTAATGAAGTAAAGGGCTTATTTGCATAGGACAGATCATGAGTTTTAGGTAGGGCAATGGGTGTTCTTGAAGCTCAAGCCCTATAGGCAAATCTTTACAGCAATAAGAGTTTCTCAGAAGTTAGCTCCTAGATTTTATGGACCTTATTGGGTGATAGAGAAGGTTGTAGCTGTTGCATATAGGCTAGCATTGCCACCAGAGCCTAGAATTCATTCTACTTTTCATTTTTCTTTATTAAGGTTGTGTCTGGATTCTACTGTGAGGCTTAGGCATCCTCCTGTTGAATTTTCAGAGTTGCCACCGCCCATGGAACCAGAGAGCATTCTGAACCAAAGGACTAAGAAGCGTCGTAAGGGAATGATTACAGAAGTGTTGGTTTAATGGAAGGGCTTACTTGACGAAGAAGCCTCTTGGATGGCCCTTCACTCTTTCCAACAATAATATCCTACTTTTGTGGTTCCTAATCCTTGAGGTCAAGAATGTTTTAAAGGGGGGTATTGATATGATAATGTAATAAATAATTTGAAAGTTAGTTGGGTTAGTTAATTAGAAGAACGGAATTAACCATTAGTGGCACTAACCGTTTAAGAGGGCTACTAGCCAAATATGGTTTACCTGTGTCTAATTACTAATAAGTACCTGATTAATGAACCCCTAATCCCTGTGGTATTATTATGTTTTTCCCTACTGTTCCTATTGCCTATATATATGGCAATCTACCCATTTGAAATGACTGATATGTTTCTGCTAATAAGACTCCCGTACTATTCATGATTATCTCTCTCCTTACTCTTCTTCTACCTCTCTACTTCTCTCAATTTCTCCTTCTCAACCCTATGATTTCTTCTCTTCTACCCTAAATTCCCAATTCTAAAAACATTCACATTACAATAGCTTATCTCATGACTCATTTGTTCTTTTTAATTAGGCATGGGTGACTGGTATGCATTTACGGACAAGATTCACAAAGTTGTTCCTATGGACCAACAGCCTAAACTGATTCAAATGGATTTATGTGTGGGCAGTTTAAAACATACATAAAATGGGTTCGATTAGTGGGGTTATTGCATCCATTTGTTAATTTTTTTGTTAGTCAAAAACTTTTTATATCTCATATTGCTATGCAGATAGTAATGTGTAACGATGAGCATATAGCGGGAATGGGTGGTTACATAAGCTTGTGTGTGGTTTTTGATATATGTGGAACTTCTTTTTAATATACTTTGCAGTTTTTTTTAACTATTGATATGTGAGATTTAATTGGATGGTGAAGGAAGAGCATATGGTGATCTTTTGATATATTCTTTCTATTGTATATGAGCGTTTTGTGTGTGTGTGTCTGTATATTAAATTGAAAAATCTTGCCAGTTTTGATTGAACATCAAACTTGGCTGACAAGAGCCAAGCTAGCATAAAAATATGGTTTTTCCTTGTCTATGTTCATGATTAATGATGTCATCATTCATTACTGACCATAACTTTGTTCTATTTCAGCTAACAGTTATTGGTTTGGCTACTGATGATAACCCGTTTGGGGTCGTGCTTGAAGGGAATTTGTAAGTTTTGACTATTTACTCTTTTGTTCATTAATCAAAGTCAAAATATTTCTTCGGAGTATTTGATTAATTTATTTTTGTTGCCTATTGTTTCCCATTTTACTAGACTAATAATTTGTTCAAATGTTACACATCCAAGTGTGAGCATGCTTTCCAAATGCGCTATTCATTTCTAAAGCCATAAAAACGGTTGAAGGTTGTGTCTAATATGCCTATGGTGCGGAAATTTTTATGAGGAACTGTGTTTCTTATTACATTTTGTAGGGGACAAGCATCATGCACTGTTGCTGCTGTTGTTGGAGGAAAGAGTTTGGCATCTTATATATATGAAAAACTCATACATTATTATTCTCTTCCCCCCCCGATATGGCTATTACATCCTCTAGCTTTTCCATATTTGCGTTTTATTATGTGAGATTCTATCCGTTTGTTTTTTTGTCCTTCAAAAAACACATTTTCATAAATTTTTTCTACTTTATGTGGTTCAATTTATGCAAATAGTAGGGCTGATAAGGCACAGGTGAGTAATAAATCAGCATAATCTATTATATGGGCTACTTTGTTTGATTCTGTACCATATTGGAATGTGATGGAATTCTCAATAAGATAGCAAGGTCAATCACATTTGCACTGTCAATGGAAGTCATTTGCGCTGTCAATACTAAAAGCCTTCTTTGCTTGCTTCTTGCTTTCCTGTTTTCATATGCCTAAAAAATTCGAAGCTTCTAAATATTTTTTATACTCCTTTTTCTCTTTATGCCTCCCCATTTGGAATTTGATTTAAATGTTCATTGTACGTTTAAAATAGTCCCAACTAATTATGTGCCTCAAGGTGATCACATAGACCTTCGGCAATAGGCAAAATTATTGATCTAGACTCAATAATTTGCATTAAATCATTGGCAATAGGCAAAATTCTTCTAAAATAGCATCATGTACACGTGGGTGTGTGTATTAAATTGCAGGGCTTGTGAAGATCATGATTGTACAGCTCAATATCCTGTGTCTAATATTGTGTTTTCTGTATTCTGTTTAGGGCAAGAGCTCATTGCAACAGTTATTGATTGAAGGGTAGAGAATATACAGGCTTCTCTTTTGCTTTGCTAGAGAGTATATATTATTCAAGATATTTTACTGATGATGAACACTGAGTTATCTTGTTTCATTATTTTGTGTTGATATCAGCCCTGGTATGATCTTTTTTCAATTAAATGTTGGATATTCATTAGTTTATTGATCGAGTGTGATGGTGTTGGATTATCAAGTCAGCAATTTCACTACCTTCCTATGTTTTTATGTTGCAAAGAACTTCTACCAACTTATGTGTAATATACAAGGAACAAAAAACCGGACCGGGTAATGAACCGGTCATGGAATAGGTTCAAGGGTTAATGGTTCAACCGGGGTCGAACCAGTGGTCGAACCGGTCATATTAAAATATTATAATTTATTAGTAATAATATATATATTATTATATTTTTAAACTTCTGTAGATAAAATTAATTGATTATATTACCATGTTAATATAAATAGGTAAGTATAATATTGTGATGAATATAATTTGAAGATAGATGAAAAACGAAATTTTGATTTAAATAAATAATAAATTTAGTCATTTATAATTTTATATATGTAAAATATATTAAATAATGATAACATATGAGAGGTGAGTACTTTTCGCGCACAGTAGAAATATGCCGCATATCCACACATATCTACTGAAGTACTGATCATTCTATGACTTTCAAAGCATTGGAAGTTGAACAAATAAATAATAAAAAAATAGAAGGGAGGAGTTCAATGCCACAAAATTCAAAAATAAATAATAAAAAAATGAAAAGGAGGAATCCAAAGCAAAGCCGTTCTCCGAAGTCCAAGGCGAAATCATCTTCTTCGATTTTTCAATGTTTCATCTTCCATCCTTCTTTTTTCTTTTATCTCTCCTCCGAAATCATCTTTATCTTCATCTGCAGATCCTCCATTTTCCAATCTCTGCATTTAAAAAAAATCATCTTCAGATCCTTTCACGAGATCTTCAGCAACCAGATCCTGTCATCACCTTTTCTTCATCAACCTTCACAGTCTCGGCATCTTCCATCTGCTGCAGGTCGCCGTCGTCGTCTAACGCTGAGATGGGTACAGGGTCGCCGTCGCCGTCGGATACTGAGCTAGGGAACAGGTTCGTCGTCACCTGATTTTCGTTTGCGAGAGGAGATCGTTTGCTCAAGTTTTAGTCTTTCCTATTTCGATATTTCTAAATCTGATCATTTCAGCAAGATCCCATCTCACTCTTCTGTATTTTTTTTTTAAATTTCAAGTGACTCAGCCAAACCGCCTAGCTCGGCGGTTTTGCCTAGTCGCTCAAGAACCGGCCGGGTCGACCAGTTTTGGCCGAGTCGACCCTCCTCCCCTCACAGGCAGCAGACCGGACCGGACTTGGGATCGGTTCGCCGGTTTTCCGGTTCGACCGGCCGGTCCGGTCCGGTTTTTCATTCCATGGTAATATATTTAGGCATCTAATATTCATAATTATTGTGAGTTACCGGCATTTATAATATTCAACATTTAAGAACTGCATCAGGTAAAAAAAGTTCATTTAAGAACTGCAAAAATTTGTGCATAAACTTTTTAAATGCTGTTCTGGCTTGGATTTCAATTTTTTACTAGTGAATGGTACAAGCATTGAGAAGTAATGTCAGAAATGTCTGTCAATTTTTTTTGGGGTGGGTGGGGGAGAAGTTGATAATAACAGTGTAACTATTGTAATATCAAAACGTATTCAAATCATTTTTAGTTTATATTGTAGCATTTGCATTTGACATTGATTTTTATATTATTAAATAATATTACTTTGAATTTAAAATTCAATTAATATTTTAATATAATTCACTTTCTGATATTATATTGATATTATTAAAAATGTTTGAGATTCATTTATTTTTGTCTTAAAAATTGAAAGCGAATGCAAAATCTGAACAAATTATAATGGGGATGCTTAACCAAGTATTTTTAAGTGGTTAAGGAATTTTTCATATTTAATGACAAAAAAGTATGTTTTTTTAATGTGCATACTATTAAGTTTTGTCTTAAATAAAAGGGAAAGAATCCCTCTTATCGCATTGATCCGGGGCACAACCCATTATAAAAGTGAAACATCTCTAGCATTTTATAGTGGTGGGACTTGAACCATTATGAAATGTGAAACAATGGGTTATTCTAATATTAGGATGTAATTTATTGCCTCAATGATGATTGTAAAAAGCAAGGTTCTGCCTTTTAATAAGTTAGGACTTAGTGTTTTCAATATTAGGATGTAAATCCAGGTCCAAAAAAAAAATATTAGGATGTAAATTTTTGTATTAATAATCAACACAAGAAGTAAGAATAGTTCTAACTTTTGATAAATTAATATAGGTGTATTTGAGGTGTTTAACTATATTTCTTCTCATAACAATTATATATAACCTTACCACTTAAATTTAATGTCTCTGTGCAACGTTTTGTCTTGTTTGAATCTATATTACCGAGATCTCTTGAGAGTTTTCAGATAATCAACCATATAATGAGACTTTTTTTTATATTTTTTTGTTTCTTAGGACCATACTGCATTTTTCCTATTAAATAATGCACCTATCCATCTTATAAAGTAAGCACGTATAGATAAATGATTGCTTCTTGTAGTTAGGGCTGAGTAATGGGCGGGTTGGGCTGACCTTCCCCGCCCGTTTATGTCTTAATGGGTACAGGTTAGCCCGTACCCGTTAAGTACCTGAGATAGCCTAGCAATAAACGGGTTGGATATACCTGTCTAAATTTGGGCGGGTAATGGGCAGCCCATTTAGCATATGATATTAAAAAAATCCCTGTTATTGTAAAATGTAAAACAATTCATTGCCATACTTTAAGTTCTACAGTACTGCGCTTTTGCATTTGACAAACACATAATACTCATATAACTGTCTGTAATGTACCTTTTAATTTAAATTAAAACATCACATAGTAACATTCACAATCAGAATTTAAGCCTTAAATCACAACTAAAAAGAGTATTCAAACTTTGAATCTAAAGGAACAAAACTGTTAATAAAAGTCATTCAATAAAAGCATTGACATCTTTCCATAATCAGTTTTCTTAACATGCATCATCCTTGCATTTCTATTGAATCTTCAATAAAACCAATAAATAAAAAAAATAAACAGGCGGGTATGGGCAACCCGAAGGGGTACCCATAGCCCGCCCGTCTAATGCTTAAATGGGCGGGTAATTTGCCCGCCTGTTACAAACCTGTTTTGGGCGGGCCCAAAATGGGTAAATTTATTACGGGTGTGGGCGGGTTTATCGGGTTGCAGGCTCCTTGCTCAGGCCTACTTATAGTGTTCTCAAAAGTTAAAAGAACTAATGGAAAACAAGGGAAATTTAGGAAAAATGTGTCATATTTATTATAATTATTTAACTTAACTAACTTCTTTAATTTATTCAAATTAGTTAAATAGTTTTTATTTTTTTTAAAGAGTCAACACCAAATAAACAACAATCAACACCAACTCATTGTTCTTCCAAGGAAAACAAAAGCCCATTTATATAAATAGCCCACTTGGCAAAATCGGTGCAAAGTAAAGTCGGACTTTTTCCTCACAATTACCCAGTTCATTTGGATCACAAGATGGGCTTCCTTGATGGATACTAATTCAAGTCGGACTAACCCGACCCTGAAATGTAGGGTTTTGATTGGAAAAAAAAATGAAAAATAAAGCTAGGGATTTTGCTGGTCTCGAGATAAAAGAGATAGTCCTTATCTTGTATGGTTGCCTCTTCCATTCCAGTGAGGGATCCATCTTAGTGAAGATTCAAACCACATTTTCTAAGAAATTTAACGAAAGGTACTAACTTTTCTGCTCAAATTTATGTTTCCGATGTCCTTTCATGTTATTGATTTGGCTTACAATTTCTTAGTACAATCGGTGTCATATCTTGCTTTTGAGTTGGCGTGAATTGGCTTTTTCGATTGTTTTTGTGATGGTTTGGTAATATTTGGGGCTGCCTCTGTGTTTCGACCGAAGGCGGGCTGTGTTGATTCTCTCGTCTTTATTTTGGGATTTTGAAACTGGTCGAAATCTAGAAGTGAGATATATCTGGGATTTTGGAATTGTGTTTGGTTTCATCAGATTATAAACTTGACAATTTAGTACAGGCTAACACTTGTAGTATGGTATATTAGTGAAATGCTGAGCTTGGGAGTTCCTTAAGCCATTGAATCTAATGAACTTATCGTGTTTTCCTTTGAGAATGCAGTTAGTGATGTTTCTTGCGGGGCCTTAACTGAAAAGATTTATAAAGATTATTTATTTTCTTGGGTGTTGATGAGTATGGACCAAAAACTTCATCTTCTGCTCCATAATAGATTTTAAAGTGCAGACCGATGTTTGCAAGTGTTGTTAATTGTTTGTTGATGATATGGTGCCTGAGGCTGAAGCTCAATTAAGTTTCTTGGGAAACTAATGCACTGAGGGTTACATTCTTGTTCCTGTATTTGTTCTGGATGGTTATGTCCGGATAGGCTGATACTCATTCACCCTAGATTGTTTTTGTTCTTTCGAAGTTTTTGTGACGTACATTAACAATGTTACACTAATTGCCCACATTCTGAGATTTTATAGTACCCTAACTTCTCGTCCATTATTTACCTTGAACTTTGTTAAGAGTATTCTGCGGGCTTTTGGTAATTTTTGCTTCATTGGATTTAGCTATTGGGAATTTGTGGAAGGAAGCACTCACCTAGTCACTAGAGATGTAATTTCTATTATCAATTTTTTGATTGACAGGTAGTTTTAGTAGAAATTGAAACTAAAGATGTTGTTAGTGTAGGCTTCCTGAATTTTGGGGAGGCTAATGTAATGTACTCCCATGCATGCACATGCATGCAATATACATGTGATTGTATCAATTTGTGATTTTTGTGACAATGTATTAAACCAACGGAAATTTATTGGAAGTTCACCTATTTTCAGGAGAACAAAAGGTGAAGTCAGGGCTCAAACTGCAGCAGCGCTATGGTTCTCAAGTAAGTTGTACTTTCCCTTTCTTTTCTTCATCATCTCTTGTGTATGTGTGTGCTCTCTGCATTCTAGAGCTTTTCCTGAGCCATAATCTCAAGCTTTTCCTGAATCATAATCTCTAGGCATGCTTTTAGTTGATACTCTTCTCGTGTTGTTGGGCCATCTTTTGAAACTTTTATAGGAAAACATAGATTACTGATGAACTCATCAAGCCAAACAGTTAACAATAAGTTTCTGAAACTTCGTGTAATGCCTTGGGATTATTAGCTTTTGCTGCCATCGAAGTATTGCTTTCTATGAGACTCTAGGATCTCATTCTTATTTCATTCATAATACAACTGATAAGCGAATTACAATATACATAGGCAAAGAGAAAAACAGATCAGAGAGACAAAACGGTAGGTGGTATGAGTGATTGACGGAAGCATATGTGTGAGTGTCAACAAATTCATGCTAACCACAAATGTTTGGTGCTGACATTACTGACTTTTAACACTCCCCCTCAAGCTGGAGAGTATATGTCAATCATACCCAGCTTGCACACAAATTTTTCAAATGTAGTTTTGCTTAGTGGTTTTGTCAGTACATCTGCAGTTTGGTCTTCAGATCTAATGTAGGACAGATTTATGATGCCTGCTTCAATTTTCTCTTTAATAAAGTGCCTGTCTATCTCAACATGTTTTGTTCTATCATAATAGACTGGGTTCTTGACCATTTCAATGCTGGCTTTGTTGTCGCATCAAATTTGCATTGGTCCCTCGTATGGAATTCCCAACTCCTTCAGTAATCTGATGACCCAAAGTCCTTCACGTACTCCATGATTAACAGCTCTCAGTTCGGCTTCCGCACTACTTGGTGACACCACAGTTTGTTTCTTGCTTCTCTATGTAACAAGATTTCCCCACACATATGTGCAATATCCTGAGACTGATCTTCTAGTCTCTCTATCCCTTGCATGGTCTACATTAGTGTATATTTCGATATCCCTGGTAGTGCATTTCTTAAAGAAGATTCCTCTTCCAGGGTTAAGCTTTAAATAGCTTAGGATTCTATATACAGCTGTCATGTGTTCTACTTGTGGCTGGTGCATGAATTGACTTGCTATTTCGACTGCATAACTAATGTCTGGACGTGTATGGGTCAAATATATGAGTTTTCCGACAAGTCTTCTGTACTGTTCTGTGTTGACTGGAACACCATTTGGTTTGATTCCTAAGTGACAACCTTCTTCCATTGGTGTTCCCTCAGGTTGTGCCCCTAGCATTCCAGTTTCATGCAACAGATCTAGGGTATATTTCCGCTGAGATATATTAATACTCTTTTTAGTTCTTGCCATTTCCATGCCTAGGAAATACCTCATTTGTCCAAGGTCTTTCACCTGGAACTCAGTTGACAAGTCCTGTTTTAAACGAGCAATTGATTCTTCATCGTTTCCTGTAATGACTATGTCATCAACATAAACGATCAAAATGGTGGCTTTGCCGTTAACACGTTTGATGAACAATGTGTCATCTGCTTGTCCCTGAGTATACCCAAGTCTTTTCATTGTCTTGGTGAATCTACCGAACCATGCTTGAGGAGATTGCTTAAGTCCATACAATGACTTGTTGAGTTTACACACAGAGTTGTTGGGGGTTGCAATTCGATCTGGAATCTCCATGTAAACTTCTTCCAAGTTTCCGTTTAGAAAGGCATTCTTCACATCTAGTTGATGCAACGACCAATCCAAGTTTACTGCGATTGATAGTAGCACTTGGATAGTATTAAGCTTGGCTACTGGAGCAAATGTCTCCTGATAATCAATTCCATATGTCTGGGTGTATCCTTTTGCAACAAGTCTCGCTTTGTATTTGTTGATACTACCATCAGGATTGAATTTAGGGTTAAAGATCCACCTGCATCCTACTGGTTTCTTTCCTTCGGGAAGAGTTGTGATCTCCCACGTTTTATTTTCTTTCAGTGCCCTCAACTCTTCTTCTGCAGCTCTTTTCCAATTCGGATCAGCTATAGCTTGTTGAAACGTGCTTGGGATTTTAATCTGTGCGCTGTTTACAACAAAGCTTTGCATTTTTGCAGATAGATTACCATATGAGACAAAACGTTGAATTGGATGCTGAGTACAAGATCTTACTTCTTTTCTCAATGCAATAGGCCAACCTAGTTCTTCAGGACATGATGAAAGATGTGGTTCAGGTTGAGATGAAAGATGTTCAGCTTCATGATCATTAAGGTGGATAGGACTAGGTTGGTTTGTGGAAGG
Source organism: Inga leiocalycina (assembly GCA_963242795.1). Lineage (NCBI taxonomy): Eukaryota > Viridiplantae > Streptophyta > Magnoliopsida > Fabales > Fabaceae > Inga > Inga leiocalycina. The sequence goes on along the minus strand of OY725321.1, from coordinate 35,948,500 downwards.
TAAGGAGTCTGATGGGTATAGGATTAGGTTGTGGTGATGATAGTGCAGGTTTATCCAAGATTAGCCATTCATTGTCAGTGTACTCCCCCTGAATGGGTAATTTGGGGTAATATGCTTCTTCTTCCAAGAAGACTACATCACGGGAGACAATAAGTTTCTTGGAAGTGGGATAGTAACATTTGTACCCTTTTTGAGTCGGAGAGTAACTAAAAAATAGGCATTTTGTAGCTAGGGCAGCAAATTTATTGCTATCATTGTTGTGAACAAAGACAATACAACCAAATACCTTAGGAGGCAAGGAAGTGATTATGGAGCAATTTGGAAAGTGTTCGAGGAGTGTTTGGATAGGGGTGTGGAATTTGAGGATTTTGGATGGCATGCGGTTAATGAGATAAGCTGCAGTGAGGAGAGCATCACCCCAAAAAATGGTAGGAACATTTCCATTAGTAAGGTTCGGGTTGCTTCCAACAGGTGACGGTTCTTTCGCTCAGCTACTCCATTTTGTTGAGGTGTGTATGGGCAGGAAGTTTGGTGATGAATGCCTTGTTGATCAAGAAAGTTGGTAAAGTTGTTGCTCATGTATTCCTTGGCATTATCACTTCGAAGTACCTTAATGGAGACATTAAATTGGATTTGCACAAAGGTATAGAAGTTTTGAAAAACCTTAGCTACTTCGGATTTGTCTTTCATTAAATAAACCCATGTGGCTCTAGTATGATCATCTATGAAAGTAACAAACCATCTAGCATTGGTAAGGGTTTTTAGTCGTGCAGGACCCCAAATATCACTATGGATTAGTGTGAATGGTGAGGAAGTTTGTAGGGTTGTTTGGGATAAGAAGACCTAGTTTGTTTTGCAATTTGGCAAGTTTCACAATGAAAAGGAATAGAATTTTTATTGAAGAAATTTGGAAACAAGTGCTTCATATAATCAAAACTAGAGTGGCCTAAGCGACAATGCCACAAGGTTACATCATTTTTAGAGTTGGAGCTAACCAGTGCTCTTTTTTCCTTCCTTGCATCTTCTGAGTTTAAGTTTGATTCTTCAAGGTAGAACAATCCATCTCATTCTCTATAAGTTCCAATCGTCCTCTTCGAATTTAAATCCTGGAAAACACAGACATCATTATCAAAGATGATTCGGCACATTCGATCTTTAGTTAATTTACTCACAGATATAAGATTGACAGTGAGTGCAGGCACAAATAGAACATTGTGAATTTTCAAAGAATTAGAGAGTATGACTGTGCCAATTCCTTCAATTGTAGTGTATAGGCCGTTCGCAACTTTGACTCGAAGATTCTCATGAATCAATTTAAGAGTTGCAAACAATGTACGATTACTAGTCATGTGATCAGTTGCTCCTGAGTCAATAATCCAAGCATTTTCACTAGCTCGTACTGTATTTAGAGCTATGATAGAGTTACCTGATTACACAAGATTGATACCAGGCTTAGAGTTAGACTTATTTTGTCGATCTAGGATCCTGCGAAACATCTGCAGTTCCACTTTGCTCAGGGAATCTTTATCTTCAGTTTGTAGCTCAGTTGCAGTAGTATGGCTTTGTTTGTTGATTGCTAGCTTTCCATGAAGTTTCCAGCATTCTTCTTTAATGTGACCCTTCTTTTTGCAATAATTACACCATTTGTTTCGTCTTTCGTCTTGTGGTTGTTTTGCTGCCAGGGCTGATCTTTCGATTGAGCTTGAATCTGATTTTTCAGTTGAGCTTGAGCTGCCTTGATTCAAGAGTTTTCTGCTTTCTTCAAATTGCACATGGTTGACTACTTCAAACAGACGTGGCATGGGTTTTAGTCCCATGATTCTACCTCTTATCTCTTCAAATGAATCGTTGAGACCCAGGAGGAAGTCATACACTTGTTCTTCTTCCACGATCTTTTTATGTAACTGAGCATCTTTGACAGTATCCTATGGATGGGAATTGAAGAGATCTTGCTGTTGCCACAGTTTATGTAAGGTATTATAATAATTAGTAACTGTCAAGTTACCTTGTCTCAGATCTCGAAGTTGTCGCTTCAGGTGGATTAGAGCAGCGGTGTTATAAAGGGAAGAGTAAGTTTGCTTTGCTTCATCCCAGATTTCTTTTGCAGTGGTTGCTAGGAGATAACCTTCACTGATTTCATCAGTCATGGAGTTGCACAACCAAGACATAACTTGATTGTTTTAAGCAAACCATGTATCGAAATTGGAGTCATTAGGAGGAGGTTGAGGAGCTGTTCCATTGATATATTTCTCCATTCGCTTGCCATGAATATATCTTAGCACTGTTTGAGACCACTGTAGATAGTTTCTTCCATTGAACCTATGGTTGATGGCCATAATCTGACTATCGGAAAGTCTTGGCGTAGTTATTGTGTTACTAGTAGTGGAGGAATGAGAAGAGGAAGATGAGTCTTGAATTTCAGGATTTGTACCGGACATAAGTGCCATTGGTGTGGCCCGGTTATGGTTTGATTTCTAGGAAGAGACCTAAAAAGAGGAGGAAATTTTGAAGAATCCATGTGTTTTTTGGAAGAAATGGCGGTTGGAAACATTGGCTTATTTTCTGGGACAAAAAATGGATGGTAGAGGCACTGTTCACGGCGGCGCGTGATGTCGCGCGCTGTCGTGAGATTCACGCGCCGCTGCATTGGTTGGCACGTGAATTCCACGTGCTGCTCAGATTGACAGCAGGCTTTTGGGATCCGCCGATCGGCGGCTTGCGATCGTCCCTTGGTTGGCGGTGTATGTCCACTCGCCGGTTTGAGTGAGATCTCAGATCTCCGACGCTGGCTCTGCTTTCTCCGTCTCTGTCTCTCGCCTCACCGTTTCTGGCAGCGAATGGCGTCGTCTACGGTTCGGTGGAGGAATTCCTGAAGCAGTGCGAGCAGTCCGGCGATGCTGCTTACGTAGCACTCCGGTCGGTGCTGGCTCTGCTTTCTCTGTCTCTCTCTCGCCTCACGATTTCTGGTAGCCAGGTATTTTAGGACCAAGCTCTGATGCCATATGAGACTCTAGGATCTCATTCTTATTTCATTCATAATACAACTGATAAGAGAATTACAATATATATAGGCAAAGAGAAAAACAGATCAGAGAGACAACGGTAGGTGGTATGAGTGATTGACGGAAGCATATGTGTGAGTGTCAACAAATTCATGCTAACCACAAATGTTTGGTGCTGACATTACTGACTTTTAACACTTTCTGAATACTCTGACCCCCAAAATCTGTTGCATATGATTATTCTGCATTATACCAATATTATTGGCCGTCTAGAAGCTGAAATTGGTCACCTAATGGAGTGATATTGTGGAAAATTAATCTAACTTAGTTACAAAATAGTATTTCTGTATTGCTGGCACTTGAGGCAACTGTAGACTAGTTGGGAATCCTGTACAAGCAAGTCTGGCATTTTTCCGATCATAACAATAAGAAGCAATCAATTTTTTAAATAATTGCCTCTTGATAAATTTGTTAACTGGTATTTGATATTGGCATATCAGGACGGAGCTCTGTCGTTTTAGTGGGGGCAAGATCTACCCTGGGAAGGGCATCAGATTTGTTCGTGGTGATTCTCAGGTGACTCTAATTGGGTCAATCTTCCATTTCCAGGGATAATATTGTGATCTCTTAGGCACTAAATGGGTTCTTGTTATATTTTTATTAGGTCTTTTTATTTGCCAACTCAAAATGCAAGAGGTACTTTCACAACAGATTGAAGCCTTCAAAGCTCACTTGGACTGCCATGTACAGGAAGCAACACAAGAAGGTATTGCTATTATCAAAATTATGATAGAGCCAACTTGTTTAAACATAGTTACAGGAGGAGGTTTAGGCAGAAACATACTCCAGGCAAGATGCTTTAGGAGTACCAGGAAGTTGACTTTTAACTTGTTTCTATTTTAGTGTTACTAGCAGACCTAGCTTACTTTCGTTATAGTAGACTTGTATTTTGTGGTAGATTGCCTTGGGTCCTGCATTGACCCTTTTTGTCCCCTCTGTATTCTGTTATATAACAGTGAGTTGTTAGGGGAGAGGGGTATGAAGAGAGTTGTTTCGAGGAGGGTGCTAGTTCCTTGAACTGCTAGGTCAAGAGTGTGTCAAGTGTGGTTCCTTTGTGAGTTGTAACTTCTCCCACTGAGTTGGAAGAACTGTTTATCATTAATCAATCCATTATTATTCAATTTGTTAGAGTTCTTTCTGGTCCCTATCAAATTACCATTAGCTTTAGTCAACGTTAGCCAATATTATCCATTACAAGGCCTGAATTGAATTAACTTTGTATGTAAATTAGCTTTGGTTTCAACATAGGTGATTCCTTGCTTGTGTTAAATGTTGGCTGCAATGAGAAGTCAGAATTAAGCACATATTAACAGGATGTGCGTATGTACTGTACGGTGAAACGTTTTGAATTGCCTGTGGTCTCCTATTGTTCATATGCATGATTCTTGTTTGTGTATATGGTTTGTGCAGGACATTGCCCAAGAAGCCGTGAAGAAGAGGCGCCGCACCACCAAAAAGCCTTACTCTAGGTCTATTGTTGGTGCTACTTTGGAAGTTATCCAGAAGAAAAGAACTGAGAAACCAGAGGTTCGAGATGCTGCCAGAGAAGCCGCTCTCCGGTGTGTATACCCATCTCTCTCTTCACAGAGAATCTTTTGTTGTCATATCTTGTTTTGGATGGCATAATGTTACGTTACCCCACACACACACCATCTGATTATCTGAATGAATGTTGCAGTGAGATTAAGGAGAGGATCAAGAAAACAAAGGATGAGAAGAAGGCAAGGAAAGCAGAAGTGATGGCCAAGACACAAAAAGCACAAGGAAAAGGAAATGTTCCGAAGGGTGCTGCCCCCAAAGGTCCTAAACTTGGTGGAGGCGGCGGGAAGCGCTGAACTACGTGTATTTTTTAATCTTTTTTGGCTGCCAATTAGATAAAAGGAGTTTGAGACATTTATTCGGATATGTTAATTTTTTTTATTTGATTGATCTGATATGTGGAAGCTTTGAAGCACCTAGTTGAATTTGAATGCATTTTGCCAGCAGAGTTATTGTTAGTCTTTTATTTTATTTGATGAAGCACATGATTTGCCAAATCCCCTTCAAAAGTATTCAGTATGCACAAAGGTTAAATCATGGTTGTAGGTTTCTGGGTTTATTGAACTCGTTTCTGGAGTTCATTCTGTATATATAACTTGGAAAATGTTGGATACTACCTCTGATCCTAAATATAAGACAAAGTTGACTTTTTTTGGAAAGATTAAGGAAGTTAAATAAGTTACTTAATCATATCATATATTATGTATCCTTAGATTATATATTAATTTATTAGTTAAACTAATTAATTTGAAGGAAAAAATAAAAATAAAAATATTCTAAAATAATTTAATTAGTTTCCTTAATTTCTCTAAAAAAATCGATTTTATCTTATAATTGACCGGAGGGAGTATTTCGAATGAAGCAAAGGGGAAAAAATTGCTGGATATGGGATGGGCAGAAAATGGAGTGATAAAATTACTATAATTTTAGTGAAATACTTAAAAGGCTAAAACCTTAAGTGGCCAATACATTATTTTAGTGAAATACTAATGAATAAATTAATGGCTTGAGTGTCATTTGCATAAATTTAACAGTTTCGTGGATTTATTATTAAATTTTTAAAACAATTGTCTATTTAAACGGATTATATATGTTAATTTAGCCTAAAAAGAAATTATATTATACACATGGTTATTTCTTTAAGTCTTTCCCCTTTCATGCATCTTAAAAAATAGATAAAAGTGCACATTTAATCTTCTAATTTTACACGTCAGGTAAAAATTTTTTTTTTAATTTTATACAAGTTTTCAATTTGATCCTTTAATCTAAGGGATCAAATTTTAGCCCTTAATTTGATTCCTTTTATATTAATTTTAGGCCTTAATTATCCTCTCTTTCTCATTCTCTCCTTTTTAATTCTCACAAGTGCATTTATTTGTGGAAGATTTGCTATGAAGGAGTAAAATTTAAAAAAAATTATTTAATCCCTATAATTTTACCCCTATATTTTGACTAGATTTTGAACTTTGATTTGGGGTCACTAAATACCTTGCTATACTTTAACCATTAAGAAAATTAGTCCTTAAATTTAAAAAATAATTTTATTTCTAATAATTTAATTTTCAAAAACTTACTTAGGGATTATTATTTTAAATGGTTAAAATAAAAGGATGCAACTTATTTACACTGAGTTAAATTTCTCAAAAAGAAGATGAAGAGAAAGGATTAAGTCATCAATAACCAAAAAGAAATTAATTAAAACCTAAAAACGAAGATCAAATCGATGATCAGAGCCATAAGGCACCAGCATTCTTCAAAATAGGAACCAAGTCACCTGAGATATGAGTGGCCATCACTCTTTCCAACCCTCCAAGCAACTTGCCACCCACAAACACCGCCGGAAACTGCACCTCCCGGCCATCATCAAAACCTGCAACAACTTCCTTCGAGAGCTCACTGGCCACCGCGGCAGCTTCTTCATCGTCGTGAAGTTCATAAACGGCCGGGTTGACGCCCAGAGATTGAAGCAAGCGTTTCACGACGTGGCACATGCAGCAACCACGTCGGCCCACGATGATCACTGCGTTCTCTGAAACCATTCTCACCACCTTACTTGTTGACGGAGCGGCGGCGTTGGACTGTGATGGTAGGACACGTGAGCCGGCGACGAGGCTGGTTCTGTAGGGGATTGCTTGCGGCATGGTGGGCGCAGAGAGAGAGAGAGAGAGAAAGGAAATGATTGGAACGGGGTTGTAGTGTTGTAGTCTTGTTGAGGGCAAGTAAATAGGGGAGGACACGGGAATATTGGAATAGTGGGGAAGACTCTAACGTCAACGACAGTGACGTTTCTTCTGCGTCACAGCGGCAATATTGTTTACGTGTCATTGCGTCACAGTCAGCAACACAGTCATCATATTCAAAACGTAGTAATTTTGCCTTGAAAGTTTTTTAGGAAGCAATTTCACCTCAGAAATTTCAAAACATAATAATGTTATCTTTTTCTGTTAAAAAATTAACAGTCAACGTCAATTTTGCCTTGGTTAACATTTGTTTTTTAACAGAAAAGGGTAATATTGTTATTTTCTGAAACTTCTAAGGCGAAATTGCTTCTCAAAAAACTTTCAGGGCAAAATTACTCTTGGACGCATACTTTCAGAATAAATTTACTACTTAAACCTAATAATAATAGTAGTGGGTGGAGGAGGAGGAGGTTGTGTACTAGTAATTTTTTATTGAATATTGGCTCATGCTTCTCTTTTTTGTATCTATTTATAAATCATTTTCAGCATATTTCTTATCAATTAAGAAAAACCTTAAACTTCATTTGCTTTATTTTTAAATTCAACAACTTTATAATTTTAGCCCTATTTAATATATTATATTATACTCCATGAGAATAAAGATAATGCGTAAAAGACTATAAAAAATAGTCATATTATTATTTTTAAAGATAAAACTATTTAAATGATTACATATGTATTTAATAGTTTAAATAATTTTTTGATACTCTTTTAATAAATTTAATATTAATGTAAGCTTTAAATATGCATATAATAGCTTTACAATTATTTCTCATATTTATATTATTGTCTATTTATAAAATATTATTTTTTATTTAATTATTATGTAACCAGTTCAATTGAATAATCTAATTGGTTTGACCGTTTGAACTATGAGCCATTATCCTTTCTTCTCGATGTCTAGTCCGGCTTTTAAAACATTAGATCATGCACACAGCTTGACAGCTACCTCCATTTATTTTGTTTTATTTTCTAGTTAAATATTTATTACTATACCATTATATTTATCAATAAATAATAAAATAATTTATAATGATCCATCACTCCAAACCATCCTTGAATTTATGTGCAAGGCGTGATTTCCCATCTTTCCATTATCCTTCTTATCCACTTCCTCTCCTTTTCTTATTTCAGCCTTTAGATTGAAATTTGAGTAGTTTAGATTCAATATTTTGTAAAATTATTATTGAATATTTAAATATGGGCCATTCAAATTTCAATGATTTAATGGTTGAGGTGGGAAGTAGAGAGGATGGGATGAGTAGTAAAAATCCTTTCTAATAAAATTAAGTGCTCTTGCTCATATAGCAGACTTAGTTTTTCTTCCTTGACTTCTTCCTTGACTTCTCATGTTGGAAACAGACTTTCTGATTGCAGGTTAAGCCTGAATCAATCTAACCCTTATCATATCCACTTGATAGGAGTCTTATATACTGGACCACGTTTAATTGAAAGCAAATAATAACTTCTTTTTTTCTTTTGTTCAAAGTTTATGCGTCGTGGCACAAATATTGAGTTAATTATTTTTTTTTTTTTTTTTATACTAAGGCAAGCAAAGCTTGAAGTTTACAAAGAAGATGCTAGGAATTATGCATCAAACATTGATCCGGTAGTATCCCACCACACTCTAACACAAAAAGCGCATTGCAGTCCGCTGGCGAAGTGTTGAACACTGAGAACACGTGGTTGCTCCTCTGAGCCCTTCGTGCTAGATGATCAGCACATCTGACACTCTCCCGATAGGCATGCAGGATCTCTAGATCCCAATCCAAGAGGATAAGAGATCTAGTATCTAGTATGACGTCATACAGAGGATGAGCAATCCCACAGTCAATCGATAATAAGTGGATAGCCTGAAGAGAGTCTGTATACAGCCTGATTTTGTTAAGTCCCAATTGCTTGCACAGTTGTAGACCACTGTGTATTGCATGGATTTCCGCAGCAGTCGAGGTATTATTCCCCAACTTCTGTTGAAATCCACATATCCAAGTGCCGTGATGGTCCCGAATGACACCGCCGCAAGCTGCATGTCCTCTACTGTCCCTCGATCCGTCTACATCCACACGTACATAACCTGGGTCTGGAGGCCGCCACCGCTCTTCCCCTCTTACTGGCATCTGGAAAATTTGGTGCCGGAACTGCCCATTCTCGACTCCTTCTAGAAGGTGAAACATACACTTTTGCACAATCGTCTTTGCATCATCTACTGCTCCTTCGAAGGCTTGACAGCAGCGATTCTTCCATAGAAGCCAACAAATAGTGGTGAACACGCGCTGCCATGGCCATCTAGCCATCCTCCTATTCCCTGGGGAGTATTGGGAATTCCATTGCAACCATTCCTGCAGATTACCAAAGAAAAACATACTATGATATAAAGAGTTAGTAATAGAAAACCACACTCTCCTGGCACTCTCACAGTCTCTCAAAGTATGGAGTATACTCTCTTCGCTCTCACAGCCAAAAGGACATGTGTTAGGAATATTCTGAGTAAACCTCGCTCTCAATTGATTCGTTGGAAGCTTCTCATGGAAAACCTGCCACATAAAGAATTTTACTCTCTCAGGAGTACCGCCACGCCATAAATTCCGCCAGTGAGATTGGATATCCAGGTCTTGCTGCTGGTATACATGATTGTACGCAGACTTGACACTGAACGAATCATCCGGAGATAAACGCCAGTAAATCCCATCTTCTTCAGGTCCACTCGGAGGGGTCACCAGCATTATCTTTTCCACCACTCTAGCAGGAAGGTAGCTTTCCCATTTCCTCCTGTCCCATTGGCCATCCTGCGTTACAAATGAGCACAGGTGGTCATCCAGGTCCACTGTAGCCACATTATTGATTACGTATTCTTTTAACGGCCTGTCCATCGGGGACCAATTTTCCTGCCATGCCTTTATAGACCTCCCATTCTTAACTCTCCTGCCTAATCCCTGTTTAAAGACGTCCCACACAGCCACTATACCACTCCAAACTACGGATTGATTTCGCTTTCTCCGCACCTGAGGTATGGAACTCGTTCCACAGGAATATTTCTTACGTAGGCATTTGACCCACAGAGAGTCAGGTTTCATGATCAATCCCCAGCATAACTTCATGAGAAAAGCCTCGTTCTGACAGCGGAGATCCTTAATTCCCAAGCCCCCATCCGCTTTAGCCTTCTTTAACACATCCCATGCTATAAGGTGAAGTTTCTTAGATTCATCGTGCTGATTCCAAAAGAAATCCCTGCTTATTTTCTCAATGAGCGAAAGAACCCCCTTAGGAATCAATGATGATTGCATTTGATATTGGGGGATCGCTGAGAGGACAGATTTGATAAGCACCGTTCTTCCAGCCATACTTAGAAATCTCCCCTTCCAGGATGCCAGCTTTGACCTCACCTTTTGGATTAAAGGCGCGAATGTCAACTTTACCATTCTTTTATGCATGAGCGGAACACCCAAATATTTCCCCAGATCAGCAGTCAGACCAATCCCCACATTCTGACTCATCTCATAAGCCCTATTAAACTGGATGTTCCGGGAGACAAACATTTTAGATTTCTGCAGGTTGATTTTGTGACCAGATACCTTACAGAAAAGATCCATGATATTACTCATCACTCCCATCTGATGTGAGGTGGCTTCACCGAATAAAATTAGGTCATCCGCAAAAAAGAGGTGAGATATGGCCGGACCAGAGGAGCTCAGTTTTAGGGGTTTCCATAGACCCAACTCAACCTTTTGATGAATAAGCTGACCCAGAAGCTCCATACATAGAACAAACAAGTATGGACTCAACGGATCCCCCTGCCTTACACCCCTAGAAGGTTTAAAATTATCGGAAGCTGCCCCGTTCCAGATAATATTCATGGATGCCGAAGAGACACAGGTCATGATTAGATTAACAAAATCATGGCTCAGACCCAGACTATGAAGAGTGAATTCCAGGAACCGCCAGTCAAGCCTATCAAAAGCCTTCTCCATGTCCACCTTCACAGCCACGAAGCCCTTCTTGCCTCTCTTATTTCTCATAGTGTGGATCGCTTCCTGAGCAAGGATGATATTGTCAATACCTTGCCTCCCAGATATGAAACTACATTGGTTTTTCGCGACCAGATAGCTCATGACATTCCTGAGCCGGTTAGCAAGCACTTTGCTAACAATTTTGTAGCTCACATTACACAGAGAAATAGGCCTAAAGTCCCTAATGGATATAGGATGGTCAATCTTTGGGATAAGGATAATATTAGTATGATTAATTGCATGCATCTCCTCCGGGTTCTCAAAGATTTTAGAAACCATATCACACACCTTCTGGCCAATCGAATTCCATTGGGTTTGAAAGAAATGGGGATGAAGACCGTCAGGACCCGGGGCCTTGAGCGCTCCCATAGCAAAAGCAGCGTTCTTAATTTCGATGGGCGAAACCTGCTTTTGAATGGATTCCAAACGAGATGTATCTAAGATTGGAAAATTTGCAGGCCAAGGAGAGAAGTGGGAGGACAACGTATCAGCCGTGAAGAGACTCTTGAAATAGTCAAGCGCCATACCCCTCAATTGGTTGGTTTCAGTAACCCAATTCCCGCACCCATCCTGGAGAGCTTCGATTTTACTCTTTTTCCTCCTGGTTGACGCGCATGCATGAAAAAACCTCGTGTTCCTATCACCTCCCATAATCCATTTACAACGCGATTTTTGGAACCAAATGAGTTCCTCCTGTAGGGCGAGCTTATGATACAGCCTCCACAGCTGATTTTCAATTTTGAAAAGCCCGTTTTGGAACCCAGATGATCGTCTAGCACGATCAATGCCTTCTAATCTCCGAATGGTTTCTCTCTTCTTCCTCGCCACATTACCAACCACCTTCTCATTCCACACTGATGTCTCCTTTATGAACTCCTGCCGACCTTGGAGCCAGTCTTTACCCTCCCAAGAAGATTTGACGATATCACTAAAGCCCTCTTCCATGCACCAAGCTGCTTGGTATTGGAACCTTCTAACCAGGTCCCTGTTGACTCTCGGAGAATTTTCGGCGACAACAATAACACGATGGTCCGATTTGAACTTGAGGGAATGGTAGGCTTTGGTTTGGGGATTCTGAAGGTCCCAATCAAAATTACTAAACACCCAGTCAAGTCTCTCCTTGACCCCAGATTTTTCCCAGGTGAAACGATCCCCAACAACAGGGATGCCACTAAGCCTACAAGCAGTTATGCAACTTTAGAAGTCAAGCATGGAGTTAGTTAGAGGAGCAGCGCCTCCAACTTTATCCTCCGGATTAAGAAAGGAATTAAAATCACCCAAAACAAGCCAAGCGGAAGAGATACTCTGGCTAATGGCTTGAAGGTCAGACCAAAGCGCCCTCCTCTTAAAAACACTAGTGTCACCATAGACAAAAGTCACCAACGTCTGGTGTTGACTACCTTTGTCAGTGACTCTACAGTGGAGGAGTTGAGTACTAGATGTAACATAGTCTAGCTGAATATCACGATTATTCCAGAGAACCCAAATACCACCCGCATACCCAGTGGCCTCGATCCTAATCCAATCAGTGAAACCCAAAAGCCTGACAACCTTCTCAGCTCTATTACCACTAATTCTAGGTTCAACAAGACACATGACATTAATCCCATATTTGCTAACAACATCTTTAAAAATGCGTGGGAACACTCTACCTCCTGCCCCACGACAGTTCCAGGATGAAATAATCATAAAACAACAAGAAAGACAGGAACAAAAGCCAGAGAAATTACCCGTTTGGTGGCTTGCCTTCCAAGAGGACCTCCACAACCAACTGGGACGTGGAAAGCATCTCTGTGTTTTTTCCCCGCTGTTCAGAACTCTCATAACTGGATTTCTCAGGAGGCATCACCGATCTAATCAAGCCTCTATCACTCTCTTCATTGACAGCCCTCACGGTCTCAATTGGGCAAGCTAAAGCCAAATGCTCATCCCTTCCACGTGGTAACGTGTTCCCCTTCGGCTGAACGTGTTGCTTGGTCTTTGCGTGTTGCTTGGTGATAGAAGGCCCAGGTATATCTATGTTGCCTTTAACTACATGGTGAACACGTTAGGAACCTGAATGCGTTGACTTACTTGGAGCATGGACGTCCACCACTTTATTTGAGTCCATCTCCACTTGATCCAAATTTGGGTCCATCTCCAATTGACCCACCACACTCACGTCATTTTCTTTTCTCATAATGGGCTTCCCATTACTTTTGGTCTTACCGTGGGCCACGTCCTTTGCATCAACAACAATGGGCTTTACCTTACTTTTGTTCTTGACTTGGGTCCATATCTTAGCATCTAAGTTGGATCTTTTCTCTATTCGTTTGGGGTCCACCTTGTCAGCAACCAACTTCCTCTGACCGTGGTTATTCTTATGCGCAGGGGAACTATGACTCTGGTTCTTTAGCACCGTTTCTTCACTTCCAGATTTCAAACACATCTCGAAATCATCACCTACATCCTGATCCGGGTCAGCGAGGACAGCATACCGTGACAGGCCTGTTCTGACTTTAGCCACCTCCGCGGTCTTGTCTGAAAAACCTCGAGCTTCTTCTTTACCCCTGTTCATCTTCTTCCTCGTAGGCCGAGCTCTATCAGATTTCTGAACCAACATCCATGGCCCGAAAAGAGCTTCACTCGCCGAAAGAACTTGCTGTTCCGGCGTCCGTTTGGGGGCATCTTCCCTGATCTGGTTCAAAGGCTCAGCCACATCCACCCCTTTCTGAGAAATCACCCGCGGACAGTGTTCCTTTTTGTGCCCGTATGTACCACAGCAGAAACAAATGAGACCGAGGCCCTCATACTCTATGTTGAAGAGGTTAGTTGCTGAGATAATCCGGGGAACCAGCTTCTTTTGCAGATCAATTTCAACACATAACCTGGCATATCTTCCGCGATGGATTCTGGCTTCATCTTCTTCCAGGTTAGCGATGGTGTTCATGTCAACTTTTAATGTCTTACCAATTAAATCTCCTAATCTCCACATGCATTCTTTATTGTAACATAGAAGAGGAACATGAGGAATTCTGATCCATGTTGCCACACGACCCAAGGGATTGCTGAAGGGATCAAAGTGAGGCGACCACCTTTGCACGAGGATGGAATGTTGGGCTACCGTCCATGGACCCTCCAGAAGGACCTTTCTGTAGTGTATTCTCCAGTTGTCAGAATCAGTGAATTTAATCACATAATAATTATTTGGGAGATCAATTAATTCAAAGCTCCTAAACTTCCAAATCCTGCAAAGGTGTTCCTTTAGCCTATAGAAGTTGATTCTTATGCCCAGAGTAGTTATAACCAGCGCATTATTCCATGGCTTTGCCCATTTATTGAGCTCTTCCTGAGACATATGGAGAGTAGGATAGATCTCCATAAGCTTCTTGATTTCCTCAGAAGGTTCAGGAATTTCCCAATATTGATCTGGCAGATCCACCTGAGAAGAGTCACCCTCCTTTCCTGAACCACCAAAAGCAATGCCATTGAAATCTGATCTCTTAAATCCTAACAACGAATCCTTGTAGGAAAAGACCAAATCATTATTTTTTCCTTTCGCCCCAGCATTCAAGTCTTGATCCTCTGTTGCAGACACTTCAGAAGACGATGATGGATTCACAGTGATGCCCTTGTTAGCGTTCAAACCAATACCAACAGCAAGACTTTGTTCCAAAACTATGTCCGGCGGGATTATCCGGCCACTGGCCTCTTCCATCAGAATAGAACCCAATAAGTGGCACGAGTTTCAAGTCAGAGAAACTTCCTAATTCCGTTACATGCGTGATACCGATTCTTGAGTTAATTATTTTGATGGGGTGGAATCAGGCGCGTTTTCGAAGAAGGGACTTGGAGTTTGACTTGTTAATTAACTAGCCTTAATACATTGTACATAGACTCCCTTTTTTAACATGTTTGTAAGGTAAAGAGAGAAGATTATTTTGATCTTATGTATAAGTCACGTCATTAAATTTTTACACAAATGTATAATTTTACCCATAATTTATTATTTTTTAAACTTTGTACTCTTGCAAGTAAAATGTATGTTACATAAGAATAAAATTGAAAATTTATTAAAGTTTAAGATATAATTAAAAAGATATGAATTTTTTCTTTACCACAATGAAATATGTTTGAAGTAACTTATACATAAAATCTGGAGAGTATATAAATTACTCTAGCGGACTTATTCATAAACATATGTTATACATTCACTCTGTTCTCCTGATTATATATGACACTCTAGATTCTATAGAAGAATACATTGTTTTTATTATAAGTCAGTAAGTAAGGTATTAATTACATATTTTTAATAAGTTCATTAATCATAATTTTCTTTAACTTTTTATATGTAATTCATAATATTAAATATGGGTAAATTTAAAAAGAAAATATTTTTAAGACAAAGTTAATGACTATCTCTATATAGTTTTGAAAAGACGATTAATAAATATCGACTAGACATGTTTATAGAGAGCTTGCTAGACGTATTTCTCTATGTATTGTTTTGATAGCTTGAATTATTTTATGGAAATAATGTAGCTAAAGAACCCACGGTGTTGACTAAAGAGAGAGTTTTAAAAAGAGTGTTGTTTTTTAAAAAAAAAAACAAAAAAAAAACTAGGAGTGTATATAGCTCAACTTTATGCAGTACCATCTCTAGTCCATGATATAAAAATTGGTGAACTAATTTTTAAATATTAAGAAAATTAGTTAAGTTACTTATTTATAATAACAAATATGTGTTGATTTCTCTAAAATACAATATTTAAATGTTCATTTAAATAACTCCTTTATAGAAACTCCTTAATATGTGTATTTAATAGGGATATTTTGAGAGAAAAATTAAAAATTTGGGAGACAAAATAAATTGGATTATTCTATTTAGGACATATGTGAACCCTTTCTAGCTCCTATATTTAGGATTTGAGAAGTAAAAAGTTGTTAGTGATCTTAAACTTAAGCCTAAATATACAACTGCATTAAAAATTTCATTGAAAAAGTTGTTAGTTTTATTGTTTTACTCAACATAATTTAAATGAGTCAAAATGACTCATAAGTACTACTAGACAATGTTTTAGAATTTGAACTACTTTCCACGGCAGGACCTACCAAAAAGTTAGGGACTATCTCCCAAAGTCTAAATTAGCGGCTTCTAGATAGAGCGATATTTGCACATGTTCCACGCCTCGTGATATTTTTTGTCTAGTAAAAATTACAGTACATTCAAAGATTTAAAGGATAGAGTATTAAACACTCCCACCGGCACATATAAATCACTTCTAAAAACGTCTACAGTATAAGTCATTTCTAAAATAATTCATACTTATTTAATAATTTTGTCCCATTAATTAATTCTTACATGTGACACATTTTATTTTTTCTCTAACTTCCAAAATCTCATATAATGTAAATAAAGTTGAAAGGTTTTCCAATTTAACACTGATTTACTGATTTAATTTTTATTTCTTGATTCCTGCGAATTAGATGAAGTGACATATATTGTAGACAAGAGTAAGTAATTGTGATTAACGGACCAAATTGTCTTTATGATAGGCAACCTAAATCCTAAATCCACTCCTTCCTCGCTCTTCAATGGTAAGGGTGCTATTGGTTGGTCTGGTAATTGTTTGGGTCGGTATATAAAGTTGTAGAAGGTTATAGACAATTGATTGGAGGTACAAATGGAGTGGTTGATTTTCTATGTTTTGGAAGTAGGTTAAACATGCCAAACCCCTTAACATTTCGATATTTGCAGAGTAATACAAGTAAAATTTTGTAGGGCATACAAAAATAGCAGAAACATATTGACATTACGTACTTGTTTACATACAGGAGTCTCCCCACAAGGTTTGAAAAAATATATACAATTTTTGTCCAAAAATATTGAAATATAAATTAAATATAACCAACAGCTCCATCTCTTGATCCGTGCCCTTCAATTGACAATATTTACCGTGTTGCCCATAGAACCACTAGCTTTTGCTAGAAGATTTTTAATTTTGAAAAAAAAGGTGAGATTCAAAAGAATCTCAGTAGTAACACGTAATCAATCATATAAAATATGAAAATTAAATATGTCATATTCCATGTTATGCAACAAATTAATAATAACTATACCACGGCATTTATACATGAGTTAGGGGCTCAATCCCCCACTAACAGTACACCTCAGTTGGATTAGTACTCAACAACCAGATAAAAGTGCCCTTCTCGCACTAACTACCCCTTCTCGGCAGATTGCCCCTTCTCAGCAAAACTAGGTTGATTAATTAAATTACAGAAGATGGTATATACAAGCATATAAAATTAGCATAATGTAAGAAGGATAGAGTTATTACCTTAAACCCCTTTTTGCTACTCGAAAATAGTTCCTCAAACTACGTATCAACGGCTCAAGCAATTAATTGTGTCCTAAAATTCCAAATTTATAAGAATTAGGTTAAAATTCACTCATGTACTATTTTAGACTCATCCAAAGTGTTTCTATTGGTTATATTCGTCTAAACAGCAAAATTACCAAAATGCCCCTAGGACCCCGTCCAGTCCCCTTTGTACCCGATTCGACCATCCTCTTGTAGAAATTTTGACCCAGACTATTCCTACACAGTTTTGAATGTATAATCCATTTTTGACCTCATTTTTCACAAAATCACTGCCAAATAACAGTTTTGTCCTTGACAGCCCCTAATTAGAGTTTTAGGGATATTTTCATAATTTCACTTTCTAGGGCTTTTCTCACAAAGTGATCAACATCAATCCTACATAATTTTCCCTCCTGAACACCATGGAACCCTTAGATTATTGAAAATCTAGCTCCTACCCCCCTATTCTAGTCTTGGTTGAAACATACACATGAAAAAGGGGGAAATGAAACTTTGATTTTCAACTCCAAAGGCTTACTCTTTTTCACTCTTAATCACTTAATTAATCATTTAAATACTTAATACCAAGATTTGAGGAAATTTGGGCACCATAACCCCTTAGGGTTTCCATTTCCCAAATTTACAAATCAACAAATCAAACCACCAATCAACACCAAATCATTAATAACAATAACAACAATATCAAAGATTTGAGGTTTGTGAAGTTACCTCTTGTTTTCTCTTTTTTTCTCTCCTTGGCCGAACACCCTCCTCTCTTTTCCTTGAAAATTAGCTTGCGAAACATGGAGATTCATGAAGAAGAGGTGCTTGGAGAAGGAATTTCACAAACTAGAAACTAAATCACAAGGAAAATCAAGACCTACCTTGAGATTTCCCTCCTCCTTCCCTCTAAACTCTTGAACTCACTCACTCACTCTCTCCTCTCTATGCTTGGCCGTGGAAACATGAAGGGAAGATGAAGGAAGGGGTTTTAACAAAATATCTTCATATTGTCCTCTGATTCTTTTATTTTCCAAAATTTGACTTTTATGACCAATGGTACTTGAGCTTATCTTCATGGAATTGGTGTCATATAATCCCATTAAACTTGAACTAATACTCCTCTTTTTAGTTGGCCCAAGTTCACGCCCCAAACCCATAGGAAATGCCAAAATAGGCTGATATTATTTTATCCCATGATTACAACTTTTCCCATAACATTTGTTTTCATTTTCAGATTAGTGGCAATTCTGGCAGATTTTCTGCCCAAACTTTGAAAAACTACAACTTTATTAGCAGACATCGAATCGGAGTGATTTCAAAGGCTATGAAACCCTTATTGAGTCTAGTTTAGGAAAAATATAGCCTTTAACTAACTGGAAGCTGAAAATTCCAAGAATTTAAGTTTTTGGATGCTGTTTCAGAAATAGCTAGTTTCACTAGGTAAACTTAAAAAACTCATAACTCTTTACATACAGCTCCAAAAAATACCCATTACCTATCAAATTAAAACTTAGAATGTTTATTTTCATCCTGTAAAATTTTATAATTTTTTGTCATCATTTGATCTTCCTAACCGAATAACCGAAGTTTATTAAAAGATGCATTTTTTTGCCTAAATAAGAAGCATAAGCCAGGGCTAGGCTTTTTTCTTTCTTTCTTTCTTTCTTTTTTTTTTTGACAAAAAAGGTTAAAGACTTAAAGCCCATTTCATTATTCATTCGATCTATGTTATTTCCAAGTCCAAGTCTAATGTAAACCTTACCTAATTGACTGATTCCTCTAATCCTCATAATCTCAAATCTCATTACTTCAAATCAATCTTTAGCTCTTCATGCTTCATTAATTCGTCAGTAGGTCCGGGTCCTCCATTCCTTCTCTTTTCTCGACTCCAGACTCTCAATTGTCAAGGGTTGAATAGCCTCCCTATGCCTAACCATCAAGACGTCACCTCACCATCGGTGGAAGTGTCGCCGTGAGTCGAGCAGCCTCCCTTTGCCCTAACCCTCAACGATGTCAGCTCACCATCTGTGGAAGTGTTGCCATGAGTCAAGTAGCCTCCCTTTGCCTTAACCCTCAACGACGTCAGCTCATTGTCCGTGGAAGCATTGCCGTGAGTTGATTAGCCTCCCTTTGCCCTAACACTTAATGACGTCACCTCACCGTTCATTGAAGCGTTACCATGAGTCGAATAACCTCCTGTGGTCCTCCCTTCATCTTCAACCCTCAAGCTTCAGTTTCTGGTAAGTGGCAAGCACCTATTTTACAGTAGCTTGGTTTTTATCTCTTGCTCCTCTACTTGATCTTTTCTCAATCACCTTCTATTTTCACTCCACTGCACATGCAAGGAAAATTTTTTCTTTGTTTTTGTTTGCAATGAAGAATTTTTTTTTTACTTTGTTTGAATAAAAAAGGTACCTTTAAGGAAAAAAATTTGTCTTCATTTCTATGTTCACTCCACTGCACATGCAAGTCAAATATTTTTCTTTGTTTGATCTTTTTTGGTTGCAATGAATTTTTTTTTTTTACTTTTTTTGAATAAAAAAAGTACCTCTCAGGAAAAATATTCATGATTGCAGATAGAAAGGCAATGATTTCTAACAAGGGAAAAAAGGTACCGTTTTGTGTTCGTTTCTGTCTAGAATGAAGAAATTTTTTTACTCTTTTTTGAATAAAAAAGATACCTTTCAGGAAAGCAATGAAGAAAAGTTTTAATTTTTCGGCTTCATTTCATTTTTCCTTCTTCCCTTTTTCCTATATTTTTTTTTCTAGAGGTACCTTTTTGTCTTTGTTTCTATTTGCAATGATTTCGCCTTGATTATTATAAATTCTTCTTTGGTCGAAGTATTGATTTATTTTATAGTATATGGAATAATGGCTAAACATATTCTTTGATAAAAGTACTGATAGTGATAATAATATTCATGATAATAAATTCTTCTTTGGTTAAAGTATTGATAATTTTATCTTCTTTTTTTTCTAAGAATAAGATTCAAAAAAATGGCTGAACAAACAACTGAAGGAGGTCCCAATACTCAAATTATTGGTGGTGCTACTCAGACAAATCAATCTATTGCTGCTGAGATTAATGAACCTATGCCAGCTAGACTTGGAAAAAGAAAAGCCATCAAACGAAGGTCCAAAGCATGGGAACATTTCACTAGATTTGTGAATGAGGTAGGTGAAGTTAAAGGTAAATGTAATTAATATGGAAATGAGATTGCAGATGATTCTAAACTTAATTATACAATTGCACTTAATAATCACATGAGAGTCTGTAGAAAGAGGCCCCTTCCTGAAGAATTTACACAATCACACTTGAATTTCAATATAGAGGGTGATGAAATGGGTCTTGCTAATTGGAAATTTGATCAAGATGCTGATAGGAAAGTCTTGTCATGCATGATAATAGTTGATGAATTACCATTCAAGTTTGTTGAGGGAGCTGGATGCAAGAAATTTATGTTTTGCGCTCAGCCCAAATTTCATATTCCATCAAGATGGATTATAGCTCGTGACTGTTTTGGGATTTATATTGATAAAAGGGTTAAATTTAAAAACTTTTTGTCTAGTAAAAAGCAAAGGGTGTGCCTTACTACAGACACTTGGACTTCCATACAAAGAGTAAATTACATGTGTCTTATTGCGATTTTCATAGATGACATATGGGCTTTGAAAAAGAGGATATTGAATTCATTCCCATTTCTAGTCATAAGGGGATTGATATTTGAATGGAAATTAAAAAATGTCTACTTGAATGGAGAATTGAAAGAGTGTTGACAATTACTGTAGAAAATGCTAGTTCTAATTATGTGGCTATGGGCTATTTGGAAGACAAAATCATAAATTGGGGCTATGCAGATATGAAAAGTAAATTCTTACACATAAGATGTGTTGCACACAATCTCAATTTAATTGTCATTGAAGGCTTAAAGAAATAGGAAGTTCAGTGAAAAAAGCAAGAGAGGTTGTTCATTTTACAAGGCAATCTCCCATTAGGATGCGAAAGTTTAAAGAAAGTTGTGAGATAAAAAAATCCATAGTAAGAAAATGTTATGTTTAGACATACCTACTAGATGGAACTCAACCTATTTGATGCTAAAAAATACCCAAAAAATTTGAGGGAGCCTTTAAAAGGTACAATCTTAAAGATCCTTACTTTAATTTTTATCTTCAACTTGGAGTGGGAGTGCCTAAACTGATGATTGGAAGCGTGTTAGAAGGTTATTTGTGGTGTTAGATCATTTTTATGATCTTACTTTGCATATATTTGGTTCTTTATTTGTGACATCTAACTGCTTTTTCCCTGAAATTTATAAACTGCATCATTTTTTGGATGAGTGGGGGAAGAGTGATGTTATGGAGACAACAAAACATAGCAAAAAAAAAAAAAAAAGGATAAGTATGATAAATATTAGGGAGATCCTATAAAGATGAACAAACTTCTTTATGTTGCTACTATTCTGGATCCCCGATGTAAATTAAAATGGGTGCAATTTGCTTTGTTTAAAGATGTATTCACATAAAGTTAGTGAACAATTGGTGATGCAAATTAAACAAGTTGTGATTTCTATGTATAATGAATACAATCAAAGTGTTCATCCATCAACACAATTTGAAAGTGAGTTGGTGCATGACACGCAAGGAGATATTCATGGTGATGAAGTCCTTGATGCAAAAATTAGAACATTGCTTCACATGGAGAAACAATTATTCATAGATGAACATATATGTGAAAAGACAAGCAGAACAGAGGTTAATAGGTATTTGAATGAAGAAATTGAAATTAGAAAAGATGATTTTGATATTTTAGGTTGGTGGGTACTAAATAGTCCTACATTTCTTATTCTTTCTCAAGTAGCAAGAGATGTCTTATGCTATACCAATTTCCACGATTGCCTCATAATCTATAATTCAGCATGGGAAGAAGAATTCTAGATTCATTTAGGAGCTCTTTGTCTCCTAAAGTTGTGCAATCTCTAATTTGTGCTCAAGATTGGTTTAGGCAATCATTAGAATATCTTGTTGAAGAAGGAGATTATGATATATAAAAGATAGAGCTTGGTAATGTTTTTTATACTTCATGGAATATAACTTTAAAGTGTTAATACTATATTTATGGTGATATATGAAGTTTGATCAGTTTTTAAATTTGCTAGATTTGCAAAAGATTGCATTAGAGACAAATATTGATATCTTCTAGCTGCAAAATGGGAAACTTAAGATTTTGTAAGCAAATTTTCCTTGTCATATACTTGTGATATAATCAATGCAGTATTAAATTTTCCTTTTGTTTTTGTTTTATTTTTTGTCTTTCCTTCAATTGTAGGTGCCATTCAGGGGCAAGACAGAATATGATGTATATCAAGTTTTTTGATGTTCAATATGCTTTATTTTGATGAATATATGAACTTTAAATTTTAAATACAATTAGCCAATATGATAAGTGATTCAACTTGTATTTGAAGTTTTATCCATTGGACCACTCTTGTGTGGTGGCATAAAAAATGGATATTAAATTCTTGTTCAAATATGTCATTTGATGCTCCAGATCTCCAGTAAAGTAATTGTAAATTGTGTTATGTCATTCACTATTTTCGAATGATATTGCAATGCCTTGATACATGAGTTTGATTAGGTGGAACAAGAATTAAATGCTTGTGGCTGAAATTTTTTCAAATATCTTCTTGTTCTTCGTTTTTGTCACTAAAAACTAGTCTATATTAATTAATTTTTCTTTTAGAATTTTTCCTTGTAGACTTGCAGTTTGTTTGCATTGGATAGGGTTGCAGCTAAAAAAGGCCATAAGGCCCAATAACCGAACTACACCAAAAACAGAACTAAAAAATAGAACTAAAATAAGTTGATTATTTCGATTTTGGTTATTTCAACATTTTAGTTTCATTTTGGTCATTAAAATGATTTCTATTCGGTTGATTTCAATTAAAATAATCTAATTAAATATTTGAGTTAAATATTTAAATAATCTAATTAAAACACCCTAAAAATTTTTAATTTATCCTTTGGCTATACTCATTATTATTTAATATTATTGATAAGTCACTATTTTGTTATATTTTTTTATATCCATTCATGGGAATTTATCATTACTATTGTGCTTAAATGTAATTGTAATGATTATTTTGGATTAGAAGGTATTGCATAAAATAAATGCTAAAAAGGGTGTAATTGTCATATTTTTATTTCCTTGTATAAAGTTGATTTGCACAAAGGTATTTTTGGTTGTGTTTATTGTAGGGAAATTAAGGAATTAAAGTCAAAAAGGACAATCAATCATAAAGGAGGGTGAAATTTTGCATAGGCTAAAGGATCAATAGAAAATAAGCCCTCAAGACTGCTTTTGGGCCAAATTACATCATGGTTTGGGCCCATATGTGTTAACTTATGACTTATGCTCCTTAAATGGGCCCCATAACTGCCACTTAAGCCCAAATGCATGTCTTCCATGACCCATGAAGATAAAAAACATGGCCACCTACAATTAATGAAGGGCATGAGGGTCATTTTACATGGTTTCTTTTCCCACAAGCAACCATATGGCACCATCTACAATTAATTCAAAATATTATATCTTTTTATCCTTTGAGAATTAAATTTAATTCTTCTCAAGTATATTTAATCCAAATCCAAGAAAAAGATGAAGATATTGATGAATATTCAACAAAAAGATAGAGATTCATGGATTTAAGACAAAGATTTATCTTTATTCATTCAAAAATTTATTAAGAATTCAAATTCCTCCAATCAAAGGTGAAGAAGATGATGCTTAAATAGAAAAGATCTAAACCTAATACAACTCTCAAATTAAACAACAAGAACTCAAGCCACAAGATCCATCCTCAAGAAGAGGATATTAATTAATCACACATGATGATGGAAGAAGAAAAGAAAGGTGGTGTGGGGTCATGTTGTTGGGTCATGCCCATGGAATGAAGCCTTAGGGTCCTTTTTATAGCCTTCTTGTATTTGAATTTGAGATCTAGATAAGATCTTCTCTATCTTGAATTCTGACACACCATGACCACACAGCGTGACCACACTTCTTTTCTTTTTCCAACATCATGTGTGGTTAATTAATCATCTTCTTGAGGATGGATCCTGTGGCTTGAGTTCTTGTTTTTTAATTTGGGAGTTGTATTAGGTTTAGATATTTTCTATTTATGCATTTTAATGATTTCCTAGGTTTAGGTTTTGAGATTTGTTTTCATAGACTTATAGTTTTCAGTTGAAGATCATTTGAGATCTTTATGTGAATTTCATGAATAATTGCAACTTGAAGTCATGTGTTTATATATTTTATTTTTCCTCATATATGATTATTCTTGTGATTTTATAATGTTGTTAATTTAATTACATGGATGATTATATATATAAATATAACGGTTCCTATTGTAGGGTTTGATGTTTGAATAACTCTACTATTAGAGGAACGGATTGTAATTAGAATTGATTCTCACATGCAAAGTGATGCTCAAACAATTAATTGAAATATTATTATATGCTGGGTTTAAGTATAATAATTGATTAATTAATTGAGACATATGACAAGTCACCTAGGATATTTATATTATACTTAGTACTATTTATATACTCCATATCCATTGTTGAACTATGATGACCACTGATATGTTCTCAAGAAGATTCATCATATCTTGTGTGTGTGTCTATCTTTTATTTTTATTTTTATTTTTGTTTTTATTATAAAAAAAATCTCAAAAATTACCACACTTTATTTAAAGAATTATATACTATTGACTCTACGCAAGAGAATACGACCTAGGTGTTGCCGTTGTGCTGCATGATTTAGTAATCTATTTGAGTGCTAATGACAAGCAAGATCAATTATTGGCTTCTAGATTTTAGGGTTTAATTAGAGGTTTCTTAGAAAGAGTCCTAATGTGTTCAAAGTCCTAGTTAGCTTTGTTTGATGAGAGATTTGGAGGGGAGGGGAGAGGAGAAGCGGGAAAATTTTTGAGTTGAACTTCAAAAAAATTAGAAAAGTGGGGTTGAAAAATGTTAATGAAGAGAAAATGTAAGATAAAAAGGTAAGAAAAATTAATTAAAATCTTTTAACCCCATTTCTCCATTTCTTTTGATCTAACTCATAAAAATTTTCCTTTCTCCACCTCCCTTCGAACCCCTCCCTCATACCAAACAAACCCTATAATCTTTATATTTCCTATAAAACCTCTTTATGCAGGTGGCCATGGTTTTGAACACGTTAATTGAAAAAAGAAAGCTATTGGGCTTTTCTCTAAACGAGCATGGCTTGTTGGGTGTTCTAGATTGAATACCTTATGGTGATTTAGATTACCTTTATAAATAGACCGATACATTTATAAAAAATATATTAATATATGATTAATCAGTATTTAATATTGAATATATATTTTTAGCCAACATATTTAATATAGTATAAATATATAAATAGTAGAAGAAAGCATAGATACGCATATTGGATGCCACATAAAGTATGATCTGTATACCATTCTTCAATTTGTATTATTAAAGTGGAACTAAAAAAGAGGTCCTATAGAGTAGTTAGTTGGATAAATTTAGTAGTTGGTTGGATAAATATATAGGCAATGATAAAATCAAGTAGATTTTTCAATTATGATCAATTGGTCCACAAGAAAACTTGATCACCTCCTTCTTAACTTATTTAGATTATATTGGACCAGTAGTACATGCTAGCTGGTGAGCACATTTTAGCTGGAAGAGACTTAATTTTCCACATAGAACCCAAGAATGAGCATATGGGAGAATCACAGTAAGGTTCCAAGAAAGAAATTTAATCAACAAAAAAATCCCAATAATAAGTGAGCAATTTGAACCTATTATGCCAACTTCAGTTGTATAACTATGTTCATTTTATATAATATATCATTTTATTTAAAAAAACAGAGAGATCGTGTTCAGAACTTTTCATGGTTTATAAAGTATTAATATTGCCAGTTTTCTATATGGCAGGCTCAGTTTCAATCTCCGATGGACAAATCTGCAACGCCAGAATTCCAAAAATCAACATCATCCTTTCAAAATGTACATACAAATTGTTGAAATGGACACAAAAACACAGGATTTGAAGTGTTCATTAATAATCTAACATGTCACTGTGTTAAGGGCATTGCGGAAAAGAAGGCAATTGTATTTTGGTCTGTGAACCTGTCTTAAGTAATCCTCTTGCTTCATTTCAGACACACAGAGCAACTTAAAAAGAAACATAACAATACCACAGTGAATAATAAGCTATAACCTTTATTGCTATTTACATATGCGAGATCAAACAGGAACTCCTTCACAGGGGTTTTTGAAACCCAAAATTATGTGGAGAATTCTGGACTTGGTGAAATAGATGAGGAAAACATAAAAAACTAATGCCTAAACCACAACGATGTCAGAGGAAAATAGCAAGGAGAGAGGAATAGCCATGGCAGCACTTAACGAGAGAGGGAGAGATGCTCTAGCTTGTACCGAAGCGATGAGCGAGATCTGGAGTCACACACAGATATATGTGTGTGTGTATAACCGTCAAATAAATCCTTTTTCTTATAGTAGTCACTACTACAAAAAAGGACAGATGTGATCCTTATTTTTAGAATAGTTGTGGCACTAAGAAAGTGCCACATATCCTATCACTACTAAAAGAAGCTGTGTCCCATTACTACTCTCATTAATGGTGACAACTTATTGTAATTAAATTATACATGAATGAACACCTTCTTCTGGGTTCATGACTTGTATGCATTGGGTGTAGGTGGAAAGAGTAATGTTAAATTGTCATTTGAACCCTTTACTTGATAGTTGCTGTCATAAACATTTGTGGTTTTTGTCAATGTCAGAAGCGTCACAACATGTATTTTTTATTTTATATTTTTTAAAATACCCTTCCTCTAGTGCTTCCTTAGGGAAGTACCACAAGAAGTATAGACTTCCTATGGTGCTTATTCAAGAAAGTGCCATAGGAAGCGATGTATATATATATATATATATATATATATTAATTTTGCTTCCTGATAGTAAGCGCCACAGGAAGTGATTTTTTTTTTATTTTGCTTCATGTGGCATTTTTTTTAATGAAGCACCATATGAAGTATTTTTTTAAATTATCTTTTTGTATTTTTAATTCAGAACCCTATAATTACATTCGACAACAAATTAAACTTTAAACACAAATTTCTATGTCTATAGCAAAATACACTACTACAAAAAAATAAAGTTATGGCACTTATACTTGAACTAGCTGTAGTGCTTAAAAAGTGTCATATATCAAGACGTCACTAAAAGAAGCTGTGGCATTTGGAAGCGCCACAGCGTAATAATTTTTTTAAAACAAAAGTCCCTATCTGTGGTACTTTTTGGAGGAAGTGCCACAAGAGGGGGGTATCCTGTGAGCAAATGCCACAAGAGACCGCCCCTCTTGTGGCCCTTCCTCCAAAAAGTGCCACAGGAGGTCCCCCCTTCTTGTGGTGCTTCCTCAAAGGAATGTGGCTGTTTGTTTTATTATTCTTCATGTGACCCTTGTTTAAGGAAACGCCACAAGAAGTAAATTTTTTTAATATATCTTTCGTATTTCTAGTTCATAACCCTATAATTGCAATGGTGGACTGCTTTAAACACTTTCTATATCCACAGCAAAATGAAAAAAAGCAAACAATGACAATGAAATAGCTTTAAAATGATAAAAACAAATGACTAACTAAAGTAGTACTAAAAATATTTACACAATATATTGTGAATGAAATGTAACAAATTCAACTTGAATAAATGACACAACAATTGGGAAGAAACAACATAAAGGCTAGCTAGTTAATTAAATAGTAGTTACTTAGAGGTTTGCCTAAACACATATTCACACCATTCTTTAATCACTTCATTGACTTGATACTCAGTCAAATTGTTACAACGTTGATCTTCATATAATACTACATATATATTCAATCATGCACAAATTAAAACGAATTAAAATCATTAAAACTTAATTATCAGGCACTAATTAAATTTAAAACATAATATGAATTGCAACTAAATGACTTACCATTTGAGGAATAAATGGCTAATCATGCATAATTACATCCTTCATAAATTTCATGATCTAATACCCGCAATCATTGTCATTGGGTTGGAAAGGTACTAAAAAAATATAATGAAATATTTAACTCTGTTTATGAATAAAAAATTTTTAGTGACAAAGTTTGAGTAAATTCATATATCAATACCCGTATTTTCTTCCAAGCATAGCTAAGGTGAGGGTCAGTAACTTCAGAATAGCTTAAGGAGACAGAGGCCTGATACACTGTCAAGGCGCTAACAAAACAAATAGAAACTAGGGGAGAGCAATGGGAGGGTTGGGCAGCCCATGCCCAAACCCATAGCCTGCCCATTTAACTTTATATGGGTACAGGCTAGCCCATACCCGTACCTCAACCCATATAAACCCATGTAAATGGACTAGCACATAAATGGGCGGGCTAACCGGGTTACCCGGAACCCATATATATTAAACTTTTTTTTTGAAAAATAATATACATAAGCATCAATCATTCAATCCAACTCCATTAATCTAAATTCTGAAATCTGAATCTTCAAAGTTCAATAATCACAATTCACACAAAAGAACATAAATTTAAACAAACTCTAACTTCTAAATTAACACATTACAATTACATGTTCAAAAATTAACAAAATGGCATGCTTCCATTGAATCTTCATGCTTTAGTTTTCACCTATTGGAAATTGTGCCCTAAGGGCCAATCATTGTACTTTGAACATTATTATTTTAATAAAATTTCTCCATTCTGTTATCATATCATTTGCATGTTAATTGTGATAATTGTATCCTTGGATAATTCATAAAGGTTGTCCTAAAATGTCCTTGGTCGGTCATCTATGCAGGAGTAGAGATGAAACAAGATCAGTATGACTTTGATAAGATATGGAGATACGAATCAAAGTCTTAGGCACTTGTAAGAGTACAAGGTGCTGGACCAACCCACTATGAGAAAGCTATATGGATCAAGTCATAAGCTTTTCTCATGTATAACCACGTCACAATGCCCTTAGACCTGAGGTCATCATGGATTCCTATATGAGAGTTTCTAAGCTTTGAATTAGTCAAAAGTCACTTTTAACTGGGTGATGATAAAGGCTACGATCAGGTTTGGTGGTTTTTCATGCAGAGGAATATGAATGATCAAGATGGAATTTGTCCCTCACATTAGTAGAGAGATATTACTGGCTCCTCATAAGTGAGTCTAAGAAATGTATGGCCATACTATGATGGAAAGAAGTTTCCGTCTCTATTATCAGGCTACTCAGGAATCGAGAAAGTAATGGTCAGGAACAAGAGGATGACATTATCCATGCCTTATCCTTGATCGATATATCGTGTGAGAAAAGGGACGTGCATGGTTGTATGACAGGTTGCATCGTGATAACGATCCTCATATGAATTGGGTAGTCATAATATCTTGCTAGAGACCGCTTGCAACTTTTGGGTTAGTATAGTTATTGGCCCAGTGCCAACTTCATATGGGCCTACAGGATCGCACACAAGAATGGCCCAACACAAGATAATGTTTAATTTAGTGTGGACGAATTTTATATTTATATATATATATATATATAATATAAAATTCATTAATAATATTATATAGATATATATTTTCAAAATATATATATCTTATATATATATATATATATATATATATGTATATATATATTATATGATATTATTATATTGTGTTAGTTTTAAATTTAATTTATTGAGATATATTAAATTTAATAACTAACATGATAGAGATATAGTATCTCAGATTTAATTTATGAAGATAAATTAAATCTAATGGCTTTTTATTTGAATTAAATAAATAGGTTAAATTAAAACTATTGGACATATTTAATTTAAACTGAATTTATTTAATTAGCTCATCAAGATAATTAATAGTTAATTAATTTTGAAATTAATGATGATTAATTTTGAAATTTGAAAATAACTCTCATAGGTTATAAACTTGATAGAGCAGATATATTGAGATGTACATGAGAATTGAGAGCCGCAAGGGAAACCCTAGGAGACATTAGAGGCGCTAGCACGCAGTCTCGATTGGAGAGCATTCGTGTGGCTATCAGTAGAGGGAGTGGACCTGACATGTTGGCTCCTAGAGATCATGAAAACCTTGAATCATAAAAGGTATGAATCTTTCCAACTTGGTTTAAACGCCGTTGATAGATCCTCGATTAATATTGGTAAAATTTTAAAATCCTTCTGCTGTGCCTACCGATCCTAACATGACCATCATCTTCAGATTCACTTAGGGAAGGGACTGCAGACTCCAAATACGTTATGAGAATAAATGGACTTAGATCACTTCTAAAAGAAAAGAGATTCTCATTTAGGTAAACACCAGAAGTTTCATGCTATCCTCAACCTAATTTATGCTACAGTCCAAATGGTTCATTTCTTGCTAATTTTACAAGGAAATGACAAATAGATGAATTGCACAAGACTGCATATATAGTTATGAGTAAACTCAAAAAATTGCACTCTGGTATGCTCCATATAACTTACTGGAAAATTCGGAACGAAGCTTGATATCAAGATAGAGAAATAGAGTCTTCAACATGTAAATTGTAATATCCCGATTTGTGGTTAGGGCTAATAACTATGACAATTATTGTAATTGTGTAATTAAACACTTTTGGAATTTATGTAATGTAAATTTAGTATAAATGTGTGTGGTATTCAAGATCAAGGGTTGAGATTCATTGATCATAGGTTGGAATTCTATGCTTTGTGCCTATGTGAGCTCTTTGAGAGAGTGAGTAGATGGTGACAAGTGGCATTTGGTGAGCCATTAGATGAAACACAAGAGGACAAAATATCACTTTTCTCTCTCTTTTCTCTCTTGTTCGGTTAAGGGAGGGAGTATGGATTAAAGGACATCATCATCATCATCTCCTCTATATCTCACATTTTCTCTCTCTTCTCTCTCTCCATTTTCACTGAATCAAGCAAGAAGGAGAAGGATAAAGCTTTGATTTTGGGTGAGTAATAATCTTCTTATGCTCAAATTATCTTCCCTAATGTTGTGTATCTTATTGAGAGCTCTATTGTGGTGGTTGTAGAATCTTGAAAAGTGGTGATTTGTGTGTTGGTCAAAATTGGAAGTTGGAAAATCAAGATTCTGGATTGGGCAAAGTGAAGAGGTAGGAATTTAGTGCATTTTAAAGTATTATTTGTGATCTTTGAATAAGTTTAGTAAAATCTGGAAATTTACCCTAGTTATACCAAATGTTGAAAGTATGGATTTCATTGTGTTAGATTTTGAAAATGATCTATTGTGAAGATATGTGAGTATTGGATTTAGTTTGGATGTTGGAAATGTGTTAAGGGAAATTGGATATTTGTTGTGTTATAGAGACCTAAGAGTATGATTGTGGTCAAATTGGTTTTGGGAGTGTTTTTGAAGTGGCCAATGTGTTCCCCAGTTAGTGCTAAGTGTGTGTAAGCTTTGGGAGGAGTTTGGAAACCATTGGATATGATTTTGACCATCTGGTGTTTTCTGATATTTTGCTGTGTTTTTGGTCTCTGATGCATAACACTTGAGCAGAGGAAGATCGTGCTCGAGTACTGCGTGAGTTCTTCCCTTTTATGCTTCGAGTTTTGCCTGGATTCTTTGAATGGGACTTGAGTGCACTTCTTTGTTCTCGAGTGAGGGGAGATCATGCTCGAGTGAGCTTGGGTTTGCTCGAGTGATAGTGTGAGTCCTGTGTTGAGGTTGTTCTCGGGTCCTCACTCGTTGGTTGGTGCCAAGAGTGTGCTCTGACACTCGCAAGCACGGCCGTCTCACCCGAGCACTAAGGGTATGCTCGAGTGAGCTTTTGCCTCTGGTGTGGTTGGTGCTCTTGGGCTGTCACTCGTGGGGCAACACTTTCGGGGACTCGAGCATAATTTGGGTCATCACCCGAGTGCAGAGCTTGGTGCTCGAGTGATGTGAGCGCTTCCTGGCCGTGAAGGTTGCTCTTTATCAAGCACTTGAAGGTAAGAGTTGTCCTCACCCGAGCACAAATCTCTCATCACTCGAGTGAGGTCGTCTTCACTCGAGTGAGATGGTCAGAAATCAGTGTTGTGCCTTAGAAAGAGGGGTCTTTGGGGTAGTGTCTTCCAACCCTTTAGGCATATGTTTAGGCCTCTAGTAGTCACCTAAAGATTCCTAAATGATAACCAACTAAGTGTATTATGAAATTAAGAACTTGGAAAAGAGATTGATTGGTTGTCCCTAATTTGATATAGGATTTGATATCTGTCGCCCTCATGAGACTGCGGTATCGGAGCCAGTCAGGAAAGATAAAGGTAGTGACTCTTTCTTTATACCTTATGTGATACATTGTATGTGTGCTATATCATTGTGATGAAATGGATTTCGTATGCTGCAAGTTTTATGAAAATTGTGTGAACCACCGCTATACCAATAGTCCCTGAGTCACTAACAACGGTTCGGGTAAGGGCTGTGTGTCTTCTCGGCGGTAAAAGGGGATGAGGTTAGGGTGTGTTATATGATTATGTGGGCCGAAAGGCTAATTGTGAGCCGAAAGGCTATTTGTGAAGGCCGATGGGCCATTTGTGAAAGACGAAAGGCCATATGTGAGCCGTAAGGCTATTCGTATGCACTGCCACGCCAACAGTCCTTGAGTCGCTAACAATGGTTCGGGTTAGGACGGTGTGCCTTCCCGATGGTAAAAGGGGATGAGGGTGGAGTGTGATTTGCGTTGCTGTTATGAGATGATTTGTTTACATATTATGTGATTATGTGTGGTATGAATAAGTTGTTGCTACTGGGATTCTTTAGAATCTCACTCTTTCTAAATGACTAACCTTTTCAGACAGGGCAAGTGGTTTGAAAGGGAAGCGGAAAACCAGGAGTAGTTAGGATTACTCTGAGACTTAGTGGTAGTTGGTTATCTTTATTTTGGTTTTGGGATTACTAGGTGTATATAAGATGTAAATGAATATTTTGGACATGTAATCCCCATTTTTGGGAACCTTAAACCCATGTTATTTATGTAAGTAACTCGGGGTTTGCCGGGATTTTAGTTTCCGCACTTTGATATTTATTATGTGATTTGATTTCTCAAGTGATTAGATCCGCACGTGAATGTGAGACCAAGATTATTTATATTTTAAATTGGTTTTTTTGAAATACCCCATCTTGTGATGAGGGATAATTAGTTGTTGATTTCATTTTATTGGTCTCTATTTCACTTAAATTTCGTAATCTGGATGTAATTACGGTGAGGGGGTTACATAAATGCCATCCAATCCTTTCGCATAAATGATAAGACCACAAATCATGTTTTCTTTTATATTCCATTCACAACATACCAAGTTTGGTCAATGACAGAACCACAAATCAATCAGCAAACTAGAACATCAACTTTAAAAAAGAATAACCATAGATTAATCAACACACTAGAACGAGAGCAATCAACAAGTAATCAAGTAATTCTAGAAATAGAAACTGAGTCAGAATTCAGAATCTGACTGCTCAACCTACAGCTACTACCTCAACAAACGACGGCTCAACCTGCGGCTACTGTCTCGACAGACAACGGCTCAACCTGTTGCTATGGTGGGTTGGTGACCTTGCTACCTCGATGGATCACAAGTTTCTTACACTCTCAGGTCGCGTCTCATCCTTTCCTCTCTCAGCTCTCAGTCTTTGGGTCGGTCGTGGTCAGGGAAAAAAATTGGGTGTGCCAGTGTGTGTAATAGTGCAAGTGTCAGCGTGTATGGTAGTGTAGGTAAGTGTCACCGTGTCGATGAGTGGGTGAGACTAAAACACAGTGAGAGTGTGCCGAGTGTGTGTCTCCAAGTGGGAGTAGGAGTGGTGTAACCCCCTGCCGTAATTAATATCCGGATTATGCAATTATCGTGAAATAGAGACCAATAAGACAAAACATCATTTATAGACCCATCAACCAGACGGGGTTTTCACAATTACATTTCGAAATTATTAAAACACGGTCTCATATTTACACTCCGAATATAATTACTATGCGAAGATAAATTACATTTATACAAATATCAGAGTACGCAATATAAATTTCCGGCAATCCCGGACTCATATCTTCGCTCAATAATCATAGGGCACATTAGCCCATACAATTCAACCAATAGGGATTACACAATCTACTCGAATACATAGTCAAATGCTAATCCGAATGTACACATATATATTCTCAACTACACCTTGATAACCCACTACCAAGCTCTCACCCAGAAACGAGTCCTCTTTGCCCTTGGGTGCTTGCTCCTTCCTTGAGCCACTTGTCCTGTCTAAAATGTTGGTAGGGGAGGGTGAGATTCTTGGGGAATCTCAGTAGGAAACACATACCAATATGCATGCAAGATAAGTATTTAATGCATGACATGCTTGCATCACAATAACTCATGTTCACATCATGATATATCCGCATGCTCAATGTTTCAACAACATACTCATGGCCATAGCATAACTAGAAACAGAGCTACAATCATTCATACATGTCTCACATAATCACGCAAAGCAATAACATGCATCAATACACAAATACAATTATCAATACATGCAGGAGAGGTAAGTTCCCTACACTCATTCTTTCCACGTATGCTCCAGCGTCGGCTACTCACGATCCAAGCGGATATCAAATCATAATCAGGGTGAATACCCAACCCTATAACCAAATCAAGAACATATGGTCATTCTCTTTTCCAAATTCTCACTTTCATAATACTTAGATTTGGCTATCATAATTGACCCTTAAGAGGCCCCAAATGCCTCTAATCAAAGCCCCAAAAGACTGGGAAACAATAGATTGAAGGTCACTTTTCAAAATCACAAAGTGCTGGAACATAGGCGTGGGCCCCGGCCCACCATTCCTTGGGCCG
The DNA here is from genome assembly GCA_963242795.1 of Inga leiocalycina. Classification (NCBI taxonomy): domain Eukaryota; kingdom Viridiplantae; phylum Streptophyta; class Magnoliopsida; order Fabales; family Fabaceae; genus Inga; species Inga leiocalycina. The sequence goes on along the minus strand of OY725321.1, from coordinate 35,913,358 downwards.
CGGCCCAAAGATGGTCAGAAGGCCTTGGGCTGCGGCCCACCACTCATGGGCCGCGGCCCAGATAAGGCCAGAAAGTCTTGGGCCGCGGTCCAGCCACTCTTGGGCCGCGGCCCAGAAATTTCCTGACTCTGGGCGAACTTCCAAAATTCATAACTAAATCTAGAAAAATCGAAACGAAGTGATTCCAAAGCCAAATGAAAGGTATATAAGTCCTCTTTCAAGGAAAAATATAGCCATTCACTGGAAATCACTACACAAATCCAGAATCACCAAAAACTCAAGACTGTCCCAAAACAGAATCCATTTTCGACCTCAAACTTTGGACAGCTATAACTCACAGTAGAAAAAACGAAATGGCACAAATTATATGTCCATTTTGAAGCTTGGGATGTGAACTTTAAGACTGGAAAGTTTCACAATTATCTGAAACCATTTGGTCACTCAAAACGCTCGTCCAAACTGACAGCGAAAAACAGAGCTTAAACAAGACAACTTTCCAACTTTTCCCAAGTGACTCAAATGAATCCAAAATCAACAACCAAGCTTATTCCCACACAAAATCACTAAAGGAATCCAATGGGAATGTCAAAATCACCAAAATCCTATTCCATTATCATACTTTGGGTTTTGGGTACATGAAACACTAAACTTCCAAAATCTCCAAACTTAACAATTTCAACCCAAACAATTCTATCTATCCAAATGCATTCCCAACATACAAATTCCATACCATACACATACCAAACTCTCAATGGCCCTCATTTTCGAAATTAGGGCAATAATTCCAGAAATTTCAAACTATTTCAAATGGTATGAAACATAGATAGATAGATAGGTCTCACTTACCTTATCAACTTTCTCAAAGGGAGTTCTTGATTCACCACCTCCCAAAATTTCGTGTGGCCCCAAACCACAACCAATGAACAAACTACAACCATAGGATGAAAGCTCTTAGCTCAAGGATCAACTTTAATGAAGAGCATTTTGGCATTAGAAGTCAAGATCTTACCTTAAATGCAAGCTTTTCCTTCTTCTTCTTTGGCCAAAAATGGCGAAAATGGAGAGAGAAGAGAGAGAGAAATGTTTGATGAAGATGATGAAGGTGAGGAGCAGAAATTTCTGCCCCCCCTTGGCCCCTTCATGCGCATGGGAGAGAGAGAAAAGAGAGGAATGAATTATTTTGTCCTCTAGTGCCTCATCCAAAGGCCTCCACAATGCCACATGTCACCATCTCATCCACTTCCACTATGAGCTCACATAGACACAATGTATAGGATTCCGACCCATCAATAATGAATCTCAACCCTTGATCTCTAATACCACACACATATACACCAATTAATCTCTCTAATCCATCCATTAGCCATTTGATCACACTTCTCATTTTTCTCTTAGTTAGTAATTAATTTCCATTAATTACCAACTTATGCCAATAATTCCATTCTTTCAATTTCCCAACTCTTATGGCATATTAATTATTATTGCCATAAGACACATAATTATTCTCAATAATTATCATTAGTCCTTAATCAAAAATCGGGGTGTTACATTTCTCCCCCCGTTCAATAAATTTCGTCCTCGAAATTTGTTCCACCACTAAGGACATAAACTCCGGACGCTTCTTCACGACAGCTTCCGTTTCACAATTCATTTCATATTGGGATGGTCTCCTCTAGACCACTCAACCAATCCATACACAATAGGTCTGACTCTAGCAAGAATCAAAACAGACCAATGCATCACAACTCAATGTATTTTGCTCGATCATCTTTAATGATCTCAATTCTCGGAGACACTCTTACATATACGTGATCTCCATTTCAAACTCAAGAGGTCTTCACCTCATTCGATAATATTTCAGATGAACTGCACTCGTGCATCCTGACTTTGAGCCACTCAAATCACTGACATCAAGTCACCTTCCCTTTTTGGGTACAATTCAAACTACCATAGATTCACTACGTATAATCGACAGCTTCTGCTGTATTCACATATGTCACAGCTTCCGCTGTTTTCAACAATACTTTAGCTTACGCTGTATCCACTTCCACAACATTGACTTCACCCGTACACCCACTAGTTACTCTACCCGCGGTAACCGGGATTGTTGGTATTCACAATCACATCAGGCCACTCCGGAATCTCAATCTCTTCTATCCGAAGCACCCTACCGTAACGGCCCACCTAGAATCTCAGTCTCTTCTATCCAGGCGACCGGTTGAGAGTCTCAATCTCCCAACACCACCTTCATCCTCTTTACCCACATAAAGCAACTACAACGGCAGTTCAACGGCCGAGCTAGAGATGACCAGCGTCAATCCCTAAACGGCTCACGCTGACCTGCACACGCTGCATTGCACCTTAACACAATTCACACAATATACTTCACCACAGCTGGGATTCATATAAAGCATTCCATACACAAGCCACACTGGCAAGATGTACAACACACAGCCCACAGCTGGATTCGCAACACGCCACCCCACGGGTCGGATTCACAAAGATCCATGTTGATTACAACGGCAGTTCAACGGCAATGGCTAGTATGACACATGTCATCCCTTACGATTGCTCACGCTGAATTGCTCACGCTGTATTGCAACACAATAATCAACACAGTATAATTCACCACAGCTGGGATCCATATAAAGCATATCATAATCACAAGCCACATAGGCAAAATACACACACACAGCCCACGGCTGGTTTCACAAACGCTGCCCCATGGGTCGGATTCACAAAGATCCATGTCGATTACGACGGCAGTTCAACGGCCGACCTAGAGATGACCACTGTCACTCCCTATACGGCTCACACTGAAGTGCTCACGCCGTAATGGACCATGGCACACATTTCTGTCTTTATTGTCACACCCACCCCGCTACTCACATTTCGCGGCGGCTGGATGCCCGCCCCGGTACTCACATTTCCCGGCGGCCGGTACCCTCCGTATGGGCCTAGGCACTCCCGCCTTACCCTCCCAACTAGGCCTCAACCCCTTGGGCCGCGAGGGAGACTTACAATACACATTCACATCAACACATATTGCAGATTCAAATTTTTTACACACCGCCTTTCGGCCTCCATAAATAGTCAATCCCCCGTAAACTATCGCCCCAAAGGCACGGTCCTCCGCCATAGGAATCACCCCATGCGGCCGCAAGTGAAAGACTCACAATGCACAATTGCAACAAGCTGGAACCAGGCATTTTAATAACTTCACCTTCAACATTGCAAATTCTTTTCACGTATTGGGATCCTTCAAGACCCCTTCTCACAAATTAATCTGGACTTCGAAGTTTTACCTCCCGAAGCTATGATTAACACGTCTTTCTCACAGCAATCTCGAGCTTCTGCTCAACATAATTCTCGAACATATTACATTCCCACGCTTCCGCTGCACACTCTGATGTCAATCTTCTCATCTATGCTTTAACAATGTCAAGTTGATTTAACAGGAGTCCCATAGGAATCTCCTACATCACCTGACCACATTCATAATCTGTACCAAATCTTGGCTTGATTCAACTCGAATCATTGAAAGCCATAATCAACACACCGTTAAGAATATGGGCTCTCACAGCTCTACTCTACGATTCAACGTCACGGTAACTGCTCTCCACGGTTCATTATCAAGGTGGCTGCACTCTAGGGTTTATCGTCACAGTGGCTCCACTCTAGGGTTCATCGTCATGGTGGCTCCACACTACGCTACTGCACTCGGTGCTTCACTCAGTCCACTGACTGGTCAGCCCCTCCGGTCAGAACTATCCGTAGGTAGCCCTTTCCAATCGGATCTCACCGTAGGTAGCCCTTTCCGATCGGATCTTACCGTAGGTAGCCCTTTCCGATCAAAAGTCCCCGTAGATAGCGCTCTTCGATCCGAATCCTCCGTAGATAACTTTCTCCCTATGTTGGATCAACAACCAACACTCTCAGAATACCTGATACACCTTTCAGTTCACTTTTAGTACCATACCCTGGTACCACAGACCATTGAGGTCAAATCCAATTCCTAAGAATCAACCCAGCTATTGAGTCTAATCCTTAGATCACAATTTAGCTCTCAAAGCCACAACCTCCGTTGAACCGGGAAATCACTTCCCTCAATTCCAAGGAGCATCCTTAACTCCATCACAAGTTTAAATATCTCGGCCAGCCTAAGACACACCGATCCCCTAGGTCTTAAGGCCTTTTCACACACAAGCTCAGTATAACATTACTACATGTAACATCATACCACCCTGGGTTACATACCCAACATCTAGGTAGGAGCCATGATTAACCTAGAACCTCAATATCAAACACCTCGGAAACCATTTTCCTCGGTTTTCAAATCAGATGATAGGTCTGATTACCTCCACTTCTGGGTTTACACCTCAAATTCTCGGACGAATCACTATATCTTTCGATTACACAATGATTCGCCACTCTAGAATAACCCCAGTGTATACACATATTCCTCAAATCTCTTATGTCCACAATGACAAATCACACATGTGTATACATAATCACTATCACAAGACATCATCTACCACCAAGGTAGAGATCTAAGAGAGCCATCCTAGCAAATTCCCATGTTTGCCAGGAACTACAGCTCTGATACCAAAAATGTAACCCCCTGCCGTAATTAATATCCGGATTATGCAATTATCGTGAAATAGAGACCAATAAGACAAAACATCATTTATAGACCCATCAACCAGACGGGGTTTTCACAATTACATTTCGAAATTATTAAAACACGGTCTCATATTTACACTCCGAATATAATTACTATGCGAAGATAAATTACATTTATACAAATATCAGAGTACGCAATATAAATTTCCGGCAATCCCGGACTCATATCTTCGCTCAATAATCATAGGGCACATTAGCCCATACAATTCAACCAATAGGGATTACACAATCTACTCGAATACATAGTCAAATGCTAATCCGAATGTACACATATATATTCTCAACTACACCTTGATAACCCACTACCAAGCTCTCACCCAGAAACGAGTCCTCTTTGCCCTTGGGTGCTTGCTCCTTCCTTGAGCCACTTGTCCTGTCTAAAATGTTGGTAGGGGAGGGTGAGATTCTTGGGGAATCTCAGTAGGAAACACATACCAATATGCATGCAAGATAAGTATTTAATGCATGACATGCTTGCATCACAATAACTCATGTTCACATCATGATATATCCGCATGCTCAATGTTTCAACAACATACTCATGGCCATAGCATAACTAGAAACAGAGCTACAATCATTCATACATGTCTCACATAATCACGCAAAGCAATAACATGCATCAATACACAAATACAATTATCAATACATGCAGGAGAGGTAAGTTCCCTACACTCATTCTTTCCACGTATGCTCCAGCGTCGGCTACTCACGATCCAAGCGGATATCAAATCATAATCAGGGTGAATACCCAACCCTATAACCAAATCAAGAACATATGGTCATTCTCTTTTCCAAATTCTCACTTTCATAATACTTAGATTTGGCTATCATAATTGACCCTTAAGAGGCCCCAAATGCCTCTAATCAAAGCCCCAAAAGACTGGGAAACAATAGATTGAAGGTCACTTTTCAAAATCACAAAGTGCTGGAACATAGGCGTGGGCCCCGGCCCACCATTCCTTGGGCCGCGGCCCAAAGATGGTCAGAAGGCCTTGGGCTGCGGCCCACCACTCATGGGCCGCGGCCCAGATAAGGCCAGAAAGTCTTGGGCCGCGGTCCAGCCACTCTTGGGCCGCGGCCCAGAAATTTCCTGACTCTGGGCGAACTTCCAAAATTCATAACTAAATCTAGAAAAATCGAAACGAAGTGATTCCAAAGCCAAATGAAAGGTATATAAGTCCTCTTTCAAGGAAAAATATAGCCATTCACTGGAAATCACTACACAAATCCAGAATCACCAAAAACTCAAGACTGTCCCAAAACAGAATCCATTTTCGACCTCAAACTTTGGACAGCTATAACTCACAGTAGAAAAAACGAAATGGCACAAATTATATGTCCATTTTGAAGCTTGGGATGTGAACTTTAAGACTGGAAAGTTTCACAATTATCTGAAACCATTTGGTCACTCAAAACGCTCGTCCAAACTGACAGCGAAAAACAGAGCTTAAACAAGACAACTTTCCAACTTTTCCCAAGTGACTCAAATGAATCCAAAATCAACAACCAAGCTTATTCCCACACAAAATCACTAAAGGAATCCAATGGGAATGTCAAAATCACCAAAATCCTATTCCATTATCATACTTTGGGTTTTGGGTACATGAAACACTAAACTTCCAAAATCTCCAAACTTAACAATTTCAACCCAAACAATTCTATCTATCCAAATGCATTCCCAACATACAAATTCCATACCATACACATACCAAACTCTCAATGGCCCTCATTTTCGAAATTAGGGCAATAATTCCAGAAATTTCAAACTATTTCAAATGGTATGAAACATAGATAGATAGATAGGTCTCACTTACCTTATCAACTTTCTCAAAGGGAGTTCTTGATTCACCACCTCCCAAAATTTCGTGTGGCCCCAAACCACAACCAATGAACAAACTACAACCATAGGATGAAAGCTCTTAGCTCAAGGATCAACTTTAATGAAGAGCATTTTGGCATTAGAAGTCAAGATCTTACCTTAAATGCAAGCTTTTCCTTCTTCTTCTTTGGCCAAAAATGGCGAAAATGGAGAGAGAAGAGAGAGAGAAATGTTTGATGAAGATGATGAAGGTGAGGAGCAGAAATTTCTGCCCCCCCTTGGCCCCTTCATGCGCATGGGAGAGAGAGAAAAGAGAGGAATGAATTATTTTGTCCTCTAGTGCCTCATCCAAAGGCCTCCACAATGCCACATGTCACCATCTCATCCACTTCCACTATGAGCTCACATAGACACAATGTATAGGATTCCGACCCATCAATAATGAATCTCAACCCTTGATCTCTAATACCACACACATATACACCAATTAATCTCTCTAATCCATCCATTAGCCATTTGATCACACTTCTCATTTTTCTCTTAGTTAGTAATTAATTTCCATTAATTACCAACTTATGCCAATAATTCCATTCTTTCAATTTCCCAACTCTTATGGCATATTAATTATTATTGCCATAAGACACATAATTATTCTCAATAATTATCATTAGTCCTTAATCAAAAATCGGGGTGTTACAAGTGGCTTAAACCTTGTGTGATGAAGTGATGGATGATGATGTCTAGTGAGTGGGAGTAGTATGGGGTACAGCCAGGGAAATTAGGTTGGGCTTTTGGAGACTCACACTAGACAGGGACGTAGAAGGCTTGAAAAGGGTACTAGATAGGGTTAATTTTTTTGAAAAAAAAATTAAATGGGTGGATACAGGCAGCCCAAAAGTATGCCCATAGGCGGCCTATTTAAGTATTAATTGGGCGGGTTTCAGCCCTCTCGTCATGGCTCATTTTTGGGTAGGTTCAAATTGACCCAATTACATTGAGTTATGAGCGAACTCGTGGGTTATGGGCTTCTTGCTCTCCCCTAATAGAAACTGATTATTTTTGGTTATTCAATCACATATGCAAATTTTTACATATACGCACGTACGCTTACTTAATGAACAATCACAACATATCAGGACGGTCTTCTGGAAGACCTCTAATTAGACGATCCACATAGTAAATACGAGGGCCTGAAGGTTCTGCTGGATTGATAAGAATCAATATCCAATATTGCATAAAATATTTTAAAAATTTTGTTTCAACAATTATGTTATGATAAAAGTTAAACAATAAAACAACATACACAAAAATTGTACCGCTAATAACTTACCTCGCATTGTATGGCACTAGAAATAGTGTAGTTGGTGTTGCTTTCTTTCAAAAGTAATCTTTCATATCACTAGATTGTGCATGTATATCTACTCTGCCCCCGTGCTGGTCAATGAGATAAGGGTTGACAAATGCAAATTTGACCCTATCTGTATTCATTAAGATGTTATGGTACAAATGTCTGGTATAAAACAAACAGTGTCATGGAAACAAAAAATAATAATAATGATAATAATAACAATGATAAATGATGATGCTAAAGTACCTAATCCAGATATTGATAGCCAAATCACTAATCCATCCATGATTACATATTTCGTGCAAGACATCACCATTAACATGATTAACTAGAACACTAATGCTGTACATGTGTCTATCGAATATAATTCCAGTCTTCCTTCACAGATCAAATTTGGTGTAATCAATACTAATTGATCGCGATATGAGATCATTCTTCTTTTGCTCTGTTGGCCAGCTAATGCTTCCGACTTAGATTGTGTTGTCGAACACTTTGAAATCTTGCCATAAAGTTGGATTTGTTTTTCTCTAAACTATCCATCCTGTGAAAATCAAACAATTAAATCACGGCTTTAGATAGAAGTACGAAGAAAAAGTAAAGGGATTGTAAATGAATAACCTTTTCATATGGCTCGATAAGACCTATTGGCAAAGCAACATAGCCCCCTACAACATCTTTCACCATCATTTGCTCATCCCGAGATGATATCAGTAAGAGCGCTTCTTCATTCATGCAGACGTCAGCCCTTACTCGGAGTGTGTTGTCGGGCAACAGTGAATTATGCAGTGTGTCCTTATCAGTGTTATAGGCATTACCCACTGCAACCACGTGCTTCAAAGATTGATCGATATATAACTTGCATGCAAATTCACCTTATGGAAAATAGAGTTAATATATTAAAGTTTGCTAAATTATAATGTAACACAAAGTTAAGTAGAGAAGAAATTAATTATCAAAGGAAGAGGGGCTTTAGGCATAGAAGTGCAACTATCTCTGACACTTGGGCTATCACAGAGGGGAACATTTTCTGTTAGCCTACACTACACCAATTGTTCTATTTGCATTCTTAACAGCGCATTTTGTTCTTGCATCAAACTCATTTGTTCTAAGAATTATTCTTCCCATTGTTCCTTGAAGCGCATTTGTTTTTGAAGTTACTGCATTTGATACTTGAAATTAGCCATCTCATCACGCAGCTACGAAACGTCACTTTTATTAGGGCACTTCTGTCGTCCAAAGTATGATGATTGGGTGACTGCAAAACTAGTACCTTGAACACTACCACCATACTCAGGTACTCTTAACGCTCTGCTCAACAAATCATCTCGACCAATATAGCTCGCCAATGTTGGATCCTCCTGTGTCATTAGTTTCTATCACAAAAAGAATTACAACAATATTAGTTATTATAAATCAAAATCATTTAAGTAAAGCTAATTATTTATCATAAACATAATCCAATACTTACACAATATTCGGTTACTCTTCTTGCTTATTCACTAAGAATTTCACCTTTCTTATTTATGCAACTGGCTACCCACAAATCATGTCGTGGTACCTGTGTAATATCTAAATTTGATTCTTCTATCTTCACATCAAAGTTAGTTGAAGTTGAATGTTATTCATACAATTTATCTACATATGAAATAATCATTAGTTCTTACAATTTGTTTTCCTCATTGTGCTTATGAAACATGTCCTTGTGTGAACTGATATGGCATGTTGGTCGCGTTAGAGCAATTTTTCTCGCTCAACTCCTGTTTAGATCCAAATGATTCATATCAATAAATGTTAATTGCAAATACATTACAAGTAATAGGTAAAGGCAAACATATTATATAACTTGGAATTCCTGAGTTGCATGTGTTCTCACAAACTCATCCCACATTTCTTAAGTGATGATTCCTTCGTACAATTTCAATCGTGTAGTGATTATAATCTCATTATCGTCCCTCAAGAAGAATTTTACAAGATCAGAACGAAACTTTCTCATAAGTTTACTGGCTTTTCTTAGCACGAAGTTCTTCCGATGATCTCAATAATAAAATGGCTTTGTAACAATAAAAAAAATATAATTTGTTACATTGAAATTAAGTGAAACAAAACAAACTGAACAATAAGGTAATTAATGTATTACCTATACTTCATCCCAGATTTCATCCTCATAATGTTGCTTCACCCGTCTCCAATCTTAAATTGTAATAGGGACTCTGTCTCAAATTGTAATCCCAATCAAGTTATTTAATGAGGTACTGTTCTCACCGACTGGGATTCCCTTTTCGTTCCACTCCAGTTCTAACTTAATTCCCTTACTTCTCAATTTGATCGACCTCACCATAATGGTCCTGCCACAGTTACCCTCTCCATAAATCTTTGTCTACCAATGTCCATTAGAACATCATCAGTTTCATCGTGTAGTGAGTCCATGAGAATTGTGTTGGATTGAGAATTGTGTTTCTTTTGACCCAAGTCCCCTCTTCATGATTATGTCTCACGTATATGGATCCATCTTTATCTTCATCTACTGACCACAAATTCTCAAACGAAGGATCATCCTTGTCGATATTCAAATATTCATTACTTTCAAAATCAACTTGTTCTTGACAATTCTTGTTAGATAGGAGTATAATAGGCCAATTCTTCTTAGCAGGATCTAGAATGAAAAATACTTGTTCTGCTTGTGCTGCTAAAATAAAAGGATCATCTTTATACCAAACTTTAGAAAGGTTCACTTGAACAAAGCCTAAGTCATCTATCCACAATCCACTATTGTTGTTAACCCACTTACATCTAAAGATAGGGACCCTAAACAGAGAGTAATCTGACTCCCATATGCGTTTAATGACACCAAAGTATGACATTGATGCATAGATAGGGTGTATGTCTTTAGCACAAGATCTATCCCAAGAATTAACAAGTGTTATCCTACTATTATGCATCATGCTCTGTGTATCATGGTCTTGTGTATAGAATGTGTAACCGTTGATTGTATAACCATTGTAAGATAATACATTTAAGCTCGGTCCCTTTGACAGAAATTTCAATTTTTCAGAAATTGAATCAGGATTCCGCTACATCTCATTATTAATGCGCTTTTTCAACCAACCTGAAAAATGTTTATTGTGTTCTTTTGTTAACAAATTTTCATTCCTATCACCATGTACCAATCAAGGAGCATCCTTGTGTTTTTCAACATACAGTTCAACCTCATCAGTGTTATGTAGCATATACAAGTAGGCTTGCTCCTGTTCAATAACTGATATCGTTATTACATTCCTTTCACTTGTTCCTTTCCCTGATCTTCGCCCATCACGATAGGACTTTGGGATCCCTACGAGTCAACATTTGATAGAAAATCAGCACAAAAGTCACTTACTTCTTCAACCATATACCTTTCAGCTATACAACCCTCTGGGCAATATCTATTTTTCACATACCCTTTTAAGATTTTTATTAATCACTCATTTGGTTACATCTATCTCAAGTACACTAAATCGCACAATTGAATTTCTTTGACTAAGTGTACAATTAGATGTGCCATAATGTCAAAAAAAGAAGGTGGAAAATACATTTTAAGTTCACACAGAGTACACATAATTACCCTTTGTAAATCTTGTAACTCAGTTAAATCTACCATTTTACTGCAAATTAACTTGAAATTTAGTGGTGTTTCTTAAATTTTTAGGTAAAATGGATCGTATACTAATTGGTAGGAAATTCTGCATGAGTACATAAAGATCATGAGACTTAAGGTTCTTTAACTTCAACTCTTTCACTGATACAAGGTTCTGTATATTTGAAGAGTAGCCCTCGGGAACTATAATTCTTTGTAGAAACTCACAAAATAATTTTTTCTCTTTCCTCGACAGAGTGTAGGCCGTTGGCGGTAGATAAGTACGATGCCCAAGCAAGCTAAAATCCAACCTCGAATTGACACTATCCTTGCTTTTCCTTGGATATTGAGCAACGTGCCAGTTAGACTATCACAAATATTTTTTTCTATGTGCATCACATCAAGAAAAAGTCTCACATATAAAGACTTCTAATATGGAAGTTCAAAGAAAATGAACTTTTTTTTCCAACCACTTGTCTAGATTTATTTTGCAAAAGGCTTGCCAAAATTGTTATCTAAGTCTTTTACCTTTGAAAACACTTAGGCACCAGTCAACATCTTTGGTGGGCTATCTTCTTCTGAGTCACCATTGAAAGCCTATTTGCACTTCCTCCAACAATGTTGTGATTGTAAGAATCTTTGATGTCCTATGTAAACATTTTTCTTACAATGATCTAGTCACACTGAATGAGTGTCATCTTTTCTCAATCAGTGCCAACTCGTCTTTAATTCCTAAGTTCACCAAATCCAACCTCGAATTGACACTATCCTTGCTTTTCCTTGGATATTGAGCAACGTGCCAGTTAGACTATCACAAATATTTTTTTCTATGTGCATCACATCAAGAAAAAGTTTCACATATAAAGACTTCTAATATGGAAGTTCAAAGAAAATGAACTTTTTCTTCCAACCAATTGTCTAGATTTATTTTGCAAAAGGCTTGCCAAAATTGTTATCTAAGTCTTTTACCTTTGAAAACACTTGGGCACCAGTCAACATCTTTGGTGGGCTATCTTCTTCTGAGTCACCATTGAAAGCCTATTTGCACTTCCTCCAACAATGTTGTGATTGTAAGAATCTTTGATGTCCTATGTAAACATTTTTCTTACAATGATCTAGTCACACTGAATGAGTGTCATCTTCACATATAGGGCATGCACCATATCCTTTGACGTTGTATCCCAACAAATTACCATAAGCTGGGAAGTCATTAATTGTTCCAAGCAATATGGTTTTCAAAGTCAAACTTTCATTCCTATACCCATCATACATATTGACGCCTTTTTCCCAAAGCAGGTTTAAGTCATCAATTAAAGGAGCCAAGTATACATCTATATCATTCCTAGGTTACCTTGGCCCAGAAATTAACATGAACAACATCATAAACTTACGTTTCATGATCAAGTATGGGGAAGGTTATAAATATCAATATCTCCAGCCATGTGTTGTGTGTATTACTCTGAACATCATGCGGATTAATTCCATCAGTTGATAGTGTAAAGCGTAGGTTCCTTACTTCGTTCATAAAGTTAGGGTACTCATGATTAATTTTTTTCCATTGAGGAGCATCTGCAGGGTGCCGAAGCTTCATATCTTTAATCCTTTTATCTGCATGCCATGTCAACTATTTAGTAATATCTGCATTATTATACAGTCGCGTGAATCTCAAAATAATGGAAAAATACTATAGGACCTTCAAAGGACTTTTTTCTTTCTTCTTATATCGAGATACGTTATATTTAGGGCACTTCTCCAATATTGCATACTGGTTTTAAAATAATACGTAATCGTTAGGACATGCATGTACCTTCTTGTATCCCATATTGGTTATAGTGCAAAGAATTAGCTTTGCCTCGTATGTCTTGGTAGAAAGTATATTTTCTTCTGGAAGCATATCTTGCAATAGTTTAAGCAATGTGGTGAAACCTAAATCACTCAATCCATAGCGAGTTTTAAAGTTGTACAACTTCAACATTGCTAGCAATCTTATGTACTTAATATTACCAGCATAAAATGGTTTTTCCACATCACCTTTCAACTTCTCAAATTCTTTAGGGCGATTATGAAGCACCCCTTCAACCGCATTTAGCATTTCTTTAAGATCATCATCTTCATCAAACATGCTTTGGTCAAATTCATTTGAAGCACCACTTGTGGTATTCACCCGATCACTACATGCATCGTTCGTCTCACCATGCCTTATCCATGTGTATATGTTTGATCAATTCCATAACACACTAAATGATCTAGCAAGTTGACTAATCCACTTTCCAAGACAACAAGATAAGCAATGACACAAGATTTTGTCAGGATCTTTTATATGCTCGATTGCAAATGTAATAAACTCTTTCACCCCATCTATATATTCCTTTGAACACCGATTACATGATATCCATTTACAATCCATCTTTACCCTCAATCTATTTTTAAAAACGTATGTGGTTAGTTGTATGACTATTGCATTTACTAATTACTTTTATATTCTCTTCCCAATTTTAAAATAAAATTGGCAACATGAAATCTGAAAAATTGAAGTATGGTTACAACGGCGACTTTTAATAGTCGCAGTTAAAAGTGACACTTTTAGTGGTGACATTTTTTGTAGCCGCTGAAAGTGGCAACTTAATTGTTGCCGCTGATAGTGGCACTTTTAGCAGCGACTTTAAAAGTTGCTGCTGAAAGTGGTACTTTCAGCGGTGATAAAAAATGTCATCGCTGAAAGTGGTCACTGAAAATCAGTTTTTTTTGTAGTGTTAAGCTGTGTTTTCAATCCTTTCAACTACATGCCATGCTAGCAATCTGTGCATTACTATACAATTGTTTGAATCTCGAAATAATGGGAAAATACTATAGGACCTTCAAAGGACTTTTCTTTCTTCTTCCCATATTGAGATGCATTGCATTTAGGGCATTTTTCTAACATTGCATACTAATTTGAAATAATATGCAATTGTTAGGGCATGCACGTATCTTCTTATAACCCATACTAGTTATAGAGCAAATAATTCGCTTTGCCTCGTATGTCTTTGTAAGAAGTAAATTTTCTTTTGGAAGCATATCTTGCAAAAGTTCAAGTAGTGTTGTAAAACCTAAATCACTCAATCCATAGTGTGCTTTAAAGTTGTACAATTTCAACACTACTAGCAATGTTGTGTATTTAGTACTACCGGCATATAATGGTTTCTCTACATCACCTTTCAACTTCTCAAATTCTTTAGGAGAGTTATGTAGCACCTCTTCGACCACATTTAGCATTTCTTCAAGACCATCATCGTCATCACACATGCTTGTGTCAAATTCATTCAAACCACCACTCATGGTATGCACTCGATCACTACATGCATCATTCATCTCACCTTGTCTTGTCCATCGTGTATATGTTTAATCAATTCCATGACTCACTAAATGATCTAACAAACCTAATAGACTAATCCACTTTCCATAACAACAAGATAAGAAAGGACACCAGATTTTGTTAGGATCTTTTGCATGCTCGCTTGCAAATCTAATACACTCTTTCACCCCATCTATATATTCCCTTGAACACCGATCAGATGACATCCATTTTCAATCTATCTATACCTTCAACCTATTTTTGCTTATGTGGTTAGTTGCTTGACTATTGCATTAACTAATTGCTTTTATCTTTTGTTATTTATTTTAAAATACAATCGGCAACATAACATCTTAAAAATTAAAGCTTTCCAGGTCTTAAACCTTCTCTTTTAATTGACAAATAATCCATCAATTAATCCCGCAACATCATAATAATTTTCAAAGCTCATAATGAAAGAAATCATATTTGCCAACACATATTATAGATAAATTAGCTAGAAAGCATTACAAGCCAACAAATAAAATACAAGTGTTAAAAATAAATAATTATTTTACCTATGAAACTCATCCATAACAATTACTACAACACCTAAAAATTATAACTACTACATATCTTCACATACAACCTATATACAATAACATTTAATTTTATCTCATTTATTTTTCAGCGTATACAAATGTGAATAATTTTTTCAGATTTCATCATAAATTAAATATAAAAGACATTGAGCAAATTAGACGATTAACTATTGATAAAATTAGATTTGTTAGCTCAAAAATTTAAAAACTTACAATGTATAGGAAGCTTGAATAGAGCAAGTTGAAACTTCAAGCACAAACATGAAAAAAATTAATAAAGGAAAAATAGAAATACAAAGTTGTATGTGTAATACCGCGAATTCTGAGACTTGAGGCTAGAGAATAAACCTAAGATTAGTGGACTGCTAAGCCCTGGTTTAGCAGGATCCTGAATTGTGATTAAGAGATAATGACTCCAAAAGTGGATGTGGTTAGTGATAAATAACCCTTTTGGAGAATCCGATGTGATTTGAGATTCGAATGTGATTCATATGTGTTGAGATTCGTACCCAGACCCTGTATTTGAGTTCAATTATGGATTAACATCTAAATTGAATGAAAATAAGGGAAAGGGCATATGTATGGTGTAAATGAATGAGAAAAAGAATTTGGTGGTGATTCAGTGTGAATTGCCATAATCAGGGGCAAAACGGTAAAGTTACCGACCAGTTGATCGGTTACCGAAGAGGAAACTCATTGGTAACTTCAAGATCAATGGTTGAGATTGATTTGTGTAATAGATCAAAGGGTGGAATCTCATGTGGTGTGCTCATGTGAACTCATGGTTGATGGAACAAGATCTTGACAAGTGGCACAATGTGAGCCCTTGGATTAGTCAAAGTGTCAAAACACCTCTTCCCTCTCTCCTATCCCTTTTAGGTCGGTTTTTGGATCCAAAAAACTGACTTGCTTCATCATTTTCACCATCTCATCTTCTCTCTCTCACACTCCATGGACGTCCCAAAGCTTGGGAGGAAAGAGAAAGTTTGAGGTGAGTTTTTAACTTGCTTGGTGACCTCTTTAGCTTAAACACCTTTCTATAATATTGTTCATAGTGATGAGAGCTTCATCTCTATGATTTTAGATTCTTGATTGGAGGTGTTTGATGGCTTGAGGAAATTTGGAAAGATGAAGAATCAAGGAATTGGTTTGGGAAAGAGGAAGAGGTGAGTATTTGAAGCCTTTTGATCTAAGTTTTGTGATTTGTGGATGAGTTTAGTGAATTTCGAATTTTGCCCTGATTTTCTTGTGATTTTGAATTGGATGAATTGGATGTTGTTTTATGTTGAAAATGGTGTCATGTTGTGGTATTTAATCATTGGAATTGATTTGAATTGGATTGGATACATTGTGTGCAAAACTGGAAATTCTGTCCAGTGGGAATTCTGTTTGGGCAGTCTGGTTGTGTGGACATTTTGACTAGGCAAAGGATGTCAGAAAATTATGAAACTTTCCAATCTTAAATTTTACATCCCAAGCTTCAAAATGGACATATAATTTGTGCCATTTTGTTTTGTCCACTGGGAGTTATAGCTGTCCAAAGTTTGAGGTCGAAAATGAACACTGTTTTGGGACAGTCTTGAGTTTTGGGGAATTCTGTATTTATGTGGTGATTTCCAGTATTGGCCAATATTTTTCCTGTGTAGAGGACTTGAATAGCTTTAATTTGGCTTTGGGATCACCTCATTTCGATTTTTTTGGAATTAGTTATGATTTTTGGAAGTCCAGCCAAGAAACTGGATTTTCTTGGCCACGGCCAGCGGATTTTGGGCCGCGGCCCAAATGTCTCTGGGCAGTTTTTGGCCTCGGCCAGTGGATTTGTGGGCCGCGGCCAACCTCCAAAAAATCAGCATTTTGGACTTTTAAAAGGTGATCTTTGGTCAAGTGTTTCCCAAGCCTTTAGGCATATGTTTAGGCTTTGATTAGCCACCTAAAGGTGTTAAATGATAGCCAACATTAAGTGTTTGTATGTTGAGGAATTGAGAAAGGGATTAACCCTATGTCCTTGCTTTGGTTATAGGGTTGATATTCGCCCTAATCGTGGTTCAGTATTCATTCTGATCGTGAGTAAACGGAGCTGGAGCATACGTGGAAAGAGTGTAGGGGAACTTACCTCTTTTGCATGCTTTGATATTTGTGTTTGTGTTTTGATGCATGTATTACTTTGCTTGATTATGTGAAACATGTATGAATGATTGTAGCTCTGTTTCTAGTTATGCTATGGCCATGAGTATGTTGTTGAAACATTGAGCACGCAGATATGTCATTGTGTGAGCATGAGTTATGTATTGCAAGCATGTCATGCATTAAACACATATCATACATGCATATAGGTAACTGTTTCCTACTGAGATTCTCTTGAATCTCACCCTCCCCTACCAATATTTTAGACAGGGTAGGCGGATCGAGGTTGGAGCAAACAGGCAAAGGCAATGAGGACTACTTCGGGTTTTAGATTTTTGTAGTTGGTTATCATAGTTGGGATGTATAGTTGGATATTCGTATTTGGATTTGGATGTGTATATCTGGATGTATATTTGATTATGTATGGAGATGAGATTTGTGTAATCCCCGTTTGAGGAATTGTAAAGGGCGAATGTGCCCTATAATTCTATGTAAAGGTATGAACCCGGGGTTGCTGGGAAGTTATTGTTGTACACTCTGATATTTGTATAAATGTGATATTCCGCGTAATGTAATTGTATTCGAAATTGAATATGAGACTAGCTAAATTATATTTCAAAAGTTATTTGTGAAAACCCTATCGTGAAGATGGGATTTTGAAATAGTTTTCTTTCTTATTGGTCTCTATTTCATCTTAATTGGTATTTTGG